>OY757019.1:142444766-143644766 GCA_963580285.1 Lucinisca nassula | reverse complement strand
GTGAAATTATGTTAAAAGAGTTCACCAGCCTCACGTCCTTTGGTTCGAATTATACATTAATAGTTTCAAGGAAATTGCCCCACTGGTTGCGCAGAAGAAGATTTTTTTAATTGTTACCATATATGGACATGGCGGTCATCTTGGTCATGTGACCTGGATCAACTGAACAAAAGTTCATGTATATACTATCCCATAATTGCTTCATGTGAGATTTGACTTCATTTTGCCCAGCCGTTTTTAACAAAATTAACCCTAATACCTTGCTGTTCACGACAACCCCTATCTTTGCAAACAGTGTAGACCAGATCAGATGGCTTCTGAAGAAGCCATCTGATCAGGATCTACACTGTTTGACATTCAGTTGATGAATTTGTAGCAATAAATTATATCAAGTAATTTGATTGGTTGATATACAAAAATGGGTGTGGCTTAAATGAAAATTCAACAAGAAAAGGGTTAATAGCAAGTTTTGATTGACCTTGGGCCAAGGCCAAGGAGTGATATTGACCTTGACCTTTGATACTCATCTAGCTTCATTTACTCATTCAGCTAATTTTACATTCGCGCAAACTTCAAGTTCACAGGCAACAAAAGTTTCTGAAAAAATATCAGTTTCCAATTTTTTCCCCATACAAAAGCATATGCGGCCGAATTTGACTTTAACGTTAATTAGGTCAAGGTTTAGACAGTCATCATGTTAACAAATTATGAGGAAGCGAGACCCCAATGCTTATTACCAATTTGGATGCAACCGGTTCATTGGTTCTGGAGAAAACGTTGTGAGGTGTTTACCAGCATGGGGGCAATATTGCCCATGTGACCAAGTTCATATTAAATAGGTTTCTTTTCCGTATTCAAAAGAGCTTTTGTATGAAATCTGGCTAGAAATCGTCCACTAGTTTCTAAAAACAAGCAAAAACAAGTTTTAATTTTCGTATCTGAATTACCTTGGGTGAAGGTCATCGAATGACCTTGCCACCTACGATAACTCATCCGTACGATATAGTGCATTTTTCACATCTCCAAAATGGCTACTTTTATGATGGAAACCCTTGATATTTTTCTTTTAAATTCTCACAACACAGGTTGTGTGTGCTCGTTAGAACCACCTCATTGAGGCGGTCCTAACGAATACCCACAACCTATGGCTCGGAGCAGTAATAAGGAAAATAATAAATAACCCCGTAATCCCCAGTTTTATCTATACAAAGTGGGGTTTAAGGGGGTCTTCGTTTCACGGACTTGTTCAAGTGATGCCTTGAATACTCATGTAGTCAGCTAACTGCATCTACCAATTTTTAGACCACAGGCTTGGGCCAATGTCAATGGACCTTTAATGCTTATGCAGTTTCGTGCACTCATTTATCTAACTGCATCAACCAATTTTCAGACTACAGGATGAAATCGTTAAAAAACGGCTTCTGCTATCTCCAATACAAAAACCTATGTTGCTATTGACCTTGGCCTTAAATAGGTCAAGGTTATTGAGGTGTTGTCACTTCAACCAATTCTGATTGGCTCAAGTCCCAATTGCTACATACTAAGTCTCATGACAATTGGCCATTGGTTCCGGAGAAGAAACTTTTGAAGATTTTTTACCTAATATGGGAATGACTGCATATTGGTAATGTGACCAAACTTATATAAATTAAACATTTCCTTGTTCCTAAAAGATTTCATATGAAAATTGGTTACACAATTGGTCAGTGTGCATATTTTCAATGTACTGTTTGTATCCAAGTCATGCGGTAGATATTGTAGAAGGAATTGTAGATACGTAGAGAACACTCTATGCTACGCATACACGCGCGCATACTCGCGCGCACACGCCGGCACGTACACTACCATAATACGAAGACATAGATCAATTGCGGAGACTAAAACAGTTGTATCAACTACGAGAGACGAACAAAAGAACATATGGACATGAGACTATATATATATACTTCCCAACTTTGTATAGTGGATGCGGGCAAACCATACATGTACGCCCCGACCTTATCTCATTCTCATAGAAATTTCATTAACATTATTAGGGAAACAGTTGCTGGCTAGGTCACCTCGGAAACAAAGGAGAAGCCAGAATACACATATTGCTTGTAGAAATGTAGCATAGTATGAAACGTTTAACGTTTTTTTAATAACATAAACGAAAAACTTCAGCTATTTTGTGCAAATTTCGCATATACTCGTCAAAACGGAGTTTTAAGCGGCTTTGATTTCCATTCCATCAACATAGTATTAAAATATTACAACCACATTGTGTCGAAATTCACAAGTAATATATAATTACTGATCAATTTATTTTTATTGACAATAATGCATAAAAATGGTAGTACGATAAAAAAAATCACAACATATTTTGACAATACAATTAGTCACTCCAAGATATGAAATCATATGGGCAGCCAACTAACATTCATCACTGGTGGATCTTGTTTTCCCTGAGTGCACGCCTGTATAAGCCTGACCCCATAAACCCCAATTTTACATAGCAAAACTGGGGTTTACAAGGGTACACATTTTTTTATTTCTGTTCAAAAACATAGATTGTGGGTACATGTTAGAACCGCCTTTCCGAGGCGGTTCTAACATGTACCCGCAATCTTTGTTTTAAGCAGAAATATTAAATGTATCGGCTTTTTCATCTGAACATTTTCATTTTTGGTGATAAAATTTTCAATATGTTTGTATAGGCATGTTCTCTTAATGGACTGCGAAAATGGCTATAAACCTGGGCTTAGACTGTTTCGTTTAGGCCTCAGATTCCAACAGTGCTCTGGTGACTTTGATCTGGGCGATAACACACCCGTGCGACATAGTGCATTGTTTCACATATCCAAAATGGCTACTTTTCTGGTGAAAATCCGTGATAATTATTCTTATTTATATTACAAACATAGACAATGAGGCGGTTCTAACGAGAACCCACCACCTATATCCTGGAGCAGAAATAAGAAAAATAATGAAGACCCCCTGTAAACCCCAGTTGTCTCGAAATAAAGTGGGGTGTATGGGGCGTTCATTTCGGGATCGCTGGGCTAACCAATTCAATACTGAAAAAAAAAATCTCGGTTCTTGTGTGTCCTTTATTTTCAGTGTGCTCTGTTGCACGTTATTTTACATTATAGGTGGAGAATAGTTGTGTATGTAGATGTATCTCGAATGAAAATCTACCTAAAAAGCCTTTATAGGGTACCTACGGAACCCGGGAAGAGACATGATTATTTTTTGTATATAAGTTGTGCGCACAGGATAATATTATCTTGTTCGGACAACATATTATCTTGTGCGGACAAGATATTATCTTGTTCGCACAAGATATTATCTTGTGCGCACAAGATATTATCTTGTTTCGGACAACATAATATCTTGTTCGCACAACATATTATCTTGTGCGCACAAGATATAGTTGTGCGAACAAGATAATATCTTGTCCGCACAAGATATCTTGCCCGCACAAGATAATATCTTGTCCGCACAACATAGATCTTGTGCGGACTTGTGCACACAAGATATTATCTTGTGCACACAAGATATTATCTTGTGCGGACAAGATATTATCTTGTTTGCACAACTTAATATAGTGTGGGACAAGATTTTATCTTGTCTGCACGAGATAAAATGTTGTGCGAACAAGATAATATCTTGTGCGCACAAGATAATATCTTGTTTGCACAACTTCCCAAGATCTATGTTGTCCGCAATATCTTGCGCGCACAACATATTATCTTGTGCGCACAAAATATTGCACAAGATAATATCTTGTTTGCACAACTTCAAATCTTGTTCGCACAACATTTAAAAAAAAAATTATGTCCCTTCCCGGGTTATCACCATAATTTAATTTTGAACACGGACATACAATTTGAAGAAGTCGGCATTATAATGTATGGTTGACAACTAATCGGAGTCTAACTGTTGGTTTTCTTTTGCTCCAGCATTTCAGTGGTTTCTTGCTGTCGAGTCCTCACCGTTGTTTCATCTCTGTGGTTGTTTGATTTTTGTGTTCACGGAGATGTTGCACTGATGAGTTAGAAGGCCTTCATGCAGACTGAACAAATAATTTGTCTTAATCGCGAAGGAAGTAAGGGCGAGGATTGTGGCCACGTAAAATCGATTGTAGCCCCCCAGTTGAATGCATTTCCGCTGACTATTCCAAGGCGGCTCTTCTGTCGCGATGTATCATTGTTATGGTTTGTCTTTAGGTGTTTATGTCGCTTATATTATTTTATTTTGGATAGCCGATTGCCATTTTCTGGGAAAGTGACTGTTCTTTTGGCTTTCCGCTATTGATGTTTCCATTAGGGTCTGTTGTTTCGTGTTTGTGTGTTCTTTTCCTTTGGTGCCTCTGATGGGAGCTGTGGGTTAATTGTATCGATTCCTAATCATTGCCTCCACTTCTATATTAAAGGGCTAGTTATAATTTAATTATACCGGGCTGAAGTATTGGAGCTATGTGTCACCGTCCAGTAAGCTTAGGACAATGTTTTGCTTCACGCTATATACCTTGGTCACATGCGAGAAATGCCAACGTTTATTCGTGTTCTACAATGGCTGATGAGACGAATTCTAGCGCTGAGCTGTCGGTTGCATATAGAGCAACAGAGGTTAGAGGAAGACAGCTCTGTTGATGATGCTTCGGCTCTGGCTTTGCGTTGTGCACGTTTCTACTCGGCTTCGCTGCCTTTTGCCTCATATTCACTAGCACCCCTTCTTATGAGGCTCCGCCATGTTGCTCGGTCCTATGCAAATTGTTCACGAGAATCTGCTCATATGTTGAAGTGCTTGACGGTGGCTTTAGGGGTTTCTTGTAACGCTTCTACTGACCCACGCGGGAGCGGCTGCCTGTTTCTAATTCTCCCTAGATGGTTTTCATTGACAACCGTTCCTCGGGCATCCTGGCAACATGTCCCGGTCCACCTTAACTGTGAAAGTTTCAGAAGGGTATATACACTCTGCCTCGTTGCTCTTTTCAGGACTTCTGTGCCAGGAATCCTGTCGTGTGACTTAATCTTTCAGAGTTTTCAAAGACAGCTTGTATGGAAGTGGGTCAGCCTTTTGGCGTGACGTTGGTAAACTGTCCCTTTCACATACATATAACAGAGTTGGCAGCACCACAGCTCTGTAGACGTTCAGCTTTGTGTCATGCCTGGCTCAACTTCGACCCCAAACACTACCCCTTAGTCCGTCAAATACTGCACTAGCTTTGGCAATCCTCGCATTGACTTCGTCATCAATATCCATGGCTCTTGACAGTGTGCTACAAAGGTAGGTGAACTTGTTTAATATGTTCTTTAAAAGGGTTATCCTTTGGAAGCAAGGAATACACCACAGAACCAAAAAAAATGGAGTGTACATGTTTTCTGAGCCAGACTAGCTAGTTTCGGCCAATTAGGCCTCATCAGTGACCCTCAGATATTTTCAACATTCCACAATGGAATCAATGATCCCAAAGGACAAGAAAATATAATCTACACTATGATGTAACACTTGCAGTCTTTAACCTTTCACTTTGTTGGTGGGCACTTTGTAAGGCTTGCCAGATGCTGGTTGAAAGACCACCACAGTCTTTTTGATGCTGATTGTGAGGCCATAGCTGTCACAGGAGTCAGATACTTGATCTGCTCGTTTTTTGCATCTTCTCTCTTGTATCACCATTTGCATGTCATCAGCAAAGAGGATCTCATCGAATACCTCTGTTTGCACCTTGGTATTGGCTTGCAACCTTCTAAGATTGAAAAACTTCCCATAAAGCGATACCTAATAGGTATACCTTTGTCACCATCATGGAAAACATCTGTGAGCAAGACAAAGAACATCATGCTTAACAGCGTTGGGGCTAGTACACATCATTGCTTGACTACATTTGTCACAGGGAATAGATCAGAAAACTCACCATCATTTTAGATCCGTGCAAGCATACCATCGTGGAACTGCCTCACTATTGCTACGAACTTGGTTGGACAGCCAAACTTCACCATAATTTTTCAGAGACCGTCACGGCTGACTGTGTCGTATGCTTTGGTAAGGCCAATATAGGTCATGTAGAGGTCCATGTTCTGTTCCTGGCATCGTTCCTGAAGTTGTCTTGCAATGAACACCATGTCAAGCGTTCCTCTCTCCTTTCTGCATCCACACTGGCGTTCTGGAAGAAGCCCTGACTGTTCATTCAGCCGGTTAAGGGACTTTCCCAGCAATTGACAATAAAGAGGTGTCATGTGATATCCTGTACCATATACTATTATGCGATATATACATGTGAACATCACGAAAACACGCCTTTATAATTTTTACCCCCTTGAACCCCACTTTAATATAGTAAAACTGGGGTTTCCGGGGATATACCTTATTTTTTCTTATTTCTGCTCTAAAATATAGATTGTGGGTACTCGTTAGAACCGCCTCGATAAGGCGGTTCTAACGAGTGCCCACTATCTATATTTTGAGCAGAAATAAGAACAAGAGCACCGCAAGCGGCGCCATGCTCGTCTGTTTTTCCATGTCACATAGACAAATCAGTGAAATTGCATCATAATTTGAAAAGTTGGTCAAAATGTAGCTCTTGTGATGATGGGTGAGTGTGAGTATGAAGTTTCATGAAGGCAGGCCAATTACTTCTGGAAATATGGTCAAGGTTAAGTTTTTTGGTTAATTTTTCGAAAAATAGGTCAAAGTTCAAAGATCAAGGTCACAGGTCAAAAAGCGTGGTATGACTGAAAAGGTCTTGTCCCAAGGAACATTCATGTGAAGTTGGAAGGCTCTGTTGTGAATAGTAATGAAATAAGAGACAAAAACAATTTAAAAAAAAACGGAGAGAAAAGGGGAGATAATTCAATCAAATTGCAAGATGGAGTTATAAAACTTGTAGGGAATGTAGCTCTTGTGATGGTGAGTATGTGTATGAAGTTTCATGAAGGTAGGCCAAATACTTTTGGAAATATGGTCAAGGTTAAGGTTTTCGGTTAAATTCGCGAAAAATAGGTCAAAGTTCAAAGGTTCACTGAAAAGGTCTTGTCCCAAGGAACATTCATGTGAAGTTTGAAGGCTCTGTTGTGGATAGTATTAAAATGAGAGCAAAAAATGTGTTTCAGAATCAGAAAAAAAAATGGAAAAGGGGAGATAATTCAGCCAAAATCAACAATGTTGTTATGGTCCTTGGTCAAAATGTAGCTCTTGTGATGATGAGTGTGTGTATGAAGTTTCATGAGGCTAGGTCTAATACTTTTTAAGTTATAGCCAAGGTTAAGTTTTTTTGGAACAACGCCAGACGACGCCAGACGACAACGCAGACGCCGGAGTGATGACAATAGCTCGAAAGTTTTTTTTTTTCAAAAAACAGACGAGCTAAAAATATCACAATTTTTCAAAATAAAATTTTCATTTTTACGGCGATAAAGTCGGCAATGTGTTTGTATAGGCGTGTTTGCGTAATGATTTATTCTAATAAATATTGTTTAAACCAAAGAGATACCACGATGATTATCACAGATCTGAGGGTTCTCTTTCCGTTTGAATAAGTATATAATTATCGCATCCTTGAATTCTTGACGGATGGCTTCTTTGCTCCACATAATGTGAAATAAATGTCATTTTCTGTTCTCTGGGATGCCGCCTGCTTTGTAGATCTCAGCAAGCATAGCTTCCATCGGTTTGGAACTCACCAAGCAGCAAGTTATATTCCACCTGATTGACGATGGCCGTTTAAGAACACTATCAAAGTGTTCAGTCCATCTTTTGAAGATAACCGCATCGTCAGTCAGAAAACTAGTTCGAAGAGGGGTGTTTCCCGAGCTCTGGGGATCATAAATTGACGCTAGTGTATCAAAGAACTTCTTCATAGCCTTTCTATCAACAAAGATTTGCCTGTTCCAGCTATGTAAAGTCTGTTTCGGTAGCTGGGGCGGAAGAAATTATTTCTCTGATTCAATGGCTCTAAAAGAATCTCAAAAGTTTGGAAGGTGTTTCCTTCATCATTTACCTTTCTTAATTATTCAAATGTTTTAAATTAGAATGACTACATTTTCGCTTATGAGGCCGTTAAAGGTAAACCGTGCAACAAAATTGCAACAACGTCATGTCTTGAAGCACAGTAGGTATAGAGATGAGAAAAATATTTCGGAAGATTTCTTTTTTGACGTCGGGTAATGTATCCAAGAATATACATTAACCCATCTTGTAACAGAAACCCCAAAACGGGTAATGGGCAAACATAATGAATACAAACTGGTTTTTGGTGTGTGCGTGTGTTGGGGGTGGGGTTCCATTGTTTGTCAGTCTACTTAACGTTACTAAACACAGAAGCTCTTCAGTGCTGATGTCCATGTGACTAACATTGATTTGCCAGGTAACGGTTATTTATAGAAAAAGCCGCGTTACTCTTATCGCTATGAGGTCAGTGTGCAGTGTGGTATAAGAGGATTTTCTATATAATCTGGACTTAATTCATGTGTTGGGTTTGGCAATGTAGGCCCAGGTCAGATATCGCACAACGCTTACAGTACAGGAATGAAAGATTTAAATAAAACAGACACCTTTCGGGACCATTTTTCAATTCTACATTTAGAGAGTTCAGCTTTGGTTTTGATCGTTGCTGTAACGTTGAGAAATAATTACTCAACCCGACAAACGCAACTTTGTTACTTTATCTTTTTTGACGCCCGAACCATATGTACCTGGAAGGACTCTTGTACTAAAATTGACCCTGATCACCTATAGAACTACAGATTATTGCGCTTTGAGAAAAGTTATGAAAAAAGACGTCAAATAATTAACCCTGAACAATGAACAGAGCTATTTCTGTTTTGGATTAGAACATTAACCGCTGAAATAACACATTTATATCATTGAAGTATAAAATCCAATAAGATTTCTTCAAATATAACCCGATTCTAATCCATAGAATCAAAACGTTTTTAAAGCTTATTGTTTAGCATGACGTCACCGTCTGCGTAAAGAGTCACATTTACAAACACGTTTATGATCATTATGTAAAAAAAAACCAAATATGCGGTCAATTATTGCTTACAAGTTCCATTAATATTTGGTCAAACTTGATCAGTTAATCCATTTTATGCTGGAAACCCAAAAACGAGATTTGTTTGTTTGATTTGAGGTTTAACGTCCCCATCAACACTGTATAGGTTATTTTGGAGACGTAGCTTCCAATTTTGTGGGACTTTTACCCGACATTGAGATGAAATCTCATCCCAGTCGCCCAATGAAACCAATAGGGTTTATAACATTGGACGGTCCGACTCGCACCACTTCTCCTGGGCAGGCTTATATCTTCTAAGCGGTTTACCAATACTGTGTGCGGTCAGAATCAGCTTTGCGAGGAAGCATCATGCAGCCCATCTATTTCTTCAAGCCCTGATGGGCGAGGGCCGTCCCAAAACGAGATACGTTATTCAGTTACAGTATATATATATAAAAAAAAAACAAATACTTTTTTAGATGAATACCAAACATATTACAACTCGTTTGTTGAAAATTACAGAATTTTCACTTGGGTTTCGCATTCGTGGAAATTCTGATGTTTTCAACACGCTCGATGAAGACCAAGTCGAGAAAGTCTAAGGTCAAAGGAACCTCAAAGGATTTATTCTGTGTTGTTTGTTTCTTGACAATGAAGGCTAAGAGCAGTAAACAAAAACATCAACAACAGCAACAACAACAATGATAATAATAATAATGATAATAACAATAATAATAAGAAGAAGAAGAAGAAGAAGAAGAAGAAGAAGAAGAAGAAGAAGAAGAAGCAGAAGAAGAAAACGTTTCCTTTAAAGTTGATGCATATCTTGGTAGACCTTAAGAAATAAAACAAACAGGGTGCCCAATCTGGGTCAGATATACAGCTGGTGGAACTGATATTTCAGAAGGCAACGTGTACTATGATAATGCTAAAGCAGCAATTAATTTTGCTACTTGGGCAGAGGCGGTTAAACCAGCACCCACAATCAATCAATAACTGCAGCAAAATGAAACAACCAAATCTTTCGTCTAAAACAGGACGGATTAAATGTCCTATATCTCACTGAGACGATTCGAAGGAGTATCCACAATCTTTGTCTTTCAGCCACAATAAGAGGTCTGATGGCATCCCTTATAAACCTCACTTTTCGCTATGGTTTTAAAGTTACGCTTCATTGCCATATATATCTTCGCTTCATTTACGATCAGATTATTTTTTCTAATTTCAGGTACTTTTATTTCCGACGTGAGTCCAGACCGTGGTAGTTTAGGTGGAGAAACAAGACTCACTATATTCGGTGGAGGTGAGTCATTGTCATAGTCGGCGCAGCGTCAGTTACGCATATTACGCAAGTGCATGAGGTAAACTATTAGCAATAAACGAAAAAATCAACTAAATAATACTAAAAGTTCGTCTGTCATTATTGACAATGACCAGTCTGAATCACATTTGTGAAATGTTACCGTCTGTGTGTTCTAAGGTGACTGACATGAGACCAATTCTATCTCTGAACTGTCTGTTGCAGATAGAGCAACAGAGGCTAGAGGAAGGCAGCTCTGTTGGTGATACCTCAGCTCTTGCTTTGTGTTGTGTCCGTTTCTGCTCAGCTGAATCTTTTTGCCTTATTCACTCATATTTACCTAAATAATAGCATTTATACGTATTTCTTATTTTAGAGGCTGCTCTTAATGGAAGGAATTTGGTACACTCGGGTGCTGCTCCCCTCGGGAGCAAATGCTTTCCTTTAAGAGTAGAGCTTATCTCATAAAAGCTTTGATGGATTCACATGCTAGGTTTTCCATATGCTTAATAGTATATTATTACTGATAAGGCTTTGCACAATAGGAGTATCAGAACAGAGTTTGATCAGAGGCTGTATCACCGACCAAAAATCATGAAGGCCTAAGCTGTCAATCATGCTCTCAGTAAACACCTTGATCGAACTGCGCGGAAGCGCATGTCATTACGATTGGCCAGAGCTGTTGGTCAGTCTTTAGTTTGTGATGTTTCATTGATTGTAAAACTGAAAGCCTTAAGAGCTAGTCCAAACGTTGTTAACAAGTCTAGTGATTTCAGTGGTCCAGGGGCCGGTGCATTTGGCACATTGTACTGTGATCATGTCATTCAGAACAAGGTAGATGTACAGTTAAAGGTTGGAATATTTTACAATCGCATACCAAACCAACATACAAAAATGGAAAATGATTGACGATTTTGTTTGTAAAAGTTGTTGGTGGTTTCAGAGGTTTGGGGTTTGAGGAATGAACTCAGGCAGCAAATAATGCTTAGCCATCGAAGACGTATCTATGTCAGCCCAATGTTGGTCCTCCGTCTTGCGCTGGTCGGGATGCTTGTAAAATTGTGCGCACAAAATATTAAAAAAATGTTTCATGAATAAATACCAGAAAACTTACAATCTTTATACCCTCCTATGCCTGAAATATGTATTGATTCAAATGGAAAAATTTAACTTTTGGCAAATCTCAATCGTAATGAAGCTGCTGGGCCGGACTCTATTAAACCCGTGATACTAAAGGAACTAAGATAGAAGTTGCTATCTGCCTGCTGTCTGAGAAATCGCTTAAAACAGGTCAGTTGCCTTCAGAATGGATCAAAGCTCAAGTATGTCCCCTCTTCAAAAAGGGTGATTAAACAGACCCTGTCAATTACAGGCCCAGCTCATTAACATGCATATTGTGCAAGGTGATTGAGCATGTAATGGTGTCCAATATCTCCAGACACTTAACCAAATATAATATCCTCTCTGAAATGCAACACGGCTTTCGTGAAAAAACGCTCTTGAAAAACCCAGCTTATTGAACTTCTTGAAGATTTAGCAAGGCGGCTGACTTTGGGAAAACAAACTGATTTAATTCTTTTGGACTTCAGCAAAGCCTTCGACAAAGTCAATCTTCTAAAATTACTATATAAACTTTCAACTTTCGGCATAACAGGAAACACTCTAAAATGGATTGAAGCGTTTTAATTGGTCGCTATCAAACTGTTGTCCTGGAGGGGGTATCTTCCAAAGAGGTCCCGGTCACCTCGGGGGTACCCCAGGGGTCTGTATTGGGCCCACCCCTCTTTTTTGTACATTAACGACCTCTCGGAAAATATCAAATCACAAATGAGACTCTTTGCTGATGATACCGCGGTTTACTTGGTATTGCCTAGTACCCAAGATAGACCAGTACTTCAGTCTGATCTTTACAGTGTCCAGAGCTTGGAGCGAACCTGGGACATGGAATTCAATCCAAGCAAATGTCAAGTAATCAGTGTCTCACAATTCAAGAAGCCCTTTAAGTCCCGGTACTACTTGCACGGTCAGGAACTTGAGAGTGTGGACTCTGCCGAGTGTCTCGGGGTAACCATCAGTAAGGCTTTGAACCCAATCACGGTTGACAACTTTGCTTCCCTCTTTAATTGCACGCCGGTGGGTCAGGCCTCAGATTCTATGACGATCCAAGTGTAAAGGCTTACTGAGAATTACTGAGTATCTAATTTTATGCAATGTTAGTTGTGGCTGATGCTCTGTCTCTGGTTGGGCCCATCAGAGTCTGACTGTTGGTCTTCTTTTGCTCCAGCATTTCAGTGGTTTCTTGCTGTAGAGTCCTCACCGTTGTTTCATCTATGTGGTTGTTTGATTTTTGTGTACACGGAGATGTTGCACGGAGGCCTTCATGTAGACTTAACGAGTTATTTGTCTAAATCGCGACGGAAGTAAGGGTGAGGATTGTGGCCACGTAAAATCGATTTAACCCCCCCCCCCCCCCCCCACACACACACACACACCACCCATGGAATTCGTTTCACTGACCGTTCCAATGTGGTTCTTCTGTCGCGGTTTACTTTTATGATGGTTTGTCTTTAGAGTGTTTGTATCGCTTGTGTTATTTTGTTTTGGCTAGCCAATTGGCCAATTTGTGGGAAAGTAACTGTCCTTTTGGCTTTCCGCTGTTGGTGTTTCCGTGCCCAGGGTCGGGTTGTTTCGTGTTTACCTTCACTTCTATTCTGTAATTCCCATAGTGAAAACATCATTGTCAATGCAAAGAGAACTTTAGGATTTTTTAAAAGAAGAAATATAAAACAAAAAACGAGAAACCGGACTTACAATACTCTCGTTAGGCTACACGTGGAGTATGCTTCGGCTGTCTGGAGTCCTTAGGCCTAAAGAAATAGATGTTTCCGCTAACCTACCGAAAACGGGTATGGGTCGCAAAAACGTTTTATTGTTGTCAAAATTGTATTCGATGGAAAAAAAAAAAAAAAAAAAAAAAACATTAAAACTGCTATGTTTTAACTATATTACCTTAAAACATTTAAATAACGAGGTTAAAAGCATCAAGGAAGCAAAAGAACGAGGTTTCAAGTATTAGTTTAGCAATTTGACAGTTTTATGTTTTTTTTTTTTTTTTATCAAAAGTACTAGAAAGTATTATGGTCGGTAGGTAAGAATTTCTTTTTTTTCTGGATGGCCATAAAAACTGCAGGGTCATCAAAACAAATCAGGGCCGGTCGGGTTAAAGGAAACACAGCTATTGTTTTAGGCCACACCCACTACCGATTATCAACCAATCAGATTACTTGATGCAAATTATTGTGACAAATTCATAAATTGAACGACAAACAATGAAGATCCTGATCAGATGGCTTCTTCAGAAGCCATCTGATCTGGATCTGCATTGTTTCAAAGATAAGGCATATCCGGGATTAGCAGGACAAGGGTTAATACAACGTAGGAAAATATTAACAAATTAGAGATGTTGCATAGAAGGGCTGCTCGTTGGGTTTGCAATTGCTACTCACTATATAGAAGTGTGAGAGAAATGTTGAGTAATCTTGGATGGAGGTTGCTCGAGCTTCGGCGTTATGACTCGCATATCGCGATGTTTTATAAAACCGTTTATGGACTGGTCGCTATACTAGTTCCTCCATATTTTGAACATGCATGGTGCAGACTCGCCCCGTCCTCTTGCTTACAAGCAGAGCCTTACTTCAGTCAGTTATTATTCCTACTCTTTCTTCTCCATGACGATTATTATCTGGAATAGGTAACCAGCTAATCACGTCCTTGATTCATGTCTTGACTCCTTCAAATTAGGAGTCAGTAAGATCAACGATACACCACCTTTAGGCATATACTGTTTTTATCTTGCTTTTAAACCCTTCTTCCTAACATTAACTCTATCATCTTTAATCACCTTCATTATACCCCCGGCATGCGAAGTATGTCAGGGGGTATATAGTTTTCGTCTTTCCATCCGTTCGTCCGTTCGTTGGTTCGTTCGTCCGTCCGTCCGTCCGTTCGTTCGTCAACCTTTACGTCAAAGTTTTGCGTTAAACCTTTTTGAATGCTCATATCTCTGTAACCACATGTTAGATTCTCTTCATATTTGGTAAAGGATATCTCTATAGCATTACCTTTCATATGGAATATCTAAACCCCTGGGCCAAGCCCCTGGGTGGGTTGTCTGTCTGTCCGTCTGTCTGTTCATCTACTTTTACGTCAAACTTTTGTGTTAAACCTTTTTCATTGCTGATATCTCTGTAACAACATGTTACATTCCCTTCATGTTTGGTAAAGGATATCTCTATAGCATTACCTTTCGTATGGAATATCTAAGCCCCTGGGTCAAGCCCCTGTGTGGGCTGTCTGTCTGTCTTTTCATCTAATTTTAAGTCAAAGTTTTGTGTTAAACCTTTTTCATTGCTGATATCTCTGTAACCGCATGTTAAATTCTCTTCATGTTTGGTAAAGGATATCTGTAAAGGATTACCTTTCATATGGAATATTTAAGCCTCTGGGTCAAGCCCCTGGGTGGGCGGTCTGTCTGTCTGTTCATCTACTTTTACGTCAAAGTTTTGTGTTAAGTAGAAGTAAAACAAAGATCAGGAATGATACAATTAACTTACTCCACCCAAAACCTTTTTCATGGCTGATATCTCTGTAACCACATGTTAAATTTTCTTCATGTTTGATAAATGGTTTCATGATGCATATCCCTTCCCCCGCCCATGGTGACCTTGACCTCAAGATGGTGACCTTGACCTCAAGGTCACCGACTTAGAAATTTTACATTTGCTTAAAGTTTTTTGTCAACGTTTATAGATGCCTGTATGTTCTATTTGATGCCCTCACTCCCTTGGTCCATTTAGAAATTTTATGTTTGGTTTGGCTTTTACAAGCACATTTTTAGATTCTTAGAGCTTCTTGACTTCATTTATATTACATACAAGCTCGAAAGATATATCTGAGGGTGACGCTGGCCGGGGGTATACGTGACCAACTGGTCGCTTTCTCTAGTTTTGCACTTTTTATATGCCCGTTTGAAAAACGGTCGTATTATGTTATGCCCCCGGCGTCCGTCCGTCTGTAAACTTTTCGTTTCCGAATAACTCCTCCTACAGTTTACATCCAATCAAGCTGAAACTTCATACATAGTTAGACCATAATGTTGGGCAGCGCATAATGTTTCGAGGTTACGGTCCACCAAATATTTATAGAGTTGTGTCCCTTTGATTTTTTTTGTAAACTTTTCGTTTCCGGATACCTCCTCCTACAGTTTACATCCAATCAAGCTGAAACTTCATACATAGTTAGACCATGATGTGGGGCAGCGCATATTGTTTCGAGTTAACGGTCCACCAAATAATAATAGAGTTATGCCCCTTTGAAATTTTTTGTAAACTTTTCGTTTCCGGATAACTCGTCCTACAGTTTACATCCGATCAAGCAGAAACTTCATCCATAGTTAGACCATGATGTGGGGCAGCGCATATTATTTCGGGCGTATGGTCCACTAAATAATAATAGAGTTATGCCCCTTTGAAATGTTCGGTAAACTTTTCGTTTCCCGATAACTCCTCCTACATTTTACATCCGATCTAGCTGAAACTTCATGATAATTAGACCATGATGTTGGGCAGCGCATTTTCTTTCGAGGTTATGGTCCACCAAATAATAATAGAGTTATGCCCTTTTGAAAAAAATTCTGTAAACACTTTGTTTCCGATTAACTCCTCCTACATTTTAGATCCGATGATGTTTAAACTTTACATACAGTAAGACCATGGTATGGAACAGTGCATATTATTTTGAGGTTACGGTCTGCCAAATATTACCAGAGTTATACCCCTTTCACAGATTTTTCTAAACATTCCGTTTCTGGATAACTCCTCTTACATTTTACATTTGATGAAGCTGAAACTTAACTTAACATATAATAAGACCATGATATGGAACAGTGCATATTATTTGAGGTTACAGTCCATCAAATATTCCCATCGGGGCTTGAAGAAATATATGGGCTGCATGATGCTTCCATGCAGAGCTGAAACCGACCTGCACACGAGTACTGGTAAACTGCTTAGAGGATCTAAGCCTGTCCAGGCAAGCGGTGCGAGTCGGTCTGTCCATGCTTATAAACACTTTGGCTTCATTTGGCGGCAGGGCTTGAGATGTCATTTCATCTCAATGTCGGGTAAAAGTCCCACAAAATTGGAAGCAACGTCTCCAAAATGACATTTACGGTGTTGACGGGTACATTAAACCTCAAATCAAACAAACAAACAAACCACAAAATATTACCAGAGTTATTCCCCTTTCACATATGTTTCTAAACATACTTTGTTTCCGGACAATGCCTCCCACATTATACCTCTGATGGAGCTGAAACTTTACGTATAGTTAGACTATGATGTTGAGCAGCGCATATTATTTCAAAGTTAATGTCCACCACTTATTGCCAGAGTTACGCCAATATTAGTTTGAGGTTATGGTCCACCAAATATTACCGACCATGACAATTCGTTGGTGACAGGTAGTTTGAGCCATTGGGGGTTATTAGTAGTGCTAGGTAAGAATATATGGAACACATATTGTTCCTTGTTTACATTCCACAAACCCAAACTTGTACAACAGTCAGTATATATATGCTCAATCTTACTAATTGCCACGGGCGTATAATGCTCCGCTTGTGGGGCTTTTGTTTTAATATGTTCTGATGTGCCTCCCAAAAGCCATAGTTTATTTTTTTTTAATATTTTCCCCATCACAACATTTTCTGTCTTCAGCTACTTCAAGTCAGCCAGCCTTCATTTTTGTATGCCCATTTGAAAAACGTTCGCATTATGTTATGCCCCCGGCGTACGTCCGTCTGTCCGCCCGACTGTAAACTTTTCGTTTCCGGATAACTCCTACAGTTTACATCCGATCAAGCTGAAACTTCATACATAGTTAGACCATGATGTGGGGCAGCGCATATTATTTCGAGGTTACGACCCACCAAATAATAATAGAGTTATGTCCCTTTCATTTTTTGTAAAAAAGAAGTGGAGGCAATGGTCAGGAATCGATACAATTAACCCACAGCTCCCATCAGAGACACCAAAGGGAAAGAAACACAAACATGAAGCAACAGACCCCAGTGGAAACAACAACAGCGGAAAGCCAAAAGGACAGTTACTTTCTCACAAAATGGCCAATAGGCTTTTCGTTTCCGGATAACTCCTCCTACAGTTTACATCCGATCAACCTGAAACTTCATACATAGTTAGAGCATTATGTGGGGCAGCGCACAGTATACCCATGGGTGACCTTGTTCCCCCTTCAAAGACAACACTTCGGAAAAAAACATTCATTAGCCCTCCAAAACAAATCGGTACTAGGACTGACATCTACAAATTTAGCTTCATCCCTAGGACAATCTCAGATTGGAACGAGCTCGTATCTTCTCTCTTGATGTCTGCAGAAGGCGCAGATGACTCCATCTCTAGATTCACCAGCCTTGTGAGGTTTAGGGACAAGTTCTGTCGGTCGAAGGTCCCGATAAAAGATTATTTAAGGACGTGTCACCAGTAAATAATTCTGATTCTGATTCTGATAGGTAAATGTCAAAATCTACTACCGGAGTCTCTCAAGAAAAGCAGGCAAGACAGTAGGCTCATCCTTTTATACAAAGGTCTAAAGGGTGCTGCTAGCATTCCAACAGATGACCTTGTCCCCCCGGCTAGGCACTGTAGAAATCACCATTCATTGGCGTTTCAGACCCTTACTGCAAGCACTGACATTTATAAAGAATCGTTCTTCCCACGAACCATTAGAGATTGGAATGCCCTTCCCGATTCGATTATTTCGACAGCTGAAGGTGCTGATGACTATATAACTAAGTTTACCACTTTGGTTAGAGCTAGGGACTAACTTCCAATATCACAGGTCCTTGTGTATGAATGTCATTTGATGTGTCACCAAGTAACAATTCTGATTCTGACTATGCATATGCACCCGGTTCACTGTGTCCAGATACCGACTACATCCAGCTACTATAAATACTCCTTTTTTCCCTTGGCCATTGTAAATTGGAATCAACTTCCCTATCATCTTCCTGTCCACCAAGACCTAGAGTCATTGAGGTCAGGAGTATTAAGGGCAGTGTCACACTATATGCCCTAATCCACAAAACTTGTTTTTATCTGATTTTATTCTCTTCTGTAACATAAACTTTTAACTTTTCCTCCATACTGTCTCACTTTTACTTCTTTTACTTTGTCTTGCATGACGCCTCTGTGCACACACCTGCACGATAGTCCTCTTAACGGGGTTGCTGCAGTATATAGACTAACTCCAACACGGAGAGTATACTGTATATCTCGAATCCCCTGATTGGATATAAGGTGCATAACAGGTAACATGGAAACGTGTAGAGCAATCTTTACAAACGTCTTCCAAATCGCAATGGAACTTTCAAACAAAATTAACTGCTAAACGATCCACTTAATGATAAGTTCAAACTCGGAGCCTACCCTGTTAAACAAAACAATCCACACCCCTTTGCAGCAAACAGCCAAAAACCCCAGGCACAGCACTGCTATAACTTAAACGCAGTGCAATCACGTAGCCAAACATTTAGATTGGAGTTCCAAATTATTACAACTAAACTACGTTGCACCAAAACAAAGGCTCACATTGGAACTGTGCAACACATCCACAGCCCTTGAAAAATGAAGCACGCCTAGCCCAGAAACTCCAACAAATAAAGATGCCCTTTAGCGACAGGACAGATGCACTCCTGAAGCAAACGGGAAGGCAAAATATAAGCCCCACCGAGACCTGGAAAGGTCACGGCATCGTTTCACAAACCTCTCAAGGCGGAGCTGGGCGAATGGCTACAGGGCAAGGGGATGCCCGTGGGCTCGGAGACACCTGAGACGTGAGATGACAAACACGGACGGACGGGGCTGGAGCCGAGCGATGATCTCCCTGTTCACCGGCAACGGGGAATAGGGGTACCACCGAACGGCTACGGAGTAGTGCCAGCATGGATTCGTTCCCTGGGACCCCACCAGCTGACGACCCGCGACACGGGGAAACTGGAAAACAACAACAACAACAACGAGATATGGTACTGATAGCGATACTGATTGCGGTGCACACTAATGTCCGGAAATGGTCCGGAAAATGTCCGGGAAATATCCGGGAAATGGGGGGTAGTGGTGCGTTATCCCTAATATCTCCACTTCGGGTGGTCAGAAATTAATAAAATTAGTATCAAATAAACTTTTAAGCTCCATTCTAAAAGAGTATTTAAATTATTTTTCATTTTTAGCATTTTAAGGGTCCATTTCTGAAGTTAATTTGTCCGGGAAATTCCCGGATTGTGACTTGGATGTTGGGGTAGTGGTGCGTTAATTCTAATATCCCGACTTCGGGTGGTTAGAAATTAATAAACATTAGTATCAAATAAAATTTTCAGCTCCATTCTAAAAGATTATTAAAAATTATTATTCATTTTTAATATTTTAGGGGTCCATTTGTTAAGTTAATTTGTCTGGGAAATTCCCGGATTGTGTCCTGGATGTTGTGGGTAGTGGTGCCTTATCCCTAATATCTCCTCTTCGGGTCGTCAGATTGATTTGATGGATGGAGTAAGTTAATTGTATCAATTCCTGATCTTTGTTTTACTTCTACTTAACACTATAAAGGTCATTTTCGAGACGTTGCCTCCAATTTTGTGGGACTTTTACCTGACATTGAGATGAAATGGCATCTAAAGCCCTGCCGCCCAATGAAACCAATAGGGTTCATGAGCATGGGCGGTCCGTCACTCGCACCGCTTTGCCTGGGCAGGCTTAGATCCTCTAAGCGGTTTACCAGTACTCGTGTGCGGGTCAGTTTCAGCTCAGCGTGGAAGCATCATGCAGCCCATCTATTTCTTCAAGCCCTGACGGGCGGGGACCGATTCGGGTCGTCAGAAATTAATGACATTAGTATCAAATAATGATAATAAGGCATTTCGTGTGCTCATTATAAGCGTCTCACAGAGCGATTCTAATGAGTGCACACAACATGACTTTATTTTATAGAAGATCACAAAGATATAACAAGTGATCTTTAATTACGGCTCAAGACCTACTTGTAGATTTTGATCAAAGGTTTAACACATATATGCCTAGAGTCCCATTTGTGGGACATTGGCAAACAGTGTAGATCCAGATCAGATATTTAACCCATCCCATATATGCCTAGCGTCAGGCATTTTGCAGAAGCAACAGACTAGACTGGAATTTTTTACGATTTTACAAGTGAAGGAATGAAGTTTACGCCTGCCTGTATCTTTTTCTTTCGGAAACGCTGACATTTTTTCATTTGCCAAACATTCAACTATATGCTGTCTCATTTTTGACATGTCGAATATTATTCTAGTGTTAACTGAGCCCGGAGCAAAACAAAACTCTACCCTGTTCGCTTTTGCAAACAATATTCGGTTGTTGTTGAACAGGGGTATACATTTCTTTCTTATTTCTGCTCAAATACATAGGCTGTGGGTACTCGTTGAACCCGTCTCGCCGTTCTACGGAGTTCGTATACTCTCTGTTTAAAGCAGACATATGAAAAATATGGGATTTTTTATTTTATCGGAATTTCATTATAGTATTGCTCAATTTACATTTTCTATATCTCTGCTTAAAACGTACCGTATGGTTACTCGTCAGAACAGCCTCGGTGAGGTGATTCTAAAAAGTACCCACAATCGATTTTTTTAGCAGAAATAAGGACAATAATAATAAACTTCATTTTATATAAAGAAAACTGGAGTTCATGGGGCATTATTTTTCCTATTTTTATCCAAGACTCTTTAGAACCGCCTCAACGAGGATGTTCTAACGAGCAACCACAACCTATGTTTGCAGTATAAATAAGAAAAATATGACAAATTTTTGTCAGAAATGTAACCATACTGGAAATGTGAAAAATGCATAATATCTCGAAACGTTAAATCCTACAAAATTGGTTGCAAAGTCTTCAAAATGACCAAAATAGTGTTAATGGTGATGTTTAATCTCAATTCAAACAAACAAAATAACAGCATTCATTAAAAATATCAATTAGACACAACTTTTGTGGAAGTCACGTTCTACTATTTCAATCCAGCACACGCCAACTTATTATTAGTTAAAGCAATTAACTTGGCACATGTTTAATCTCTTTAGAAAATTAATGGCCCGTAAAATCGCTCAAAGTCCGTACACCTAATTCATCGCTAGCAAGAAATGGATGCGGCTCAATTTCGTCGTTGTTTAAGCAAACAGTGTAGAATCAGATCAGATGCCACATTTTGCGACCCAGACCAGGCGCCAAGTTTGCAGCGTCAGATCATAATGGTCCATAAAAACACTCAAAGTCCGCACACCTAATTCATCGCCAGCAATAAATGGATGTGGTTAAATTTCGTCGTTGTTTTCAGCAAACAGTGTAGACCCAGATCAGATGCCGCACTTAGCAGCCCAGATGAGACGCCAAGTTTGCAGCGTCTGATCATAATGGTCCGTAAAATCACTCCAAGTCCGAACACCTAATTCATCGCCAGCAAGAAATGTATGCGGTTAAATTTCGTCGCATTTTTTGCGTCCCAGATCAGACGCCACGTTTTGCAGCGTCAGATCATTTGGGCCTACACTGTTTGCCAATGTCCCACAAATGGGACGCTAGGCATATATGGGTTAAATATCTGATCTAGATCTACACTGTTTGCCAATGTCCAACATATGGGACGCTAGGCATATATGGGTTAAACCTTTGATCAATATCTACACTGTTTGCCAATGTCCCACCAATGGGACGCTCGGCATATATGGGTTAAACATTTGATCAAGTTCTACACTGTTTGCCCAGTAGGTCTTGAACCGTAATTAATGATCACTTATTATATCTTTGTGATCTTCTATAAAATAATGTCATGTTGTGTGCACTCATTAGAATCGCCACACGACATAGACGGATCCAATGTTTTGACACGTGACCTTGTTTACCTGTCATTGCGCATGCGCAGAATTACTTTTCCTTTTGATTACAATCTTTCGTGGTTGGCAAAAAGCCCCTGGTTCCATATAAATACATTGTAAATAGATTCAATATTACGGGCATATTTAAGTCGACAGTCACAGAAAAACGATCGAATTACACTTAAAATGAATAGATAAATATATATCAGAGCTCATTTGTGCATCTTCCGCGTTTAGTCATTCGTTTTGCGCATTTTTATATCAAATAATTAAGACCGTCCCGCCTCGTTACCTGTATAAGTTTAACAGGTAATTTAAACATCGAAACATCCCCAAATCTTCTAGAAACCAATAACTACTAGCCAAAACATGTCTATTATAGAAGTTTAAAGGTCAATTTTGTCATTTTGATTCCAAGCAAAATACAAGTTTAGAGAAAATAACATCGCATTTACAATGGCGATAAACGGCCAAAGACGTTTTCTGCCAACCACCGGTCAGTCCCGGCAAATAGTATTATTGAGTGATGACGTAGTGTTTGGATGTGTCTATACCTTATTATCATTACTTGATACTAATTTCATTTACTTCTGACGACCCGAAGTGGAGATATTAGGGATAAGGCACCACTACCCACAACATCCAGGACACAATCCAGGAATTTAATGGATAAATCAACTTAAAAAACGGACCCCTAAAATATTAAAAATGAAAAATAATTTTTAATGATCTTTTAGAATGGAGCTAAACTTTTTATTTGATACTATTTTTTATTAATTTCTGACCACCCGAAGTCGAGATATTAGGGTTAACGCACCACTTGCCCAACATCCAGGACACAATCCGGGAATTTCCCAGACAAATTAACTTAAAAAGTGGACCCCTAAAATATTAAAAATGAAAAATAATTTTTAATAATCTTTTAGAATGGAGCTGAAAATTTTATTTGATACTAATGTTTATTAATTTCTGACCACCCGAAGTCGAGATATTAGGGTTAACGCATCACTACCCCAACATCCAAGTCACAATCCGGGAATTTCCCGGGAAAATTAACTTCAGAAATGGACCTTTAAAATGTTAAAAAGGATAATAATGTTGAATAATCTTTTAGAATGGAGCTTAAAATACTAATTTTATTAATTTCTGACCACCCGAAGTGGAGATATTAGGGATAACGCACCACTACCCCCCATTTCGCGGACAATTCCCGGACATTAGTGTTCGCCACTGATTGCTGCCCTTGATTAATCTTTTGTCGATTTGACAGTTGGCGCCGACTTAACACGCATGTTCTATGTTCTATGTGAGTATTTATTTTTTTTACTGTAGAACAGAACAGAACTTTATTACAGTCATGTAGGCTAATTCTGCGCATCTGCCAATTCGGCGCATTGGGATTATTTCAAAATTAAATGAACCTGATTAAATCTTTTCATTTTTCTTTGACAGGTATCAAAACAAAGCTTCAAATATTATTTTAGATGAGACTTGGGGGGTAAACTGGGCGAAAGAAATGTATTTTTTTGTTTTTACCTGAATCAGGCTTAATGAGCGCCACAGGCCCTTACTTAATTTTGATTTTTTTTACAGACATCTATTTTTTTTTTCAGCCAACTGGACCATCAGCATTTAATAAACACATGACAAATCAAGTAAAACAACACAACATCTTTCCCTGTCTAAAGTATTGTATCTTGACTGGATGTTATTGTTTGGGTGCGCGGAATTAGCAGACAAAAGTGATGGCGTCTTAACATGGGGGTGTCTATTTAAAGACAGACCACAACATAACTGCACTGGAGAAATTAAAGGTTCTATTGTCTTTTAACAAGCTAAGACAACTGTATAGCATAGTGCTGCAAAATAGGTTTTGGATCCCTGGAATGGATGAAACCAAAGCTCAAAGTCTTAAGTGCGCAGAATTAGCCTACAGCACTGTATGCAATAAATCTCAGGCTACACACAAGTAGCATATGAGAAAAAATAATCAATAGTAGCATACAAAAAACTGACAGTCACAACAAGAACTGTGAATCGGTCTCACTATAAAGCGACAAGAAGCGTCAAGAAGCGACAAGAAGTGTCAAGAAGCGACAAGAAGCGACAAGAACGTTTTTAAACATTTTTATACACATCTAAGGCAGATTGGACCTTTTATAACATGTTCAATGCTTCCTGGTATATTTTTGTCAACACAAGTTCATTAGATGCCCTTAAAGTTTGCTCCAAACAACTGCGCAATCCCGACTCTGAAACGCTTAAACAAGTATTGAGCGACAAGAAAGTGTCAAGAACATATTTTAACACTTGTATTCAATCTTTCTGGTAATAAGATAAGACCAGACATTGGCAAACTTAAATGTGTAATTTTGTGTCCATACAAGCTCCTTTAAAAGCCCGTAAATGCTTATGAGATCCATAATATGGACCTGTCGTCTAGTTTTATCGACTAATGAAAAAGCGTCATAGAAGGGATCTTAACTTTTGTTTCGCTAGATACTAGCCTACATGTGAAAGATTTCATAAGATATAAGTATTCATATAGAGAGAAACAAAGATTTACGAATAATTCTGTTTTTTATGTTTTTAGGGCTTTATTATGCAAAAACGGTGCCAGTCAAGTAGCTGGAAACAAGAAAGCGTCAAGAAAAAAAATGACGATTTCCACACGTATTTTATTTTTCTGGATTTCTGACATATGCAAAGATTCACATTATGGATTCAATTTGCTCATTTATAATACTTCTCGTGAAAATAAAATCCACTTCGGACCCTTATAGTTAAAGGAAAAGTTCCACCTTCTGTCGGTTATTCGCTTACCAGGAAAAAGCGACAAGAAAATATATCATGGCCCAAATCGTTAATTACTTTCACTCAGTTTGAGTAATTTAAGTTGAATTACTCAATGGCTTGCGGGCGATGAAACTGATAAAATCAATAAGCGTGTATTCCATCATAGCACCGCCAATTTCTTTCTTTTCCTTCCTTTATTTTCATTTTCTTTATTTCCTTCTTTCGTTCTTTCTTTCCCCTCTTTTTTCTCTTTCTTGTAGAGTAACAAATAAGTGCACTTATTTGAGATATTTCATTTTTTTTTCCTAAAAAAAGATTTGTTGAGGGCTTTGTTTGTTTGATTTGAGGTTTAACGTCTTCGCCAACACTGTATAGGTCATTTTGGAGACGTTGTTTCCAATTTTGTGGGATTTTTACCCGACATTGAGATAAAATGACATCTCAAGCCCTGTCGTCCAATGAAATCAATAGGGTTTATAAGCAATGACGGATCGACTCGCACTGCTCTGCCTGGGCAGGCTTAGCTCTGCCTGAAAGCATCATGCAGCCCATTTATTTCTTCAAGCCCCAATGGGCGGGGCCGGATTTGTTGAGGGTACATATTAGAATCCTGTGGGAGTAAGTTATAATGAGACCAACTACATGTTTTCTATCTTTTTCATGTGGATACCCTTTATAATCCTTGGTAAGACGATTAAGACTACCCACGAGATATTTCTTTATTTTGTTCTTATTTCTTTCATTTTCTATCCTACAAAGGAACCGGATAAGAATAACAGCAGTTATCGGTGATTTTCCGAATTAAAAAAAAATGTTATGGGTACCTGTAAGACTCCTTAACAAACATACTTGTCCTCAAACTCAGCAGCAGTAAAACACGCATATCCTTAAAATCCACTTTTATATTGTAAAAGGCAAAGGTTGTGCGAGGCGGTTCTAACGTGTGCCCACAATCTATGTTATAAGTCATAAGAAAGAAACGCATTTTTCATTAGAAAATGATCCATTTTCCCAGGTTAAATTTTCTTTATGTTTAGATAGACGTGTGTTCGTAATGTGTGTGCGCTGGTTAATTACTGTCACTCAGTTTTGAGCTATTCTTGTTGAATAACTCAATGGCTTGGACTGTGACTAGCGTTAATCAGATCAGTAACATAACATCACTCAACTTTCTTTCTTTCTTTCAGCAGCCTCATTGAGCCGGTTATAACTAGTGCCCACAATCTTGTATTTGAAGAGAGAGAGAGAGATGGAAAGAGAGAGGGCAACGTCATTGCGTTTTTTCGACGTTGATACGAGAGTGAGAGTGTGTGTGTGTCAAACGAGATAGGGAGAGGCGCGGCCGTTCTAACAAGGACCGACAATCTATCGTATTCATGTTTAATTTTGGTTGCTATGCAAAATTTTCTTGTCGCTTTTTTCAGTACTCACATCAACCCATTATTTCTTCTTGTCGCTTAAAATTTCAGCTGATGGGGTTATTGGTTGGTTTGACTATTTTCTTACCGACTGATCGTCTTTTTCGCATTCTTCTGCCTGAAAGGCATAATCAAATTTATTCCTTTGGGTTGTTCTGTGTGTAGCCCCGTAAGTTCCTGTCGCCTTTTGAGGACTTATATAGCCCCGTTGAATTTTCTTGTTGCCTTTTTAGCTCCCGTGTTTCAGCTCTCGACGTAATTGTGCAGTTATTTTGTTTTATTTTATTTTTTTTTTTCATTTTGTTCTTACCAGCTGATATCTACTTTGCGATTTAATGCCTGAAATGGATATATGATTTGGATGGTTTTTCATCTTTGTGTAGTCGCCATTTAACCTTCTTGTCGCTTTTTCATGGACTCATGAAGTTTTGTGTCGCTTATTCAGAACTCAATTTATCGGGTGGTTTGCATGCTTTCGTACCCATGGTGCATATTCTACGGTTTTTATGCATAAAATGCATACCAGAATATGTTCCATACACTTCATGACGCTTCTTGTTATCGCTTCAACTGTGAAAAATCTTCTTGTCGCTTTTTCTAGCACTCAAATCGCACCGTAATTTCTTCGTGTCGTTTTTTCACCACTCAAGATGCTTGTTCGGTTTGCCTTTTTTCTTGCATCATGTTAGTCTTCTTCACATTTCGATCAATGCCTTTATTGCATATAAGAGACATAAATATATATGACTTCAATTCGAGAAAAACAAGACTTATGTCTAGTATTTACTCTTTGTCAGTCTCAACATATTCTTGTCGCTTTTTCTCAACCGAATGCGGTTACGCACGTGATTTTTATTTTTATTTTACACAAGAAAATGCAATCTTTCTGGAACTATTCAAACCTGATCCTTTGAAATACTTAATTTATTTATGAATTCATAAAAAATCTAATAAAGGAATGTATATTTCGAATGGAATATGATCATGACGCTTCTTGTCGCTTCTTGACACTTCTTGTCTCTTCTAGACGCTTCTTGTCGCTTTATAGTGAGACCCCTGTGAATTGTAAATATAATGATATTCACATTTTACATGTATATATCTGAAAGCGTACCGGAAAAAAACCCAAAAAAACACTGATCGTACTAAAAGGCCAACGGCAAGGCCCCACCTCGTCATCGTCTGCAGACATAGACATTGACGGGGTAGGGTCAAGCTCTTGGACTTCACGATAGGGTGAGTTTGGAGCTGGAGCTTGGGATGTACATTGAAATAACCACAAGCTAGATGTATACTTATTGTTGAGTTAAATTTGTCATTATTGTTTTCATTCATATCTCTAAAAAAGTTGTAAAGTGTTTCTAAACTAATATTGGTATCCTCTTTATCACGGTTTAGGCACAGGAGTTTGAAGTTATGTCACAGAAACAAGAATCAAGCCTAAACATCCCAATTTCCTTATAGAGCGACGAAGTCGCAAAAGGAAGGAAACACCGCGATTTTCATTTCCGGGTTCAAAATCTATTTCGTCATTCATAGGTTTGAAATGTCAGCGGTTTTCGCCAAGAAATACCTGCCGTCTTATTCAACTATGTATTCTCAATAAACTTACCCAGAACACATTTCATATGTTCATTATACTAGCGATAATTTATCTTTTTTCGATCGAAATAATTGACGTTTCCTCAAAACTGAACTTCCATTGCGTGATTGAGGTATTCCGAATAATGTTGCAAGCGCAATGCGCTGAGATCAGTATGGTCTAAATGCCGGTACTACTGGGGCCGTACTGCTGTTATGACTTATTTTTATGCCCCCGGAATCTAAGATTCTGGGGGGCATATAGTTTTTGGTCTGTCCGTCTGTTTGTCTGTTTGTCCGTTTGTCCGTCTGCAAAAACTTTAACATTGGGCATAACTTTTGAATGGTAAGTGGTACAGCTTTCATACTTCACATGTGCATTCCTTGTCACAAGACCTTTCAAGAGGTACCATAAATTTTGACCTCGTGACCTTCACCTTGAGATTTGACCTACTTTTGACCTCCTTTTTTTGTCTGTTTGTCCGTTTGTCCATCTGCAAAAACTTTAACATTGGGCATAACTTTTGAATGGTAAGTGGTACAGCTTTCATACTTCACATGTGCATTCCTTGTCACAAGACCTTTCAAGAGGTACCATAAATTTTGACCTCGTGACCTTCACCTTGAGATTTGACCTACTTTTGACCTCCTTTTTAAAAACTTCAACATTGGCTATAACTTTTGATTAGTAACTGATAGAGCTTTAATATTTCACATGTGCATTCCTTGTCGCAAGACCTTTCTATTGGTACTATAATTTTTGACCTCGTGACCTTGAGATTTGACCTACTTTTGACCTCCTTTTTAAAAACTTTAACATTGGCTATAACTTTTGATTGGTAACTGATAGAGCTTTCATATTTCACATGTGCATTCCTTGTCACAAGCCCTTTCTATTGGTACTATAATTTTTGACCTTATGACCTTGACCTTGGCATTTGACTTTTTAATAATTTTAACATTGGCCGTAACTTTTGATTGGTAAATGGTAGAGCTTTCATATTTCACATGTGCATTCCTTGTCACAAGACCTTTCTAAGGGTACCTTAATTTTTGACCTCATGACCTTGACCTTGACATTTGACCTACTTTTTAAAAAACTTTATCATTGGTCATAACTTTTGATTAGTAAATGGTAGGGCTTCCATATTTATGCCCCCGGAATCTAAGAGATTCGGGGGAATATAGTTTTTGGTCTGTCTGTCTGTTTGTCCGTTTCTCTGTTTGTCCGTTTGGCCGTTTGTCTGTCTACAAAAACCTTAACATTGGACATAAATTTTGAATGGTAATAGATAGAGCTTTCATATTTCACATGCGTATACCTTATTACAACACCTTTCCAGTGGTACCATACTTTTTTATCTCGTGACCTTGACCTTGACCTTTGACCTACTTTTTTCAACATTTTTTGAAAAACATTAACATTGGCCATAACTTTCGATTGGTAAGTGACACAGCTTTCATATTTCACATGCGCTGTCCGGGGGCATTGGTGTTTCACAAACACATCTTGTTGATAATGTCTCTAGACATTGCCTATGAACATGTATTGCCCATAAGATGTTTCAATATTGTTACATGTAATTGAATTGTCATATTTGTTAGAAAATATAGTACTGAATAAATATATGAATAAATATTTAAACAAATTACTTGCCATCTTATTTTCCTTTACGATACTGGGGTTATGTAGGCTGCATCAGTCGTGAAGGATTGTTGCCTCATTAAAAGCACCGGCCTTTGAAGGAGTCCGTAAAATCTAGAAAACTGGCAATTGTAAACAACTTGGAGAGGATGAATCTTTGCAATGAGTCGCAAAACTATGTCTTCAATACCACATTTATTACCCTCCAGTAACCTTTCGGGTTGTTACTTTTAAGTGATCGTAATTTTTCTTGGATATTTCTGTTAAACCGTTTTATATGAGAATTCATTGTGCGCTTGTAAGACTGGCTTGCTTCTCTCAGCTTTTGTTTATTTGTCTGTGACAGATTGATTTGGTTTATTCTGCGTGCTAGGTGGTATTTTCTACGGGCGGATTGACATTGCGGTCCGAACCATTTCTTATTTTTAGTGCCATCAAGAAGGAATTCCCTACTTTGGAAGGATTTTGATTTGGAGTCGAGAAAGATTATTTCCAATTTTTGAGCATAAGTTATTTAATGTTTCTCTATTCGCGTTTTGAGTGTCTTCAAGGGCCTGTTCAAGGCTGTTCCGAATTTCATCGATCTTAGCATCGTCAATGTTTCATAAAAAAATGTCCTTTTTATTGGCTTGCCATTTTGGCTGTTTTTTCTGTGTGAAGTCACTAGGTAAATATTCTACTTTGGGTATATTAGAAAATTTTAGCGTTGTTTTCAAGAGTGAGTGGCCATCGGAGAAAAGGGGGTCTAGCTCTCTAATTTCAAAATCTGCAACAAATTTTAAAAAGTCTGTACTTAATATAGCATAGTCAATTACTGAGATACTCTTAAAAGTAAAATTACCCATATCTTTATCTCTACCACATCTGCCATTCAGGATGAAAAGATTATTACTCTTGCATATTTCTAACAAAATGTTACCTTCATTATTACATATTTGGTCACGTGACGTTCGCTGAATACACATATTTAACTTAGGCAATAGTGCAGAGACATTGTAGTAATTGCGAACAGTATCATCAAATTCGAAATATTCAGCAAAGAAATCATCAGCATCAATAAAGTCATCTTTTGTATGGGTGCGGGCATTATAATCGCCTAAAAGGCTAATATATTTATATGATATGCACATGTTACATATTTCCATCTCAAATGTATCTAGCTCGTCTTGCGTATTGAACCTAGAATCAGAGGGGGGTACATATACTGCCCCGAATACTAAGTCCTCATCAGTTTTCAGGAATAATTTACTGATCTTGAACCATAATATATAGTCCGAGGCTGAATCAATAACCGTCACGTGCTTCGCAATATCGTCTCTGACAAATACTCCGATGCCGCGTATATATACGGCTGTTTCCTACACTGAGAAAAGAAAGTAAAGCCTTCCAGTGTAACAATGTCAAATTTATCGATTTTGGATTCGCTTACACAAAAAATGTCGTGCTCCTTTATTAATTCTACAAAGTCCGGATAATTTAGTCTTCGTTTGAGTCCACACACATTTAATGAGCCACATTTAAGATTATATGAGTTTGAAGTCGCATTGGGATTAGAAATATTGTCATTGGGGGGACCATTTACACTCAGTGGGTATGTCACTTGAGTAATATTGACTGGAATTTGACTGGATTGTGAAGTGTCGGAATTATGCGGTAATGAACACCCTGCGCGTCTCTAAATGTTCGAAGTGTCGGGTTGACCCTTTTCAGGCGAGTAAGGTCTACTCCCCTGATCCGATACTACACTGTTTGCCCGAGTAGGCGAATCTCTCTCCGTGCTGCTACCTGCCGTGGGGGGTTGTTGTAGGCGGGGACTGATGGGTGGCTCCGCCATGCGTCCTATCATATTTGCTGGTCACGATATTAGATGCTGAGATGGGGTTACTTGTTCGAGCTCCATGTCTGTGTCATGGGACACGGAAGCATCACTGTCGAATACTAAATCGTCGGTTTTATTTGACATATCGTAGTTTTGCTGGCTGAGTCTGTCACGCTTCAAGATTTCGTGCCAGTTCGGGAACATGTCCTTGATCACTTTCCCATCTTTTACAAGTTTGGCTTGGTACTGGATTGATATTTTGGCCCCTGGGTGCTTGGACTTAAGTTCTCTCTTTTCCTGAAAGAGGGGTTTCCTGGCGTTGACTATCTCCTGGGGGTAGTCGCGATTTATTCCGAATGGGGATCCCTGTAATTTATCTGCGTTTGACAGGATAAGTTCCACATCCGGGTAGTCCCGAAAAGATGCTATTAATGGTCTGTGTCTAGGTTTAACTGACCCTGGTCCACGGTGCGGTGGGGGTTTCAGTTTTCCAATTCTGTGTACACGCTGAACGAAAATATTATCAGGGTCAAGATTCAAATGGTTGGAAAGAAAGTCATTCAGAACAACCAGGCAGTCCTCGCTCAGGCTTTCGGGGATTCCCCAGAATACTAAGTTGTTTCTCCGTTGGCGTGCTTCGCTGTCGATAGATTTGTACGCCAACATGTTAATACGATCCTTGTTAACCAGGCCAGTGTTACGTAATTCATTCACCATTTGTTCTGCCTGTAGTAACCTCTCGTTGGTCAACATAACATCTTGTACACAGGCAAAAATTCGGTCAAGCTTGTCATCAACATTCAACTCTTTGAATTTATCGATCGATAATAGCGGTGTAGAAGTCAAAATCTTACTTGCCCCAGACCCTACGCCTGACGCTGAACCTGCCGAACCATCCGAAACCCTCTGCCGTTTACTCCCGGGTCTCATTTCAGGTCTATAACGGCCACTGGAATATCCGCCCCTGGCAGATAAATTTAATAATTTCAATCTATAATTTGTAAGTCTGGTGTATGAATGTCATTTGAAGTATCACTGGTTATAGAAGTACTGGTTACCAGCCAGGAAATCCTGCTCAGATGTGAGCTAGTAGAAAAAAAAAATAAAAAAAAATAAAGTAACAATTCAGATTTCTGAAGTTTTATCATGTTTTTCCTGATTGGGACTGTGAAACCGAGGCAGACCTGATACAAATGTAGCTCTTTATCAGACTGTAAATATTTTTAGGGCGGCTGCCTTTAGGGCTCGGAACATGATGCACAACTATAATGGAAACAACTACCGTATTCGCCCTAATTACCGCACTGTGCGCTTAGTTTTTTCAAAATCGTGTCATAAAATCATGGTGAAAAATCCCCAAACTAAACGAGACTTACCTTGGTTAAGTTGATGTTTGGTTAGGATTCTTTGTAGTCATACATACACTGACGTGATCAGATGAGATGGGCGCTACTGACTGTCGTAGTATTCTACCTCAGTATTTCAAAGCATTAGCTTTCCAAAAAATCAGACCCACAGTAACAGTGATAAACAGAATTTTTGATGTCAATCAAAGCCCAAAGGGTGGGAGAAGGGAGGGCATCTGATCACGTCAGTGTATGTATGACTACAAAGAATCCTAACCAAACATCAACTTAACCAAGGTAAGTCTCGTTTAGTTTGGGGATTCTTTTACGTCATACCACTTCCGTTCTCAGATGAGACTTTTTTATGGCGTTTATATTTCGCAATTAATTCGATTTGCTAGAGTGTGTAGTCATGTAACTGACTTCAACACTCGTAATAAATTATTAACGGCTAAACTCCTTAATCAGGGTTATCGGTACCATAAACTACGCAAAGCCTTTTCAAAATTTTATGGACGCCATTCTGATTTAATTTCAAAATTCAATATTGGACTTAAATCTCTTCTGCAACAAGGTCTATCAGAACCCGAATTTTATGGTGACTTAGTATATAAATTCAGAAAAATATATAACCGCAATGACTTCAGCACCCAATTTCGTAAAATCATTCTTCGATTTAAAAAGATTGGGTACAACATGGATATTATATGACAGACTGCATGCATGGTAGTTAACCCAATCACGGTTGGCAACTTTGCTTCCCTCTTTAATTGCACGCCGGTGGGTCAGGCCTCAGATTCTATGACGGCTCCAACGTAAAGGCTTATTGAAAATTAAAGAGATAATGGTGGTTGGTGCCTGATGCTCTGTCTCTGGTCGGGCTCATCGGAGTCTAACTGTTGGTTTTCTTTTGCTCCAGCATTTCAGTGGTTTCTTGCTGTCGAGTCCTCACCGTTGTCTCACCTCTGTGGTTCTTTGATTTCTGTGTTCACGGAGATGTTGCACTGATGAGTTAGGAGGCCTTCATGCGGACTGAACAAATTATTTGTCTAAATCGCGACGGAAGTAAGGGCGAGGATTGTGGCCACGTAAAATCGATTTAAGCCCCCCAGTGGAAATCTTCCACTGACCGTTCCAAGGCGGCTCTTCTGTGGCGATTTATTTATGTTGTTGTTTGTTACTTACTGTGTGTATCACTTGTGTCTTTTAATTTTGGATGGCCATATGGCCATTTTGTGGGAAAGTAACTGTCCATATGGCCTTCCTTTGTTTAGGTTTCCATTATGGTCTGGTCGCTTAATGTTTGTATTTCTTTCCCTTTGGTGTCTTTTATGGATAGAGTAAGTTAATTGTATCAATTCCTGATCTTTGTTTTACTTCTACTTTAAAGCCTGATTTTTTGTAAAGCTTACATATATACAAACTATGCCCTATGTAAACTTACGGATACTTCAGATGGATAATTATTCCAAAACAGCACAACTAAATCTCTGACCATTTCCTTTATCTAGTTTCTTATTATAGAACTTTGCAAAAGTCTTCTCAGATGACCAGCCAGCTACCTTCAATATGTCTTGAACTGGGACCATATTACTTTTAGCTTTAGATGTAGCTGCTGATCTATGTGGCTTATATTTTGTACAGTCTGAGTCAATTCCTGAATTAAACATTACTGTTCTCAGCCATCTACCAATCGTGTCTCTTGTTACACTTTTGTATGGTTTAACATAACTAATGAAGAGATTAGTAGTATCTCCTCTTAAAGACTGTGTTCTCTTCAAATATTCTTTTAACACAAATAATACACAGAGTCTCCTGTCAGGAGGATATGCAAAAACTTCTGCAACCGGATTATTTTTCCCCGGCTTAGATTGCTTTAACAACCCACTATATACAAGCACATATGATGCGAAACCCTTAACCATGTTTTTGATGGATAATAAATGTAATGACTGTGTACGACTAGCTAGTGCCAATGCCAAAAGCATAACTAGCTTCAGTGTTAACATTTTTAATGACAGTTCACGTACCGGTGAAAGTTTCCTTAAATAAGACAACACAACAGAAACATCCCAAGTCTGAATATACCGAGATTGAGATGGACGTAAATTATATACACCCTTCATAAACCTTACCACTAAAGGGTGAGAACCTATTGAAACACCATCAATGATAATACCAATTGCTGATAAAGCAGAATGTGCTGTATTAATTGCACTATAACTATAATCTTTCTCAAACAATTCACTTAAAAAATCTGGCACGATATTTAGATTTGTTTGAAAATGATTAATTTTCCTTTTGTCACAGTATAAAAACCACTTCTTGATATGGGTCGTGTATTGCTTCTTTGTGCCAGATCGCCAAGATGCCATGACGATGTTGGCAGCCCTTTCTGAAATGTTTCTACCTTCAATTGCTTGCCGGATAGACGACAAGCCATCAGTATCAGTTTTTCGTGAAGTGGATGAATTCTGTGTATTCCTGGTAAATGCAGAAGAGATTCCCCTTTGGGAAGAAGGTATGGTGTATCTATCATTAGTTCCATCAGTGACAGAAACCAGGTGTGAGTAGTCCACACTGGTGCTATCAAGATACATTCGCCTTCGTCCTGTCTCAGTTTCGCCAGACATCTCGGTATCAGACTGAAACAAGGAAAAGCATAAAAGTAATGCTCAGACCAGTCGCAGGAAAACGCATCAACAATTTCAGCATCAGGATCTGGCATCCATGATGCAAACCTCTCAATCTGTCTGTTAATTCTAGAGGCAAACATATCAATATCTGGCTTACCCCAAATACTGAAAACCTTTGCTACAACTTTTTCATTTAACTTCCACTCAGTATTTTCTTTAAAATTCCTGGACTGATAATCTGCTTGATTATCTCGACCAGGAATGAAAGCAGCGGAAAGCCAGATAATTTTAACAATACACCACTGCCAAATTTGTTTTGTAAGAGTATTACACTCTGAAGATTTAACGCCTCCCATGGCGTTAATGTAGCATTTTGCCGTAGAATTATCTGTCATTACCTGAACATGGATGCTCTCTGTACACTCTCTGCAGAATGATTTTAGCCCGTGAAATATGGCCAAAAGTTCTAAATAATTTATGTGCTTTATTGACTCATCAGGAGTCCATCTTCCTCCTATTTTTTGAGCACCATAATGAGCACCCCAACCCAACAAACTAGCATCTGTGATAATTTGTTTGCTGGGGTTACCATGTGAGATACTCCTTTTCTGATTTTTTAAATTGACAACCCACCATTCTAATTCTTGTTTCATTGCAACAGTAATAGACATAAAGGCCTCAAAATCACCTTGTGCAAGTTTGAGAGCCAAAATTTTCTCTTTGTCTAGCTCTCGATAATACAGAGGGCCATATTCAACTGCAGAAAATGTAGAGACAAGCAATCCAATGACTCTCGCCACTATCCGAATACTGGCTACTCGCATAGAGACCAAACTCTGACATTCACTTACAATTTTGTGCACTGATTCTTCAGGTAGATAAACTATCATTTCTTTCGAGTTAATTCTTTTGCCAAGAAAAGGTACGTCTTGAGCAGGTATTAAGATAGATTTTTCATTATGAATCATAAAACCTACTCCAGACATTACTGATATAGTGTCCTTTATGTTACATTTACACTCCTCCTCAGAGTCTGCTACCAGTAATGAATCGTCAATATAACTAGAATTAGAGTGGCCCATTTGCCTTAGTTTTGCATAAACTGGTTTTGTAAGTTTCGTGAAGTACCTTGGAGCACAGCCGAGACCATTGGGTAGGCAAGAGTATTCAAATATTTTCTTTTTCCAAATGAAGCGCAAAAATTTTCTATGGGTAACAGCCATAGGGACAGAATAGTACGCATGTCTTAAATCCACCACTGAGGTAGAATACTACGACAGTCAGTAGCGCGCATCTCATCTGAGAACGGAAGTGGTATGACGTAAAAGAATCTACCTAATTAGCGCACACTTGATACGAAAACAACAGCTTCCAAGATGATGCATACTAATATTTAATGGGACGGAAAAAGATACTTAAGCATTGCCTTCACTGTTGGAAGAAATAATGGTTAGTTTTTATAGATTTACTATGAGAGCTTCAAGGGGAGATTACTGTAAAGTGTGCGCTTATGCATTTCTTTTTCAAAAATAGCTTTGGTGTGCGCTTATAGGAGCATGTGCGGTAATTAGGGCGAATACGGTATGTGTTTTGGTATGCGAAATCAGATCGAAGAAGACAAAGTTTTGTTTGTTTGTTTGATTCGAGGTTAAAAGTCCCCGTCAACACTGTAAAGGTCATTTTGGAGACGTTCCTTCCAATTTTGTGGGACTTTTACCCGACAATGAGATGAAATGACATCTCAAGCCCTGTCGCCCAATGAAACCAATAGGGTTTATTAGGATGGAAGGTCCGCCTCGCACCGCGGTTCCGGGACAGGCTTAGATCCCCTAAGCGGTTTACCAGTACTAGTGTGCGGGCCAGATTCAGCTCTGCTTGGAAGCATCATGCAGCCCATATATTTCTTCAATGTTCGGGGGCCTAAGAAGACAAAGTACCTGTCGGTTGAAAAATCTACATATTGGTAGAAGTAAAGATTCCTTGGTATCTGAAGTTAGAAGAGGAGCAGTAGGAATTCTAACTGCCTAATGGGAACCCACATACTATCTATCTATCTATCTATCTATCTATCTATCTATCTATCTATCTATCTATCTATCTATCTATCTATCTATCTATCTATCTATCTATCTATCTATCTATCTATCTTTCTATCTATCTATCTATCTATCTATCTATCTATCTATCTATCTATCTATCTATCTATCTATCTATCTATCTATCTATCTATCTATCTATCTATCTATCTATCTATCTATCTAATCCTCAACCCTTTTACGAGTGTTATTAGGATGGTTGCGCATGATGTGTTAGTAAGAGAAGTAAAAGTGTGATAGTGCTAGAGCTGGATATCACCAGAAAAAAACGTATCAGGATACTATCGCGATACCAGACAGGCGATACGATACAGTATCACGATACTTGCTTTGTACAGATTTGCTATGTTTTATTAGGTCAATGTAGAGTAGAAAAGAGAGTTTCCTGTTCAATTACAACACATTGGTTTATTAAAACCTATGTCCTTAAATACATGTATGCAATAAAATAAAGTAATCACTTGACAAAAAAAAAATGTTTGCATATAAGTGATTTAAATGCTGATCTGGCACGTTCAATGTCTGGTTCAGCATCCATTGTTTATATATATGTTAGTAGTGACCGCTTGTATCAACAATAAAACGGCAATTATGATGACTTTGCAGGTCCATCTAATCACACAGACCCATCATCCAAGACACTCACCAACAACCACACAAACATATCTCAGAAGCAGCAGTTTTGAATAAATCTGAATGGCATAACTCAAAATACCAACAAAACTTATGTAGCACATATGTCCACTCGAGTCACTTGGCCCCGATAGCTCAGTGGTAGAGCGTCCGCTTCGGGAATGGGAGGTCGCGGGTTCGATCCCCGGCCGCGCCATACCAAAGGCGTGAAAAATGGTACTAGGAGCTCCCTTGGCTGACGCTCGCAATATCAGGGGTAGTCCTAGGAAGATAAACGAAGGCAGGTAAGTATTTGTTAGAGGATACTTTGTTTGTCGCAATAAAAGCTCTACAGAGCTTATGTTATTTGTTTCGAATATGCGACGTTAAATAAAGCTTCTTTATCTTTATCTTTACCAGACCCCTGTTGGTTCCAGTAGTTACTGTATCCTGGTAGATACATCAACTGTTTTTATTGGATATAAGCAGGGCCTTTTGGATACAAATTTTATATTGGCATAAGCACCTCAGAAAAATATGCGTCTCTTGTGTTTCAGACATTTATTGATATAACACAAATTTTCGCAAAAGTATCGTCAAGTATCGATACACGGAATTAGTATCGCGATACAGTATAACCAGCAAATATATCACGATATATCGATGCATTGCTGATATCGCCCCAGCTCTAGATATTGCAGAGTTAAAAGAATAAAAGAAAGGTGAGCATCGATGAAAGATTTTGCGTGTTAGTAAGGAGAGTTTAAAAGCAGGATAAAAACAGTATTACCTTAAGGGAGCCTGTGGTTTATCGAGCTGAATCTTAACTTGAAAGAGTCAAGATCAGAAACCAGGACAAGATCAGCTGGTAGCCTGTTCCAAAGAACAACCGACATAGGGAAAAATGAATAATAAAAATACGAGACAGAGGTGTGTATCTGCCTGTAAGCCAGATAGTGGTGACGCGTGTTTGTCGTTAGGCGTTCAAACTGCAGCGGAACTGGTATAGGGACTAAACCGTAAACAATTTTTATAAAACATTGTCTGAGCTGAAATGACTGCCATCCAAGCTCACCCATCATGTCTATAACACTGCTGTAGGTGGGGGGAGAAATCATTTGTGACCCAACTGGCTGCCCCCGTTGGGTCACATACTACAGAAAAACAGACTATTGTTTAGTAACAGTTTAGTGGCCCCCGCCCATCGGGGCTTGAAGAAATAAGAAAAAAAATGCCCAAACATACAGTTTACCCATTCATACAAATAGGCTAGCTAACCTAAATCAGAACTTCAATTGCTGATGCAGCTTATCAATATTCTCTTGCTTATTTTTCTATACGTTGAGTTTGCTTATTTATCTATCTATCTAGATATACTGAGTCAGTCAGATTTAGCCATTACCTCAGTTAGGTCACATAGGTGGGTGGCTAAGTTTAGATTTCAGCTTTAAAAAAAGTCACCAGATGAGTCCTTACAACTATTTACAATCTGATTAGAACAGGTATACTAAAACACATATCTCTGAGTCCCAATCTATACTGTACAGGCTTTGAACACCTCTGCGCTCTTGGAATCTATCTCAGATTAGGAAAGCTAGACTATTCCACTGAGGAATAGTTTTGGGAAGGAAAGAATACTTTAGGGCATATCACCATCGGCCTGGTACTTACGGCATTGCAAGTTGTTTATCGTTGATGCATTTGTTTGGGTTGAAACTGTCGCAGGTGCCAAGTATTTGTCTTTATTAACCTTTACCCTGCTGTAGGCGACAAGCCCTATCTTTGCAAACAGTGTAGATCCAGATCAGATGGCTTTTGAAGAAGCCATCTGATCTGGATCTACACTGTTTGGCATTTAGTTTATGAATTTGTAGCAGTAAATTACATCAAGTAATTTGATTGGTTGATAGACAGAAATGGGTTTGGCTTAATTGAATATTCAGCAGGTTAAAGGTTAAGAGACACTACACCGGTGTGTACAGATAAAAGAAGGTTAAAGAGGAATGCTTACGATGGTCCTCAAGGGACAGCCACTCTGATTTGCTGAGCATATCATCAATGCTACATTTATTTCTCCAATGCTGACAGGTCGATCAGGCTGCTTTGATTTCCTCTTTACCTTCTCAACCTGCAGAATCTGAGTTTTAACATGAGGATGACAAATGAATCAGAATCAGAATTATTACTGGTGACACGTCAAATGACATTCATACACCAGGACCTGTGATATGGGAAGTTAGTCCCTAGCTCTAACCAAAGAGGTAAACTTAGCTACACAATCCTCAGCACTTTCAGCCGTCGAAATAATCAAATCGGGAAGGGCATTCCAATCTCTAATGGTTCGGGGGAAGAAGGATTCTTTATAAATGGGTGATGCATACTCAAGTTGAGGGCGAACCAGTGTTTTGTATGCATCAACATCCCTTGTCTGCCTCGGTGTAAAAGCCAAATTATGTTTTAAGAAATCCTAAAGTCCTAGTTGCTTTTGATGTTATCTCTGAATATTGTTGATCTCAGTTAACCCATTTGGTACCGGAAACCCCAAAACGGGTACCCTGGCAAACAGTGCGGGCCCAGATCAGACGCCGCAGAATGTGGCGTCTGATTAGGGCCTACACTGTTTGCAAAAAGTCAAGCCAGTTTCCAAACAAAATTTGAAGAAAACACATCCTGAGGACCCTAAATTTTGAAATGGACTCCTGCTGTATATAAGGAGGAGGATTCCATTTGGTACAAAAAGGGTTAAGATTGTCTGTGATAGTGATACTGATATATTTTGTAGATTGAACCTGTGCTCCAAAGTGGGCAGGTGTAGTGAATAATCAAACTTGACCCTTATCTTGCTGTTCACGACAACCCTATCTTTCCAAACAGTGTAGATCCAGATCAGATGGCTTCTGAAGAAGCCATCTGATCAGGATCTACACTGTTTGGCATTCAGTTTATGAATTTGTAGCAATAAATTACATAAAGAAATTTGATTGGTTGATAGACAGAAATAGGTGTGGCTTAGATGAATATTCAGCAAGATAAGGGTTAATCTGCTTGTCAGGAAGGTGTCTTGACACCCTCACTGAATGACATTTGGTCACATTGAACTTCATCTTCGGACCAGCCTCCCACTGATTGTTATGTCGAAGATATGAACTCGAAGGTGCTGATCAAACACTGCAGATGTGCCGGCTGAGCTGCACTATTTTTGTTGGCAAATGACTTACGACAGGCCTCAGGTTTTTTCATGTCATGTCTAAGACGTTAATGTCTTAATTTCCAGGGTTTTCTGCCGATCAGTTTAGCCAGAATGATGACCCAGATAGAGGGAACTTTATATACCTGGTGTCAGAGTCGGGAACCAGGCTCTCCTGTCCTGTTCACAAAGATAGTTCTACAGAAGACCAGATCATTTGTTATACTCCAGAGTAAGTCGATGTATAAGGATATATCACGTGAACAAGTCCGTGAAATGAATACCCCCTATACCCCACTTTATATAGAGAAAACTGTGGTTTACGGGGGTATACATTATTTTTGCTCCAAGATATAGATTGTGGGTACTCATTAGCACCACCTCAATGAGGCGGTTCTAACAAGCACCCACAACCTATGTTTGCAGTATTTATAAGAAAAATATCACATATTTTCATCAGAAAAATGGCCATTTTGGAGATGTGAAAAAATGCATTATGTTGCATGGGTTTGTTATCGTAATGTAACTATATAACCCTTGTCCTGCTGAATAAAAGAATTTTGCCACACCCAGTTCTAACTATTCACCAATTAGATTGATATAATGTATCAGTTCACAAAAACAGAATGACAATCAAGTTACATTACGAAAAAATGTCTTGTAAATTTTACCGCCGAAAAAAACAAACAGAAAATTTTAAGATGAAAAATTGTGATATGTTTCTTACTTCTGCTCAGAACATAGATTATAGATACTGGTTAGAACCACCTCAGCGAGGCGGTTCTAACGGGTACCCACAATCTATTGTTTTGAGCAGAAAGCTAATGTATACCCCTGCGAACCACAGTTTTTCTATATAAAAGTGGGGTTTACAGGGACCAAAATTATATAGGCCTGTTTTAGTGATGAGATCCTGATCAGATGGCTTCTTAACAAGCCATCTGATCAAGATCTACACTGCAATAGTATGGGTTGTGATGTTCAGCAGGATAAAGGGTTCCATGCTTAGCTCAAGATCAGTGGGGAGTAACAACAGTTAATTTAGGGATCATTTTGTATAATCCTCTACATAAACCTGCGTTGTGGGTACCTGCTAGAATCGCCTCATTGAGGCAATTCTAGCAAGTACCCAGAACCTAGGTTTTTATGAAGAAATACGAAAAAATATTTTATTATCCTCCCAATGTACCTAACTACCTATATCTGGAGATATGATTTAGGATTGTAACAACAATTGGTAATTACAGTATTCACTGGCCAATAAAGCCTTCTCATTAAATGCATAGTCAGATGCAACCTTTAAATGCTCCTTAATTTCTGAGTTTGGATATGTTTGGTTGTCGGAACTTAAAATGCAAATTTGTGTCGATCCAGATCAGATGGCTTCTGAACCATCTGATCAGGATCTACACTGTCATTCAGTTATCAAATTTGAATGAATACATAATATAGAGTATTTGATTGGTTAATACTAGTTAGACATGGCTGTGACTTAATTGATTTATTCAGCAATTCTTGGTAAACCCATGTTGTGCGTATTCATTAGAATCACCTCGCCTAGGCAGTTCTAATGAGTACCTACAGTATAGGTTTATATGGTGAAACAAGGAAAACTACCCTTCACTTATCACAAAATACTTATAAACCGTATTGGAAGCAACGTCTCCAAACCATGTTCTGCTGTGTCTGATCTTGGTCTTCACTTGGTCTTGGACTCGAACCGCTTTTCCTGGGCAGGCTTAGATCCTCTTAAGCGATTTACCAGTACTGGTGTGCAGTTGGTTTCTGCTCTGCGTGGAAGCATCATGCAGGTCATCTATTTCTTCAAGCCCTGATGGGCGGAACATGGCACCTGATCAGTGTCTGTACTGTTTTAAATGAAATAGACTAAATCAGTTCTGGGGCCAGTTGTTCAAAACTAACGACATATGTGAGTTAACATATCATTTAAACTTTGATCATTTAATATGGCAAATATGCTAATATCTTTGCTGCTCACATTTTTTTTTCAGCAAAAAAATGCTTAAGTTTTAAATATTGTACTTGATAGAACAGTTGACAATGTGACCTCTAAGAAGCTTGTTAAGCTAACTAGGCCTTGAACAACTGGCCCCTGGACATTTTCCAACCTACCTTCAGAGATAGTTGACCTACTAGAGTTGTTAGTACTTTGATTTTTCTACAATCAGAAAGATTAAAAATTACAACTTTAACCCATATATGACAATGGAATCTCCCTCCTAAGAAGTCTGGAGTGGTCCATTTCCAATTATATGGGTGTCAGGTTTGTTTTGTTTGAGGAAGTTGTAAACAAATGTGTGAACCTTGATCAAACAGTGTATACCCAAATCAGACGCATTCTGTGGCATCTAATCTGGGCTTTACACTTCGCCAATGTCCTGAAAAAGGGCTGTGAGGCAGATATGGGTCAACCCTTATCCCGCTGAACATGACAACCCCTACCGTTATAAACAGTGTAAATCCAGATCAGATGGCTTCTGAAGAAACATCTGATCAGGAGTGACACTGTTCGTCATGTAGTTTGTGAATTGAACAAATACAGTATATCTAGTAATTTGATTGGTGGATAGTCAGAACTGGGTGTGGCTAAATTAATTTATTCAGCAGGATAAGAGATAAGGTAAACAGCTGACTTCAGATCCAATATCTGAATTGAGGAGAATGGGATCACCTTCAGGGGAGGCAACTCCTTCCAAAATATTATTGTCTTCAATTTCAGTAGGGGTCAATGCTTAAAGTAAAGAATTTGCTCCTGAGGAGCAAATTCTTTCCTTTAACAGTAGACCCCATTCTCAGTAGGATAGGTCTTATAGAAAAGCGAACAGTTCCAAAAGTTTGAAAAATGGCGGAAAAATCTGCCAGGTGTTCCCTCCCCTTAAATCATTTCATTTCATCATTTTGATTGTATCTGTTATATCTGACAGGCGGATGATAGGTGAGGACTACTTTGTGAAGGCAATAGTAGATGGTAAGGCAGTGGAAGATGTTGATATCTGCAACAACTGTAGGTATAAGGTGAGTAATCCTACCAGCTATCCTGAGTATTTGTTGAGGCAAGTTACTTTGATGATGGAGGCTGGCCTCAGTCACTTAATCTGATGTACATCTAATTGATAATCAGAAGGTGTTGAATTTGATCCCATTGTGTCCAGCAGCATTCACATTACAATAACACATCCATGTGGCATAGTGCAATCCCTCATATCTCAGAAATAGTTATCTCTTAATTATAATCCAAACATAGGTTGTCGGTGCTCGTTAGAACCGCCTCATTGAGGCGGTTCTAACGAGTACTCACAACCTATGTCTTGGACCAGAAATAAGAAAAATATTATTACCCCCCATAAACCCCAGTTTTCTCTATATGAAGTGGGGTTTAGGGGGGGGGGGGTGTTCATTTCAGGGGCTTGTTCACGTGATGTTATCCTGAGTATTTGTTGAGGCAAGTTACTTTGATGATGTAGGCCAGCCTCAGTCACTTAATCTGACGTACATCAGATTGGTGTTCAGGTCTTGGGTTCCATCCCATTGGGTCCAGCAGCATTCATTTATGAAGATTGATTATAGGAATGAATATTTTTGTGTGGTTTTTATCGATGTTTACACATCGATAATATTCACAAAAATGATAATGCATTCCTTATAATTCCAACTTTGTCATCAAAATGTTTAAAAATGGCAACAAAAGTGTTAATTTTTGGAAATTTTTCAAAAACTTAAGAATGAACGTACCAATGGCTATGGTGGAATGATTATTCAATTAGAAACTACTATCTTTGAAAGAAATCTAAGCAAAAAGAAATCATCATCTTTAAATTTAGTTTATTTCTCTTCTAATATTTACATTTTCAGCAGTTCTTTTCTTAATCAAACGGTGTTGACGTCGCTTCATAAAAATGATGTAATGCTCCAAAATGGCTACTTTTCCAATGAAAATCTGTGATATTTTTCTTATCCTGCAAACATAGGTTGTGGGAGCATGTTAGAACCGCAATACTGCCTCATTGAGGCAGTTCTAACAAGTACTCACAACCTATGCCTTTGAGCAGAAATAAGAAAAATAATGTATACCCCCGTAAACCCAAGTTTACTCAATATAAAGTGGGATTTAGGGGGTGGGGGGACTTGTTCCCCTGATGAGATGTCCTGTTTTGTGTCCATTCCATATCTACTTTACCCTTTAAAGGATTTTCATTAATCTTTTGTCAAATGTCCCACTCAGTGAGCTGATGTTCAGACACATAAATAAATCATGCTGACTCAAGGTCAAGGTCACAGTTGAAGGTCAAGTGTTTGTAACTTCGTATTTTGTGTCCGTTCCATATTTCCTTTACCCCGGGAAGTATTTTCATTAAACTTTCATCAAATATCCCTCTCAGTGAACTGATGTGCAGAACTGGTAAGTAAACCATGCAAACTCAAGGTGAAGGTCACAGGTGAAGGTCACAAGTTTGAAACTTGGAATTTTGTGTCCGTTCAGTATCTCCTGGAAGGATTTTCATTAAACTTTTGTGAAATATACCCCCTCAGTGAGGTGATGTGCAGTACCCATAAATAAACTATTTCAACTCAAGGTCAAGGTCACAGGTGAAGGTCACAAGGTTGAGCCCTGATACAAAGTGCAGCGGGGGATTTGGCTGTCCCTCTGTTCTATCTATCTATCTCTATCTTCTGATACTGCGTCGGTCAGATTTGACCATTACCGCAGGTGTATATTACATACACTCCAGGTTTTGCAGAATGAAAGCCTACACAGTAACCATGTAATTACGGTAGGGATCTTTAACCTGCACAGGGGATGGTTCTCCCTGCACAGGGGGCCTCCAGTTAACGTCCCGATCCGAAGGACGGTGCACTTTATGACATTCATCCCTGCAAATGATGCCAATGGAGCGTGTTCGGACACCGAAATTTTATCGCCGCTGCCTGGGATCGAACCCGGGACCTCTAGCATCAGAGGTAAGTGCACTAACCACTGAGCTATCACGCTCCAACCACTGAGCTATCACGCTCCTAACCACTGAGCTATCACGCTCCTAACCACTGAGCTATCACGCTGTTGAAATGTAGTAACAGTAGATTACAAGTAAACCCCTTTTTCAGTGGGACAGGGCTTATAGAAAAGCAAACAGAAAGTCCCAAAAATTGTTTCCCTTTGAAAAATGGCAGAAAAATCTGCCCTGTGTTACCATTCCCCTTAACTGAGGTAAAGAAAAAATAACCCAAATTATCGTCAGTACTCCATATCTGGGTTTATGATTTATTAACCCTTTTTGTACCAAATGGAATCTTCCACCTTTTATAAAGCAGGAGTCCATTTCAAAATTTAGGGGTTTCAGGTTGTTTTTTTCTTCAAAATTTATTCAGGTAATGGCTTAACTTTTTGCAAACAGTGAAGGCAGTGATCAGACACAGCAGAAAGACGCAGCATTCTGCGGCGTCTGATCTGGACCTGCACTGTTTGCCAAAGTACCCCTTTAGGGGTTTCCCACAGGCAATAAATTAATAGATCACTCGGAATGAGAAAATGAATGTGAGCTCCTTGAAGATGAAGGGTATCAGACAAAGGAATCTTTAAAGTAATTGATATTTTGTTCTTTCAGCCGACAGACAGTTACACACCTACAATTGACAGCTTCACCCCACAGTCTGGACTGCCAGGTAATCTACTGTTACTACATTTGGACAAATATACCTATGTACAACAGAAACTGTATTCTCAGATGTGTATGTTCAGCAAAAAGAACTCAAAACATAGCTCATTACGATAACACACCAATGTGACATGTAGCCCCCGCCCATAGGGGCTTGAAGAAATATATGGGCTGCATGATGCTTCCACGCAGAGCTGAATCCGGCCGGCACACTAGTACTGGTAAACGGCTTAAAGGATCTAAGCCTGTCCAGGAACCGCGGTGCGAGGTGGACCATCCATGCTAAGTAACCCTATTGGTTACATTGGGCGACAGGGCTTGAGATGTCATTTCATCTCAGTGTCGGGTAAAAGTCCCGCAAAATTGGAAGCAACGTCTCCAAAATGACCTTTACAGTGTTGACGGGAACCTCAAATCAAACAAAAAATCAATGTGACATAGTGCTTTTCTTTGCAAATTTTTGATGAAAATCAGTGATATTTTTCATATTTATACTGCAACCATAGGTTGTGGTAGCTCTTTAGAGTCGCCTCATTGAAGTGGTTTTAACAAGTACTCAAAACCTATATCTTAGAGCAGAATTAAGAAAATAATTTATTAATTGATTATCCTGTATTACACATGGTCAACCAATATTCAAAAATCATAAATCATGTTTTTAATTGCGTCATTTAATAAAATTGTCATTAATCAAATAATTTCGTATTGGCCAAGTTACAGGTCCTCGGTCAGCTGTATTGGCCTCGGCCTTCGGCCTCGTGCCAACACAGCAGACCTCGGACCTGTAACTGGGCCAATACGAAATTATTTGATTAATAACATTATAGTATACCCCTGTTAACCCCAGTTTTCTCTATATAAACTGGGATTTAGGGAGATCTTCATTTCACGTGATGTTCAGATAAGGAGAATAAGAAGGATTATTTTTAGATCAATATTCTCTGCACCATTAACCAAACCTGGGGGCCCCCACCCATCAGGGCTTGGAGAAATAGATTGGGTTGGATGATGCTTCCACGCAGAGCTGAAACAAACCACTCATGAGTACAGGTAAAACGCTTAGAAGGACTAAGCCTGCCCAGACAAAGTGGTGCGAGTCGGACCGTCCTATGCATATAAGCCGTCCTGGTTTCATTGGGTGACAGGGCTTGAGATGTCATTTCATCTCAATGTCTGGAAAAAGTCTTTCAAAATTGGAAGCAACATCTCCAAAATGACCTAAATTGTGTTGATGGGAATGTTAAACTTCAAATCAAACAAACAAACAAAACCTTGAAACTTCCACAGAAAAGAAAATCTCACTTTCAAGAGTGAAGGCGAAGTTTTTATGTCCCTAGATTTCCTTTATAGAAGATCTTACATAAGTGATCATTTCATATATGAAATATGATATATAATAATGATATATAATAATGAATTTGTGAAATTTACAAGCTGCATGACAAACAGTGTAGATCCTGATCAGATGGCTTTAGAAGCCATCTGATCTGGATCTACACTGTTTGCAAAGGCAGGCACATCCTTCTTCAGAAGCCATCTAATCTGGATCTACAGTGCTTGTAAAGGCAGGGGTCATCTATCCACCTTTAAAAGCCATCCGATCTGGATCTACAGTGTTTGCAAAGGCAGGAGTCATCTATCCACCTTAAAAAGCCATCTGATCCGGATCTACAGTGCTTGCAAAGGCAGGGGTCATCTATCCACCTTAAAAAGCCATCTGATCTGGATCTACAGTGTTTGCAAAGGCAGGGGTCATCTATCCATCTTAAAAAGCCATCCGATCCGGATCTACAGTGTTTGCAAAGGCAGGGGTCATCTATCCACCTTAAAAAGCCATCCGATCCGGATCTACAGTGTTTGCAAGGGCAGGGGTCATCTATCCATCTTAAAATCCATCTGATCTGGATCTACAGTGCTTGCAAAGGCAGGGGTCATCTATCCACCTTAAAAAGCCATCTGATCTGGATCTACAGTGCTTGCAAAAGCAGGGGTCATCTATCCTCCTTAGAAAGCCATCTGTTCTGGATCTACAGTGTTTGCAAGGGCAGGGGTCATCTATCCTCCTTAAAAAGCCATCTGATCTGGATCTACAGTGTTTGCAAAGGCTAGGGGTCTTCGATCCACCTTAAAAAGCCATCTGATCTGGATCTACACTGTTTGCAAAGGCTAGGGTTATCTATCCCTGTTAAGAAGCCATCTGATCTGGATCTATATTGTTTGCAAAGGCAGGGGTTTTCTATCCACCTTAAGAAGCCATCTGATCTGGATCTATATTGTTTGCAAAGGCAGGGGTCTTCTATCCACCTTAAAAAGCCATCTGATCTGGATCTACATTGTTTGCAAAGGCAGGGGTTATCTATCCCTGTTAAGAAGCCATCTGATCTGGAACTACAGTGTTTGCAAAGGTAAGGGTTGTTGAGTTCAGCCTGGTAATGGTTAATGGAGAAATAAGAACAAGAATTCGGCCAATGGCTATGTCTCACCTTGAGAAATGGACTCTTACATTAAGGTGGAAGTTAGGGTAGTTGCAAATGTTGAGGGCTTGACAAAGGATGCACGGATGGAAAATCGGACTCCTATATCGTGCTTAGAGCAGGTGCGACACAAACTATCCCAAAATTATCCTCTTCGATCCTACTGATCTGAGACTATGTTACATTTACAGGAGGTATGGTGACCATGGCCGGCTCATTGTTCACAGACAGATATGGCAGTAATTTAGCAGCAGCTAGTAATGGCAGACCTGAGAAACTGCTTAGGTAGGGACAGACTTAAGTTATAATTACATGTATTAGATTCAAGCTGGGCAAAAGTGCCAAGTTGTACGTTTCTGTGTCCCCCTTACGGAAAAAAAAGCACTGCCGCGAACTAATCTTGCGAACATTTGGCAAATACTGCGAGAATATTCCGCGAACTGACCTTTTAAGGCATGAACAGTATTCACAGCATATTCGCAAGATGTTCACTTTTCACATGCAAATTAGGTTTGCCGCGAATACTTTATGTGAACAGCCTGCGAATATTCTGCGAATATGCGGCAAACATGATTCAAGACAGTGGATTAAAATGCAGCGAATATCCTGCAAACATTCTGCGAATATACGACGAACATGGATTCAAAACTGCAAATTGAATATAGAGTGAATATCCTGCGAACACTCTGCGAATATAATGTAAAAATTTTGTTGTAAATATGCTGCGAACAATAACTGTGAATATCCTGTGAATAAACAGCGACTATGCTGTGAATATGGGCTCTGACAATGGATTTAATGCTGCGGCGAATATTCAGCAAATTTTCTCGATATATTTGTTTGTTTGTTTGAATTGGCATTTAACAGCCCAGTAAACACAATTTAGGTCATATTTGAGCAGGTCAGTTTACCTATCCACACTTTTCTTGGGCAGGCTTATACGTACATGTAAGTGGTTTATCAGTACAGTGCTGAAATTTCTTTCGCCACAAAATGACAATATTTTGCATTTCTTCAATCACATATCAATGGAAGGGAGAGAATGTTTGTTTGATTTGAGGTTTAACGTCCCCGTCAACACTATGCAGGTCATTTTGGAGATGTTGCTTCCAATTTTGTAGGACTTTTACCCGACATTGAGATGAAATGACATCTCAAGCCCTGTCATCCAATGAAACCAATAGGGTTTATAAGCATGGACGGTCTGGCTCGCACTGCTTTGCCTGGACAGGCTTAAATCCTCCAAGCGGTTTACCAGTACTCGTGTGCGGCCAGTTTCAGCTCTGGGTGGAAGCATCATGCAGCCCATCTATTGCTTCAAGCCCCGATGGGCGGGGGCCCAAGGCAGAGAATGACCGTAGAAAAGATTTCATGATCCATCTCCACGAAGGAATGTTGCCGGTACTGAACCTGCATTTGCCTGATCACCCGTCAGAAGCGCATCTAACTGAGCTACCGAGGCCGGCTTCTTGATATATACAGAAAAGAATCAGATCTAACAGCGGGATTGACCAGAATCTTTCCTGTTTGCAAGAATCTATAATTCCCATAGATCCTATAGAGAATCATTAACAGATTTTTTTATTAACATGCAGGTACAGGGGCAACATCCACATAAGTGGGCCACATTTGAGGTAGCTGGCTTGCTGCATGCATGGCAGATCTTACACCAGATCTCCAGGCTTGTCTGTCATGAGGATCAATAGCAAGATACCTTCCATTCTCTGCAATCTCTTTCTGTCAGCTGCTTCCAGGTCATCATGGGCCTTCCAGGCTCCCACTTTCCACCTACCTGTATTATATTTCACAGGCAGTCTTGACTGCATCGTTGGAGCATTCCTTATGTCCATACCAGCGAAGCCTTCTCTCTTTTTTTAAGATGAGGTCTAGGTCCTCAATGCCAAGACGCTCAAGAAGCTCACTGGACCTGATGGTGACAGTGTCCTGTGGCTTGACATTGCAGATCTGTCAGATCATTGCCCTGTCATTCCGCTGAAGATGTTGGAGGTTTGGCTTTGTCAATGGCCATGTCTCACTGGCATGAAGCATTATGCTCCGCACACAAGAGCTGTACACACAGCCACGTGTCTTGAACTAGAGGTGGCGGGAAGAGAGAACTGATAGCAACTCCTTGAATTCTTCCAGGCTGTTTTCACACATGATGTGGTTGAAAGGTCGCAACCACCCACTGCTGAGAGCATATCACATAGGCAGCAAGAGGAAGCTACAACCTCCAGCTTGTCAGTTCCAGCATTGACTTCCCCCTGTGGTCTGTCATCTAAGGGACGTGCAGTTCCTTGGCACCATACACACCGAATCAGGAAGGGCACTACAATCCGAGAGAACCGAAATGACACGGTCCGAGGGAAGATGGAATCCTTGCAAGCTAACATCAGTTTCCCGCGGCAGGGGTCTGAAACGCTAACGAATAATGACCCCCACAGCGCCCAGAAACAAGGCCATCCATCCATCCATCTGCAGTGATGCCCCCTAGACCGCAGTACAACAGTCCTAAGCCCAATGTCTCCCATCCCATTCCCGAGAGACTCCTATCTTAAGTTTCCCAACATTCCAGTCATACTCCCAGCCTCAAAGCAGCAACAGCCCGCCACAAAACCAGCAGCTCCACTCTGAGCCCCTTCAACTTCAAACGTCCTCAATCAGGACCACTCAACTGGCACTTGGGTCCACATGTGCACTCCAAGACTGAGTGAATTGCGCTATTAAACCATTTTGTACAAGAAAACCCCAAAAAGGGTAATTGACAAACAGTGCAGGCCAAGATCAGACGCCGCAGAACATGCAAAAAAGTTCTGCCACTTTTCAAGCAATATAATGCTCCGAAACGGCCTATCCCGAAAATTGGGCCGAAACGACCCGGTCCGAAACCACCCGTGATCAATATTTTGAATAGTAGCGGAAACGTACATGTATCAGTAAGCTAATTTCAAGCAAATTTACCTGCAATAATTCCATTCACTTACGACATACTACTGAAACGATTTCATGTTGCTGCATTTACAAATTACTTGAATTTGTCCGTTCTTTATGTAAAGAAAACACCGGCTTTGCAAGTCTTTGGCGCGCATTGATTTCGAAATGTATAATCTCAATAAAAGTTGTTACTACGAGAGAAAATAAGAATGATAACGAAAGGAGAATGAAAAACAAAAACAAAAAAAATTACAAAGCAGAAATGATAACAGAGGTAACTTAAAGGCAGAAATAAAAACCAAGAATGCAATAATGGATAGTTTGAGATTATAAATGGATACATGGCAACGAAATCATGTGACCAATACAAAATGGCGGACCCCATTTATTGAAATAGACGTATCGTTAATTTCGACAAATTTTGAGAGAAACGAGCTTTTGGGATCACTTTTTGTCCGTCGTCCGTCGTGCGTGCGTGCGTGAGTGCGTCCGTAAACTTTTCTTCAAACGACATCTCCTCCTAAACCACTGATCGTATTTTTACCAAACTTCACAGGAATGATCCTTAGGTGGTCCCCTTTCAAAGTTGTTCAAATGGTTCCGGTCCGTTGCACATATAGGTCACAGTAGCCAAAAATAGATTTTTTTCACCGCAAACTTAAAAAATCTTCTTCTCTGAAACCGCAAGGCTCAGGTCTTTGATATTTGGTATGAAGCTTCATCTAGTGGACCCCTACCAAGATTGTTCAAATTATAGTGCTGGGGCCAAAAATGCCCCCGCACGGGGGCCCTTTGGTTTTACATGGGCTTATATAGGGAAAATCTTTAAAAATCTTCTTTTCTGAAACCGCAAGGCTCAGGTCTTTGATATTTGGTATGAAGCTTTATCTAGTGGACCCCTACCAAGATTGTTCAAATTATAGTGCTGGAGCTAAAAATGCCCCCGCACGGGGGCCCTTTAGTTTTACATGGGCTTATATAGGGAAAATCTTGGAAAATCTTCTTCTCTGAAACCGCAAGGCCCAGGTCTTTGATATTTGGTATGAAGCTTCATCTAGTGGACCCCTACCAAGATTGTTCAAATTATAGTGCTGGGGCCAAAAATGCCCCCGCACGGGGGCCCTTTGGTTTTACCTGGGCTTATATAGGGAAAATCTTTATAAATCTTCTTCTCTGAAACCGCAAGGCCCAGGTCTTTGATATTTGATATTTGGTATGAAGCTTTATCTAAGGGACCCCTACCAAGATTGTTCAAATTATAGTGCTGGATCTAAAAATGCCCCCGCACGGGGGCCCTTTGGTTTTACATAGGCTTATATAGGGAAAATCTTTAAAAATCTTCTTCTCTGAAACTGCAAGGCCCAGGTCTTTGATATTTGGTATGAAGCTTCATCTAGTGGACCCCTACCAAGATTATTCAAATTATAGTGCTGGGGCTAAAAATGCCCCCGCACCAGGGCCCTTTTGTTTTACATAGGCTTATATAGGGAAAATCTTGAAAAATCTTCTTCTCTGAAACTGCAAGGCCCAGGTCTTCGATATTTGGTATGAAGCTTCATCTTGTGGACCTCTACCAAGATTGTTCAAATTATAGCCCTTGGGCCAAAAATGCCCCCGCTCCGGGGCCCTTTGGTTTTACATAGACGTATATAGGGAAAATCTTGAAAAATCTTCTTCTTTGAAACCACAAGGCTTAGGTCTTCGATATTTGTTGTGAAGCTTCAGCTAGTTGACCTCTATAAAGATTGTTCAAATTATAGCCCTGAGACCAAAAATGCCTCCGCCATGTGGCCCTTTGGTTTTACATAGACTTATATAGGGAAAATCTTTAAAAATCATCTTCTTTGAAACACAAGGCTTAGGTCTTTGATATTTGTTATGAAGCTTCAGCTAGTGGACCTCTACCAAGATTGTTCAAATTATAGCCCTGGGGCCAAAAATGCCCCTGCTCCGGGGCCCTTTGGTTTAACATAGACTTATATAGTGAAAATCTTGTTTTACATAGACTTCTATATGCAGGGTAAACCTTTAAAATCTTCTTCTCTGAAACCAGAAAGCCCAGGTCTTTCATATTCGATATGAAGCTTCATCTTGTGGACCTCTACCAAGATTGTTCAAATTATAGCCCTGGGGCCAAAATTGACCCTGCCCGGGGCCCACTTGTTATACATTGGATCAGGTGAGCGAACCAGGGCCCTCTGGGCCCTCTTGTTTTTTTTTTCATATCATGTTTGAAGGAGCATAACTTAATGATTAATTTAAAGGTATTAAGTAAAATGTATGTCAAACCGCTTGGTATAATAGAATACCCTATCTTTTTTATGTGGGTGGGGATACCTACTTTCGTTTTCCTTCCGTCTTGGCTATGTCAGATATTAATGTTGAATAGGATCGTTCTCTTTAGGCTCATCATTATCATTGCCCCTATGATTTAGTATAGGAAACAATATTTTTTATTGGCATGTGCTGCAGGGTTTCAAAGTGGCGAAAACTGGATACCTTTTCTGTTACGGTTGCTGCATTCAAGCAAATCGTTCCTGTAATTTTTATATGAAAGTACTATATAATTCATGTAATTTGTGTAGATAAGACATAAAATTACATGACTGAGTATGTCACTTCTTTTGTTTGATCTTGGTTTATGCATTTTCGGCTATATCAAAAAGCAGTAATGTTGCCGAGTTGATAATGTAAACAATCTATCTATCTATCTATCTATCTATCTATCTATCTATCTATCTATCTATCTATCTATCTATCTATCTATCTATCTATCTATCTATCTACTGTTACGGCAATCAACCATGTAACATACCAGGTCTGCAGGATGAAAGCCTATACAGTAATCTTGTAATTATATGGAAGCTCTAGGGCTCTTTAACCTGCACAGGGGATGAGTGATTGAGTGTTTGAGTTTTACCTCCCACCATCAGCTAAGGTCATACGGAGATCGGACCTTGGTTTAAAGGCTCATCCGAAAGTCTGGAGAATCCCGGGATCGATCCTGTGACACCTGGTTTACAAGGCGAGTAGAATAACCACTACACCACAGATGATTCTGCTGCACAGGGGATGATTCTCCCTGCACAGGGGACCTCCAGTTAATGTTCCAATCTGAAGAACGGTTCACTTTCTGACATTTATCCCTGCAAATGATGACGGTATAGTATGTTCGGACACCGCAAATTTTTTTACCGCTGCCAGGATGCCGGGGAATCAAACCGGGGGCCTCGATCATCCTGCAGAGGCAAGTGCACTATATTACTACTGAGCTACCATGCATGCTCCAATCACGTAACAGTGACACAACGTGGATACAACGTCTCTTGCAGACATTGGGCTGACGTCCCAGTATCAACATTGTATTGACATATTTTGGTCAACCAAAATACAACATCTATACAAAGTTGCATTTTGACGTTGAACTGACATCGCAGTTTCAATGTTGTATCGACATTGTAGTTTAGTTGCCGACTTCGCAACCTAAATTAACCAATTAGATAACTTATTTTGCATTTCAGATATTTATTTTGATAAGCATTTATTTAACTAAAAAGATATCTTACATGGTAGTATATAAGATGCCTGACATGTGGAATTAAATAAGATACCTTCTATATTACAGTCAAACCTGTCATAGTGGCCACCTCTAATATGAACTTAGGCACAGCCTAGATACGGACATGAGCATTACCAGTCAGTTAATGTTTAAAAGCAAAGATGCTAGTGTTTTAACCCACCTGAAGTTCGAACACTAGAGGGGAAGTGAATAAATGGTGACAAAAAACCATTTTACCAATATACAGATACGCGTTATCTTACGCCCCTTGTTAAAACAGACAGCGTTTTTGGTTATGTATAGCTTTACTTCAGAGCATTCTTGCTGACTGAATAGCATTTCTGGGCATTCTTGCTGACTGTCACAATCAGAAATGTTTACTGGTGACACGTCCAAAGACAATCCTTCACAAGTCAAGATGGTTTCTGAAGTCAAAGGTATTGCAAAATGCAACTACCGTATTCGACCTATTTACCGCGCCGTGCGCTTATTTTTTTCAAAATTGTATGAAAATATTGTGGTGAAAAATCTACCTAATAAGCGCACACTCAATACGAAAAAAAAAAGCTCCCGATATGATTATTTTATAGAGTTGAATTTCAGCATAGGGGTTCACCACATATACATATGATTTCCTCGGGTCAAAGATGCAGCAAAACTCAATATGAATTAGTTGGGAGGTTACTGTAAAGTGAGCGCTTGTGTATTTTTTTTCCAGAAAAAGCTTGGGTGTGCGCTTATAGGAGCATGTGCGGTAAATAGGTCGAATAAGGTAGTTCAATTTTACCATGACATTGTGGGGAATCTGGTTGGGGTCATAAATCGTGGTCACTTGACTAAGTTGACTGACTTGATCATCATGGACTTCGCCAAGGCCTTTGACAAGGTTGAAGGTACCTCACAGAGGGCTATTATATAAAGTGACTACTATGGGATAAGTGAATCCACACATAGGTGGATAAGCTCATGGCTCTCTGGGTGCTCACAACAAGTTGTACTTGATGGCCAAGCACCTGATCAGTTCCTGTTTTATCTGGAGTCCCCCAAGGTTCAGTCCTTGGGACCAGTCTTCTTGGTTTTCATCAATGATCTGACTGTTAATATCAGGACATCAGTCAGTTTGTTTGCTGATGATGTGTCCTGTATATATTCTCCGTGTGACTGTCTTATTTTACAAGATGACCTGGATCAACTTGCAGAGTGGGAGGCCGATCGGCAGATGAAGTTCAATGTGGCGGGGGCATTTTTGGCCCTTGTTGGCCCCATGGCCATAATTTGAACAATCTTGGTAGAGGTCCAATAGATGAAGCTACACACCAAATTTCAAGGACCTGGGCCTTGTGGTTTCAGAGGAGAAGATTTTTATAGATTTTTCCTACATAAGTCAATGTAAAACCAAGGGGCACCAGAGCTATAATTTGAACAATCTTGATAGAGGTCCACAAGACGAAGCTTCATACCAAATATCAAACACCTGAGTGAGTGAGTGTTTGGGTTTTACGTCCCACCAACAGCGAAGGTCATACGGAGACAGGACCTCGGTTTAAAGACTCATCCTAAAGTCTGGAGAAGCCCGGGATTGATCCTGCGATCCCTGGTTTACAAGGCGAGTAGCGTAACCACTACACCACAGAGGCTTCTGATCAAACACCTGAGCCTTCTGGTTTCAGACGAGAAGAGTTTTTAAAGCTTTTTCCTATGTAAGACTATGTTAAACCAATGGGCCCCTAGGCAGGGGCATTTTTGGCCCCAGGACTATAATTTGAACAATCTTGGCAGAGGTCCACTAGACTGAAGCTACACACCATCTATCGAAGGCCTGGTTTCAGATTAAGTTTTCATTAAAAAAAAAATCTTTTGTTGGCTCCCGTGACCTTGATGTGCAGACTGGAACCATTTGAACAACTCTGAAAGGGAACCGCCTACGAATCATTCCTATGAAGTTTGGTCATAATCCGATCAGTGGTTAATGAGATGTCTTTTGAAGAAATTGTTTACGCAAGGATAGGCGCACGGCGGACGAAAAGTGATCCCAAAAGCTCACCTCATCATTACATGACAGGTGAGCTAATAAAAACGAAAAAAAATAGGCCTGACCCCCTTATATGACAAATGGACTTGTCCAGTATATGGCAGTGGAAGAGTCTAATAGCATACAATGGGTTAATGTCCCCATCAAGAATGTAAGATTTCGTTCCTATGAATTATTATTGTATGTATATATGTATTGCATGTCACATAAATTGTGAAATAAATATGTATATTAAATTTTTACCAAGTAAATACAGGATTTGCTATGAAAAAGAAAAATGATATTATATCACAAAGAGAAATAGTTCCCACTGAGAAATATTACCCTGCCGGAACTTATTTTCTCACCTAAAAATCCTGTCTTGTGCCCCACAGAGTATCCCTGTACACCATAGTGCTAAAAATAAATTCCTAACCTAATTTTAGAACTAAATGATTAGACTTAATCTAAGGCAAAATTCACAATGGAGAAACAGTTCATTTGAGATACTAGTATTAAAATTGTCTTATCTGTCTCTAAAAGTATCAAGAGGGCCATGATGGCCCGATCCATAGGGTAAGAAGTGAGCCCCTGGGAGAGCCATTACTGGCCCCGGGCTATAATTTCAATTATCTTGGTAGTGGTCTAAAAAGTGAAGCTTCATACCAAATATCAAAGACTGGAGCAGTCTGGTTTCAGACAAGAAGATTAAAATTTTAAAGGTTTTTCCTCTTCTTCAGTTTAAAGTACAGGGCCCACTCTGTGGTGTTGACGTACTTGGATATATATATCTATATAAATCTTGGAGTCCCTGGGGCGGGCCATTTTTGACCCCAGGGCTTTAATTTGAACAATCTTGCTAGAAATCCATAAGACAAAGCTTCATGTCAATTATCCAAGACCTTGGCCTTCTGCATTTGACTTGACTTCTATTTCCTAGGGCTATAATTTGAACAATTTTGATAGAGGTCCACTGGATGAAGCTTCACACCAAATATCAAAGATCTGGGCCTTGCGGTTTCAGAGTAGAAGACTTGTTTTTAATTTCCCTATATAAGTCAATGTTAAACTGAAGGGCCCCCGGGCGGAGGCATTTTTGGCCCAAAGGCTATGATTTGAACAATCTTGGTAGAGGTTCAGTAGATGTAGCTTCATGCCAAATAGCAATGACCTGGGCCTTGTGGTTTCAGTGAAGTAAATTTTAAATATTTTAACTACCAGTAAAGGGCCCGGGGCGGCAATTTTTTGGCCCTAGGGCTATAACTTGAACAGTCTTGATAGAGGTTCACTAGATGAAGCTTCACGCCAAATACCAAAGACCTGGTCCTTGCAGTTTCGGAGAAAATTTCCCCGTATAAGCCTCTGTAAAACCAAAGGCCCCCGGACGGGGGCATTTTTGGCCCCATGGCTTTAATTTGAAGAATCTTGGTAGAGGTTCACTAGATGAAGATTCATACCAAATATCAAAGGCCCAGGCCTTGTGGTTTCAGAGAAGATTTTTCAAGTTTTCAGTGAAAAAATCTATTTTCGGCTCCTGTGACCTAGATTTGCAATGGACTGGAACCATTTGAACAACTTTGAAAGGGGCCCAGCTAAGGATCATTCCTGTGAAGTTTGGTCAAAATCCGATCAGTGGTTTAGGAGGAGATGTCGTTGGAAGAATTGTTTACAGAAGCACGCATGGACGACGGATGAAAAGTGAACACAAAAACTCACCTTGTCACTATGATACAGGTGAGCTAAAAGGAATGTTGTAGGTACTTGTTGGACCAGTCACAACATAGCATTTCACAGGTATCCATAACATCTTTTTCAAATAATCAAAAATATTATCCCCATTTTCCCATCTTTTCTCTTTATCTGAATTGCAAATACTTTCTGGCAACAAGAATGAGTTCAGATCCCATGGGCAGTAAATTTGTCTGTTAAAAAGGCTGACACGATTAATCGTATAATCGATCTATTTCCGCAAAAATGATAATCATTTCTGACTTGCTTTTAATCGATTACTTGATAGGTACAATTTAATTACTACCCGAAGTTATGCCTAAAACAGCTGGATGAGTGGCAAACAGTGCAGACCCTGATGATATGCTGCATTATGCGGCATCCCATCTTGGTCTACACTGTTTGCTCAGGCCTGTCTGTTCAAATATACATATGGTAAAGACCAACATATGGTAAAAGTCATGCTTAGACAGAAAGCCAGACAGGTAAAATAATGACAAAAACCTTAGCGATTACTAATCGATTATCGACCACAGTGACAAGACTGATAATCAATCATCCTTTCAGCTCCGATTAGCCAACCCTATCTGTTAACCAAGTCATCTACATCTACCATCCATGTGCTGCGCTCTACAGGGTTGTACGAACATCTGTCTCAATCTGGTTGTCCATGAACAGATCCAAATCAAATTAGCTGCCTTAATGGTACACAAGAGCATGTCAAAGAAACACTTCTTTAACTGACAATGTTTACAAAGACATGCAACCAGTGTCTTTCATGGATGTGTCCTGATCCATTGCCGTTGGTCCCAAGTCAGGCTCTAACTGCTCTCTTCTTCATCCAGATAATGAGTCTGCTGTACGAAAGGCTATCAATCGAATTTGCCATCCATTATACTCTCAGCTCCGATTAGCCAACCCTATCTGTTAACCAAGTCATCTACATCTACCATCCATATGCTGCGCTCTACAGGGTTGTACGAACATCTGTCTCAATCTAGTTGTCCATTAACAGATCCAAATCAAATTAGCTGCCTTAATGGTACACAAGAGCATGTCAAAGAAACACTTCTTTAACTGACAATGTTTACAAAGACATGCAACCAGTGTCTTTCATGGATGTGTCCTGATCTATCGCCGTTGGTCCCAAGTCAGGCTCTAAGTGCTCTCTTCTTCATCCAGATAATGAGTCTGCTGTAAGAAAGGCTATCAGTTGAATTTGCCATCCATTATACGCAAATGCATCAAGCATGCATTGCAGCCGATCTATTTCTTCAAGCCCTGTTGTGTGTGTGTGTGGGGGGGGGGGCACAATTTTCAACAATATGTGTACATATGATTTTTCGGTATTGATGCTTTTGGAGAAATTCACATTAACAGCTACACTTTAAAAGAACCCTGAATTAATCAATACCTTCAGAACAGACTGGCTTCCTATACAAACGTGAGAGAAACATTGAAATGCGAAAGTGACAAGATAAACGATCAGCAGAAATGGATAGAAAAAAAAAATGAATTAACTCTGTTTGCCTATGGAGCATGGTAGCTCAGTGGTTAGTGCACTTGCCTATCATGCTTATGCTAGAGGCCCCCAGTTCAATTCCGGGCAGCGGTAAGAAAATTGTGGTGTCTGAACTGCTACACTGGCATCATGAATGCCACAAGGTGCACTGTCCTTCGGATCGAGACGTTAACCGGAGGCGCCCTGTACAGGGAGAACCATCCCTGTGCAAGTAAAAGATCCCTACAAAAAATATCTATCTCTATTTTCTGCCAACCCCTCTCTCGAGTGTTACAGGCAGATTGCATGATTACTATGTAGGCTTTTATTCTGCAAACCTGGACTGTATTTGTTTGATTTGAGGTTTAACCTCCTCCTCGACACTGAAAAGGTAATTTTGGAGATGTTGCTTCTAATTTTGTGGTACTTTTACCCGATATTGAGATGAAATAACATCTCAAGCTCTGCCTCCCAATTTATAAGCATGGAAGGACGGTAGAGCATGGTAGCTCAGTGGTTAGTGCACTTGCATCTGATGCTAGAGGTCGCGGGTTCGATCCCCAGCAGTGGCGATAAAATTTTGATGTCCAAACACGCTCCATTCATGGCATTGACATCATTTGCAGGGATGAATGTCAAAATGTACACCGTCCTTTAGATCGGGACGTTAACTAGAGGCCCCCTGTGCAGGGAGAACAATCCCCTGTGCGGGTTAAAGATCCCTACCGTAATTATATGATTACTGTGCAGGCTGTCATCATGCAAACCTGGAGTGTATGTAATATACACCTGCGGTAATGGTCAAATGTGACCAACACAGTATCAGTAGATAGATAGATAGGATGGGTCCAACTTACACCGCTTTGCGTTGGCAGGCCTAGTTCCTCTAAGGGGTTAACCAGTTCTCATGGTCAGATACAGCTCTGTGTGGAAGCATCATGGTATTTCTTCAAGCCCGGATGGGACGGGGCTGTCCTGGAGTACATGTAATGTACACCTGCAGGTAATCCTCGTGAGAGGGTGGTGCAGTAAAAGAAACAAAAGAATTCCAAGGCATTATGCTTGGTAGGACATAAAGCGAATCGGAATTACCATGGAAATACTGGAAATAAACGAAAACTAGGATGTTGCTGTCGAATAGCCGAATAGAAACGCGGGCGTAAGGTAAATAGAAGACCGGTACTTGATGTTTTTATTTTGCGCCAACTGTCAAACAGTTTGTCTATGAAAATGCAATAAGCGTCTCTGCAAAATGGATCAATAATAGAGAAGCAGTCATCGTGAAGTTTTTGAAAATCGCAATTTACAGTTTTTATTTATTTATTAATTTTTAGTTGGTCAGATACGACAAAAAGTAATACATACGTATATAAGTAGGCAGCATTTAAGATCGAAAACAGAAAATAGATAAAAAAAAAGTGACAGTCATGCAGTGCGCCTCACCGGAATTCTCGGGTCTCGCCAGAAAATTGAATCACTTCAACTTTTTTCATAGGCAATGCCGCTGACAACAACAACATGTGCTCGTATACGCGTTACCTATAGTCGGACATGAGTCCGATGTTACGGACGACATCGGCTGACTCATGTCCGTATTATCTATCTTGTTGTTGTTGTATATCTATAAGGCATTTTATCGCTGCCTATAATCTCCTGGTACTTAAGTAAGTCACTTGTGCATTTCCCTATGAGAAAAACACATGATGCTCCTATTACAATGCCCTTCAAAATCTTTTAGTGCTCCTTTTAATTATCTATCTCTGTTTACTGCCAACCCCTCCATGAGTGTAAGCCTCGTGTGAGGGTGTTGCAGTAAAAGAAGAAAGGGAATTCCAAGGCCCCCCTTAGGCATTAATTCATGCTTGTTTGTATCACACACTGCGAGTCGGAACTACCATGGAAATACTGGAAATAAACGAAAACTAACCTGTTTCTGTCAAATAACGCGGCCGGAAGGTAAACAGAAGATTGGTACTCGATATTTTTATTTTGCGCCAACTGTCAGACAGTTTGTCTATGAAAATGCAATAAGTGTCTCTGCAACATGGATTAATAATAGAGAAGCAGTCATCGTGACGTTTTTGAAGAATCTGAATTTACAGTTTTTATTTATTTATTTATTTTTATTTTGTCGGATACGTCAAAAAGTAATACATATAGCGGGTTGAAATACGAAAATGAGAAAAAAGAAGCTTAAAAGATGAAAGTTGTACTAGACTGGGGACCGACTGTGTGAAAGGCAGACATTTTATTAGAAGGAAGAACGCGTGAACCATACACCGGAAGTTGTCTCGCATAGTCTCACCGAGAATTCACGTGATTTGACCATCAAAAAATATTTATCAGGGAAGCGAATTACGTTGTTATGACAACGCGTGCACCTCTTAGTCTATAGACGGACATGTTCATGTCCGTATTAAACAAGCAACTTGTTATAATCAAGCATGCATTAAGTTCCCGAAAAAGGCAAAGGCATTATTTTTCACCTGTGTTAAGCAAGCACCTGTCTTAAGCAAGCACATTTTGATGATAGCTGACGTGCTTGCTTAACACAGGTTGCACTGTATATCTAATAACTTATTTGGGATACCTTCCGAGTAAGCAGTATGCAAACATGCAGAAAAGTATAAGTATTTGCTGTGAATATACAGCGAACATTAACAATGTTTAAGTTCTTTTAAATCTTAAGTATAAACTGACAGCTTTCTGTGAACACTCCGCAAACACATAAAAAGTTAAAGTCACTGCAGCAAATATACAGCGAACAGTATACAGAACTAAGTTCATACAGCAAATATTGGGCGAACAAGATGCTGTGCTAAAGTTTTTGCTGCGAATATGCGGCTATGAATGACAAAGCTGCAAACATTCAGCGATTACTTTTTTGTCAGACCTACTTTATTCACTGAATATTCGCGACAAGAGGTGAATATATCGCGAACAATAACTGCGAACAGTGCAATTCGCGAAATATTCGCTGCATATTTGCCAGATATTCGCAAGAAGACAAAACCCTTGTCCTGCTGAATAAATTAGTTTAGTCACATCCATTTCTGACTTTCAGCCAATCAGGTTGCTTGATGGTAGTTATTCCTACAAAGTCATAACCTGAATGTCAAACTGTGTAGATACTGATCAGATGGCTTCATCAGTTTGCAAAGTTAGAGCATTTACTAGTTCAGCAGGGAAGGGGACAAAGATCTAGTTGTACATTCCTGTGTCAAACATGGTACCTGTGACTATCTTAACCTTTGTCCTGCTGAATAATCAATTTCGCCGTACCAACTTCTGACTTTCAACCAACCAGATTACTTGATGTAAGTTATTCCTGCAAATTCACAACCTGAATGTCTAAAATTGTGTAGATACAGATCAGAAGCCATCTGATCTGTAGCTACACAGTTTGCAAAGGGAAAGCATTTCCTAGTTCAGCAGGACAGGGTTTGAATTAGTGTGTTACTTGTTTATTTATTGATTCTTCAGGATCCACATGTCTCGACTGATCCCGAGAGTGAACACAATAACAAGGCTTTCACTGAGTTTCAGACCTTATCTGTTGACCCAAGAATTTGGATTTCTCAATCTTTATCTGGGATGAATCTTTGATTATTTTGCTTTATCACAGCATAAAAAAATGATTATGTATCCTATAGCCCATTTTGTACCAAATGAACTCTTCCTCTTTATATATAAAGGAGTCCATTTCAGAATTTAGGGGTGACAGGTTATCATAAAAATTTATTTAGAAAATGGCTGAACGTTTTGCAAACAGTGTAGGCCCTGACCTGCAACATCTGATCTGGGCTTGCACTGTTTGCCAATATCCCATTTTGGGGTTTCCAGTGCCAAATGGGTTAATATGACACATCGAAACATTTTTAGAGGATAAATGGTGAGGTACATAAGTGCTTTCATTTATCTAAGCAGGAAGTCTGATGTCATGTACATCACGCTAACACGTCTGTGAAATGAACATCCCCTCTTTATACAGAGAAAATTAGGGTTTACTGGGGTGTTTATTAATTTTGTTATTTCTTTTTCAAGACATAGGTTGTGGGTAATCGTTAGAACCACCTCATTGAGATATGTTCTAACGAGCACCCACAATCTGTGTTTCAGTATAAAAAAGAAAAATATCCCACCTACGGAGATTGGAGAAATAGATTGGTCTGAATGGTGCTTCCAGACATAGCTGAAACCAATTGCACATGAGTACTGGTAAACTGCTTAGTGGGTCTAAGTCTGCCCAGGCAAAGTGGTGCAAGTCTGACCATCCATGCATATAACCCTTTTGGTTTCATTGGGCTCCAGGGCTTGAGATGTCATTTCATCTCAGTGTTGGGTAAAAGTCCTACAAAATTGGAAGCAATGCTTCCAAAGTCACACAATTAACCTCTTATCCTTCTTACTTATCCTTATTCTGGATGTATGTTTTGTTTCCAGAGTGTATGTAGGACCTCAGGATTGTGGTGTGAAAGATGGAGATGACTTGTAAGTGAAATTATTTTTTTTTTTGCACTTGTAAGTGAAAATTTAGTAATATTTGTAAATAGAATTTCCTCGTACTCTTGCAAGTGCAAGTTAGTAGCATTTTTAATGAAATGTTCCTGTGTATTCTTGACAGTGTTTAGAAGCCTTTGTGGTGTAGTGGTTATGCTACTCACCCTGTAAACCAGGGGTCAAAGATCGATCCCGGGCTTCATCAGACTTTCGGATGAGTCTTTAAACCGAGGTCCCATCTCTGTATGACCTTAGCTGTTGGTGAGACGTAAAACTCAAACACTAACTCACTCACTGTAGTTTTGTGACAGTTGTAAGTGGAATGTACATCATATACTTGCAGGTGGAATTAATTGTCCGTCCTTGCCCATAATTGCAAGTCGAAGTTTTTGGGTTACACTTGCAAGTGGAATTTAGTTGTTTGTAAATGACATGTTCATGTCTATGCTTTTATGTGAAATGTAGGCGATACTTGAAGGTGGATCAAGGTGACACAGTTGCCATCTTATACATGTCAATAAATTTTGTGAGTGACATTATCAGGCTTTGTACTTGCAAATGAAATTTTGATGATACTTGTAAGTGAAATTTACATCATACACTTGTCAGTGAAATTGAGCTGCCTTGTACTGGAAATGAAATGCAAGTGGAAAGGTGATACTTGTGAGCAGAATGTTACCTCTTTTAGATCTAGTTAAAAGCCAGTAAATAGAAGTTACATGCCTTGTGCTTCAAAGCGAAACTTAGAAGTTTTATTTTCTGAGTGAAATTTGCTTCGTTCTTAAATGCTAGTGAAAGTTTGGTGCCTTACATTATAAGTGAAATTTACATGTCTTGTAAACCATTTTTGTGTTGTCTCACCATAACCTGGCTAGAATATAATGTTTGTTTGTTTCGCAGCTATGGTTTATCTGTAGAGAAGGACTCTGACACTGGCAGTCTGATGTGTAAGACCAAGGGTACATCAGTAGGTAAGCATCATGTAGCATCACATTATCAAGTCCATTTAATGAACACCCCTCTAAATCCCACTTTGTATAGAGAAAACTGGGGTTTACAGGGTTATACATTATTTTCCTTATGTCTGCTCCAAGACATAGACTGTGGGTACTTGTTAGAACCGCCTCAATGAGGCGGTTGTAACGAGCACCCACAACCTATGTTTGGAGTACAAATAAGAAAATTATCAGAAATTTTTATCAGGAAAATAACTGGTTTAGAGATTTGAAAGAATGCACTGTGCCTAACGGGTGTGTTATTCTAATGCAGAAACTCAGAGACATTAGTCTGAGTTAGATGTATTCTCAAAATATATAGAATTTGTTGCATTTGTTTTGCAATGTACATATCCCACTTAGGATAAAGTCTTCTGTTTTAAAGTTTCAACAGTCTTCCTATAATTCCAAATAACAAATATTTTGGGAGATCTTTCCTTGTTGTATCATGTGTATTCTCAACAGAAATGTCTCATTTAGGCAAGTCTAAGAGATCTCATAGGATCAACAAAACAACTGATCAGACTGAACATTCAACCAATGTGGCAAGAGATTTTGAACATCTGGCTGTATAGAGTTCATAGGATCAACAACGACTCTGATCAGACTGAACAGCCAACCAATGTGGCAAGAGATTTTGAACATCTCTCTCTGGTTAAGCTAGAGGTTGTATAGAGCTCATAGGAGATCAGACTGAACATCCAACCAATGTGGCAAGAGATTTTGAACATCTCTATCTGGATATGCTAGAGGCTGTAGAGAGCTCGTAGGATCAACCAAGACTGACCAGACTGAACATCCAACAAATATGGCAAAAGATGTCTGGATAAGCTAGAGGCTGTAAAGAGCTCATATGATCAACAAAGACTCTGATCAGACTGAACATCCAACCAATGTGGCAAAAGATTTTGGTCATCCCTCTCTCGATAAGCTAGAGGCTCTATAGAGCTCATAGGATCAACAACGACTGATCGGACTGAACATCCAACCAGCGTGGCAAGAGATTTTGGTCATCTCTCTCTGGATAAGCTAGAAGCTGTAGAGAACTCAAAGGATCAACAAAGGCTCTGATCAGACTGAACATCCAAACAATGTGGCAAGAGATTTTGGTTCTCTCTCTCTCTCTGGATAAGCTAGAAGCTGTAGAGAACTCAAAGGATCAACAAAGAATCTGATCAGACTGAACATCCAAACAATGTAGGAAGAGATTTTGGTTCTCTCTCTCTCTCTGGATAAGCTAGAAGCTGTAGGTAGCTCATAGGATCAACAAAGACTCTGATCAGACTGAACATCCAAACAATGTGGCAAAAGATTTTGGTCATCTCTCTTTGGATAAGCTAGAGGTTGTAGAGAGCTCATAGAGTCAACAAAGACTGATCAGACTGAACATCCAACCAATCACATGAACAAGTCTGTGAAATAAAGACCCCACTAAACCCCACTTTATACAGAGAAAATGGGGGTTTACAGGGGTAAACATTATTTTCCTTATTTCTGCTCCAAGACATAGGTTGTGGGTACTCGTTAGAACTGCCTCAATGAGGTGGTTCTAACAAGCACCCAAAACCTATGTTTGGAGTATGAATAAGAAAAATGTCACACATTTTCATCAGAAAATTACTCTTTTTTTTGAGATATGAAAAATGCACATTATCACACTGATGTGTTATTGTAACGCAATGGTCCAAAAGATTTTGGTTGTCTCTCATTGGATAAGCTAGCAGTTGCAGAGGGCTCTAGCAGTCAGCAAGACTGATCCGATTGCATAGATGTGCATAATGATCTGGGCCCAGTTATTCAAAGCCTTGTAAGCTTAACGAGCTCGTTAGTGATCATATTGTTAACTGTTCCAGCAAGTTATATATCTAAAATTTAGGTATTTTGCTGAAAAACGTGAGCAGCTTTTGCATTTGCAAAAGCTGCTCACATTTTACAGCAAAAATATTAGCATATTTGCCATATTAAATGATCAAAGTTTTAACGCTACGTTTCCTAACAACATCGTTAGTTTTTAACAACTGGCCCTGGAGTTCTTGCTGGTCACACAATCTTATTGATCACATGCTTTATTTTCAGGGTTTTTCAATGCTAGTTTTATTGTGGAGTCACCATTTGGAAGGTAAGTTTTCTTTCATCTCACGCTACATTTGTTTATAGATACAAGATTATGCTTTAGTCATTTGACTAAAGTGACTGATACATCTGTGGCCCCGCCCATCGGGGCTGGAAGAAAAAGATGGGCTGCATGATGCTTAGAAACCAACCCGCACTTGAGTACTGGTAAACTGCTTAGACGATCTAAGCCTGCTCAGGCAAAGCGGTGCGAGTCGGACCGTCCATGCATATGAACCCTATTGGTTTCATCGGGCGGCAGGGCTTGAGATGTCATTTCATCTCACTGTCAGGTAAAAGTCCCACTAAATTGGAAGCAACGTCTCCAAAATGGCCTTTACAGTGTTGACGGGGACGTTAACCTTAAATCAAACAAAACAAAAACAAAAGACTGATACTGTTCGCTTTCCAGTAATCTGATCCATTCTGAAAAGGAGCTACTCTTAAAGGAAAGAACTAGCTCCCTTGGAGTAAATTCTTTCCTTTAACCCATTTAGTACCAGAAACCTAAAATGGGTACCCACGCAAACAGTACAGGCCCAAATCAGACACCACAGAAAGTGGCATCTGATCAGGGCCTACACGGTTTGTTAAAAGTTTTGCCATTTTCCAAATAAATTTTGAAGAAAACACAACCTGACACCGCTAAATTTTGAAGTGAGCTCCCACTATATATAAAGAGGAAGATTCCATTTGGTACAAAAAGGTTTAATAATAGTTCCCTATTGATAAGGGGAAACAGTAACTTCTTTTTGAAACCATTCTCTTTGAGATTAAACCTTTTTGTATCAAATGGAATCTTCCTATTTGTATATAGCAGGAGTCCGTTTCAGAATTTTGGGATAACAGCTTGTGGTTTCTTCAAAATTTGTTCAGAAAATGGCTGAACTTTTCGCAAATAGTGTAGGCCCTGATCAGACGACGCGTCTGATCTGGGCCTGCACTGTTTGCCAATTACCCGTTTTGGAGTTTCCGGTACAAAATGGGTTAAGGTGTATTTCACTTATTTTAAGCCAGTCATTATTCAGACTTGGGCAAAAAATGGAGTATCAGAAGGAAAACTACCTGACCTTTCGCCAAGATCTACAACCTAAAGTCAGGTGTTTTTTCTCTGGGTTCTCAATTTTCGCTCATCTCTGATTTTAACGATTGCCTGGCAATGAGCGAAATAATCTTAAAAGAGCCATATAGCAAAAAAGAAACCACTTCAAACTCAGAAAAAAATATGCCTCGTGTAATTTCATTTACAAAAGGATTCAAGTAGTAGAGTATACGAATCCCATATTGGTGTGAGGGGTGGATGGAAAAATCCGTCCCGAGGGTCACTGTTTGGCATCAAGAGGCTTGCTGAGTGATGCCGGACAGGGATCCCAATGGACAGATTTTTAGCTCGTCTGTTTTTTGAAAAAAAACTTTCGAGCTATTGTCATCACTCCGGCGTCTGCGTAGTCGTCCTGCGTCGTCCTGCGTCCTGCGTCGTTCCAAAAAAACTTAACCTTGGCTATAACTTAAAAAGTATTAGACCTAGCCTCATGAAACTTCATACACACACTCATCATCACAAGAGCTACATTTTGACCAAGGACCATAACAACATTGTTGATTTTGGCTGAATTATCTCCCCTTTTCCAATTTTTTTCTGAAACACATTTTTTGCTCTCATTTTAATACTATTCACAACAGAGCCTTCAAACTTCACATGAATGTTCCTTGGGACAAGACCTTTTCAGTGATACCACACTTTTTGATCTGTGACCTTGACCTTTGAACTTTGACCTATTTTTCGAAAATTTAACCGAAAACCTTAACCTTGACCATATTTCCAAAAGTATTTGGCCTACCTTCATGAAACTTCATACACATACTCACCATCACAAGAGCTACATTCCCTACAAGTTTTATAACTCCATCTTGCAATTTGATTGAATTATCTCCCCTTTTCTCTCCGTTTTTAGCTCACCGTCACGTAGTGACGAGGTGAGCTTTTGGGATCACTTTTTGTCCGTCGTCCGTCGTGCGTGCGTCCGTGCGTGCGTCCGTGCGTCCGTGCGTAAACAATTTCTTCAAACGACATCTCCTCCGAAACCACTGATCAGATTTTGATCAAACTTCACAGGAATGATGCCTAGGTGGTCCCCTTTCAAAGTTGTTCAAACGGTTCCGGTCCGTTTCACATCAAGGTCACAGGAGCCAAAAATAGATTTTTTTTCACCGAAAACTTAAAAAATCTTCTTCTCTGAAACCGCAAGGCCCAGGTCTTTCATATTTGGTATGAAGCTTCATCTAGTGGACCCCTACCAAGATTGTTCAAATTATAGTGCTGGGACAAAAAATGCCCCCGCCCCGGGGCCCTTTGGTTTTACATGGGCTTATATAGGGAAAATCTTTAAAAATCTTCTTCTCTGAAACCGTAAGGCCCAGGTCTTTGATATTTGGTCTGAAGCTTCATCTAGTGGACCCCTACCAAGATTGTTCAAATTATAGTGCTGGGGCCAAAAATGCCCCCGCTCCGGGGCCCTTTGGTTTTACATGGGCTTATATAGGGAAAATCTTTAAAAATCTTCTTCTCTGAAACCGTAAGGCCCAGGTCTTTGATATTTGGTCTGAAGCTACATCTAGTGGACCCCTACCAAGATTGTTCAAATTATAGTGCTGGGGCCAAAAATGCCCCCGCCCCAGGCCCCTTTGATTTTACATGGGCTAATATAGGGAAAATCTTTAAAAATCTTCTTCTCTGAAACCGCAAGGCCCAGGTCTTTGATATTTGGTATGAAGCTTCAACTAGTGGACCCCTACCAAGATTGTTCAAATTATAGTGCTGGGGCCAAAAATGCCCCCGCTCCGGGGCCCTTTGGTTTTACATGGGCTTATATAGGGAAAATCTTAAAAAATCTTCTTCTCTGAAATCGCAAGGCCCAGGTCTTTGATATTTGGTATGAAGCTTCATCCAGTGGACCCCTACCAAGATTGTTCAAATTAAAGTGCTGGGGCCAAAAATGCCCCCGCTCCGGGGCCCTTTGGTTTAACATGGGCTTACATAGGGAAAATCTTTTAAAATTTTCTTCTCTGAAACCGCAAGGCCCAGGTCTTTGATATTTGGTATGAAGCTTCATCTAGTGGACCCCTACCAAGATTGTTCAAATTATAGTGCTGGGGCCAAAAATGCCCCCGCTCCGGGGCCCTTTGGTTATACATGGGCTTATATAGGAAAAATCTTAAAAAACCTTCTTCTCTGAAACCGTAAGGCCCAGGTCTTTGATATTTGGTCTGAAGCTTCATCTAGTGGACCCCTACCAAGATTGTTCAAATTATAGTGCTGGGGACAAAAATGCCCCCGCTCCGGGGCCCTTTGGTTTTACATGGGCTTATATAGGGAAAATCTTTAAAAATCTTCTTCTCTGAAACCGTAAGGCCCAGGTCTTTGATATTTGGTCTGAAGCTACATCTAGTGGACCCCTACCAAGATTGTTCAAATTATAGTGCTGGGGCCAAAAATGCCCCCGCCCCGGGCCCCTTTGATTTTACATGGGCTAATATAGGGAAAATCTTTAAAAATCTTTTTCTCTGAAACTGCAAGGCCCAGGTCTTTGATATTTGGTATGAAGCTTCAACTGGTGGACCCCTACCAAGATTGCTCAAATTATAGTGCTGGGGCAAAAAATGCTCCCGCTCCCTGGCCCTTTGGTTTTACATGGTCTTATAAAGGGAAGATCTTTAAAAATCTTCTTCTCTGAAACCCTAAGGCCCAGGTCTTTGATATTTGGTATGAAGCTTCATCTAGTGGACCCCTACCAAGATTGTTCAAATTATAGTGCTGGGGCCAAAAATGCCCCCGCCCCAGGGCCCTTTGGTTTTACATGGGCTTATATAGGGAAAATCTTTAAAAATCTTCTTCTCTGAAACCGCAAGGCCCAGGTCTTTGATATTTGGTCTGAAGCTTCATCTAGTGGACCCCTACCAAGATTGTTCAAATTATAGTGCTGGGGACAAAAATGCCCCCGCTCCGGGGCCCTTTGGTTTTACATTGGCTTATATAGGGAAAATCTGTAATAATCTTCTTCTCTGAAACCGTAAGGCCCAGGTCTTTGATATTTGGTCTGAAGCTACATCTAGTGGACCCCTACCAAGATTGTTCAAATTATAGTGCTGGGGCCAAAAATGCCCCCACCCCGGGCCCCTTTGATTTTACATGGGCTAATATAGAGAAAATCTTTAAAAATCTTTTTCTCTGAAACTGCAAGGCCCAGGTCTTTGATATTTGGTATGAAGCTTCAACTGGTGGACCCCTACCAAGATTGCTCAAATTATAGTGCTGGGGCCAAAAATGCTCCCGCTCCGTGGCCCTTTGGTTTTACATGGTCTTATAAAGGGAAGATCTTTAAAAATCTTCTTCTCTGAAACCCTAAGGCCCAGGTCTTTGATATTTGGTATGAAGCTTCATCTAGTGGACCCCTACCAAGATTGTTCAAATTATAGTGCTGGGGCCAAAAAAATGCCCCCGCCCCAGGGCCGTTTGGTTTTACATGGGCTTATATAGGGAAAATCTTAAAAAATCTTCTTCTCTGAAACCGCAAGGCCCAGGTCTTTGATATTTGGTATGGAGCTCCATCTAGTGGACCCCAAACAAGATTGTTCAAATTATAGTGCTGGGGCCAAAAATGCCCCCGCACTGGGGCCCTTTGGTTTAACATGGGCTTACATAGGGAAAATCTTTTAAAATTTTCTTCTCTGAAACCGCAAGGCCCAGGTCTTTGATATTTGGTATGAAGCTTTATCTAGTGGACCCCCACCAAGATTGTTCAAATTATAGTGCTGGGGCCAAAAATGCCCCCGCTCCAGGGCCCTTGGGTTTTACATGGGCTTATATATGGAAGATCTTTAAAAATCTTCTTCTCTGAAACCGTAAAGCCCAGGTCTTTGATATTTGGTATGAAGCTTCATCTAGTGGACCCCTACCAAGATTGTTCAAATTATAGTGCTAGGGCCAAAAATGTCCCCGCCCTGGGGCCCTTTGGTTTTACATGGGCTTATATAGAGAAAATCTTAAAAAATCTTCTTCTCTGAAACCGCAAGGCCCAGGTCTTTGATATTTGGTATGAAGCTTCATCTAGTGGACCCCTACCAAGATTGTTCAAATTATAGTGCTGGGGCCAAAAATGCCCCCGCTCCGGGGCCCTTTGGTTTTACATGGGCTTATAAGGGAAAATCTTTTAAAATTTTCTTCTCTGAAACCGCAAGGCCCAGGTCTTTGATATATGGTATGAAGCTTCAGCTAATGGACCCCTACCAAGATTGTTCAAATTATAGCCCTGGGGCCAAAAATGCCCCCTGCCCCGGGGCCCTTTGATTTTACATGGTCTTATATAGGGAAAATCTTTAAAAATCTTCTTCTCTAAAACCGCTAGGCCCAGGTCTTTGGTATTTGGTATGAAGCTTCACCTAGTGGACCCCTACCAAGATTGTTCAAATTGTAGTGCTGGGGCCAAAAATGCCCCCGCTCCGGGGCCCTTTGGTTTTACATGGGCTTATATAGGGAAAATCTTTAAAAATCTTCTTCTCTGAAACCACAAGTCCCAGGTCTTTGATATTTGGTATGAAGCTTCATCTAGTGGACCCCTACCAAGATTGTTCGAATTATAGTGCTGGGGCCAAAAAGCCCCCGCTCTGGGGCCCTTTGGTTTTGCATGGGCTTATATAGGGAAGAGCTTTAAAAAACTTCTTCTCTGAAACCGTAAGGCCCAGGTCTTTGATATTTGGTAGGAAGCTTCATCTAGGGGACCCCTACCAAGATTGTTCAAATTATAGTGCTGGGGCCAAAAATGCCCCCGCCCCGGGGCCCTTTGGTTTTACATGGGCTTATATAGGGAAAATCTTTAAAAATCTTCTTCTCTGAAACCGCAAGGCCTAGGTCTTTGATATTTGGTATGAAGCTTCATCTTGTGGACCCCTACCAAGATTGTTCAAATTATAGCCCTTGGGCCAAAAATGCCCCCGCTCCGGGGCCCTTTGGTTTTACATGGGCTTATATAGGGAAAATCTTTAAAAATCTTCTTCTCTGAAACCGCAAGGCCCAGGTCTTTGATATTTGGTCTGAAGCTTCATCTAGTGGACCCCTACCAAGATTGTTCAAATTATAGTGCTGGGGTCAAATATGCCCCCGTTCCGGGGCCCTTTGATTTTACATGGGCTTATATAGGGAAAATCTTTAAAAATTTTCTTCCCTGAAACTGTAAGGCCCATGTCTTTGATATTTGGTATGAAGCTTCACCCCACAAGGCCCAGGTCTCTCCCCCCCCCCCCCCCCCCCCCCCCCCCCCCGGGCCTTTTGGTTTTACATAGGCTTATATAGGGAAAATCTTTAAAACTCTTCTCTGAAACCGCAAGGCCCAGGTCTTTGATATTTAGTATGAAGCTTCACCTAGTGGACCCCTACCAAGATTGTTCAAATTATAGTGCTGGGGCCAGAAATGCCCCCGCTCTGGGGTTCTTTGGTTTTACATGGCTTCTATAGGGAAAATCTTTAAAAATCTTCTTCTCTGAAACCACAAGGCCCAGGTCTTTGATATTTGGTATGAAGCTTCACCTAGTGGACCCCTACTAAGATTGTTCAAATTATAGCCCTGGGGCGAAAAATGCTCCAGCTCCAGGGCCCTTTGGTTTTACATAGACTTATTTAGGGAAAATCTTGAAAAATCTTTTTCTCTGAAACCACAAGGCCTAGGTCTTTGATATCTGGTATGAAGCTTAATCTTGTGGACCCCTACCAAGATTGTTCAAATTATAGCCCTGGGGCCAAAAATGCCCCCACTTGGGCCCTTTGGTATTACATAGACTTATATATAGGGAAAATCTTGAAAAATCTTCTTCTCTGAAACAAGAAGACCTAGGTCTTTGATATTTGGTATGAAGCTTCATCTAGTTGACTTCTACCAAGATTGTTCAAATTGTAGCCCTGAGACCAAAAACACCCCTGTCTCGAGGGCCCTTTGGTTTTACATAGACTTATATAGGGAATATCTTTAAAAATCTTCTTCTGTGAAACCACAAGGCCTAGGTCTTTGATATTTGGTGTGAAATTTCATCTAGTGGACCTCTATCAAGATTGTTCAAATTATAGCCCTGGGGCCAAAAATGCCCTTACCTCGAGACCCTTTGGTTTTTCATAGACTTATATAGGGAAATCTTTAAAAATCTTCTTCTCTGAAACCACAAGGTCCATGTCTTTGATATTTGGTATGGAGCTTCATCTAGTGGACCTCTACCAAGATTGTTCAAATTATAGCCCCTGCCCCTGCCCCGGGGCCCTTTGGTTTTGCATAGTTTTATATATAGAGATAATCTTTGAAAATCTTCTTCTCTGAAACAGCAAGGCCCAGGTCTTTGATATTTGGTGTGAAGCTTCATCTAGTGGACCTCTATCAAGATTGTTTAAGTTATAGCCCTGAGGCCAAAAATGCCCCCGCCCCGGGGCCATTTGGTTTTACATAGGCTAATGTAGGGAATATCTTTAAAAAATCTTTTTCTCTGAAACCCCAAGGCCCAGGTCTTTGATATTTGGTGTGTAGCTTCATCTAGTGGACCTTTGCCAAGATTGTTCAAATTATAGGCTTTGTTGATATTTGGTATGGAGCTTCACCTTTTTAAACCTCCCTCAACATTATGCACATTGTAGCCCTGGGGTCAATAATGGCCCTCCCCGAGGCCCACTTGTTACTCTATCATATAGGTGAGGTGAGCGATCCAGGGCCATTGTGGCCCTCTTGTTTTTTAAATTGTTTTTGTCTCTTATTTCAATACTATTCACAACAGAGCCTTCCAACTTCACATGAATGTTCCTTGGGACAAGACCTTTTCAGTCATACCACGCTTTTTGACCTGTGACCTTGACCTTTGAACTTTGACCTATTTTTCGAAAAATTAACCAAAAAACTTAACCTTGACCATATTTCCAAAAGTATTTGGCCTACCTTCATGAAACTTCATACACATACTCACCATCACAAGAGCTACATTCCCTACAAGTTTTATAACTCCATCTTGCTATTTGATTTGACTTAGAACTTTTGTTTTCTAAAAGAAACTGCAGACGAGCGTTGGCACCCGCTTGCGGTGCTCTTGTTCTATCCACCCCTCATACCCATGTAGGATTCTTTTTCTTGCATACCTTCCTTTTGTGAGTGTGGATGTTTAATACTGCAGTCACTTCGGTTGCCGACGTCCACCATATTGTGATGATTAGTGACGTCACGTTACGTGCTGTGACGTCAACCTTAACGACGGTGCATTTATGAAACATACGAGAGTATTCGATTTTGGGTAAGAGCACCAGGGTTAGAACAGAATTACTATCCCAAGCTAAAACTATGGATTTACTTATCTGGTGTGCAAGAATAAAAATTCTTACCTCTCAGAGAAAAAGGGGTCTTTCATTTGTGCCCATGCATGTTTTTCTTTAAACTTTGTATATTAATAACTCAGCATATACAACCTATAAAAATGTATTTAGTAAATTATATAAATCAAAGTAGGACTCAGGAGGCCACTCTAACTGACTCCCTCCATGAGCCGGTGTCTGTCTCTAAATGAGTGCATTTTAAATCTTATATTTTATTTAGTTTCAAGATCTGTGAACTGGATTGAATGCAGAACTCCATAGGCATTCCTTTGATCCTAAAAAAACCTTTTGAATTTATTAAAGTTTACATTTTCTGATAAAATAATTATCAAAAATCTCATTTTTTAATTAAAATTTTAAACAATTATCAAAATTCAATCCCTCAGATAAATATGTTCTAGTCTTTGTCAAGATTTCATTTTGCTAGGAAAACTTGCCATATGTATCTTCTTTAGTTAAGCCAAATTTCATGAAAATCCGAAATCGGTAACACTGTAGTTTTACACCTTTAATGGATGTAAGTTGTTTCTGCAAAATTTACTATTTTATTGAAATCATCCAAGAACCTTACAAAAAGGCAATTCGTAAAACTTACGTAATAAAAATGAGATTATACAAATCAAAATGAATACATATTGAGCTGATCTAGCTTAGAAACTATTAAAATATCACGAATTTCTGATATTTTCCTTTCATTTATACACTATGATCTATCCAAAATAGTAAATAGTAAAACACTAAATCGAAAGTTATTCTAAACAACAAATTAGGCTTAACAACATATATTGCTTTTTTATTAGCAGCAAAATTATTGTGAACATGTGCAACTTTATTTAATGACTTTGCATAAGTCATGCTACTCAAATAGGTGTAAGGCAAGGAGATCCATTATTTTCATTTCCATACCAAGCTGGGATGCAAGGACGCAATGGTCAGTGGTTTGTTGTTACCAGTAAAAATAGTTCTGTTGATAAATTCATGGCCAGATTAAGCCTTATATATACTCTGTCTTTATGAACGCTGGATTATTATCCTAACAAAAAAGTTTCAGTAATTATTGGTTAGTATTTCCAAAAATCGAAATGTCACTGATATTGAGTTTCTGTTGCAAAAGATATCACTGATGGATGAGGTGTAGAATATTTGGTGTAAACAAAGCTGTTCCATGACCTATAGAAATTTTGGTATTAGACAGGGAGAGAAACAGTTTCCTTCCTTATAGTACACATACATAAATATGTCTCTTTTCTGCATTGGTATTGTAATTGTTGATGTTTCTTTAGTGTCTTATTTTTTCTATTTACTTTGTCAATATAGTGGTTAACTTATCGGAAGTGAGCTTTTAGTATTTTTTTCTGGTTGTAAAACTTTCAACCACTTCTTGAATGTTTCTGCTGAATGCAAGTTCACTGTTTTTTTAAGCACTATTCTTGCTTGCTTTTTGTTCATTAATGATTACCAGAACATTTCTGTGCAATGTATCTCTCAGCTTAGAAAGAGCATTGCAGTGTTTGGACAGAAAAAAGCATCACAATGTATTTACTGAAAATAATTTAAAATCCTATAATTAATGTGATAACTACTCACAGATTGAATAATTATTATCAACAGTTTAAATGCTTCTTGATATCTTACATAATGTCTTTTGTAATTACTGCAACAACTGCTGAGATAGGTAAATGAAGTGAAAGACGTATACAAATATATAGACAACACAATCATGATCACATAAGTTTTGGAACACTGACAAATGTACGACCATATGAATTCTAAAAGCAAATTCAAATGGCTTTGGAATACAGCTTCAGGAAGCCGTTTGATTTCGTTCATAGGGGCTATACAAAAAAGATAGATTGGCTAGTGCCTATGCAGATACAAATTCTGAAAACTTAATGTCAAGGAAAAGTAATCTCAAATGTGGTTGATTTTCCCTAGAGTAAACCTTTCTTTTTAAATGGACAGTTAGGGTTAAATAAACAAACAACAGTTTGACTAGAGAGTCATTTATCTCGAGTCGGATAACCAATCTCACAAAATCTGAAGCAACATCTAAAGTGACTGGTATGTTGTTGATTTGAATGTTAAATCTAAACATCACCTTAGCACCATTACCAAATTAGACAAGAAAGACAGAAAGAAAACTGTGCACATGGTTACATAGGTGTGTTTGATAACGTTTGTCATCAAAACCTTTGCGGTATAGTTCTGTAGACAAAATAGTTTGTTCCATAGGGGGCAAATTTACCGAAATGGATGTTTTGAATATGCTATGAACTACTTACATAAACCATACTATACTAAAGCCATCCAAATTGAAAGCAATAGTAAAGTATTATTAAACAGCATGACCAAAACATGATAATCATATAATTTCACATTTTGCTGAATCAGGACTATCAGTGTTCAGTCTGTTAAGTAGAAGTAAAACAAAGATCAGGAATTGATACAATTAACTTACTCCACCCATAAAAGACACCAAAGGGAAAGAAATACAAACATTAAGCGACCAGACCATAATGGAAACCTAAACAAAGGAAGGCCATAAGGACAGTTACTTTCCCACAAAATGGCCATATGGTAAAACACAATGTTACCGGTCCTCAATTTCCATCAAAATTCATCAACATGTTCCTAAGATGTGTGGGTAGTTTTTATGCTGAAATGGTGTCTTGACAAAAATTGGAACATGGTAAAAATGCATATAAAATTTTAATGAATACAAAAATAGGAGCTGAAATATGGGGATACCATCAAAGAAAACTGAATGCCCAGTCACTATTACTAGACATATGAGGTCATTTATAGTATTAACTAACTCACCAATTATGGCTTTAATTCATAAAACATAGCAGCATTAGATATATGAAACTCTGAATACTGTAGACAAGTTTATATGAGAGTACTCTCTGTTGTGATAGAGACTTCATAAAATATGCAATAAATTTACTACGGAAATAAGATTTAAAAGTGAATGCATCGTAATTATAATGGTTATACCCAAGGCAACTATTGTGCATAATTTCATCAAAATCCAAGCGTGGGCAGAAACCAATGCAAATTTCCTATACCTTGAAAGACCCCCTTTCTTTTGCTTTAAGCTGCTTTGAGTGTTGTCTGTCCTAAGTGATTATTGTGAATTTACTCATGCAAATGTACAATAATTACCTTATATAATTCCAGATCCCTACCTGCTCCAGAAGTGTACCGTGTGTCATACAATGATCACATATACATGTACCAGACATACACAGGTTGGTATACATAAACAGGACCCACATAGTTTCTTATACATGTACCAGACATACACATGTAAGTCAACATGTTATTATATATATACCAGACATGCATGAGTTGGTATGCATGAACCAGGCATACACAGGTTAGTATACATGTACCAGACAGGCATGGGTTGGTATATATGAACCTGACATGCACAGTCTGGTATGCATATGCCAGTCATACACAAGGTGGTATACATGTACCAGTCATAAACAGGTTTGTGTACATGCACCAGACATACCCAGGTTGGTAAACATTTTCCAGACATACAAAGATTGGTATACAAGACCTACATTTAATGCTCTTTATTTTTCCAATCCTCAGGGATTGCTTATGCAATTGCTTTTCACTGTTCCATCAATTGACATCCTTTAGATACCTGTTGAAGGTCATTATTAAACCGATGTTCGTTCCTCGTTGTATAACAACTGCTTGTTTGACATCCCTGAACTTTAAGTAGACTTAGATGTTTTGTGGGCTTTTGTTGTACCTTCCTTCTATTCAAAGGAATTATCTTCAGTAATTTTATATGCTGTTTTACATAATGACCGGTATGAAGATCGCTTTAGTTTTGACGGTATCAAAACCTTCTAAACCCACATTTAATATATCAATATCACCCCTTAGGTTACACTCTGCTTCTTCTGTACGGATTCCCCATTCTATTAAGAACTTTAATACTATGTTGCCTTCGGTATTGGTTAGACCCTTAAATTTGTCTTCTGTAACTTCAATTAATCTCAATGGAGCAGGCAATACCAATGTTTTTGGGAGTAGTCTTCGTATAAGACTATCTCCTCTCAAATCGCCCATCCTTCGAAAATATACTAATCCGTGGAAAAGAAGTGGAATGTATCCTAGTATTTCTAAGTGCAATGCCAAGAGGTGCAGATGTTGTTCCCATTTAAGCACTGCGTCTACCGTTACTTCATCTGTAAACGGTAGACGCTTCTCTGTAGTTAACATGTCTGATTTGACATGACAGTCTGCAGATTTAATTTATCTAATTACATGACGTGTTAACGGGCCTCCGTGGCCTAGTGGTTAAGAGCGCTGACTCTTGAGCATTAGGTCTCTCACCGCTGTGGTTCGAGCCTCGCTCGGGTCATATGTGAGACGCCAAGTTCTGCAATGGAAGGTCAGGTGGTTTTTCTCCGGGTACTCCGGTTTTCGCCCACCTCTAATTAACGATTGGCTCGATATGAGTGAAATAATCTTGAAAGGGCCGTAAAACCAAAAAAAAAAAACAACATGATGTGCTGCAAATTGTAATATGCAGTACGTCGGGTCAAACTAACCGCATGCTTAAAACTAGATTGAACGAGCATTATCGTAGAATGAGTAAGCCTAAGAAAACTGACACTTTCTTGTACCGTCACTTTCGACGTACAGGTCATTCGTTAAATAACATTGTTATACAACCAGTGGAAAACCTTTATTACGATGCAAATTCTACATCTAGATTCAAAATAATCAAAAGACATGAAGCTTAACTGAAATGGATTAAATTTTTACAGACCCCTTTTCCACTGGGATTTAATGACAACATTTATCATGAGGGTAATATTTCCAGAATGCCGGACTTTGATATTTTCTCGCTCCTGGAATGTCGAAAACGCAGAACTAGATCTCATGGCACCAGGAAAAATGGTAACTTTAAACGTAAATCACGTGCGTTTAAACGTAACAATACTAGACTGAAGTGACTGTCAATTATATTATTAAATCATGGACGCCACACTTTGCTTTCATTTTTAAGTTCATTACCCGTTTCTGTTTTACGTCTTCTGGACACCGAGGCGAATAAATTCTACGATAGTTCTCATCAGTTATATGATGCGGCTCTCTTAACTAGAGGCTATACTCAGCATACTCTCCGTCCTTACATTGATTCTGAAATTAATCATAAACGCCATTTTTTCAAAATATCCTTCATTAATAAGGGTATGGATTTTATAGATTTGCCCAGTATCTTCCGTGAGAGATCGGTGCTTTCTTCCATTCCTGCTTATTTTCAAAATACTGAAAAACCTATAATTTGCTATAAATATAACAAACCTGTTAGATCTATCATTTTTAATTTCAATAAACTTGTTTCAGATCTTGATATTTATACTAATACTCCTGATTCACGTGATTGTAAAAACTCAAAGTATTGCTATCCTGCTGCTGGTCATGTAATTACTGGCAATTTGAAAATTATTCCTGATTCTAGGATAAGGAATATAATTTCTAAAGGACCGAAATATCGGTTTCCTTCTAAAATTGATTTCAGTAAATGTAGAGATGAAATCGCTGCTTCCTTGAATGAATTCGGTAATCGATGGTGTAAGCAAGAGTATGTTGAGCATAAAGCCCTTAAGGACTGGAAACTTAGCATTTTGAAACTAGTGAATAAATGCATTTCTTTCTATTCTCAAAATACTAACTTATTACCTCCTAAGCCCAAGACGTCTTTACGTCATCTTAAACTAGGTATTCAAGAATTTCATAAGAAGTTTGTTTTGGCCCCTGCAGACAAGGCCGCTAACAACGTCGTCGTTGTGTGACGGCTCCACTATTTTAACACGCTTAAGCAGGAGCTTGGTGGTACTAAGGCCTATGAACTTCAGCCTTTAGCTGAAGAGAGAGCTATAGTAGATAAACATGTTTGTCATTCAGCCACCAAGTTTGCTGTGTGTGTTAACGAAGGCCAAGACAAGCTTCCTACGCTATACTGGTTACCAAAACTTCATAAAAGACCTTACAAAGCACGGTTTATTGCAAATTCTAGATCTTGCACTACCACTGAACTTTCTAAATTATTAAATTCCTGTCTTACTGCTATTAAAACGCATGTGATTAAATATTGTGATAAAGTCTTTGAAAGATCAGGAAGAAGTCTGTTTTGGTCTATAAAAAATTCAAATGAGGTTTTAAATAAATTGAAATCCAGACATTTTCGTGCTTCAAGTCTGTCTACTTATGATTTTTCCACTCTTTACACTACACTTCTTCATAATCTTATAAGAGAAAAGCTTAATGATTTAATTGAATGTGCTTTTCACAGAGAAGATTCTCTCTATTTTGCATGTAATATCAGAAATGCATTTTTCACTTCTAAAGAGCATAAGAATTATACACTTTGGTCATGTCAGAAAGTGTGTGATGCCCTCACCTTTCTACTTGACAATATTTATATTAGATTTGGTACTAAGTTATATACCCGGTAGACAAATTGTGGGTATTCCGATGGGTACGAATTGCACACCTCTTGTGGCTGATCTGTTCTTGTATTGTTATGAAAGAGACTTCATGTTGTCACTTTCCATTGATAACCAATCTGAAATAATTGAAGCTTTTAGCTCCACTTCTAGATATTTAGATGATTTATTAAATATTGATAATACCTATTTCGATGGTTTGATCAGTCAGATTTACCCCCCAGAACTTCAGTTAAAGAAAGCAAATTCTTCTGATACCGAGGCCCTGTTTTTGAATTTACATCTATCTATTGTAGATGGATTTGTTTCGTGCAAAATTTATGATAAACGCGATGACTTTGATTTTGAGATTGTAAATTTTCCTTTTTAGCTCACCTGTCACGTAGTGACAATACGTGACAAGGTGAGCTTTTGTGATCACTTTTCGTCCGTCGTCAGTGCGTGCGTGTGTGTGTGTGTGTGTGTGCGTAAACTTTTTCTTCAAATGACATCTCCTCCTAAACCACTGATCGGATTTTGACCAAACTTCACAGCAATGACCCTTAGGTGGTCCCCTTTCAAAATTGTTCAAATGGTTCTGGTCCATTGCACATCTGGGTCACAGGAGCTAAAAATAGATTTTTTAAACGAAAACTTTAAAAATCTTCTTCTCCGAAACCGCAAGGCCCAGGTCTTCGATATTTGGTATGAATCTTCATCTAGTGGACCTCTACCAAGATTGTTCATATTATAGCCCTGGGGGCCAAAATGCTCCCGCCCCGGGGGCCTTTGGTTTTACATGGGCTTATATAGGGAAAATCATTAAAAAAATCTTCTTCTCGGAAACCACAAGGCCCAGGTCTTTAAGATTTGGTGTGAAGCTTTACCTGGTGGACCTCTACTAAGATTGTTCAAATTATAGCCTTGGGGCCAAAAATGCCCCCGCCCGGGGGGGCCTTTGGTTTTACATAGGCTTATACAGGGAAAATCTTTAAATACCTTCTTCTCTGAAACAGCAAGGCCCAGATCTTTGATATTTGGTGTGAAGCTTCATCTAGTTGATCTCTACCAAGATTGTTCAAATTATAGCCCTGGGGGCCAAAATGCCCCGCCCCGGGGGCCTATGGTTTTACATAGGCTTATATTGGGAAAATCATTAAAAAATTTTCTTCTCGGAAACCACAAGGCCCAGGTCTTTAATATTTGGTGTGAAGCTTTACCAAGTGGACCTCTACTAAGATTGTTCAAATTATAGCCTTGGGGCCAAAAATGCCCCCACCCCTGGGGCCTTTGGTTTTAGATAGGCTTATACAGGGAAAATCTTTAAAAGTCTTCTTCTCTGAAACCGCAAGGCCCAGATCTTTGATATTTGGTGTGAAGCTTCATCTAGTGGACCTCTACCAAGATTTTCAAATTATAGCCCTGGGGGCCAAAATGCCCCGCCCCGGGGGCCTATGGTTTTACATAGGCTTATATTGGGAAAATCATTAAAAAATCTTCTTCTCTGAAACCGCAAGGCCCAGGTCTTTAATATTTTGTGTGAAGCTTTACCTAGTGGACCTCTACTAAGATTGTTCAAATTATAGCCTTGGGGCCAAAAATGCCCCCGCCCCTGGGGGCCTTTGGTTTTACATAGGCTTATACAGGGAAAATCTTTAAAAGTCTTCTTCTCTGAAACCGCAAGGCCCAGATCTTTGATATTTGGTGTGAAGCTTCATCTAGTGGACCTCTACCAAGATTTTCAAATTATAGCCCTGGGGGCCAAAATGCCCCGCCCCGGGGGCCTATGGTTTTACATAGGCCTTCATGCGGACTGAACAAATTATTTGTCTAAATCGCGACGGAAGTAAGGGCGAGGATTGTGGCCACGTAAAATCGATTTAAGCCCCCCAGTGGAAATCTTCCACTGACCGTTCCAAGGCGGCTCTTCTGTGGCGATTTATTTTATGTTGTTGTTTGTTACTTACTGTGTGTATCACTTGTGTCTTTTAGTTTCGGATGACCATATGGCCATTTTGTGGGAAAGTAACTGTCCTTATGGCCTTCCTTTGTTTAGGTTTCCATTATGGTCTGGTCGCTTAATGTTTGTATTTCTTTCCCTTTGGTGTCTTTTATGGGTGGAGTAAGTTAATTGTATCAATTCCTGATCTTTGTTTTACTTCTACTTTTTATATTGGGAAAATCATTAAAAAATCTTCTTCTCTGAAACCGCAAGGCCCATGTCTTTAATATTTTGTGTGAAGCTTTACCTGGTGGACCTCTACTAAGATTGTTCAAATTATAGCCTTGGGGCCAAAAATGCCCCCGCCCCGGGGGCCTTTGTTTTTACATAGGCTTATACAGGGAAAATCTTTAAAAATCTTCTCTAAAACCACAAGGCCCAGATCTTTGATATTTGTTGTGAAGCTTCATCTTGTGGATCTCTACCAAGATTGTTCATATTATAGCCCACGGGGCCAAAATGCCCCTGCCCCGGGGGGCCTTTGGTTTTACACAGGGTTATATAAGGAAAATCATTAAAAAATCTTCTTCTCTGAAACCACAAGGCCAAGGTCTTTAAGATTTGGTATGAAGCTTTACCTGGTGGACCTCTACTAAGATTGTTCAAATTAAAGCATTGGGGCCAAAAATGCCCCCGCCCTGGGGGCCTTTGGTTTTACATAGGCTTATACAGGGAAAATCTTTAAAAATCTTCTTCTCTGAAACCGCAAGCCCAGATCTTTGATATTTGGTGTGAAGCTTCATCTAGTGGACCTCTGCCAAGATTGTTCAAATTATAGCCCTGGGGGCCAAAATGCCCCCGCCCCGGGGGCCTATGTTTTTACATAGGCTTATATAGGGAAAATCATTAAAAAAATCTTCTTCCCCGAAACCACAAGGCCCAGGTCTTTAATATTTGGTGTGAAGCTTTACCTTGTGGACCTTTACTAAGATTGTTCAAATTATAGCTTTGGGCCAGAAATGCCCCCGCCCCGGGGGCCTTTGGTTTTACATAGGCTTATACAGGGAAAATCTTTAAAAATCTTCTCTGAAACCGCAAGGCCGTGATCTTTGATATTTGGTTTGAAGCTTCATCTAGTGGACCTCTTTCAAGATTGTACAAATTATAGCCCTGGGGCCGAAAATGGCCCTACCCTTGGACCCTTTGGTTTTTCATAGGCTTAAATAGGGAAAATCTTCTTCTCTGAAACCACAAGGCCCAGGCCTTTGATATTTGGTATGAAACTTCACCTCGTGGACCTCTACGAAGAATGTTCAAATTATAGCCCTGGGGCCAAAAATGCCCCCGCCCAGGGGGCCTTTGGTTTTACCCAAGCTTATGTAGGGGAAATCTTTAAAACTTTTCTTTGGTGTGAAGCTTGCTTAATCTAATGGACCTCTACCAAGATTGTTCAAATTATAGCCCTGGGGCCAAAAATGGCCCCGCACCGGGGGCTTTTGGTTTTACATAGACTTATATAGGGAAAATCTTTAAAGAAACTTCTTCTCAGAAACTGCAAGGCCAAGGTCTTAGATATTTGGTGTGAACTATTGGACCTCTATCTAGATTGTTCAAATTATAGCCCTAGGACCAAAAATGCCCCACCCTGGGACCCTTTGGTTTTTCACAGGCTTAATCGTAAAATTGCAGTATGTTTTCTCTGGCTTTCTTTGCCAGATCATTACAGAGTCACTGATGAGACTTTATTAGCCAAAACTACTTAGTATGACCCAACTTCTTTCTTATGAATGTTTTCATTGCTCTTAAAGGAACTCATTTTTGATTTTTATTAATTAGGGAAAATATTTAAAATTCTTCTTCTCTGATACCACAAGGCCCTGCTCTATGCTATTTGATATGAAGCTTCAACTAGTAGACCTCTACCAAGATTGTTAAAATTATAGCCTTGGGGCCAAAAATGCCCCCATCCCTGGGGCCTTTGGTTTTACGTAGGCTTATACATGGAAAATCTTTAAAAATCTTCTTCCCTGAATGCGCAAGGCCCAGATCTTTGGTATTTGGTGTGAAGCTTCATCTAGTGGACCTCTTTCAACATTGTTCAAATTATAGCCCTTGGGCCAAAAATGCCCCCACTCCGGGACCCTTTGGTTTTTCATAGGCTTATATAGGGAAAACCTTTAAAAATCTTCTTGTCTGAAACCAGAAGGCCCGGGTCTTTGATATTTGGTATGAAGCTTCATCTAGTGGACCATTACCAAGTTTGTTCAATTTATAGCCCTTGGAGACACTAATTCTCAGGTGAGCGATTCAGGGCCCTTTGGGCCCTCTTGTTAGCTCACCGTCACGAAGTGACGAGGTGAGCTTTTGGGATCACTTTTTGTCCGTCGTCCGTCGTCAGTGCGTCCGTGCGTCCGTCCGTCTGTGCGTAAACAATTTCTTCAAACGACATCTCCTCCTAAACCACTGATCGGATTTTGACCAAACTTCACAGGAATGATCCTTAGGTGGTCCCCTTTCAAAGTTGTTCAAATGGTTCCGGTCCGTTGCACATATAGGTCACAGAAGCCAAAAATAGATTTTTCCACCAAAAACTTAAAAAATCTTCTTCTCTGAAACCACAAGGCCCAGGTCTTTGATATTTGGTATGAAGCTTCATCTAGTGGACCCCTACCAAGATTGTTCAAATTATAGTGCTGGGGCAAAAAAAGCCCCCGCCCCGGGGCACTTTGGTTTTACATAGGCTTATATAGGGAAAATCTTTAAAAATCTTCTTCTCTGAAACCACAATGCCCAGGACTTTGATATTTGGTAAGAAGCTTCATCTAGTGGACCCCTACCAAGATTGTTCAAATTATAGTGCTGGGACAAAAAATGCCCCCGTCACGGGGCCCTTTGGTTTTACATGGGCTTATATAGGGAAAATCTTCTTCTCTGAAACCACAAGGCCCAGGACTTTGATATTTGGTATGAAGCTTCATCTAGAGGACCCCTACCAAGATTGTTCAAATTATAGTGCTGGGACAAAAAATGCCCCCGCCACGGGGCCCTTTGGTTTTACATTGGCTTATATAGGGAAAAGCTTTAAAAAGCTTCTTCTCTGAAACCACAAGGCCCAGGTCTTTGATATTTGGTATGAAGCTTCATCTAGTGGACCCCTACCAAGATTGTTCAAATTATAGTACTGGGGCCAAAAATGCCCCCGCCCCAGGGCCCTTTGGTTTTACATAGGCTTATATAGGGAAAATCCTTAAAAATCTTCTCCTCTGAAACCACAAGGCCCAGGACTTTGATATTTGGTATGAAGCTTCATCTAGTGGACCCCTACCAAGATTGTTCAAATTATAGTGCTGGGGCCAAAAATGCCCCCGCCCCAGGGCCCTTTGGTTTTACGTAGACTTATATAGGGAAAATCTTTAAAAATCTTCTTCTCTGAAACCACAAGGCCTAGGTCTTTTATATTTGGTATGAAGCTTCATCTAAAGGACCCCTAACAAGATTATTCAAATTATAGTGCTGAGGGCAAAAATGTCCCCGCCCCAGGGCCCTTTGGTTTTATATAGGCTTATATAGGGAAAATCTTTAAAAATCTTCTTCTCTGAAACCGCAAGGCCCAGGACTTTGATATTTGGTATGAAGCTTCATCTAGTTGACCCCTACCAAGATTGTTCAAATTATAGTGCTGGGGCAAAAAATGCCCCCACCCCGGGGCCCTTTGGTTTTACATAGGCTTATATAGGGAAAATCTTTAAAAATCTTCTTCTCTGAAACCGCAAGGCCCAGGAGTTTGATATTTGGTTTGAAGCTTCATCTAGTGGACCCCTACCAAGATTGTTCAAATTATCAAATTATAGCCCTTGAGCCAAAAATGCCCCTGCTCCGGGGCCTTTTGGTTTTACATAGACTTATATAGGGAAAATCTTTAAAAATCTTCTTCTCTGAAACCACAAGTCCTAGGTCTTTTATATTTGGTATGAAGCTTCTTCTAAAGGACCCCTACCAAGATGATTCAAATCATAGTGCTTGGGCCAAAAGTGGCCCCGCCCCGGGGCCCTTTGGTTTTACATAGGCTTATAAAGGGATAATCTTTAAAAATCTTCTTCTCTGAAACCACAAGGCCCAGGACTTTGAAATTTGGTATGAAGCTTCATCTAATGGACCTCTACCAAGATTGTTCAAATTTTAGCCCTGGGGCCACAAATGCCCCCACCCCAGGGCCCTTTGGTTTTACATAGATTTATATAGCCCTGGGGCCATTTGGTTTTGCATAGGCTTATGTAGGGAATATCTAGTTGACCTTTGCCAAGATTGTTCAAAATATAGCCTTTGTTAATGTTTCACCTTTAAGACCTCCCTCAACATTATGCACATTAAAGCCCTGTGGCCAATAATGGCCCTCTCTGGGGCCCACTTGTTACACTATGGATCAGGTGAGCGATCCAGGGCCATCATGGCCCTCTTGTGTTTTATATTAGGATCACTTTTTGTCTGTCATCCGTGCGTAAACAATTTCTTCAAACGACATCTCCTCCTAAACCACTGATCGGATTTTGACCAAACTTCACAGGAATGATCCTTAGGTGGTCCCCTTTCAAAGTTGTTCAAAAGGTTCCGGTCCATTGCACATATAGGTCACAGGAGCCAAAATAGATTTTTTCACCGAAAACTTAAAAAATCTTCTTCTCTGAAACCACAAGGCCCAGGTCTTTGATATTTGGTATGAAGCTTCATCTAGTGGACCCCTACCAAGATTGTTCAAATTATAGTGCTGGGGCCAAAAATGCCCCCGCCCCGGGCCCTTTGGTTTTACATGGGCGTATATAGGGAAAATCTTCAAAAATCTTCTTCTCTGAAACCTCAAGGCCCAGGTCTTTGATATTTGGTATGAAGCTTCATCTAGTGGACCCCTACCAAGATTGTTCAAATTATAGTGCTGGGGCCAAAAATGCCCCCGCCCCGGGGCCCTTTGGTTTTACATGGGCGTATATAGAAAATTTTCAAAAATCTTCTTCTCTGAAACCACAAGGCCCAGGTCTTTGATATTTGGTATAAAGCTTCATCTAGTAGACCCCTACCAAGATTGTTCAAATTATAGTGCTGGGGTCAAAAAAAACCCCGCCTTGGGGCCCTTTGGTTTTACATGGGCTTATATAGGGAAAATCTGTAAAAATCTTCTTCTCTGAAACCGCAAGGCCCAGGTCTTAGATATTTGGTATGAAGCTTCATCTAGTAGACCCCTACCAAGATTGTTCAATTTATAATGCTGGGGCCAAAAATGCCCCTGCCCTGGGGCCCTTTGGTTTTACATGGGCTTATATAGGGAAAATCTTTAAAATCTTCTTCTCTGAAACCACAAGGCCCAGGTCTTTGATATTTCGTATGAAGCTTCATCTAGTGGAACCCCTACCAAGATTGTTCAAATTATAGTGCTGGGGCCAAAAATGCCCCCGCCCCGGGGCCCTTTGGTTTTACATAGGCTTATATAGGCAAAATCTTTAAAAATCTGCAAGGCCTAGGTCTTTGCTATTTGGTATGAAGCTTTGTCTAGTGGACCCCTACCAAGATTGTTCAAATTATAGTGCTGGGGCCAAAAATGCCCCCGCCCAGGGGCCCTTTTGTTTTACATAGGCTTATGTAGGGAAAATCTTTAAAAATCTTCTTCTCTGAAACAGCAAGGCCCAGGTCTTTGATATTTTGTGTGAAGCTTCATCTAGTGGACCTCTATCAAGATTGTTTAAATTATAGCCCTTAGGCCAAAAATACCCCCGCCCCGGGGCCATTTGGTTTTATATAGGCTTATGTAAGGAATATCTTTAAAAAAATTCTTCTTCTCTGAAACCGCAAGGCCAAGGTCTTTGATATGTGGTGTGTAGCTTCATCTAGTGGACCTTTGCCAAGATTGTTCAAATTATAGCCTTTGTTGATACATGTATTTGGTATGAAGCGTCACCTTTTTAGACCTCCCTCAACATTATGCACATTATAGCACTTGGGTAAATAATGGCCCTTCCTTGTGCCCACTTGTTACTCTATGGATCAGGTGAGCGATCCAGGGCCATCATGGCCCTCTTGTGTTTTATATTAGGATCACTTTTTGTCTGTCATCCGTGCGTAAACTATTTCTTCAAACGACATCTCCTCCTAAACTACTGATCGGATTTTGACCAAACTTCACAGGAATGATCCTTAGGTGGACCCCTTTCAAAGTTGTTCAAATGGTTCTGGTCTGCTGCACATCTAGGTCACAGGAGCCAAAAATAGATTTTTTTCACCGAAAACTTAAAAAATCTTCTTCTCTGAAACCACAAGGCCCAGGTCTTTGATATTTGGTATGAAGCTTCATCTAGTGGACCCCTACCAAGATTGTTCAAATTGTAGTGCTGGGGCCAAATATGCCCCCGCCCCAGGGACCTTTGGTTTTACATTGGCTTTTATAGGGAAAATCTTTAAAAATCCTTTTCTGAAACCACAAGGCCCAGGTCTTTGATATTTGGTATGAAGCTTCATCTAGTGGACCCCTACCAAGATTGTTCAGATTATAGTGCTGGGGCCAAAAATGCCCCCACCACAGTGCCCTTTGATTTTATATGGGCTTATATAGGGAAAACCTTTAAAAATCTTCTTCTCTGAAACCGCAAGGCTCAGGTCTTTGCTATTTGGTGTGAAGGTTCATGTAGTGGACTTCTACTAAGATTGTTCAAATTATAGTGCTGGGGCCAAAAATGCCCCCGCCCCTGGGCCCTTTGGTTTTACATAGGCTTATATAGGGAAAATCTTTAAAAATCTTCTTCTCTGAAAATGCAAGGCCCAGGTCTTTGATATTTGGTATGAAGCTTCATCTTGTGGACCTATACCAAGATTGTTGAAATTATAGCCCTGGGGCCAAAAATGCCCCCGCTCCAGGGCCCTTTGGTTTTACATAGACTTATATAGGGAAAATCTTGAAAAACCTTCTACTCTGAAAGCACAATGCCCAGGTCTTTGATATTTGGTATGAAGCTTCATCTAGTGGACCTCTACCAAGATTGTTTAAATTATAGCCCTGAGACCATAAATGCCCCCGCCTCGGGGCCCTTAGGTTTAAAATAGACTTATATAGGGAAAATCTTTAAAAATCTTCTTCTGTGAAACCACAAGGCCTAGGTCTTTGGTATTTAGTGTGAAATTTTATCTAGTGGACCTCTATCAAGATTGTTCAAATTATAGCCCTGGGAGCAAAAATGCCCCCGCCCCGAGACCCTTTGGTTTTACATAGACTTATATAGGGAAAATCTTTAAAAATCTTCTTCTTTGAAACTGCAAGGCCCATGTCTTTGATATTTGGTATGGAGCTTCATCTAGTGGACCTCTACCAAGATTGTTCAAATTATAGTCCTCGGGCCACAAGTGCCCCCACCCCGGGGCCCTTTGGTTTTACATAGACTTATATAGAGATAATCTTTGAAAAAAATCTTCTTCTCTGAAACAGCAAGGCCCAGGTCTTTAATATTTGGTGTGAAGCTTCATCTAGTGGACCTCTATCAAGATTGTTTAAATTATAGCCCTGAGGCCAAAAATGCCCCCTGCCCCTGGGCCATTTGGTTTTACATAGACTTATATAGGGAGTATCTTTAAAAAAATCCTCTTCTCTGAAACCGCAAGGCCAAGGTCTTTGATATTTGGTGTGTAGCTTCATCTAGTAGACCTTTGCCAAGATTGTTCAAATTATAGCCTTTGTTGATATTTGGTATGAAGCTTCATCTTTTAAGTCCTCCCTCAACATTATGCACATTATAGCCCTAGGGTCAATGCCTTCCCTTGGGCCCACTTGTTACTCTATGGATCAGGTGAGCGATCCAGGGCCATCATGGCCCTCTTGTTTGGATGTTGATGTTCCTCGTGCGCCATCCTATGGTGTTTATATTTCGCAATTAATTCGATTTGCTAGAGTGTGTAGTCATGTAACTGACTTCAACACTCGTAATAAATTATTAACGGCTAAACTCCTTAATCAGGGTTATCGGTACCATAAACTACTCAAAGCCTTTTCAAAATTTTATAGACGCCATTCTGATTTAATTTCAAAATTCAATATTGGACTTAAATCTCTTCTGCAACAAGGTCTATCGGAACCGGAATTTTATGGTGACTTAGTATATAAATTCAGAAAAATATATAACCTCAATGACTTCAGCACCCAATTTCGTAAAATCATTCTTCGATATAAAAAGATTGGGTACAACATGGATGTTTTACGACAGACTGTATGCATGGTAGTTAACCCAATCACGGTTGGCAACTTTGCTTCCCTCTTTAATTGCACGCCTGTGGGTCAGGCCTCAGATTCTATGAAGGCTCCAACGTAAAGGCTTATTGAGAATTAGAGTGAGTGAGTGAGTTTTAGTTTTACGTCCCACCAACAGCTAAGGTCATACGGAGACGGGACCTCGGTTTAAAGACTCATCCGAAAGTCTGGAGAAGCCCGGGATCGATCCTGCGATCCCTGGTTTACAAGGCGAGTAGCGTAACCACTGCACCACGAAGGCTTCTAAATTGAGAATTAGAGAGATCCAATTCAAGGTAATGTTGGTTGGTGCCTGATGCTCTGTCTCTGGTCGGGCCCATCGGAGTCTAACTGTTGGTTTTCTTTTGCTCCAGCATTTCAGTGGTTTCTTGCTGTCGAGTCCTCACCTCTGTGGTTCTTTGATTTTTTGTGTTCACGGAGATGTTGCATTGATGAGTTAGGAGGCCTTCATGCGGACTGAACAAATTATTTGTCTAAATCACGACGGAAGTAAGGGTGAGGATTGTGGCCACGTAAAATCGATTAAAGCCCCCCAGTGGCGGTTCTTCTGTGGTGGTTTATTTATGGTGTTGTTTGTTACTTACTGTGTGTATCACTTGTGTCTTTTTATTTTGGATGGCCATATGGCCATTTTGTGGGAAAGTAACTGTCCTTATGGCCTTCCTTTGTTTGGGTTTCCATTATGGTCTGGTCGCTTAATGTTTGTGTTTCTTTCCCTTTGGTGTCTTTGATGGGTGGAGTAAGTTAATTGTATCGATTCCTGATCTTTGTGTTACTTCTACTAGGAACATATGGGTTGGTATACATGAACCAGATATACATGCTTTGGTAAACATTAACCAGAAATACACAGGTTGGTATACATGTATTAGTCATACATAGGTTTGTATACTATACAAGCACCAGTCACACACAGGTTGATTTACAATACACAGGCTGGTATAAATAAACCAGACATTATTACATGTACCAGATATACACAGGTTGTTATACATGTACCAGTCATACATTGGTTGGTTAACATGAACTAGGCATACACAGGTTGATATACGGTACATGTACCAGACATACACAGGTTGGTATACATGTACCAGTCATATATAGGTTGGTATACATGGACCAGATATATTTATGTTGGTATACATGTACCACTTATACACAGGTTAGTATACATGTACCACTTATACACAGGTTGGTATACATGTACCACTCATACACAGGTCGGTATACATGTACCAGTCATACAATGGTTTGTACACATGTACCAGTCATACAATGGTTTGTACACATGTACCAGTCATTCACAGGTTGGTATACATAAACCAGACATACTTAGGTTGGTAAACATGTATCATTCATACTCAGGTTGGTATACATGTACTGGTCGTACAGTGGTTTGTATACATGAACAAGTCATACACATGTTGGTTTACATAAACAGGCTTTCACAGGTTGGTGTAAACATACCAGTCATACACAGAAATACACAGGTTGATACACAAGTACCAGAAATATTCATATTAGTATACATGAACCAGAAATACACAGATTTTGGTAAGCGAAGATTTTGCATGTTGATGTCTGTGATTTTTTCTGGCGCTTAGGTCTTCAGTATGTTTATATTTAAGTATCTTGACATTTCAAAGGGAAAAATATTAATGTTTTTGTCAATTCATTAAGTCTTTATTTGTTGGGGGCTGAAAAAATCAAGAGAAGAACTTATTCATAATTATTTAGGGTTACAGTTATATTTCTGTTACTAGTTCCTTTTTCACGTCAAGGAATAAAAGGAAATAAAAATCAAAAATGAGTTCCTTCAAGAGCAATGAAAACATTCATAAGAAAGAAGATGGGTCATACTTCGTAGTTTCGGCTAATAAAGCCTCATCAGTGACCCTGTAATGATCCGGCAAAAAAGCCAGAGGAAACATACTGCAATTTTGCGAACTTCGAATAGGCAGTCGATTCAAAGACTGATATAAATCAAAATGGGGTCCAAATAATTAAAAACCTGTCTAGAATATGAGTCTAAACGAATAATTTATTTCCGATTTCTCAGAATATTCACGCTGATCTCAAAGGACCAAAAGTAAAATATAAACTGCACTATGGTTGATGTATGGGGAGACGTTTTACGGCCGCCACACGGCACAACACCAGCTTTTTAACAGAAGCATGCCAAACATTTTCTGTACATCGCAACCTGTAGCACTGTTGTTAGGGTTTAAAGCAGAAGCCCTATCAGTGAATGTACCATGTTATATGCAAACAAAAATATATAGATTATATAGAAAAATAACCATTGGTCATTTTTCTATATAATCTATACATTTTTCGGATCCTACTTTCAACCAGTTTGTCTAAAACTCAAAATGTATGGTGTTATAAGGAAGTTAGTGTGTATTTGAAAGCTAATTGACCTTAAATATAACACTGAATACAAGGGTGACCTTGTTTAAAGCAACGTTAGCTTAACGAAATCATTATTGGCCAAAAAGTTAAACTGGGGCCTAACAATTATAATTCTTATACAGATATTTTTTTCCTGAAAAGATAGTAGCTTTTGCATTTTTCAGGAAAAATATAAGCTTATTGTGGCATTAACTGATCAAAGTTTTAACAGTGTATTAACTACTGACATGGCTAGTTTGGAAAAACTTGGTCCAGCTTGTAATAAAATAATACTCATTTCAGATATAACATCTGTTAGCCCTTCTAGTGGTAGTACAGAGGGTGGACTAACATTAACCATTTATGGAAACTATTTTGATGATAGAGCACCTTACACTCAGCCAAAAGTATTTATTGGAGGTAAGTTTTGATTTTAATTAACTCTCATGCTGCTGAACAAGATAAGCCCTACATTTGCAAACAGTGTAAATCCAGATCAGATCCATCTGATCAGGATCTACACTGTTTGTCATTCAGCTTGTGAGTTTGAACAAATACAACATAATTATTATTCACAACCTACCTATTTACTTCTGACCCCCTTTTAACCCCATTTTATACAGTAAAACTAGGGTTCACAGGGGAAAACTTTTTCTTCTTCTTATTTCTGCTCTAAAATAAAGATTGTGGGTACTTGTTAGAACTGCCTTGATGAGGTGGTTCTAACATGTACCCACAATCTATATTTTGAGCAGATATAAGAAAATACCACAATTTTCATCTTGAAGTTTTCATTTTTTCGGTGGTAAAATTTCCAATGTATTTGTATAGGCATGTTTTTGTAATGATGTTATTTGAGTTGCAAAATTCAGAATCGGGCTTAGCAAAATGAGTTCATTCAGCAGGACAGGGGTTAAGATAAAAAGATACTCTTCTTTCAAAAACAAACTTAGTCTTTCGTCAATAATAGACTGTACTTATAGGCAGATCCAAAGTCTACATCACACAATGTCAAAGGTCATTAGCCTCGTTTTATCTTGGTGCGGTTCGTAGAAATACCGGAACACACCAAAACACCGGAACACACTGGTAATTACCGCAACACACTAAAAAAATTGTTTTGGGGCTAATTAAATAGTTTTTTTTGTTGGGAATATGTACTTAATATATATTTTGTGTGTCATATTTTGACTAAATGTATCATGTGAACATACTTTATTCTCCCTGGCTCAGTTAAGAACCAAATAATTAATCCTGTTATATGGCAGTGTGATCCGGTAAATTTTTGTCACGATGAGTTAGGTATTTGAAAGTTATAATTCATTAATTAACTTCAAAATGTTATTTAAATTTAAAAAAAAAAAGAATTACAATGGGGATTAATTTATAAAAAAAAAATTAATTTTGTTTAATTTGAGGTTTAACATCCTCATCAAAACTTTATAGGTCATTATAGAGACGTTGTTTGCCATTTTGTTGGACTTTTAGCTGATATTCAATCGAAATGACATATCAAGCCCTGCCGCATAGTGAAACAAAACAGTTTATATGCATGGACAGTCCGACTCACATCACTACACAGTCTGATTTGGACCTTTGCTGGCAACATAGGTTTGATGACAGGTTTTCTCATGGCATGGCACATATCGGACTGCTTCTACAAATTTTTTAGTTAAGTTCATTTTTGAGTATACATTGTGTTTTTATATATTTTATACATTGTTTAGAGAGAGAGAGAGAGAGAGAGAATGAGAGAGCGAGATAAGTTTTATATCCTCAATTTATGAATGATGAAATTAAACTGTGCAAATATAAAAACATATCTTGCTATGTTTCATCTCCATTTATCCTATTTCATTCTCTGATCAGAATAAAACCAATAGGCTGGTGCATTACAGACAGACATGACCTTATCTGTTCATTAGATCGTAAACCACATATAACATCAGACAGGGCAAACGCATGGGGCGGACAGTCAACACTAAGCAGGCTTGTTAAAAATTTCACTATCTGGTGGGCAAAAAAATTCCCATTCCATACACTACCCTTGATGCAGCAGGAATCGTTTTCTGTAATTACTTTTGTTAAATCGTCGTTTTATCAAAACTGTTTGCCATAAACCATTTTGGACATTAAACCGTTTCTTTTTCGTATAAATTTGGATGGAAAATATATATGCTTTAATCTTATTTCAGTTCGTTAAATAAAGCGCATCGACTATGTTTTTGTATGATGGTGGGTAGTTTTAAAATGCTTTTTCGGCAACAAAATGTGCGATAAAATGTCAAAAGAGACTTGTTCTATATCATTTAATCCTTCAAAAAACATAAACTGTTAATTTTGTGGAGAATAAAGGAGTTTAATTACACGACAAATATTCGAAATTCTCATTGACACTATACGGCAACAGTCATGTTTTGCCAACCAGATAAAAGAGGTACTCTTCAGGGGAGGTAATTGGCGCATGCACAGTGAAATGTAAACAAAGTCATGTGTCAAAACATTGGATCCATCTATAGGAAAGGTATTTCTCCTTAGCTTTAAATAAAATTAGACACGTTTTCATATGAATTAATTTTACAGCAAAGCCTCTAGGAATCAAAAAGAAAAGTCTCCTTTGTTTCTAGATGCAGTCGAATTTCAGCACTTAAGAACCTTTTGGACCATAAAATTTGTTTGAGACGGAGTAGTTTTTGAGCCACTGAGAGTTACTTGCAGTGCTGTATATCTATCACTATATTTTGACACTTTCACTTGATTCACAATGGATTTACAGATACCAGTAACTATAAGCCATACTTTTTGGGTTGATTGCTTGACAGTCATCCCAAAGTTACTAAGCACAGAAGCTTTTCAGTGGTGATGTTCAAATGACTTTAACTGATTTGTAAGAAAATCCAGGTAATGGTTATTTATAGAAAATAGCCATGCAGTTCTTATAGCTGTAAGGTCAGAGTGTTGCATACAAATTAGGACTGACATCATGTGTTGTGTTTGGCTATCGGTATAGACCAAGACCAGATGCGGCAGAACATGGCATTTGATCAGGGTCTACACTGTTTGCTTACAGTACAGGAATTTAAGGGGTAAACAAAACCGTGTAAGTCCCTGTCCAGGACCATGTTCCCAGCCTGCACTCAGAGACATTTGACCCATCTATGCTATCAGTACTTTGATTATTAAGGGGAATGGGAACACCTGGCAGATTTTTTTTTTTGTTGCCATTTTCAAAGGGAGACAACTTTTGGGACTTCCTATTCGCTTTTCTATAAGCCCTGTCCCACTGAAAACTGGTTCTGCTCTTAAAGGAAAGAATTTGCTCCTATGAAGCAAATTCTTTCCTTTAAGAGTTGACCCCTATTGACATGGGAGATAAAAATACTTTTACACGGGTTGCCTCCCCTGAAGGTGTTCCCATTCCCCTTAAAAGGAGACAGTTTAACCTTTTCTATCCCGATTTACTGAAGTGGACTCTTCAATATTTTGACTTGGACCAATCCATTCTTGCAAGTGTGGGGTTTCTGTGTACGTGAACAGATTTGAGGTTTTATATTTAACTCTTATCCTGCTGTTCACGACAACCCCTATCTTTGAAGAAGCCATCTGATCAGGATCTACACTGTTTGACATTCAGTTTATGAATTGGTAGGAATTAATTACATCAAATGATCTGATTGGTTCAAAGTCAGAGATGGGTGTGGCTAAAATTAATATTCTGCAAGATAAGGGTTGATATTGTATTTCAGATACTACATGTGAAGTGAGCAGGGTGGTAGTAGATGAATTTATAGAGTGTAGTGTGGCTGCAGACCCAGACCACTCAGCTTCTAAATTCCAAGGTATGTGTTTTGTTGACTCTCTCAGCTGATTGGACAGACATTAGTATTAGTGTATACCGTATTGGACACTGTATATGGCCACATCTCCATGTTAATAATTTAGGATGACTCAAGTAGAACAATGAAGTTTCTAATATTTAACCCATATATGACAATGAAATTGTCCACCTAATATGTTTGGAGTAATCCATTTACAATTGCAGCTTTCATTTTCTGGTGAAAGAATGTGCACTGTACTGGTTAACTGCTTACTTATAAGCCTGCCCAGGAAAAGTGTGGTTAGGTAAACTGACTGGCTCAAAATGACCTAAATAGTGTTTACTGGGCTATTAAAATCCAATACAACCAGCCAGCAACCATTTACAATTATTGATGTGCCAAGTTTGCTTTGTTTGTGGTAGACTTTACAAAAACTCATGTTCCATAAGCAAACAGTGTAGTTCCAGATCAGATGCCACGTTGTGCAGACATTTATGGGTTAAAGTAGCAACCCTCTGACATTTGAGGTAAGGACATAACTAACAAGTCTTAGCTGAAAATGAGATGTATAAATGGAGAATATTGTATTGATTACTCGGACCAATACAACAGACCTCGGACGTCTAACTGGGCCAATACGAAATTACTTGATTAATTATACCATATTTTGTCATATGATGTCATTGATAAGCAGTGTATAGTGCCTGTAATAAATATAGTATGCTCACACGTTTAATAACACTTTGGCGGGATTAAGTAACATCATGTCCACGTCCGTGTCAACAATGCATTTTTGCTGAAAAATTGTCAAATTCAAAATTAAAATTCTGTTTAGAGTGGTCATATGATGAACAGAATCTTACACTTGTGGTCATGTCATATGAAATTTATGAAACTCGCCAAAGGCTTGTTTCATTAATATAATATGAAATGGCCATGCATGTAAGATCCTCTATATGTACTTCTTATTTTGATTCTTTATAATGGCAACTTTTTTTTATACAACAAAATATTAGGGAACAAATACTGTCATTATGACAAAGGTTCGGTGTTATTGAAACTAAGGTTGCTTTTAAAGCTAGCTTTCTGTAATCGAAATTTTTGTTTTCTATCAGGAAACAGAGGTGTCACATTTGAGTACTGGACATCAACATCCAAGACGATGTTGAACATTGATGATGTCTTATCTCTCACCGACTCTGACCCTGGCCATAATACAGAGTTTCTTGATGAGACCTTGTACGAGGATGTTAACAGCACCATGGATAATTACGTATCGAGAATGATGATGTATTTTACACCTCCACATGATGGAGAATACCAGTTCCAGCTGTTTGCCGATGATGGTGCTAAACTGTTCGTGGATAGGGTAAGCATACATAGGGGTTGTACCATGATAAAAATTGTTTATAGCCCATATTCTGTGGAACATGATGTCCCCTGCCTTTGCAAACAGTGTAGATCCAGATCACATGACAACCCCTGTCTTTGCAAACAGTGTTGAGCCAGATCAGTGAAGAAGCCATCTGATCAGGGTCTACACTGTCTTGGATCAGGTGAGCGGTCCAGCGCCATCATGGCACTCTTGTTTCACAAATGCTGTGAAAAAAAAAATACTTGCACGTTTGTCACATGCTCTAAACTTGCTGACCACATTAACCCATTTTGTACTGGAAACCACCAAAATGGGTACCCTGACAAACAGTGCAGGCCCGGATCTGACACCACATTTGACGGTACTGATCAGGGCCTACACTATTTGCAAATAGTTTTGCTACCTTTCAAATAAATTTTAAAGAAAAATACTACCTGTCACCCCTAAATTTCAAAATGGACCACTGCCATATATAAGGAGGAATATTCCATTTGGTACAAAATTGGTTAACCACAGACTTTGATGCTGCATGGTAAACAACTGAGGAAAACTCACAGCTCAGTGGGTAAAAGTTTCTCCTAAAGAAACAGTCAGGAACTGAGTCTGCCTTGAGGTAGAAAGCTTTTATCTGCATACAATGATTGGCTAGCCTTTCATTAACATACTGTCATGAACGGAATATAGCAGGAGCTGTTGAACCCAAACACATCAATATTTGAATAACTTCTGCATAATTTTTTTCTGTTTTGTTACAATATATATATACAGTCAAACTTCAATGGCTCGAACACCTTTGGGACCATGAAAATCTGTTCGAGACAGGGGTAGTTCGAGCCACTGAGGGTTACTGTCAGGCGGCATAACGAGATACTTTTAGACATCTTTTCGGTGTTCTATAATGAATATGTATGCTGTGTGTACTCATTAGAATCGCCTCATCGAGGCGATTCTAATGAGTACACACAGCATACATTTGCAAGATAAAATACTAAATCTCCTTAATTATCCCCCATTATTTCTTATGTAGAGAATTTCGCAAGGGGCTCAAGAATGGGTTCGACACATCCATGGTAAACGAGCCATCGGTGTTCGAGCCATCGAAGTTCTACTGTATGTCTATAATATCAATTCGCCATTATAATACACATTTCGAACAATTTGATTGGTTGAAATAAGAATCTCGGAACATTTTTACACAGCAATAGGTAGTAATATAATGTGACATCAAAGAGCACGTTTAGAAACTGCATGTTACGTCTTTTTTTATGAAGCGACATCAACAGCATTTGATTAAAAGATGGAAAACTGTTGAAAACTAAGAGTTAGAAGACAAATAAACTGAATTCGAAGACTTGACGTTTTTTTGCTTGGATTTCACTCAAAGATGGCTGCCAATTGAATAATTGTTCTGCTGTGAACGTTGGTATGTCATTTCTTAAGCTTTGGAAAGAATTCCTAAAATTAACCTTTTTTTTGGTGACGTTTTAACATTTCGATGACGAAAGTGGAATTATATGGAATAAATTACCATTTATGTGGATTTTATCGATGTGTAAACTCCAGTGAATCACTCACAAACTTATCATGAAGCTCGAAGGGCTTCAAGCAGTTTGTGAGTGATTTGCTGGAGTTTACACATTAAAAATCCACAAAAATGAAATTCATTCCTGTAGCAACTCAACTAAGTGAAAAGATATAGAGGATCTCACATGAGTGCTCATGTATTATTGAATTTATTAAACAAGTTGAGGAAAAGGGATAAAATGCCAGGCTTGCCGAGCATTTTATTCCTTTTTCTCAACAAGTTTAATAAATTCAATAATACATGAGCACAAATGCAAGATTCTATTTATCATATGACATTTAAAACGCATTTTTTTCGCGATTGTTTACAAAAATATCAATATTCTGCCATTATTAAACGCGACATCATTAAGGACGTCGTACATGTAACGTTACGGGACGTATCTAGCTAATTGGCATATTTAATCCACTAGTGGATTATCGAAAATAATACATGGCATTATTACACTCTCAGACGCGACGTCATATGATAAACTCAGATATAAATCTTTACCTTTAATTGTGATGCATACACCTTCAGGAGAGGCAACTCTTTCAATGATATTTTTGTTTTACATTCAAATATGGAACTACCCTTGAAAAAAAGGGTAGAAAGTATACTAGGAGTATTAATTCCACTTATTTTCTTAAATTTCAGAGTGAGGCAGTGTCATCCTCCCATAGATGGGCATATTCTGACAGAATGGAGTTACTCAGTGATAACAAGTAAGTTAGTGTTTTGGGGCCAGTTGTTCAAAACTAACGACCTCGTTAGTTAACATATCGTTAAAACTTTGATCATTAAATATGGCAAATATGCTGAAATTTTTGCTGAAAAAATGTGAGCAGCTTTTGCAGATGCAAAAGCTGCTCACATTTTTTCAGCAAAAATACCAAACTTTTAGATATTGCACTTGCTAGAAGAGTTAACAATATGACCACTAACGAGCTCGTTAAGCTAACGATGCTTTGAACAATTGGGCCTTGATCCAAATTTTTGGTTGATTGTTTGTCTATAGACTCAAAGTTACTAAGCACAGTAGCTTCACGTTGCTGATGTCCATGTGTCCTCTATACATTTAGAAGCCTCTGTGGTGTAGTGGTTACGCTACTCGCCTTGTAAACCAGGGGTCACAGGATCAATCCTGGGCTTCTCCAGACTTTCGGATGAGTCTTTAAACCGAGGTCCCGTCTCCATATGACCTTAGCTGTTGGTGGGACCTAAAACTCAAACACTCACTCACACTATACATTTTATACATTATAAGGGTAAAAGAGGGAAACCTAATGCAAATATCCAAATTTATCATATGAGCCCCGCCAAGCGAATTTGTATATTCGAGCATTCCGTCATGACAAATTTTAACTGCGCATGCCCAGCCATTCAGAGGGGCCAGGGATATGGTTTTATGTCTGAAGGTTCCTCTTGATTCACTGCTTGTATGAGCGAGCAGCGAAGGTTCTGGCGAGACTGCGTGGATGCGCAGGCTCGCCTGAACCTTCGCTGCTCGCATAGGCGATAAGTACCAAAATCGCTTGACGGGGCCCATATGATGTCATGTCTGAGAATGTAATAATGCCATGTAATAAATTCTGTAATCCACTACTAGATTAAATATGCAAATTAGATACACCCCTTAATGTTACACATAATGCATCCTTAACAATGTCTCGTTTACTAATGGCGGAATATTGGCATTTTTGTTAAAAAATTATGCATAACATGTATTTTTAATGTCAAATGATAAATAGAATCTTGCATTCGTGTTCTTGTTTTAATAAATTAATTAAACTTGTTGAGGAAAAAAGATGAAGTGCTCGTAAAAGCCACTCTTTTTATCCCTTTTCCTCAATGAGTTTAATAAATTCAATAATACGTATTTTATTAAACTCGTTGAGGAAAAGGGATAAAATGCTCTCAACTCATGTTTATAAATTCATGATACATGAATACATATGTAAGATCCTCTATATAAGGCTATCTGGAGGTGTTTGGAGGAATTCTCTCGGGACTCAAGAGGGAGTTCTGATTAGACAAAGTCATCACGAAAACACACCTATATAATTGTAACCCCCTTGAACCCCACTTTTATATATTAAAACTGGGGTTTGCAGGGTAAACCTTATTGTTCTTATTTCTGCTCTAAAATATAGATTGTGGGTACTTGTTAGAACCGCCTCAATGAGGCGGTTCTAACTTGTACCCACAATATATATTTTGAGCAGAAATAAATAACAAACATCACAATTTTTCATCCTAAAACTTTCATTTTTTCGGCGATAAAGGTTACAATGTATTTGTATAGGTGTGTTGTTGTAATGTAAACAAGCCATCTAGGTTTGAGTTTTTGAGGTTTTACTTCAAATGGTTATTTTGGCAGCCAGACATTAATGTGCTGGTGAGGTGGTTAAAACATGTACACATAATCTATGTTTTTTCAACACAGAAGCCTCTGTGTTGCAGTGGTTAAGCTACTGGCCTCAAAAGCCGGAGGTCCTGGGTTTCGATTCAAGGCTTCTCCAGAGTTAGGGATGCAACAGAGATCCCATCTCCATATGACCTTTGTTGTTGGTGGGGCATATAACTTAAAAACAAATATACACATGTTATGCACCAGACATGTACCAGACATAGCCATGAACCAGATATACACAGGTTGATAGCCATGAACCAGATATACACAGGTTGATAGCCATGAACCAGATATACACAGGTTGATAGCCATGAACCAGATATACACAGGTTGATAGCCATGAACCTATACTACTGAAATTCTGTTGAAGTTCTTCAGCAATGAGTCAGATTTACTGTTACATGATTAACAGGATCTTACCCAAGAAGTCAGGCCATTTGAAATTCATGAAACTCGCCAAAGCCTCATTAACTAAAATTCATATGAAATCAGCACTTGTGTAAGATCCTTTTTGTATTATGATAGGTACCTGCTAGAAGTAGTCCACTATGAAGGTTCTGGGGAATCATCAGTTCACTTACGTGCCAAGTTCTTTGACACACAGTTTACCAGTGCCTGGACAGGCAAGGCGGTACAGGAGGAACAAACTATCTCTGTATCATCAAAAGTGGTTTATGATGTTCAGGTAAAAAAAATCAGGGGCCACTTGTTCAAAACTATCGACATCCGTAGCTAATGAATCGTTAGAACTTTGATCATTAAATATGGGAAATATACTAGTATTTTTCCTGAAAAATGTGAGTAGCTTTTGCATTTGCCAAAGCTACTCACATTTATTCAGCAAAAATACCAGAGTTCAGTTGTTCAAAGCAGGATTAGCTTAACAACTTGTCATGTTGTTAACTGTTCTAGCAAGTACAATGTCTAAAACTTTGGTATTTTTGCTGAAAAAAATGTGAGTCGCCTTTGCATAGACCTCGAAAAGATACCATTTTAGCACATGTGATTTTTGTTGTAATAAATAATTACAGGTTGTTGCTTTTGCAAGACGCTAGGATAATTCCTCTTGTGATATTTTTATTCGACATTGATCTGGAATCTACGTCTAGGGGACTTTGCTCTGCTCACTCAACTTCTTAACTAGAGACTGATACTCTGCAGTAAAGGCCATCAGTCTTGTATAGCTGCTGTATATATGTTTGTTAAACACAAGAAAGTGACATTTGTAATAAGTAAGATAGGTGAGGTATATGGTTAAATAGGACTTACAAGCTACTACATGGTTCTCCTGGAAGAGAAGGGAGCTACACACATGAACAAATGAACAATGCTTCATCATTATCAATATATATTTCACAGGAGTTCACTTTCTCAGGATTCACGTCTCAGACAGCAACCAGTGAGGTACAGACAATTATGGTTGACACCTCTGGCAGCTTCAGGTTTGGTCTGTTCGGAGTCTACACCAAGCCTTTTACCACAGCAGCTGATGCAACAATGGTAGCCACTGCTATCAATGCTCTGCCAGTGTGGGGACCGGAGGAGTCGGTGACAGTTGTCAGGATGCCTGCAGAGACTGCAACATTTGAATTTACTTTCAGTTCTAACAGAGGTTTGGCTTTATCAGTGTATTATTGAAGATGCAAGGCTTTGGCAAGCATTTTATCCCTTTTCCTCAACGAGTTTAATAAATTGTTGATGAAGAGGATCTTACATGAGTGTTCATGTATTATTGAATTTATTAAACGAGTTGAGGTAAAGGGATAAAATGCGAGGCTTTGCCGAGCATTTTATCCTTTTTCCTCAACGAGTTTAATAAATTCAATAATACATGAGCACAAATGCAAGGTTCTATTTATCATATGACATTTAAAACTCATTTTATTCACAATTGTTTACAAAAATGACAATATTCAGCCGTTAGTAAACGCGACGTCATTAAGGATGTCGTACATGTAACGTTATGGGACGTATCTAACTTATTTGCATATTTAATCCACTAGTGGATTATCAAATTTATTACATGACGTTATTACATTTTCAGACACGACGTCATATGATTAAATAGATTATGTGGTTAAACTTCATCATATGTGCAAAAATAAATGAGCCAGGACATAGCATTTCCTACAATTTACTAGCCAACGCACGGCAAAACCTACAATAAGACATGTGCGCCCAGCAAGGAATCGTATCAGCCTGCCCATCCATATAGTCTGACCAGAGACTTCTCTTGCTGCATGAAGAAGAATTGGGCCCTCAGCTACCCTTAGAGCATGCAATGAAGACTCTGATCAGACTGCACGCATGTGCAGGCTGAACTGTGTCTTCACTGGGAGCACATGTAAATTGTAGAAAATGCTGTGCCATGGCACAAATAATAGTCTTGAATGCATTTGGTACCATGAAGATTTATTTGAGATAAAGGTATTTCAAACTGCTGAAGGTTGATAGTAGCATACGTCTTGTCACGAGGCATAATGGGGAAGACTTAAGGATATGTTTTTTATCTACAAAAGATAGGAATGTTGTGTGTACTCATTAGAATTGCCTCATTAATGCGATACAAATGTGTACACAAAACATACCCAAAATCCTCCGAAATGTGTACTAAATATTTGGATATCTGGGCTAAGTTGTTCCACTCACGGCATCATTGGCTGAATGAGCTCATTAGTTTTCAAATTGTTAACTGTTCTAGAAAGTAAAATATGTAATACCGTGGTATTTTTTGCTGAAAAAAATAGGAGCACTTTTGCATATGCTCCTATGGAGACAATTTGCGTAAGATGTCAAGTCCTGTTTTCTGGGAAAAAATAAGTAAAATATCAACAGTTTGTCATCTGCTGAATTCGCCTAGGGAGTGGTAAAGGTTAAATGAACCAGGTACCCATTCCCTGCTAGATGAAAAAAAAAAATCAAATTTTTGTCGCTGTCCAGAGCTGAACCAGGTACCCATTCCCTGCTAGATGAAAAAAAAATCAATTTTTTCTGTCCCTGTCCAGAGCTGAACCAGGTACCCATTCCCTGCTAGATGAAAAAAAAAATCAAATTTTTCTGTCACTGTCCAGTACCGTGGTATTTTTGCTGAAAAAATAGGAGCACTTTTGCATATGCTGCTATGGAGACAATTTGCATGAGATGTCAAGTCCTGTTTTCTGGGAAAAATAAGAAAAATATCGACAGTTTGTCATCTGCTTAATTCGCCTAGAGAGTGGTAAAGGTTCGGTTCGATCCTCGCAAGCACCCCGTGTTGTTTCCTTGAGCAAGAAACTTTATCCACATTGCTTAGTACTGGTTCCTACCCAAGAAAAGAGGGCCACATGGAAGATTAGTACTATAAATAAGGTCGATTATTATTATTATTATTATTATTATTTAAAGGTTAAATGAACCAGGTACCCATTCTCTGTCAGATGAAAAAAAATCACATTTTTCTGTCGCTGTCCAGAGCTGAACTCAAGTTACCAACATTTTAACCCTTGTCCTGCTGATTACAACAGTTTGTCATGCAGTTTGTGAATTGAACAAATATGTTATTTTGGGAAATTTGATTGGTTGATAGTCAGAAATGGGTGTGGCTAAATTAATTCATTCAACAGGACAAGGGTTAATCATGCTGCATGGTACATCACTTTTCTAGAGATTGAAACTTGTTAAAAGTTTGTCATCTGAAATGTTTAGTAAACATTTCATGCTCGGTTGAGATAAGCATGAAAAAGTTGTGCCGTAATGATCCTCAGTATTACAAATAGGCCTTAGCAAACAGTGCAGACCCAGATCAGACTGCTCCTGAAGGAGCAGTCTGATCTGGGTCTACACTGTTTGCCATTCTGTCCTTTTTGACTCCTTGCTGAATCGTGGGACAGATCTGTTAAAATTTCAAGTCCGCAATGTGTCTAAATTTTTAACATTTTTACGGTATAACCTTGTGTCCTGTTTTTTTTGCTACAGGTGATTTTCCGATGATTGATGTGGTTAAGGTTGTCAATGACTCTGATGTAATAGTGTCAGCTACAGAGACAACAAAAGGTGTACCAGATGCTGATACCATAGCCTTTACACTAGAGGGTGCTGTGTCTCGTCCTATTACCGTGTCAACACTCACAGCTGATAGTGTAAGATCAGTTTTTCTTTCCCTTGTACATTATAATACACATCATGCAAACAAGTGCGTAAAATTAACACCCCTAACCCCATTTTATATAGAGAAGACTGGAGTTTACATGGGTAGACATTAGTTTTCTTATTTCTGCTCCAAGACATAGGTTGTGGGTACTCGTTAGAACCGCTTCAATGAGGCGATTCTAACAAGCACCCACAACCTTTGTTTGCATCTTACAGGGGTATATATTAGTTTTTTCAGCCCCTGCCCATCAGTGCTTGAAGAAATAGATGGGCTGCATGAGGCTTTCACACAGAGCTGAAATGATTGCACACAAGTACTGGTAAACCTCTTAGAGGGTCTAAGCCTGTCCAGGCAAAGTGATGCAAGTCGGACCGTCCACGCTTCTAAATCCTTTTTTTTTCATCGGGCTTCAGGGCTTGAGATGTCATTTCATTTTAAGGTCGGGTTAAAGTCCCTCAAAATTGGAAGCAACATCTCCAAAATGACCTATATATTGTTGACGGGGACATTAAATCAAACAAAACAAACACTATATTAGTTTTCTTATTTCTGCTCCAAGACAAAGGTTATGGGTACTCATTTGAACCGGTGTAACAGGCCGGTTCTTCCCCCCAGTCAGTTTCTTCCCCGGGGAAGAACTGGGCCAGCCCGTTTCTTCCCCGGGGAAGAAACTGACTAGTCAGTTTCTCCCCCACCCAGTCAGTTTCTTCCCCACCTGAAGTATTATTAGAACCATAGAGAACAAGTAATTTATGCCTCACAAATTGTTAAAAATTCAAAAAGAAACCATTCTGAATTAGTTTTGAGTCATTACAGCTTGAATGGCAAATTTTTCTCTATGCCATGCAATATATGGAGATCCAAGGAAATTTTCATCCCAATTCCAGTATCTATGATTAATTTTCTTAGCTTTTTATGACATTAATTGGTAATAAATAAACAGATATAATAAGCAACAACTCTTTAGTGCTCCAATCTAAATATAATTTGGAAAGTGGGGGTGGGGAAGAACTGGGCCGGCCCATTTCTTCCCCACCCCAGATTTTTCTGTTTATTTTTACAAATTCTTGTGATAAACGTTCTTCACTTTTAAAGAGATAAATTGGTATTAACTACAGAGATATAATAAGCAACAAATGTTCGGCCCTTATATTTCAATAGAATTCAGAGACTGGGGTGGGGAAGAACTGGGCGGCCCATTTCTTCCCCAATCCAGATGCTTCTGTTTACTGAAAATTCTTGTGATGAATTTTCTTCCCTTTCATCACGATAACAAGTCCGTGAAATGGACACCCCCCTAAACCCCACTTTATATAGAGAAAACTGGGGTTTAAGGGGGTAAACATTATTTTTCTTATTTTTACTCCAAGACATAGGTTGTGGGTACTCGTTAGAACCGCCTCAATGAGGCGGTTCTAACGAGCACTCACAACCTATGTTTGTAGTATTTATAAGAAAAATATCACAGATTTTCATCAGAAAAGTGGCCATTTTTGAGATGTGAAAAATGCACTATGTCGCACGGGTGTGTTATCGTAATGTAAAGACATAAATTGGTATTAACTAAACAGATATAATAAGCAACAAATGTTTGTCACTTAAATTTCAATAGAATTCGGAGACTGGGGGTGGGGAAAAACCGGGCCGGCCCAGTTTTTCCCCATCCCAGATGTTTCTGCTTACTGATAATTTTGTTGATAAATTTCCTTTGCTTTTTAAGACATAACTTGGTATAAACTAAACAGATTTAATAAGGAACGAATGTTTGGAGCTCAAATCTTAATAGAATTTGGAGACTGGGGGTGGGGAATAACTGGGCCGGCCCGTTTCTTCCCCACCCCAGATGCTTCTGTTTACTTAAAATTCTTGTGATAAATTTTCTTCCCTTTTAAAGACATAAATTGGTATTAAGTCAACAGATATAATAAGCAACAAGTGTTTGTCACTTAAATTTCAATAGAATTCAGAGACTCAGGGGTGGGGAAGAACTGGGCCGGCCTGTTTCTTCACCTCCCTTTGGTAGTGTTGTGTGTGTGTGTGTGAATTTGGGTTTAACGTCGCTTTCAACAATTTTTCAGTCATATCACGACGGTGTCTGGTTGCGACAGGGAGCTCAATGCTCACTTTTATAGTGCTGCCTCACTGAAGTATCATGTCCCAGACACATTACATGATACCACACCCAGTCATATTATCCTGACACTTGGTCAACCAGTCCTAGCTGTACCCCGTAAATCTGAGTGCCAAGCGAAGAGCAGCTAGTACCATTTTTAACGACTTTGGTATGTCGTGGCCCGGGATCGAACCTGTGACCTCCCGTTCCCCGGAAGCGGACACTCTACCAACTGAGCTATCGGGGCCGGTTTTTTGGTAGTGTTGTACAGTTATGTGAGTTAGATTGCTGAAGATGTCTAGGGTGGCGAAGAACTGGGCCAGTCTGTTTCTTTCCCACCCTTGGTAAATATTGTACTGTTGAGTCAATTATGACGTTGAAGGCGTCAGGGTGGGGAAGAACTGGGGCGGACCATTTTTCCCCCCACCCTTGGTTGGTGATGTACAGTTATTTCAGTTTTATTGCTGAAGATATCTTGGGTTGGGAAGGACTGGGCGGCCCATTTCTTCCCCACCCTTTGTAAGTGTTGTATTGTTAAGTCAGTTATGACATTGAAGGTGTGTGGGGTGGGGAAGAACTGGGCCTGCCTGTTTCTTCCCCACCTTTGGGTAGTGTTGTACAGTTATGTCAGTTATATCATGGGATATCTGAGGCAGGGAAGAAATGGGGCGACCAGTTTCTTCCCCACCCTTGTGTAGTGGTGTACAATTAAATCAGTTATGACGTTTAAGTTGTCTGTGGTGGGGAAGAACTGGGCCGGCCCAGTCCTTCCCCATCCCAGTCTCCAAATTCTATTTTTATTTGAGCTCCAAACATTTGTTGCTTATTATATCTTTTTAGTTTATACCAGTTTATGTCTTAAAAAGTGTGACAGGTCTCCGTGGCCTAGTCACTAGTGGTTAAGAGCCCTAACTCTTGATCATTAGGTCTCTCATCGCTGTGGTTCGAGCCTCGCTCGGGTCACATGTGAGACGCCAAGTTCTGCAACAGAAGGTCAGGTGGTTTTTCTCCTGGTACTCCGGTTTTCGCCCACCTCTGATTAACGATCGGCTCGATATGAGTGAAATAATCTTGAAAGGGCCGTAAAACCAAAACCAAAACCAAAAAAAACAAATGTCTTAAAAAGCAAAGAAAATTTATCACAAGAATTCTTTGTAAACGGAAAACTCTGGGGTGGAGAAGAAATGGGCGGGGCCAGTTCATCCCCATCCCAGTCTCCAAATTTTAATTAGATTTGAGCTCCAAACATTTGTTGCTTATTATATCTTTTTAGTTTATACAAACTTTTGTCTTAAAAAGCAAAGAAAATTTATCAGAAGAATTTTTTGTAAACAGAAAAATCTGGTGTGGGGAAGAAACGGGCTGCCCCAGTTCTTCCCCACCCCAAGTCTCCAAATTCTATTTAGATCTGAGCTCCAAACATTTGTTGCTTATTATATCTTTTTAGTTTATACCAATTTATGTCTTAAAAAGCAAAGAAAATTTATCACAAGAATTTTTTGTAAACAGAAAAATCTGGGGTGGGGAAGAAACGGGCCGGCCCAGTTCTTCCCCACCCCCAGTCTCCAAATCTTTTTAGATCTGAGCTCCAAACATTTTTTTTGTTTTATCTTTTTAGTTTATTTCAATTCATGTCTTAAAAAGCAAAGGAAATTTCTCACAAGAATTTTTTGTAAACAGAAAAATATGGGGTGGGGAAGAAACTGGCCGGCCCAGTTCTTCACCACCCCCAGTATCCAAGTTGTATTTAGATTTGAGCTCCAAACATTTGTTGCTTATTATATCCTTATAGTTTATTCCAATTTATGTCTTAAAAAGCAAAGAAAGTAAACATAAAACTCTGGGGTGGGGAAGATATGGGCAGGCCCAGTTCTTCCCCACCCCCAGTCTCCAAATTCTATTTACATTTGAGCTCCAAACATTTTTTGTTTATTTTATCTTTTTAGATTATTCGGCTTAGAGGATCTCAGCCTATCCAGGAACCACGGTGCGTGGCGGTCCGTCCATGCTAATAAACCCTATTGGTTTCATTGGGCGACAGGGCTTGAGATGTTGTTTCATCTCAATGTCGGGTAAAAGTCCCACAAAATTGGAAGCAACGTCTCCAAAATGACCTTTACAGTGTTGACGGGGACGTTAAACCTCAAATCAAACAAACAAAGATTATTCCAATTTATGTCTTAAAAAGCACAAGATTTTTTTGTAAACAGACAAATTTGGGGTGGGGAAGAAACGGGCCGGCCAAGTTCTTCCCCACCCCCAGTCTCCAAATTCTATTTAGATTTGAGCTCCAAACATTTGTTGCTTATTATATCTTTTTAGTTTATGCCAATTTATGTCTTAAAAAGCAAAGAAAATTTATCACAAGAACTTTTTGTAAACAGAAAAATCTGGGGTGGGGAAGAAATGGGCCGGCCCAGTTCTTCCCCACCCCCAGTCTCCAAATTCTAATTAGATTTGAGCGCCAAACATTTGTTGCTTATTATATCTTTTTTAGTTTTTACTATTTTTTGTCTTAAAAAGCAAAGGAAATTTATCAACAGAATTATTAGTAGACACAAAATTCTGGGGTGGGGAAGAACTGGGCCGGCCCAGTTCTTCCCCACCCCCAGTCTCCAAATTCTATTTAGATTTGAGCGCCAAACATTTGTGGCTTATTATATCTGTTTAGTTAAAACTAATTTATGTCTTAAAAAGCAAAGAAAATTCATCAAAGATGCTTGAATTGGGATGCATATTTTATTGCATATCCATGAAGGGTGTAGCATAGAGCAAATTTTGTCATTCAAGCTAAACGGACTCAGAACTTATTCAGAATGGTCTCTTTTCTCATTTATAACAAATTGTGAGCTGAAAATTATTCGTTGACTATGGTTCTGAAAAAAATTCAGGTGGGGAATAAACTGACAGGGTGGGGAAGAAACTGACTAGTCAATTTCTTCCCCCGGGGAAGAACAGGGCCGGCCTAGTTCTTCCCCCGGGGAAGAACCGGGCCGGCCCAATTCTTTCCCGGGGAAGAACCGGGCCGGGGGAAGAAACTGACCGTTACACCGGCTCAATGAGGCACTTCTAAAAAAGCATTGCACATTAAATGAGAACAATATCATGAAATTTTCATCAGAAAAGTAGCCATTTTGGAGATGTGAAAAAATGCACTATGTCCCACCAGTGTGTTTTCATAATGTATGGCTTTTCAGGAACAAGAAAACTACAATGACTTGTAGTGATGTCTCATTAACCTTGACTAACTTTAACAATAACAAATCTGTTCATTATACCCCCGTCGTACGCAGTATGCCATGGGGGTATATACAGGTAAACAAACTAGGTCTGACAGTGACGTCAAATCAATAACAAAGCTAAAAATGGAAAGGATTTTCCAGTATAAATTTGCGCTTGGGTTTATTGTATGAACAGGTCACGCCTGCTGACTATACAGTAGTCACAACGGTACAGGGGATGTTAATGCTGCTTGTCATGCTGACGGTCCGAGTTTGAATCTCACTTATTGCGGTTTGTTTGTTTTATCTTTTTGAAGAAAATTAAATGTTCATTGTTTCATATTTTTAGCTCACCGTCACGTAGTGACGAGGTGAGCTTTTGGGATCACTTTTCGTCCGTCGTCCGTCCGTCCGTGTGTCCGTCCGTGCGTCCGTAAACAATTCTTTAAACGACATCTCCTCCTAAACCACTGATCGGATTTTGACCAAACTTCACAGGAATGATCCTTAGGTGGTCCCCTTTCAAAGTTGTTCAAATGGTTCCGGTCCGTTGCACATCTAGGTCATAGGAGCCAAAAAGAGATTTTTTTCACCAAAAACTTAAAAAATCTTCTTCTCTGAAACCACAAGGCCCAGGTCTTTGATATTTGGTATGAATCTTCATCTGGTGGACCCCTACCAAGATTGTTCAAATTATTGTGCTTGGGCCAAAAATGCCCCCGCTCCAGGGCCCTTTGGTTTTACATGGGCTTATATAGGGAAAATCTTTAAAAATCTTCTCTGAAACCGTAAGGCCCAGGTCTTTGATATTTGGTATGAAGCTTCATCTAGTGGACCCCTACCAAGATTGTTCAAATTATAGTGCTGGGGCCAAAAATGCCCCCGCTCCGGGGCCCTTTGGTTTTACATGGGCTTATATAGGGTAAATCTTTAAAAATCTTCTTCTCTGAAACCGCAAGGCCCAGGTCTTTGATATTTGGTATGAAGCTTCATCTAGTGGACCCCTACCAAGATTGTTCAAATTATAGTGCTGGGGCCAAAAATGCCCCCGCTCCGGGGCCCTTTGGTTTAACATGGGCTTATATAGGGAAGAGCTTTAAAAATCTTCTTCTCTGAAACCAGAAGGCCTAGGTCTTTGATATTTGGTATGGAGCTTCATCTAGGGGACCCCTACCAAGATTGTTCAAATTATAGTGGTGGGGTCAAATATGCCCCCGCTCCGGGGCCCTTTGGTTTTACATAGGCTTATATAGGGAAAATCTTTAAAAATCTTCTTCTTTGAAACCGCAAGGCCCAGGTCTTTGATATTTGGTATGAAGCTTCATCTAGTGGACCCCTACCAAGATTGTTCAAATTATAGTGCTGGGGCCAAAAATACCCCTGCCCCGGCACCCTTTGGTTTTACATGGGCTTATATAGGGAAAATCTTTAAAGATCATCTTCTCTGAAACTACAAGGCCCAGGTAATTGATATTTGGTATGAATCTTTATCTTATGGACCCCTACCAAGATTGTTCAAATTATAGTGCTGGGGCCAAAAATGCCCGCGCCCCGGGGCCCTTTGGTTTTACATAGGCTTATATAGGGAAAACCTTAAAAAATCTTCTTCTCTGAAACCGCAAGGCCCAGGTCTTTGATATTTGGTATGAAGCTTCATCTAGTGGACCCCTACCAAGATTGTTCAAATTATAGTGCTGGGGCCAAAAATGCCTTTGCCCCAGGGCCCTTTTGTTTTACATGGGCTTATATAGGGAAAATCTTTAAAAAATCTTCTTCTCTGAAACTGCAGGGCCCAGGTCTTTGCTATTTGGTATGAAGCTTCATCTAGTGGACCCCTACCAAGATTATTCAAATTATAGTGCTGGGGCCAAAAATGCCCCGCCCTGGGGCCCTTTGGTTTTACATGGGCTTATATAGGGAAAATCTTGAAAAATCTTCTACCCTGAAACCACAAGGCCTAGGTCTTTGACATTTTGTATGAAGCTTCAGCTAGTGGACCTCTACCAAGATTGTTCAAATTATAGCCCTGGGGCCACAAATGCCCCCGCCCCAGGGCCCTTTGGTTTTACATAGACTTATAATAGAGATAATCTTTGAAAATCTTCTTCTCTGAAACAACAAGGCCCAGGTCTTTGATATTTGGTGTGAAGCTTCATCTAGTGGACCTCTATCAAGATTGTTTAAATTATAGCCCTGAGGCCAAAAATGCCCCTGCCCCGGGGCCATTTGGTTTTACATAGGCTTATGTAAGGAATATCTTTAAAAAAATCTTCTTCTCTGAAACCGCAAGGCCCAGGTCTTTGATATTTGTTGTGTAGCTTCATCTAGTGGACCTTTGCCAAGATTGTTCAAATTATAGCCTTTGTTGATATTTGGTATGAAGCTTCACCTTTTTAGACCTCCCTCAACATTATGGACATTATAACCCTGGGGTCAATAATGGCCCTCTCCGGGGCCCACTTGTTACTCTATGGATCAGGTGAGCGATCCAGGGCCATCATGGTCCTCTTGTGTTTTATATTAGGATCACTTTTTGTCTGTCATCCGTGCGTAAACAATTTCTTCAAACGACATCTCCTCCTAAACCACTGATCTGATTTTGACCAAACTTCACAGGAATGATCCTTAGGTGGACCCCTTTCAGAGTTGTTCAAATGGTTCTGGTCTGCTGCACATCTAGGTTGCAGGAGCCAAAAAAAAATTTTTTTCACCGAAAACTTAAAAAATCTTCTTCTCTGAAACCACAAGGCCCAGGTCTTTGATATTTGGTATGAAGCTTCTTCTAGTGGACCCCTATCAAGATTGTTCAAATTATAGTGCTGGGGCCCAAAATGCCCCTGCCCCAGGGCCCTTTGGTTTTACATGGGCTTATATAGGGAATATCTTTAAAAATCTTCTTCTCTGAAACCCCAAGGCCCATGTCTTTGCTATTTGGTATGAAGCTTCTTCTAGTGGACCCCTACCAAGATTGTTCAAATTATAGTGCTTGGGCCAAAAATGCCCACGCCACGGGGCACTTTGGTTTTACATGGGCTTATAAAGGGAAAAATCTTTAAAAATCTTCTTCTCTGAACCTCAAGGCCCATATCTTTGATATTTGGTATGAAGCTTCATCTAGTCAGTACCCTACCAAGATAGTTCAAATTATAGTGCTGGGGCCAAAAATGCCCCCGCCCCGGGGCCCTTTGGTTTTACATGGGCTTTTATAGGGAAAATCTTTAAAAATCTTCTTCTCTGAAACCACAAGGCCGAGGTCTTTGCTATTTGGTATGAAGCTTCATCTAGTGGACCCCTACCAAGATTATTCAAATTATAGTGCTGGGGCCAAAAATGCCCCGCCCTGGGGCCCTTTGGTTTTACATAGGCTTATATAAGGAAAATCTTTAAAAATTCTTCTTCTCTGAAACCGCAAGGCCCAGGTCTTTGATATTTGGTGTGAAGCTTCATCTTGTGGACCACTACCAAGATTGTTCAAATTATAGCCCTGTGGCCAAAAATGTCCCCGCTCCGGGGCCCTTTGGTTTTACATAGATTTATTTTGGGAAAAAGTTTAAAAGTCTTCTTCTGTGAAACCACTAGGCCTAGGTCTTTTATATTTGGTGTGAAATTTCATCTAGTGGACCTCTATCAAGATTGTTCAAATTATAGCCCTGGGGCCAAAAATGCCACCGCCCTGGGACCCTTTGGTTTAACAAGACTTATATAGGGAAATCTTCTTCTCTGAAACTGCAATGCCCTTGTCTTTGATATTTGGTATGAAGCTTCACCTTTTATGACCTCCCTCAACATTATGCACATTATAACCCTGGGATCAATAATGGCCCTCCGTGGGGCCCACTTGTTACTCTATGGATCAGGTGAGCGATCCAGGGCCATCATGGCCCTCTTGTTATATTTTACTGGTATGAAATCTATAGTAAATTTTGTATATATATTTTTTTCTATTTCACTTTCTTCATCTTTATCTCTCATAAACAAGTTTTATGCAATTAAGTGTTATGTGCTTGAAAATGAACTGTACACGTTGTAATTATCCACTTTTAAAATGCCACACGGGTAAAGCAGATTTCACATGGCGTGTATGTGTGGTAAAAAATAAAAAGTCATTCGACACGTGGGTTTCGAACCAGCCACTTCTTGGTCTGTAGAACAACCCCTCTACTCTTTTGGCCACAAAATCCACAAGGCTTTTGCGGTATAGAAATTAGTCCTAGAATTCACGTAAAAGCCATATCATATGAATATTCGAGTAAACTAATTATGATGTAACTGCCAGGAATTCCTTGTCAGACTATAGTTTTCGTATTTTCTGTGTGTGTGTGTGTGTGTCTGTTAACATTTTCGTGTCCGCTCCATAACTTTTAAACCGCTTGACATATTTTCATGAAACTTCACATAAATGTTAAACACCATGAGACGACATGCAGAACACATGAACCATAACTCTTGCTTTTCTACTTTCAGAGTTATTGCTCCTTGTATGTTTTAACTTGCATTTTCGTGTCCGCTCCATAACTTTTCAACCACTTGATATATTTTCATGAAACTTCACATAAATGTTAAACACAATGAGACGATGTGCAGAACACATGAACCATATCTCTTGCTTTTCTACTTTTAGAGTTATTGCCCTTTGTATGTTTTAACTTGCATTTTTGTGTCCGCTCCATAACTTTTCAACCGCTTGATATATTTTCATGAAACTTCACATAAATGTTAAACACCAAGAGACGACGTGCAGAACACATGAACCGTAACTCTTGCTTTTCTACTTTCATAGTTATTGCCCTTTGAATGTTATAACTTGCAATTTTTACCATACACTTGTGTCCGCTCTGTTTTCGTATTTTCTGTGTGTTTGGGTGTCTGTTAACATGTTCGTGTCCGCTCCATAACTTTTATACCGCTTGACATATTTTCATGAAACTTTACATAAATGTTAAACACCATGAGACGACGTGCAGAACACATGAACCATAACTCTTGCTTTTCTACTTTCAGAGTTATTGCTCTTTGTATGTTTCAACTTGCATTTTCGTGTCTGCTCCATAACTTTTCAACCACTTGATATATTTTCATGAAACTTCACATAAATGTTAAACATAATGAGACAATGTGCAGAACACATGAACCATAACTCTTGCTTTTCTACTTTTAGAGTTATTGCCCTTTGTATGTTTTAACTTGCATTTTTGTGTCCGCTCCATAACTTTTCATCTGCTTGATATATTTTCATGAAATTTCACATAAATGTTAAACACCAAGAGACGACGTGCAGAACACATGAACCGTAACTCTTGCTTTTCTACTTTCACAGTTATTGCCCTTTGAATGTTATAACTTGCAATTTTTACCATACACTTGTGTCCGCTCTGTAACTTTCAAACCCTTTGAGATAATTTCATGAAACTTCAAACAAATGCAAAGCACAATAATAGGACAGGGGAGTTCGACTTTCAAGGTCAAGGCCACTGTGGCTATTTTTAGACAAACTTTGTCATCGCTCCAGCGCCTACATTTCTTCACCAATTTCAATATTACTTCACACAAATGTTCCTTATGAAATATTTCGAGCGAGTTCCACTTTCAAGGTCATGACCTCAAGGTCACTGTGGCTATTTTTAGCTCACCTGTCACGTAGTGACAAGGTGAGCTTTTGGGATCACTTTTTGTCCGTCGTCCGTCGTGCGTGCGTCCGTCCGTCCGTAAACTTTTCTTCAAACGACATCTCCTCCTAAACCACTGATCGGATTTTGACCAAACTTCACAGGAATGATCCTTAGGTGGTCCCCTTTCAAAATTGTTCAAATGGTTCCGGTCCGTTGCACAAATAGGTCACAGTAGCCAAAAATAGATTTTTTTCACCGAAAACTTAAAAAATCTTCTTCTCTGAAACCACAAGGCCCAGGTCTTTGATATTTGGTATGAAGCTTCATCTAGTGGACCCCTACCAAGTTTGTTCAAATTATAGTGCTGGGGCCAAAAATGCCCCCGCACGGGGGCCCTTTGGTTTTACATGGGCTTATATAGGGAAAATCTTGAAAAATCTTCTTCTCTGAAACCGAAAGGCCCAGGTCTTTGATATTTGGTATGAAGCTTCATCTAGTGGACCCCTACCAAGATTGTTCAAATTATAGTGCTGGGGCCAAAAATGCCCCCGCACGGGGGCCCTTTGGTTTTACATGGGCTTATATAGGGAAAATCTTGAAAAATCTTCTTCTCTGAAACCGCAAGGCCCAGGTCTTTGATATTTGGTATGAAGCTTCATCTTGTGGACCTCTACCAAGATTGTTCAAATTATAGCCCTGGGGCAAAAAATGCCCCCGCCCCGGGGGCCCTTTGGTTTTACATAGACTTATTTAGGGAAAATCTTGAAAAATCTTCTTCTCTGAAACCACAAGGCTTAGGTCTTCAATGTTTGTTATGAAGCTTCAGCTAGTGGACCTCTATAAAGATTGTTCAAATTATAGCCCTGAGACCAAAAATGCCCCCACCATGTGGCCCTTTGGCTTTACATACACTTATACAGGGAAAATCTTTAAAAATCATCTTCTCTGAAGCACAAGGCTTATGTCTTTGATATTTGTTATGAAGCTTCAGCTAGTGGACCTCTACCAAGACTGTTCAAATTATAGCCCTGGGGCCAAAAATACCCCTGCTCTGGGGCCCTTTGGTTTAACTTAGACTTATATAGGGAAAATCTTATTTTACATAGACTTCTATATGCAGGGTAAACCTTTTAAATCTTCTTCTCTGAAACCCGAAAGCCCAGGTCTTTCATATTCGATATGAAGCTTCATCTTGTGGACCTCTACCAAGATTGTTCAAATTATAGCCCTGGGGCCAAAATTGACCCTGCCCGGGGCCCACTTGTTATACATTGGATCAGGTGAGCGAACTAGGGCCCTCTCGGCCCTCTTGTTAGAAAAAATTTGACATTGCTCTAGCGCCCACATTTCTTCACCAGTTTCAATATAACTTCACACAAATTTCCTTATGATACTATCTCGAGCGAGCTCCACTTTCATGCTCATGATCTCAAGGTCAAGGTCACTGTGGCTATTTTTAGAAAAATTGTCATCGCTCTTGTGCCTTTATTTCACCAATTTCAATATAACTTCAAACAAATATTACTTATGACAATTTCTCGAGCGAATTCGACTTTCAAGGTCGTGACCTCACTGTCAAGGTCATTGTCGCTATTTTTAGCAAAACTTTGTCTTTGTCATGGCTCTAGTGCCTACATTTCTTCAGCAATCTCAATATAACTGCAAACAAATGTTCCTTATGACACTATCTCGAGTGAGTGTGACGTTCATGCTCATGACCTCAAGATCAAGGTCACTGTGGCTATTTTTTGGAAAAACGTTGTCATCGCTCTACTGCCCTTATTTCTTCACCAATTTCAATATAACTTTACACAAATGTTCTTTATGACAGTATCTCGAGCTAGTTCCACTTTCAAGGTCAAGGTCACTGTGGCTATTTTCAGAAAAACTTTGTCATCTCTCTAGCGCTTACATTTCTTCACCGATTTCAATATAACTTCACACAAATGTCCCTTAGGACAATATCTCGAGTGATTTCGACTTTCAAGGTCAAGGTCACTGTGGCTATTTTTACAAAAACATTGTCATTACTCTAGCGACAACATGTCTTCACTGATTTCAATTTAACTTCACCAAAATGTTCCTTATGACAATACCTCGGGCTAGTTTGACTTTCATGAAGTCAAGGACACTGTGTCTATTTTTAGAAAAAACATTGTCGTCACTCTAGCGACATCATTTCTTCACTGATTTCAATTTAACTTCACAAAAATGTTCCTTATGACAATACCTCGAGCGAGTTTGACTTTCAAGGTCAAGGTTACTGTGGCTATTTTTAGAAAAACTTTGTCATCGCTCTAGCGCTTACATTTCTTCACTGATTTCAATATAACTTCACACAAATGTTCCTTATGGCAATATCTCGAGAGATTTCGACTTTCAATGTCAAGGTCACTGTGGTTATTTTTATACCCCCGGCATACAGAGTATGCCATGGGTGTATATAGTTTTCGTCTTTTCTGTGTGTGTGTGTGTTTGTGTGGCTGTTAACATTTTCGTGTCTGCTCCATAACTTTTAAACTGCTTGATATATTTTCATGAAACTCCATATAAATGTTAAACACTATGAGACGACTTGCAGAACACATTAACCATAACTCTTGCTTTCCTACTTTCAGAGTTATTGCCATTTGAATGTTATAACATGCATTTTCGTGTCTGCTCCATAACTTTTAAACTGCTTGACATATTTTCATGAAACTTCACATAAATGTTAAACACCATGAGACGACGTGCAGAACACATGAACCGTAACTCTTGCTTTTATGCTTGTTTTCAAATCCTGTGGAACTTTTTTTTCGTACAACGTGTAATTGTATTCTTGTAATTCAAAAGAAGTTAATAAATAGTGTTTACACCAACTCTTGCTTTCCTACTTTCAGAGTTATTGCCCTTTGAATATTTACCATACACTTGTGTCCGCTCTGTTACTTTAAACCGTTTGAGATAATTTCATGAAACTTCAAACAAATGTAAAGCAAGGTAATAGGATGGGCAGAACACAAGAACCATAACTCTTGTTTGCATACATTACAAATTATTTCCCTAAATTGAAGATTGTAAATTATGTGTCTGCTAACATCTTCGTGTCTTCTCCATTACTTTTAAACGGCTTGACATATTTTCATGAAACTCCACACGAATGTTGAACACCATGAGACGAAGTGCAGAACACATGAACCATAACTCTTGATTTCCTACTATCAGAGTTATTGCCCTTTGAATCTTGAGAATGGCCATTCTATGGAATATGGCCTGTATATGCATTTTGAAGCTTTTGACATTGCTATTTTCAGCTGAGGTGATGGCACTGGCCGGGGGTATACCTGCCCCACTGGGCACTTTTGTCTAGTTCCTTCAGTATTAAAACACCTTCTTACTTCAAAAGCTAGACAGTTTGAAAGAAAAGTCAAGTTCATTTCTCAAACATGCAAGTTTTTTTAAAAGAACCTATATGTGAGTTGGCTTAAATTGATGTATGTAAAACTGTGCAATTGAATTATCCAACATGCAGTAACATTAATACATTTTTAACCTTCCTTATGACCTTGACCTTGTAGAGATAAATCTGTTTAAAACACTTATGACATGGTTTGGATATAACATGTTCTTGCACACCAGACAAGGAAATCCGTGATTGTACCCTGGGATAGAAATTTATGTTCTGACCCTAGTGTTCCGACCCAGGCAACTAACATAAATGCGCTTCAATTCTATTCAACTGCCGGAACTACTTCCGCACTACTTTTATTTTGTAAACAGTATACGTGTGCGAGCTGTCAAAACTACCCGGAGGTGTTGTGCAAGAAAAAGAATCCAATATGGGGTTCTATTGTAGATGGGCGTTTCCAACCCTCAGGATGACCGTGCTGAGCGGAACCTCGGCATAGCCTCGGTTCCGCTCAGCACGGTCATCCCTCGGGTTGGAAAGGCTCATCTACAACAGAACCCCATATCAGATTCTTATAATACAATCCCAACAATGTGTATAATTGTTATATAATCTATACATTTTAGTTTGGATATGACATGATTGTTATAACTAACAATGTTTCTGGTTTTGACCCAAACAATGTTATTTCAGAGGTGTACATTCAAATTTGCTTCATTAACATGTTAATTGATGTATGTAAAGCAGTGTTCTTCTGAGTTTGAATTGACTCATCAAGCATGGAATTGACTCTTCATGCTATTTTAACCCTGTTTCTGACCTTGACCTTGTATTTTTCAGTTAGCAGCAAGTTTAGATGAGATGTTTGGTACCAGATGCCCAACATTTTTTGAAAAGGAATCCATAAGGAAGAGTTTTGAAAGTTTTGAGTCTGATGGAGTCACGTTTTCTGGATCAAGAGTGAAGGACACAGAGGCATTCTGTGGTAGATACTCGTTGAAGAACCCCTGGAAAATCTTTGGAATAACTGAGGATCAGGCTGGTGTCTTACTCACGCAACACAAAGAGGTGGGTAACAGTGATTGCTTAACCAATACATAGGTCATCAGGCACTTTTTTCAGCCAAAAAGTACTGAGATTTATCTTATTTCTGCATGAAAACATAAGTTGTTGGTACTCATTAGAAGCGCCTCGCCAAGGTCCTTCTCTTGAGTACCAACCACATATGTTTTCATGCAGAAATAAGAAAAATAATATTTGGATATGCCTCTAATCTGAGGCTATGGGCCATGCTAAGCAAAAGACTGTCTTCTAGTATATGTGATCTGCAAAGTCTAAAGAAACCAGCCCAACGTCATGAAAACATGCCTGTATAATTCTGACCACTTGATCCCCACTCTTATATAGTAAATTGGGGATTACGGGTGTAAACCTTATTGTTCATATTTCTGCTCTTAATTATGGATTGTGGGTACTCCTGAGAGCTGCCTCATTGAGGGATATGTTACAGACCTTATCTACTCTGTGGCTCATACAGTTTTGTATCAGTATTTATGTATTGTACATCCAAATGTATCCCATTTCAGCTGTGCTTTGCCTACAAGGGGGTTTTCCAAGATTATATATGGCTTACATACTCGTACAAGGATGCCGAGACATTGGAGACTGTGACTAGGTCTGATGGCTACAGATATAGCTTCAATAAGGACTCAGATACACAGTAAGTATAGCTGGGAAATGTTTGTCCATGGCAGTATAGCTGGGAAATGTTTGTCAGTCACAGATCCTACAGTTTATAGAGACATTGGAGGCTGAGACTAGATCCGATGGCTACAGATATAGCTTCAATAAGAACTCAGATACGCAGTAAGTATAGCTGGGAAATGTTTGTCAGTCGCAGATTCTACAGTTTAAAGCAGTGGTCTTTGAGTGAAACTTTCTCAGTAATTAGGTTCCTTTTATGTTTCTTTGTCCTATGATGTTGCTGTTCTTTTGTTGGTTACCGTCACATTACGAAAACATGCCTATACAAATACATTGTAAACTTTACTACCGAGAAAACAAAAAATTGTAGATGAAATTAAGATATTTTTCTTATTTCTGCTCAAAATACAGATTGTGGGTACTTGTGCCTCGATGAGGCAGTTTTTAACGAGTACCCACAATCTATATTTTAAGAGAAGAAATAAGAACAATAAGGTTTATCCAGTTTTACTATATAAAAGTGGGATTCAGGTGGGTCAAAATTATATAGGCCTATTTTTCGTGATGTCATAAAAATGATACGACCAGGTGTGTAAAAACAACTGGACACTGGCACATACCATCATGATGCCGTCCATTACATCCCTTTGTTTAACAGTTGAGTCATTGGAAATTCTTCCACATTAAAATTTGGTTTAACCCATTTAGTACCAGAAACCCAAAAATGGATACCCTGGCAAGCAGTGCAGGCCCAGATCAGATGCCACAAATCGTGGCGTCTGATCAGGGCCTCCACTGTTTGCTAAAAGTTCAGTCATTTTCCAAATAAATTTTGATGAAAACACAACCTGACCCCGCTAAATTTTGAAATGAACTCCTGCTATATATAAGGAGGAAGATTCCATTTGGTACTAAAAGGGTTAAAACTGTAGCAGGATAAACAGAATCTTATACTCGTGGTCATTTCATTTGAAATTTATGAAACTCACCAGAGGCTTGTTTAATAGATTTTATGAAATGACCACTTGTGTAAGATTCTCTTTTGTGAAAATCTTTTAGTCAGTTATACAGTCGAACTTCAATGGCTCGAACACCTTTGGGACCTCGAAAATCTGTTCGAGACAGGGGTAGTTCGAGCCACTGAGGTAACTGTCAGGAGACATAACGAGATACTTTTAGACATCTTTTTCGGTGTTCTATAATGAATATGTATGCTGTGCGTACTCATTAGAATCGCCTCATCGAGGCGATTCTAATGAGTTCACACATCATACATTTGCAAGATAAAAGACTAAAATCTCCTTAATCATCCCCCACTATTTCTTATGTAGAGGATTTCGCTAGGGGCTCAAGAATGGGTTCGACACATCCATGGTAAACGAGCCATCGGTGTTCGAGCCATCGAGGTTCGACTGTACTTTCACAAAGTAAAAAAATATTTTGAAGTTGCTAAGTGGTTCTAACAGCCTTTTCCTCACCTAGACCCCTACCTAAAACTGTCACTCATTGGTTTTGCGAAAAAGACAAATTGAGAACCTTTAAGTCCCAGTGTTTCATATGTGATTGCTTCCTAGGAATCAATGGTTCTTGTTCGTTTAGAGATTGATCAAAATCATTATCAGGATGGGAAGCTGTGTAGCTACCGATAAGATGGCTTATTGGGAGCCATATCAGATGAACATGAACACCCCCTGAACCCCACTTTATATAGAGAAAACTAGGGTTTATGGGGATGTTTATTATTATTTCTGCTTAAAAACAGGTTGTGGGTACTCATTAGAACTACTTCAATGAGGTGGTTCTAACGAGCACCCACAACCTATGTTTGCAGTACGAATATGAAAGAAATTACGGAGTTTCATCAGAAAAGTAGCAGCCATTTTCAAGATGTGACAAAATGTACTATGTCCCGCAGGACTGGTGTGTTATAGTAATGATCTCATCTCAATTCACACTGTTTGCTTAAGAATCTGTGCATAGGACTTTCAGTCAACAGGGTTAAGAGGGTTCAATAACGGAAATATTTTGGTACAACAAGAAAAAACATATAAATTCAAACACTGTTTGTACGAATTACAGGTCAGACACCTGGTACTATACCTGCATTGATGTCCTGTCTCTGGCAGAGTCGTCTCGACCATCAGATTCCCAGCACAGGTTGGAGGCCGTGTATGCTCAGAGATTAAACAACGATGTTGATGCTTATGTTGATGCTGTCTTTATTGGACAGGATGTAACAACTGAGGACATAGGTGAGAATCATAATCATTCATTATATCACAACCTCTTTATAACACTGTTTATTTTGGCTTGGTTTTGGAAACAACATGGTGTGTGTGTGAATTCGTCGCTTTCAGCAATTTTTCAGTCATATCACAATGGTGTCTGGTTGCGACAGGGAGCTCAATGCTCACTTTTATAGTGCTGCCTCACTGAAGTATCATGTCCCAGACACATTACATGATACCACACCCAGTCACATTATCCTGACACTGGGTCGACCAGTCCTAGCTCTACCCCGTAAATCTGAGTGCCAAGCGAGGAGCAGCTAGTACCATTCTTAACGACTTTGGTATGTTGCGGCCCGGGATCGAACCCGTGACCTCCCGTTCCCCGGAGCGGACACTCTACCAACTGAGCTATCGGGGCTGGTGAAACAATATGGTATAAAGTTGGATCCTTACATAGACAAATGGTCATTAGCTTGTCTGTTTTTTTGTGTTTTTTTTTAAGAGAAACTTTGGAGTTATTGTCATCACCCCGGTGTCTACCTTGTTGTTGTCCAAAAAACTGAACCGTGTTTATAATTTTTCAAAAGCGTTTGACCTAGCCTCATAAAACTTCACATACATACTCACCATCACAAGAGCTACATTCTGAGCAAGGGCCATAACTGTATTGCTGATTTGGGCTGAATTATCTCCACTTTTCTTTTTTTTTCTGAAACATGTTTTTTCATCTCATCTCAATACTATTTATAACAGAGCTATAAAGACACACACAACATACACCAGAAATTCATTATAACACAGTTCATTATAACACGGTTTTGATTTAACACAGTTTCAAGATGGATCCCAAAAATGTATAGATTATATAGAAAAATTACCATAAATGGTCATTTTTCTAAATAATCTATACATTTTTGTTTAGTTATAAGACGGTTGTTAACTAACACAGTTTCTGCTGCATTTTTTTTTTTTTTGGTTTTGGTTTTACGGCCCTTTCAAGATTATTTCACTCATATCGAGGCGATCGTTAATCAGAGGTGGGCAAAAACGGGAGTACCCGGAGAAAAACCACCAGACCTTACATTGTAGAAACACAGTTTCTGCTGTGGACCCCATTAACATTGTTATGAAGAGGTACCTTCAGTTTACAGAATATTGAAAATATATCCCCAGTTTATGACTCCTGACTTGGCACAAGGGTTAACCCCAGTTTCCCAAACAAATTTTCATGGTCCCAAAGTTGTTTGAGCCATTGAAGTGGGACTAATATAACAAGATATTGTATTTTCAGTTGAGGCTTACCCCAGTTTCCCAAACAAATTTTCATGGTCCCAAAGTTGTTTGAGCCATTGAAGTGGGACGAATATAACAAGATATTGTATTTTCAGTTGAGGCTTACCCCAGTTTCCCAAACAAATTTTCATGGTCCCAAAGTTGTTTGAGCCATTGAAGTGGGACGAATATAACAAGATATTGTATTTTCAGTTGAGGCTTACCCCAGTTTCCCAAACAAATTTTCATGGTCCCAAAGTTGTTTGAGCCATTGAAGTGGGACTAATATAACAAGATATTGTATTTTCAGTTGAGGCTTACCCCAGTTTCCCAAACAAATTTTCATGGTCCCAAAGTTGTTTGAGCCATTGAAGTGGGACTAATATAACAAGATATTGTATTTTCAGTTGAGGCTTACCCCAGTTTCCCAAACAAATTTTCATGGTCCCAAAGTTGTTTGAGCCATTGAAGTGGGACTAATATAACAAGATATTGTATTTTCAGTTGAGGCTTACCCAAGTTTCCCAAACAAATTTTCATGGTCCCAAAGTTGTTTGAGCCATTGAAGTGGGACTAATATAACAAGATATTGTATTTTCAGTTGAGGCTTACCCCAGTTTCCCAAACAAATTTTCATGGTCCCAAAGTTGTTTGAGCCATTGAAGTGGGACTAATTTAACAAGATTTTGTATTTTCAGTTGAGGCTTACCCCAGTTTCCCAAACAAATTTTCATGGTCCCAAAGTTGTTTGAGCCATTGAAGTGGGACTAATATAACAAGATATTGTATTTTCAGTTGAGGCTTACCCCAGTTTCCCAAACAAATTTTCATGGTCCCAAAGTTGTTTGAGCCATTGAAGTGGGACGAATATAACAAGATATTGTATTTTCAGTTGAGGCTTACCCCAGTTTCCCAAACAAATTTTCATGGTCCCAAAGTTGTTTGAGCCATTGAAGTGGGACTAGTATAACAAGATTTTGTATTTTCAGTTGAGGCTTACCACAGTTTCCCAAACAAATTTTCATGGTCCCAAAGTTGTTTGAGCCATTGAAGTGGGACTAATATAACAAGATATTGTATTTTCAGTTGAGTCTTACCCTAGTTTCCCAAACAAATTTTCATGGTCCCAAAGTTGTTTGAGCCATTGAAGTGGGACGAATATAACAAGATATTGTATTTTCAGTTGAGGCTTACCCCAGTTTCCCAAACAAATTTTCATGGTCCCAAAGTTGTTTGAGCCATTGAAGTGGGACTAATATAACAAGATTTTGTATTTTCAGTTGAGGCTTACCCCAGTTTCCCAAACAAATTTTCATGGTTCCAAAGTTGTTTGAGCCATTGAAGTGGGACTAATATAACAAGATATTGTATTTTCAGTTGAGTCTTACCCCAGTTTCCCAAACAAATTTTCATGGTCCCAAAGTTGTTTGAGCCATTGAAGTGGGACGAATATAACAAGATATTATATTTTCAGTTGAGGCTTACCCCAGTTTCCCAAACAAATTTTCATGGTCCCAAAGTTGTTTGAGCCATTGAAGTGGGACTAATATAACAAGATATTGTATTTTCAGTTGAGGCTTACCCCAGTTTGCCAAACAAATTTTCATGGTCCCAAAGTTGTTTGAGCCATTGAAGTGGGACTAATATATCAAGATTTTGTATTTTCAGTTGAGGCTTACCCCAGTTTCCCAAACAAATTTTCATGGTCCCAAAGTTGTTTGAGCCATTGAAGTGGGACTAATATAACAAGATATTGTATTTTCAGTTGAGGCTTACCCCAGTTTCCCAAACAAATTTTCATGGTCCCAAAGTTGTTTGAGCCATTGAAGTGGGACTATTATAACAAGATATTGTATTTTCAGTTGAGGCTTACCCCAGTTTCCCAAACAAATTTTCATGGTCCCAAAGTTGTTTGAGCCATTGAAGTGGGACTAATATAACAAGATATTGTATTTTCAGTTGAGGCTTACCCCAGTTTCTCAAACAAATTTTCATGGTCCAAAAGTCATTTGAGCCATTGAAGTGGGACTAATATAACAAGATATTGTATTTTCAGTTGAGGCTTACCCCAGTTTCCCAAATAAATTTTCATGGTCCCAAAGTTGTTTGAGCCATTGAAGTGGGACTAATATAACAAGATATTGTATTTTCAGTTGAGGCTTACCCCAGTTTCCCAAACAAATTTTTATTGTCCCAAAGTTGTTTGAGCCATTGAAGTGGGACTAATATAACAAGATATTGTATTTTCAGTTGAGGCTTACCCCAGTTTCCCAAACAAATTTTCATGGTCCCAAAGGTGTTTGAGCTATTGAAGTGGGACTATTATAACAAGATATTGTATTTTCAGTTGAGGCTTACCCCAGTTTCCCAAACAAATTTTCATGGTCCCAAAGTTGTTTGAGCCATTGAAGTGGGACTATTATAACAAGATATTGTATTTTCAGTTGAAATCAACACTCGACGTCTAAAGCCGGCAATGCCAAATGGTGCATTGATTAACACTGTGACAGTTACCAGTCCAGAAACAGATGTATACATTGTAACCCTGAGTCCATTTGACTGTGGAAATGAGTTTCCTTTGTTTGAACTCACACATGGAACGGTAAGTACCTTTTGTCTGGCTTGGTCAATTTTTGGGTTCTGATAAGAAAATCATTGTTCAATTCATTATGATAGCATACCTGTGCTACATAGTGAATTTTCTTACATCTCCAAAATGGTTACTTTTCTAATGAAAATCTGTGATATTTTTCTTATTTTCATAGCAAACATAGGTTGTGGGTACTCGATAGAACTGGCACAATCATAGGTTGTGGATGCTCATTAGAATGGCATCATTGAGGCAGATCTATCGAGTACCCACAACCTATGTCTTGGAACAGGAATAAGAAAAAATATTTTTGCCACCATAAATCTCAGTTTTCTCTTTATAAAGTTGGGTTTAGTGGGGTGTTCATTTCTTGGACGTGTTCACTTGATGTACTGCACTGGCTTACTGCTTAGAAGGACTGTGCCTGCCAGGGTCCAGTTATTCAAAACTAAAAATATCATTATATGATGTATTGTGAAAATTTAAAACATTAAATATGGCATATATTTATGATATTTTTTTCTGAAAAAAAATGTAAGGAGACGTCATTTCCACTTAAAGGCGATGGCACTGGCCAGGGTATATGTGCCCAACTTGGCAGTTTGTCTATTTTTTTCTGAAAAAAAAAATGTGAGTAAGAAGTTGAGGTGGCCAAATAGGTAAGGTAAATATGGTATGACCCATCAAATGTTCATGTTGTGAAACCTGAAAAGATCTTCATTACATTTACATCCCTGTGCAACAACTTTCAGCTAAACAGAAAATGTTAGCCTCAATAGTGCAGTGGATAACGCGTTTGGCTTATGATTGAGAGGTTGTGCGTTCGAATCCGGCCACTGGTATCAAGGTTTGTCCTTGGGCAAGACACATAATGACTCTGCCCCACTCCACCCGGGTGTAAAAATGGATAGCAAATGTGTAAAAGCCTCTGCCTCTCTCTCACGCGCACGTGAAAACACCCGCAATGAGTGTTCGAGAGCGATTCAATAAGCTTGAAGCTTTCATCGCAATCGAACTAAAATAAATTAGTATAAACTAAACAGAAAATGTTTGCACAAGCATGTTCTCATCATGATATTTGTTGAAACAGGTGAAGAGTGGTGTAACAGCCAGTCCTAGCACAGCAGCCACCTACAAGCTGAGAAACAGTGATACTGGTACCCTGTCTATCACGAGGACTTCAGTGGCATCACCTCCAGTGCAGGGTACCATTGATGTCACTTTCAGTGGAACAAAAAAGTCAGGTACAAAGAAACTGAATAGAATATTATAGTAGACTCAGGTTGTCTCGGACTCCAAGTTACTAGAATCTACAGTAGTTAGAGATGAACAAATTTGAAATCTTAACCCTTATCTTGCTGTTCACGACAACCCCTATCTTTGCAAATAGTGTAGATCCAGATCAGATGGCTTCTGAAGAAGCCATCTGATCAGGATCTACACTGTTTGGCATTTAATTTATGAATTTGTTGCAATAAATTACATCAAGTAATTTGATTGGTTGATAGACAGAAATGGGTGCGGCTTAACCCTTTACCACTCAGATACGTGTTTTTACGTGTCTGCACCCCCCCGCTTTTAAGCCCCAGAAGCACCTTAAATCTGCATTTCTACCCCTGGATAGTTAGTTTGCATTAGGAATTGTTTGGCAAAAATGTGACCTGTTTTTTCGCGCGCCTTCCCACTAAAAATATTCTGGAGGGGATTGAAAGGGGGGGTGGGCGTTGCCCCCCTCACATCCCGAAAAATTTTGGGTGTATGGCCCAACCGGCCACTAAAATTTATATCTGAGGGTGTCTGGAGTAAAAAATGCCTGAAAATTGATGCTGATAAAACATGCTGCAAACAGTGTCAAACACCTTAATTGTTGCCTTGACAGCTGTATGAAGATTAAAATGTGGTCAAAAATTCATGTGAAAACACACTTTTTGCCAACTTTGAGATGCCCCCTCTTTACCATGACAACAATGATCAAGTCATGAAAGGTTGCATTTGAAAGGCTACTGCCCATTGAACATTCATACCGAGTTAGGTGTAAAACAGACCATCCATTATGAAACAATGGCTAGTTGAAGTTCCTGTCAAGTGCAACACTGTGAAAATCAGCGAAATTCACAAAATCCCTGAGTGGTAAAGGGTAGGAATATTCAGCAAGATAAGGGTTAAGAACATATCAGTGCATGTTCTTGCTCATGTCAGCTACTTGTAACTGTCCTGTTCATAAATGTTGAGCATTTTAATATTTACTTGCATCATAAATTTCATGTTCATTTTAGTTGAGCATGAAAAATGTTTTATATCCTCAACACCAAGACAGGGCCATTTAGCCACGAGGTATAATGATTGTGGCATCATGGGATCACTTCTTACACAGATGAGAAGGCAGTTTTAATGACAGATTCATTCCTAGCTAGCAGATATTTTCAAGCCACTTCTGGAATACACTGCCACTGAAATATGTGTATGCAAGATTTATTATTTTCAGTTTTTGGTGCAGTTTCACTCAATTCGTATTTATTAGATATTTTTGAACATTTGCTTGTGCATGTTTATTTAGTAATCATGTATTAGTTAGTTTATACTAATTTATTTTAGTTTGATTGCGATAAAAGCTCAAAGCTTATTGAATCACTCATTCCGGATGGTATCATATACACACGAGAGGGAGTGAGACAGTGACTTTTACACCACTGCTACCCATTTACACCTGGGTCGAGTGGGGCATTGTCATTAAGTGTCTTGTCCAAGGACAAACCTCGCCTCCGGTGGCCAGATTCGAACCCACAACCTCTCGATCATAAGTCGAACCCGCTAACCATTGGTTAAGTTTTAAAAATTCCACAAATGATCATTTAAAAATGAAAAATGAATATTCACAAGGTCAGTCAAATAAACAAGTGTGCAATTAGTAAGTAAATAAATAAAGCTACATATTCTTAAAGTATCATTCAAATTTTTAAAGCAGACAACCTGAAATTGTTATTTTTTTTAAGAGAAAAATCAGACTAAAAATTTCATCATATGAATCATATACAACCAGCAATTGAATTGCATGAAATGTGAAGTCTGATATTAATTGAAAATTACATCTGCTACAGTTCATTACGAAAACATGCCTATTCAAATACATTGTAAATTTCATCACCGTAAAACAAAAATTTTCAGATGAAAAATTGTGATGTTTTTTTTTAGCTCACCTGACCAAAGGTCATGGTGAGCTTTTGCGACTGTGAGATGTCCAGGGTCATCGTTTGTCGTAGGTCACCAGGTCAAATCAAAGGAAAACCATGTTAACACTCTAGAGGCCACAATTTTGGTCCAATCATCCTCAAACTTGCTCAGGATGATCATCTTCATAATATCTCGGTCAAGTTGGAATGTGGGTCATGTCGGGTCAAAACGTAGGTCAGTAGGTCAAACCACAGGAAACCCTTGTTAGCACTCTAGAGGCCACAGTTTTGGTCCAATCTTCCTCAAATATGGTCAGAATGTTCATCCTGACAATATCTCGGTCAAGTTTGAATATGGATCATTTCAGGTCAAAAAGTAGGTCAGTAGGTCAGATCATAGAAAAACCTTGTTAACACTCTAGGGGCCACAGATTTTGTCCAGTCATCCTCAAACTTGCTCAGAATGATCATCCTGACAATATCTCGGTCAAGTTCGAATATGGGTCATTTCGGGTCAAAAAGTAGGTCAGTAGGTCAAACCTCAGAAAAACCTTGTTAGCACTCTTGAGGCCACAGTTTTGGGCCAATCATCCTCAAACTTGCTCGGAATGATCATCCTGACAATATCTCGGTCAAGTTCGATTATGGGTCAAGGCGGCCAAAAAATAGGTCATTAGGTCAAATCATAGAAAAACCTTGTTAACACTCTAGTGCCACAGTTTTGGTCCAATCATCCTCAAACTTGCTCAAAATGATCATGCTGACAATATCTCAGTCAAGTTCGAATATATGTTATGTCAGGTCAAAAAGGAGGTCAGTAGGTCAAATCATAGAAAAACCTTGTAAACACTCTAGAGGTCACAGTTTTGGTCAAATCATCATCAAACTTGCTCAGGTTGATCATCTCTACAATATCTAGGTCATATTCGAATGGGTCATGTGGGGTCAAAAGTAGGTCAAATCATAGAAAAACCTTTACTTACACTCTAGAGACTGCAATTTTAGTCTAATTATAATCAAACTTGCTCAGAATGATCATCTTAACAATATCTAGGTCATATTCGAATATGGGTCATGTGGGGTCAAAAAGTAGGTCAGAAGGTTAAATCATAGAAAAACCTTGTTAACACTCTAGAGGCCACAGTTTTAGTCCAATCAACATCAAACTTGCTCAGAATTGTCCTCTTTTGGTATTACCTTGGTCAGGAGGGGATTTTTAGCTCACCTGACCAAGGTCATTGTGAGCTTTTGTGACTGTGAGATGTCTGGCTTTGTCGTTCTTGGTGCGTCGTGCATGCGTAAACTTTTCTCGTTAACACTCTAGAGGTCACAGTTTTGATCCAATCATCATCAAACTTGGTCAGAGTGATCATCCTGACAATATTTTGGTCAAGTTCGAATATGGGTCATGTTGGATCAAAAAGTAGGACACCAGGTCAAATCAAAGGAAACCCTTGTTAACACTCTAGAGGCCACAGCTTTGGTCCAGTCATCCTCAAACTTGCTCAGGATGATCATCCTGACAGTATCTCAGTTTGAATATGGGTCATGTGGGGTCAAAAAGTAGGTCAGTAGGTCAAACCATAGAAAAACCTTGTTAACGCTGTAGAGGTCACAGTTTTGGTGCAATCATCCTCAAACTTGCTCATAGTGATCATCCTGACAATATCTCGGTCAAATTCGAATCTGGGTCATGTTGGGTCAAAAAGTAGGTCACTAGGTCAAAAAAATAAGAAGCACCTTGTGAATACACTCTAAGGCCCCAGTTTTGGTCCAGTCATCCTCAAACTTGCTCATAATGATCATCCTGACAATATCATAGTCATATTTGAATATGGGTCATATGGATTCAGAAAGTAGGTCAGTAGGTCAAACCATAGAAAAACCTTGTTAACTCTCTAGAGGCCACAGTGTTGGTCGAATCATCATCAAACTTGCTCAGAATGATCATCTCTACAGTATCTAGGTCAAGTTCGAATATGGATCATGTGGGGTCTAAAAGTAGGTCAGTAGGTTAAATCATAGAAAAACCTTGTTAACTCTCTAGAGGCCACAGTGTTGGTCGAATCATCATCAAACTTGCTCAGAATGATCATCTCTACAGTATCTAGGTCAAGTTCGAATATGGATCATGTGGGGTCTAAAAGTAGGTCAGTAGGTTAAATCATAGAAAAACCTTGTTAGCACTCTAGAGGCCACAGTTTTGGGCCAATCATCCTCAAACTTGCACCGAATGATCATCATGACAATTTCTCGGTCAAGTTCGAATATGGGTCAAGGCGGCCAAAAAATAGGTCATTAGGTCAAATCATAGAAAAACCTTGTTAACACTCTAGTGCCACAGTTTTGGTCCAATCATCCTCAAACTTGCTCATAATGATCATGCTGACAATATCTCGGTCAAGTTCGAATATGTTTTATGTCAGGTCAAAAAGGAGGTCAGTAGGTCAAATCATAGAAAAACCTTGTAAACACTCTAGAGGTCACAGTTTTGGTCAAATCATCATCAAACTTGCTCAGGTTTATCATCTCTACAATATCTAGGTCATATTCGAATGGATCATGTGGGGTCAAAAGTAGGTCAAATCATAGAAAAACCTTGCTTACACTCTAGAGACTGCAATTTTAGTCTTATTATAATCAAACTTGCTCAGAATGATCATCTTGACAATATCTAGGTCATATTCGAATATGGGTCATGTGGGGTCAAAAATTAGGTCAGAAGGTTAAATCATAGAAAAACCTTGTTAACACTCTAGAGGCCACATTTTAAGTCTAATCAACATCAAACTTGCTCAGAATTGTCCTCTTTTGGTAATACCTTGGTCAGGAGGGGTATTTTTAGCTCACCTAACTGAGGTCATTGTGAGCTTTTGTGACTGTGAGATATCTGGCGTGTCGTTCTTGGTGCATCGTGCGGTGTGCGTCGTGCATGCGTAAACTTTTCTCTTTAACACTCTAGAGGTCACAATTTTGATCCGATCATCATCAAACTTGGTCAGAATGATCATCCTGACAATATGTCGGACAAGTTCGAATATGGGTCATGTCGGATCAAAAAGTAGGACACCAGGTCAAATCAAAAGAAAACCTTGTTAACACTCTAGAGGCCACAGTTTTGATCCAATCATCCTCAAACTTTCTCAGGATGATCATCCTGACAGTATCTCAGTTTAATATGGGTCATGTGGGGTCAAAAAGTAGGTCAGTAGGTCAAACCATAGAAAAACCTTGTTAACGCTCTAGAGGTCACAGTTTTGGTGCAATCATCCTCAAACTTGCTCATAGTGATCATCCTGACAATATCTCGGTCAAATTCGAATCTGGGTCATGTTGGGTCAAAAAGTAGGTCACTAGGTCAAAAAATAAGAAGCACCTTGTGAATACACTCTAAGGCCCCAGTTTTGGTCCAGTCATCCTCAAACTTGCTCATAATGATCATCCTGACAATATCATGGTCATGTTTGAATATGGGTCATGTGGATTCAGAAAGTAGGTCAGTAGGTCAAACCATAGAAAAACCTTGTTAACTCTCTAGAGGCCACAGTGTTGGTCGAATCATCATCAAACTTGCTCAGAATGATCATCTCTACAGTATCTAGGTCAAGTTCGAATATGGATCATGTGGGGTCTAAAAGTAGGTCAGTAGGTTAAATCATAGAAAAACCTTGTGAACACTAGAGTCCACAGCTTTGGTCCGATCATCATTAAACTTGCCCAGAATGATCATCTTGACAATATCCCGGTCAAGTTCGAATATGGGTCATGTCTGTCAAAAAGTAGGTCAGTAGGTCAAATTGTAGAAAAACCTTGTGAACACACTAGAGGCCACAGTTTTGGTCCTATCATAATCAAACTTACCCAGTATGATCATCTTGACAATATCTCAGTCAAGTTTGAATATGGGTCATGTGGGGTTAAAAAATAGGTCAGTAGGTCAAATCATAGAAAAACCTTGTGAACACTAGGCCACAGTTTTGGTCCGATGTGATCAAACTTGCTCAGAATGATCATTTGACAACATCTTGGTTAATTTCGACTATGGGTCATGTCTGGTCAATAAGTAGGTCAGTCGGTCAGATCATAGAAAAACCTTGTGAACACACTAGAGGCCCCAGTTTTGGTCTGATTATCATCAAACTTGCTCAGAATGATCATCTCGACAATATCTGGGTCAAGTTTGAATATGGGTCATGTCAGGTGAAAAAGATGGTCAGCAAGTCAAATCATAGAAAAACGTTGTGAACACTCTAAGAGGCCACAGTTTTAGTCCAATGATCATAAAACTTGCTCGGATGACCATCTGGACAATATTTTAGTTAAGTTCCAATATGGGTCATGTCAAATCAAAAACTAGATCAGTAGGTTATTTTGTCATAACTTTTAAATCATTTGAGATAGAGCCTTCATATTTGGCATGTAGGTTCCTTGTGACAAGGGCTTCCCACTCATATAAAAATTTGACCTGTGACCTTGACCTGTCACCTTCTTTATCATAACTTTTGAACCATATGAGATAGAGCCTTCATATTTGGCATGTAAGATCCTTGTGACAAGGTTTTCCCAACCAGTCAAAATTTTTGACCCATCACCTTGACCTTTGACCTACTTTGTCATAACTTTTTAAGCATTTTAGATACAGACCTCATATTTGGCATGTAAGTTCCTTGCGACAAGGGTTTCTTATTCATACATAAAATGATCTGTGGCCTTTACTTGACATTTGACCTACTTTATCATAACTTTTGAACCATTTGAGATGGTGCCTTCATATTTGGCATGTATGTTCCTGGTGAAAAGGTCTTCTTACCGATACAAAAAATTTTGTCTTGTGACCTTGAACTTTGACATACTTTGTCATAAGTTTTGAAGCATTTGAGATAGAGCCTTCATATTTGGCATGTAATTTCCTTGTGTCATACAAAAATGACTTGTGACCTTGACATGTGACCTACTTTATCACAACTTTTGAACCATTTGAGGTAGAGCCTTCATATTTGGCATGTATGTTCCTTGTGGCAACGACTTTCTCCCATACAATAAGTTTGACCTGTGACCTTGACCTTTGACCTTCTTTCTCATAACTTTTGAACCATTTAAGATAGAGCCTTCATATTTGGCATGTAGGGTTCTTGTGACGAGGGCTTCCCAACCATACAAAATTTTTGACCTGTGACCTTGACCTTTGATCATTTTTGTCATAACTTTTGAACCATTTAAGGTAGAGCCTTCATATATGGCATGTGTGTTCCCTGTGACAAGGTCTTCCCACTCATGCAAAAAAATGACTTGTGACCTTGATCTTGATCTGTGACCTACTTGATAATAATTTTGGAACCATTTGATATACAGCCTTCATATATGGCATGTATATTTCTTGTGACAATGGCTTCACATCCATACAAAAAGTTTGACCTGTGACTTTGACCTTTGACCTACTTTATCATAACTTTTAAACCATTTGAGATAGAGCCTTTATATTTGGCATGTAGTTTCCTTCTGACAAGGCACCTTACTGTATTACCTACCATTTCATTGCTATAAAGTGTGGATCAGGTGAGCAATCCAGGGCCATTATGGCCCTCTTGTTTGTTATGTCTACTCAAAAGATAGATTGTGGGTACTCGTTAGGCGGTCCACAATCTATGTTTTTGAGCAGAAATAAGAAAACTAATTTTTACCCCAGTAAACCCCTGTTTTACTGTATAAAAGTGGGATTTAAGGGGGTCAATATTATATAGGAGTATTTTTGTGATGTGTTATAGGCAGTTTCATATGCCTATGCCAAATGACCTAATAAAAGGTTCAAGACCTGTCTTATGCAGACACATTTTAATTACCATCTACCTTTAATAAATAAATGAACGGGCTTGCTTATACAGGTTGTATATTTTTATCGTATTTCAGGTTTGAATGTATCCTTGGATGATGTTGATTTTGGTAAAGAGCTGGAATCTTTGATTGGTATTGGTGACCTGTCCGTTACCAAGACAGGAGACTGTGCAAAGTTTGACCTTCGTGTGACCTTTGAAAGTCTCCCCGGTGACCTTTTGGAAATGACCGTTGGTGATGATGACCTCACAGGAATTAACCCTGTAGCTGCCATAGCTACCAATGTGGATGGGGGATTGTTCTATGATCCCCTGACTGGGGATATGGTTTCTATGGTAGAGACAGGCCCCCAGGTCAGGGTCTACATCAATGATATCCCTACCAAGTGCTCTGGAGATTGTTCATTTCAGTGGGATTCCTCAGTGACCCCTAGAGTCACAGCTGTCACACCAGACTCAGGTAAACAGTCAGTGCCCAGATATTCAAAGCATCATTATCATAACGAGCTCGTTGGTGGTCAAAATGTTAACTGTTCTAGTAAATACAATATCATATATGGTGGTATTTTTTATTAGCTCACCTGTCACGTAGTGACAAGGTGAACTTTTGGGATCACTTTTTGTCCGTCGTTCGTCCGTGCGTGCGTCCGTAAACTTTTTCTTCAAACGACATCTCCTCCTAAACCAATGATCGGATTTTGACCAAACTTCACAGGAATGATCCTTAGGTGGTCCCCTTTCAAAGTTGTTCAAATGGTTCCGGTCCGTTGCACGTGTAGGTCACAGGAGCCAAAAATAGATTTTTTTCATCGAAAACTTAAAAAATCTTCTTCTCTGAAACCTCAAGGCCCAGGACATTGATATTTGGTATGAAGCTTCATCTAGTGGACCCCTACCAAGATTGTTCAAATTATAGTGCTTGGGCCCAAAATGCCCCCTCCCCAGGGCTCTTTGGTTTTACATGATAGGCTTATATAGGGAAAATCTTTAAAAATCTTCTTCTCTGAAACCACAAGGCCTAGGTCTTTGCTATTTTGTATGACGCTTCATCTAGTGCACCCCTACCAAGATTGTTCAAATTATTGTTCTGGGGCCAAAAATGCCCCTGCACCGGGGCCCTTTGGTTTTACATGGGCTTATATAGGGAAAATCTTTAAAAATCTTCTTCTCTGAAACCGCAAGACCCAGGTCTTTGATATTTGGTACGAAGCTTCATCTAGTGGACCCCTACCAAGATTGTTCAAATTATAGTGCTGGAGCTAAAAATGCCCCCGCACTGGGGCCCTTTGGTTTTACATGGGCTTATATAGGGAAAATCTTTAAAAATCTTCTTCTCTGAAACCACAAGGCCCAGGTCTTTGATATTTGGTTTGAAGCTTCATCTAGTGGACCCCTACCAAGATTGTTCAAATTATAGTGCTGGGTCAAAAAAATGCCCCCGCCCCGGGGCCCTTTTGTTTTACATGGGCTTATATAGGGAAAATCTTTAAAAATCTTCTTCTCTGAAACTGCAAGGCCTAGGTCTTTGCTATTTGGTATGAAACTTCATCTAGTGGACCCCTACCAAGATTGTTCAAATTATTGTGCTGGGGCCAAAAATGAACCTGCCCCAGGGCCCTTTGGTTTAACATAGGCTTATATAGGGAAAATCTTTAAAAATCTTCTTCTCTGAAACCACAAGGTTTAGGTCTTTGCTATTTTGTATGAAGCTTCATCTAGTGGACCCCTACCAAGATCGTTCAAATTATTGTGCTGGGGCCAAAAATGCCCCTGCACGGGGCCCTTTGGTTTTACATGGGCTTATATAGGTAAAATCTTTAAAAATCTTCTTCTCTAAAACTGCAAGGCCCAGGTCTTTGATATTTGATATGAAGCTTCATCTTGTGGACCTCTACCAAGATTGTTAGCTCACCTGAGCCTTTAGGCTCATAGGTGAGCTTATAGTATAGCCATGGTCCGTCGTCCGTCCGTCCGTCCACCATTTTCAAAGATCTTCTTCTCCTATACTGCAGGGCCAATCAAAGCCAAATTTCATATGGAGCCTCAGTGGGATGGGGGAACGAAAGTTTGTTCGCGCGGTCTGGATCACATGACCAAGATGGCCGCCATGCCCATATATGGTAAAAAGCCTTCAAAAATCTTCTTCTCCAGAACCATAAGGCCAGTGGCCTTGAAACTTGGCATGTAGCATATGGTACTCGGGCCCATCATGGTTTGTACAAATGGTGACCCTGGGTTGACCTTGACCTATTTTACAGCAATGTCATATTTGTCGACTTAGGCTTTTGCAGTGGGCAAAGTGAAAATAATGGATTTATAGGAAACCATTGAAGACAGTGTCACCAAAATTTGTAGATCAGGTAAAGTAACTGAATACATGAATGTATATGGATCAGAAAGGTCAAGGTCATTCATTGGCCTTGTTCGCGGGTCTGGATCACATGACCAAGATGGCCGCCATGCCCATATATGGTAAAAAGCCTTCAAAAATCTTCTCCAGAACCATAAGGCCAGTGGCTTTGAAACTTGGCATGTAGCATATGGTACTCGGGCCCATTATGGTTTGTACAAATGGTGACCCTGGGTTGACCTTGACCTATTTTACAGCAATGTCAAATTTTCCGGCTTAGGCTTTTGCATGGGGCAAAGTGAAAATAATGGATTTATAGGAAACCATTGAAGACAGTGTCAACAAAATTTGTAGATCAGGTAAAGTAATTGAATACATGAAGATCTATGGGTCAGAAAGGTCAAGGTCATTCATTGGCCTTAGACCAAGGTCATTCAGGATCCATATTTCAAACATCTTTTTCTCCAAAACTGCTGAGCCAATTTAAGTAAAATTTAATATGGAGCCTTTGTGAGTTGAACAAATGAAAAAAAGCCAATACGGTCTAGATCACATGACCAAAATGGCCGTCACACCCATATATGGTAAAAAGCCTTAAAAATTCTTCTCCTCCAGAACCGTAAGGCCAATGGCCTTGAAACTTGGCATGTAGCATATGGTACTCAGGCCCATCATAGTTTGTACAAATGGTGACCCTGAGTTGACCTTGACCTATTTTACAGCAATGTCAAATTTGCCGACTTCGGCTTTTGCATGGGAAAAAGTGAAAATAATGAAGTGTGAAATGGCATCTCAATAGGGTTTTTGTGCATGGGTGGTCCGACTTGCATCACTTTTCCTGGACAGGCTTAGAACCTCTATGCTGTTTACCAGTACTCATTTGCAGTCGGTTTCAGCTCTGCATGGAAGTATCATGCAGCCCAATCTATTTCTTCAAGCCCGATGGGCGGGGGCCGGGGGTCATGAGACAATGTGTTGCCCCCAAGAATCAGGTAGGTACCTCAATGATAAAAAAAGGGGGGAGACATCTGTGTTTTTGTAGAAAAACAAATTCTAGTTTTGTTCTGTTACTGCTCTTGAGATATGAAAATAAATTGGAACAAGTTTTCTTTTTGTTTCATTTGCTTTTGTATACAGTATACCATTTATGTCCAATGGACAGTTCCTCATATTTTCCCTTTCTGTGAGCCAGGCACCGAGGTTATAAAACTTTTTTCACGCTCAACTCACTTCAGCATGAAATTTACCCTGCTCATAAGTTTTAAAATGCCAACAAATATTGAGATGGCATTTTAAAATTTATGAGCAGGGTAAATGACATTTTCTGCTGATCTAAGTAGGAAAATTGTCACCAGACAGGTGAGCGGTTCAGGACCACTGGTCCTCTGGTTCAAATTATAGCCCTTGGGCCAAAAATGCCCCCACTCGGTGGCCCTTTGGTTTTACATAGGCTTATATAGGGAAAATCTTGAAAAATCTTCTTCTCTGAAACCACAAGGCTTAGGTCTTTGATATTTGTTATGAAGCTTCAGCTAGTGGACCTCTACCAAGATTGTTCAAATTATAGCCCTGGGGCCAAAAATGCTCCCGCTCCGGGGCCCTTTGGTTTTACACAGACTTATTTAGGGAAAATCTTGTTTTACTTAGACTTCTTTATGCAGGGTAAACCTTTAAAATCTTCTTCTCTGAAACCACAAAGCCCAGGTCTTTCATATTCGATATGAAGCTTCATCTTGTGGACCTCTACCAAGATTGTTCAAATTATAGCCCTGGGGCCAAAGTTGACCCTGCCCGGGGCCCACTTATTGTACATTGGATCAGGTGAGCGAACCAGGGCCCTCTGGGCCCTCTTGTTACGAAAACACGCCAATACAAATATATTGAAACTTAACCGCCGAAAAAACGAAAATTTTCAGATAGAAAAATTGAGATATTTTTCTTATTTCTGCTCAAAATATAGAGTGTGGCTACTCGTTAGAACCAATGAGGCGGTTCTAACGAGTACCCACACTCTACATTTTAGAGCAGAAATAAGAAAAATAAGCTTTACCCCTGTAAACCCCAGTTTTACTATATAAAATTGGGGTTCAAGGGGGTTAAAATTATATAGGCACGTTTTTGTGATGTACTGCAAAAAATATGAATAGCTTTTTGCATTTGCTAATCTTAATGGTAAAGTCCAACCCTTTTTGTACCAAATGGAATCATCTATCTTATATATAGCACAAATCCATTTCAGTGCTTTAAAAAAAGTACTGGTTACAACCCAGGAAATCCTGCTCGTAATGCTCAGATGAGAGCAAGTAGCAGTAATAGGAGAAAAAAAAAAAGAATTTAGGGATGTCTGGTTGTGTTTTCTTCAAATTTTATTTGGAAAATAGCTGAAAATTTTTGCAACTAGCATAGGCCCTGATCAGTTGCTGCATTCTGCAGCATCTGGTCTGGGCCTGCACTGTTTGCCAGGGTATCTGTTTTGGGGTTTCCCCTACCAAATGCGTTAAATACATTCATTTATATTGTGGCTACATTTGAACAGCTGGCCCAAGATCTTTGTGAAATGTTAGGCAAAAATTGTTAAAATTTAAAATCTGCAGGATGTTCTTGTTCATTCTGATTTAACCCATTTAGTACCAGAAACCCCTAAATGAGTACCTTGGCAAACAGTGCAGGCCCAGATCAGACGCCGCAGAATGCGGGGTCTGATCAGGGCCTCCACTTTTGCAAAAAAGTTCAGCCATTTTTCAAATCAATTTTGAAGAAAACCTGGCACCCCTAAATTTTGAAATGGACTCCTGCTATATATAAAGAGGAAGATTCCATTTGGTACAAAAAGGGTTAATCTTGTGCAGATTTGTATCTTTGGAGACAGTTGGAAAGACGTAGTAAAATGAAACAAGAAAGAAAAAGAAAAAATGACCATCACCTACCAATATCAAATGCAAAAAAATGCAGTTTAAATTTTATCTAATAAAAATATTTTTTCGCACTCATTCAGTGCTTTTAATGGATTTTTAATGTTGCATAGATTTTTTTATCGTAGTTGAGTGTTAAACGATGCTAGGGTAATATACATGTATGTCAAAAAAGCAATGAAATTATTTGCATTTTATCCATTTTGTACCAGAAACCCCAAACAGGTAATTGAGAAACAGTTCAGGCCCAGATCAGACACCACAGAATCAAATCCGGGCCTAAACTGTTGTAAAAAGTAAAGCCATTTTCCAAACAAATTGTGAAGAATACACAACATGACACCCCTAAGTTTTGAAATGGACTTGTGCTTTATATAAGAAGGGATATTCAATTTAGTACAAAAAGGGTTAAACTAAAGCTATCCTCATTTATTTAGCCTTTTCACCCCAAAGTATCTGAAGTAGGCAACCGGCAAAGGCTTAGACATCATGTGAATAAGTCCTTGAAATGTAGACCCCCCTAAACCCCACTTTCTATAGAGAAAACTGGGGTTTACAGTGATAATCATTATTTTCCTTTTCTTCTGTTCCAAGTCATGGGGTGTGGGTACTCGTTAGAACTACCTCATTGAAATGAGGGGATTCTAATGAGCACCCCAACCTATCTTTGAGCATTTATAAGAGAAATATCACGAATTTTCATCAGATTAGTAGCCATTTTGGAGATATGAAAAATGCACTCTGTCACACGGCTGAGTTAACGCAATGCAAGACTGTGCAAAAGAGCCTTTACTGCTTGCAGACATCTTGAGATTAGTTCATGCAAGATGTCATGGGTCTTGCCCTAAGTTTTGGGTGCACATGTGTATTTGAAGATCATAAATGAGCCAGCACATGACAAGGCCTACAATAAGACCAATGCGACCAGCAGAGACTCTAATCAACCTGCACACCCATCCACTGTGACAAGACGTTTTTCTTATGTCTCTTTGCATAGATATAAGCCTATAGTATGTATATGCGATTAGCGAAGACTCTGATCAGAATGCGTGAACGTGCAGGCTTATCTGAGTCTCTTCACTGGTAGCTCAAGATTTCTTGTAGATTTAGTCATATGCTGGCTCAAATCATAAAATGCTAGGGACCACTGTGTTGTCTTATGGGTTGGTTCAAATGTGTTTTGTCATTTTCTGTTAGGTACATCAGCGCTGGGAACCAATATTACTATCAGTGGTACCAGATTCTCATCTACACCAGGCAACAATGTCGTTACTATAGGAGGAGTAAACTGTACAGTTACTATGGCAACAAGCACCAGTATTACCTGCGATGTTGGTAATGGTCCTGTCGGAGATCACAAGGTCCTGTTGAATGTTGCGGGGAAGGGACTCGGCAAGCATGATGGCGGTGATGTGATGTTTAGTTACACAGCTGATATTACTGGTATAGCTCCAAATACAGGAGGTCTTGGAGGTGAGATTTAGCTTTTCATGTTTATTAACCCATTGTAGGCAGGAAAGCCCTAAAGGGGTACCTTGGCAAACAGTGCAGGCCCAGATCAGACGCCACATTCTGCGGCATCTGATCAGGGCTTGCACTATTTGCTAAGAGAACTTTCCGTCAAAACTAGAATAAAAATGAAACATATAGGTCTGACACCCCTTATATGACAAACGGACTTGTCTGACATATTGAAATCGAAGAGTCCATCAGTATACAATGGGTTAACAATGTGAAGCTGAATCATGAACTAATTTTTTTTCATGAGTTTTCATTCGATTGGTTTAGGCAGATGTATTTTGTGGAGTTTAAAGAATTTGATGTTCTGAGGGTTATCCATCCTACAGCAGATATGTAGAGGAATTTTCACTTACGGTCATTCTAAGTCTTGTATGACATTTTTAGCTCACCTGAGCCAAAGGCTCATGTGAGGTATTAGTATGCCAATGATCCGGCGTCCGTCGTCTGTCGGCCGTTGTCCGTTCACATTTTCAACTGAGTATATCTTTTAAGCCAGTTGGCCAATCATGATTAAATTTCATGAGAAGCATTATCAGGTTGGGGGAAAAGATGCGTTATGTTTTGGGGCAGATCAGATGGAAACTCTTGTTGCCATGGCAATATATAGCTCCCATAGACTTACAATGGGAAAATCTTAAAAAATCTTCTTCTCTGAAACCAATAGGCCCAGAGCTTACATATGAAGCATGTAGCAATGTCAAGTGGTCCCCTACATAAATTGTGCCAATCATGCCCCTGGGGTCAAAACTGGCCACGCCCCGGGGTCCCTTAACCCCCCATAGAAATAAAAGCTTAAAAAATCTTCTTCTCTGAAACCGCTAGGCACAGAGCTTACATATTAAGTATGTAGCAATGTCAAGTGGTCCTCTACATAAATTGTGCCAATCATGCACCTGGGGTCTAAACTGGCCACGTCCCGGGGCCCCTTAGCCGCCATAGACTTATAATGGAAAAAAAGCTAAAAAAATCTTCTTCTCTGAAACCACTAGGCCGTGAGCTTACATATGAAGCATGTAGCAATGTCAAGTGGTCCCCTACATAAATTGTGCCAATCATGCCCCTGGGGTCTAAACTGGCCACGCCCCGGGGTCCCTTAACCGCCATAGACTTATAATGGAAATAAAGGTTTAAAAAATCTTCTTCTCTGAAACCGCTGGGCACAGAGCTTACATATTAAGCATGTAGCAATGTCAAGTGGTCTTCTACATAAATTGTGCCAATCATGCCCCTGGGGTCTAAACTGGCCACGGCCCAGGGCCCCTTAGCTCCAATAGACTTATAATGGAAAAAAAAGCTTAAAAAATCTTCTTCTCTGAAACCACTAGGCCCAGTGCTTACATATTAAGCATGTAGCAATGTCAAGTGGTCCTCTACATAAATTGTGCCAATCATGCCCCTGGGGTCTAAACTGGCCACGCCCCAGGGCCCCTTAGCCCCCATAGACTTATTATTGAAAAAAAGCTTAAAAAATCTTCTTCTCTGAAACCACTAGGCCCAACGCTTACATATTAAGCATGTAGCAATGTCTAGCGGTCCCCTATATAAATTGTGCCAATCATGCCCCTGGGATCTAAACTGGCCACACTCTTGGGCCCCTTAGCCCCCATAGACTTATAATGGAAAAAAAGCTTAAAAAATCTTCTTTTCTGAAACAGCTAGTATTATTAGCTCACTTGAGCCGAAGGCTCATGTGAGATATTGGTATGCCAATGGTCCGGCGTTTGTTCACATTTTCAAATAAGTATATATTTAAAGCCACTTGGCCAATCATGATTAAATTTCATGAGAAGCATTATCCGATTGAGGGAGAAGATGCAGTATGTTTTGGGGTAGTTCAGATTGAAACTGGTGTTGCCATGGCAACATATAGCTCTCATAGACTTACAATGGGACAAACTTAAAAAATTTTATTCTCTGAAACCACTAGGCCCAGAGCTTACATATTAAGCATGTAGCAATGTCAAGTGGTCCTCTACATAAATTGTGCCAATCATGCCCCTGGGGTCTAAACTGGCCACGCCCTGGGGCCCCTTAGCCCCCTTAGACTTAAAATGGAAAAAGCAAACTTCAAAAATCATCTTCTTTGAAACCACTAGGCCCAGAGCTTACATATTAAGCATGTAGCAATGTCAATCGGTCCCCTTCATTAATCCTGCCAAACCTGCCCCTAGGGTCCAAATTGACAATGCTGTGTTCCATTAGGAAGAACTTACGGGCCTCCGTGGCCTAGTGGATAAGAGCGCTGACTCTTAGTCATTAGGTCTCTCACCGCCGTAGGTTCGAGCCTCGCTCGGGCCACGTGTGAGATGCCAAGTTCTGCAACGGAAGGTCAGGTGGTTTTTCTCCGGGTACTCCAGTTTTCGCCCACCTCTGATTAACGACCGGCTCGATATGAGTGAAATAATCTTGAAAGGGCCGTAAAACCCAAACCCAAAAAAAAAAAAAAATTAGGAAGAACTTCAAAAAAAAATTATGCTCAAAGACCATGAGTGAAACAGCTAACTAAAATGTTCCTCAGGTGAGCGGTTAGGCTCATTGAGCCTCTTGTTTAAAGAAACCTACCGTAGTCGACCTATTTACCTCACATGCTCCTATAAGCGCACACCCAAGCTTTTTTGGGAAAAAATACACAAGCGCACACTTTACAGTAACCTTCCAACAAATTCATATTGAGTTTTGCTCCATCTTTGACCCAGACAATCATATGTTTATGTGGTGAATCCCTATGCTTAAATTCAACTCTATATAATAATCATATCAGAAGCTTTTTTTCGTTTTTGTATTGAGTGTGCACTTATTAGGTAGATTTTTCACCACAATATTTTCATACAATTTTGAAAAAACAAAGCGCACTGTGCGGTAAATAGGTCGAATATGGTATATTGAGTTTCATATACAGTAGAACTTTGATGGCTCGAACACTGATGGCTCGTTTACCATGGCTGAGTCGACCGTTCTTGAGTCCCTGGGGAATTTCATTGCATAAGAAGTAGTGAGGGGCAAATGTATGCTGAAAGCGCACCAATGAGGCGATTCTAATGAGTAAATGCAGCATGCATTTATATTATACAACACCGAAAAGATGTCCCACAAATTATCCTCTTTATGCCTCCTGGTAGTTGCCCTCAGTGGCTCGAACTATCCCTATCCAGAACAGAATTTCATGCTCCCAAAGTAGTTCGAGCTGTTGAAATTCGACTGTACATGCATTTTATTTGCATTGAGCATGAATATAAAACTGATTGTAATGTATTTACTTTAGATATGTCTAAAACATTGACACTATTTGAACAATATTTTAATAGATTACATCAAAATATAACATGCGAGTATCAAAGTGCTAGGTATCATGCAGTCATATGAATCCTGAATGAATGCTGATAAGACTGTTAATTAGAGGTATTTAGAAACCTATACTAAAATTTCTTAATTTAAAAAGTCTGCATCAAAATCTGCATCAAATTTTAATCAAATTACAAGTTACAAAGGTTTTTCTGCGTAGAAAAATAAGTTTTTTAAGGTCCAACATTTCGAACGGAACTGACAGACTTATTGAATAAAAGTAGTCCCCCAGGTAAAGCTAGTAATGCCACTTGTGAGCAGAGTCATTAATAGTGGAGATAGATGATGCCAGTAGAAATAAAACATCTGGATAAATCATCAGTTCAGCATGAAGTTTTGATCAATTTTTCTGTAAAACCGACCGCACACTAGTACTGGTAAGTCACTTACAGGATCTAAGCCTGCCCAGGCAAAGCGGTGCAAGTCGGACCGTCCATGCTATAAACCCTATTGGTTTCACTGGGTGACAGGGCTTGAGATTTCATTTCATCTCATTGTTGGGTAAAAGTCCCACAAAATTGGAAGCAATGTCAAAATGACCTATACAATGTTGACAGGGACATTAAACCACAAATCAAACAAAACAAACAAACAAAGAATGACCATAGAAATAAATTCATGAGTTAAGCTGGCTTTCAGAGCAGTAATTAGTAGTTATTGACTTTCTGTAGGTGGTAGAGTATTGACAATATCTGGGTATGGATTCAAGACAGGGGCCAGCATTGCTATAGGAGCAGAGTCATGTGATGTTGTTGATGTATCTCCTGAAGAAATCACATGCACCATTCCTTCTGCTGTAAGTATATATAGCTGGTTTCTGGAGTCTCGGGAAACAGATGATGTACCGGTACATGTATAAAAATATGGCCAGACAGTTTTCATAGTTTCTTCTTATTTCTGCTCCAAGACATAGGTTGTGCATACTCTTTAGAACCACCTCAATCTAATGAGCACCCACAACCTTGTTTGCAGTATAAATAAGAAAAATATCATAGATTTTCATCATAGCCATTTTGGGATGTGAAAAACTGCACTATGGTGCATGGGTGTCTTAAGGCAATGTAACCACATAAAATTTTAATTACCAGACGAAAAACACTGTTCTGATAATTTTAGGGGCTACATCTCGTTCATGTATTGACTCAAATGCTAAAAACAATCCTCATGCACTTTAGAACATTGAGACCTCTAATTGGATAACAACAAAAATTAAGACATTATATTCTACAATATACTGTTGTACATCATGTCGTAATAATCCTAAATATTGGGACAGGCAGGCCTAAGCAAAACAGTTCAGACCAAGATCAGACTGTTCCTGAAGGAGTCTACATTGTTGGCAATTTTGTCTGCACCTTTTAAAATCTTTATGGATTGTGAAACATATGTCTAATTGGTCCCCGACCATAGGGGCTTGAATAAATATATGGGCAGCATGATGCTTCCATGCAGAGCTGAATCCGACCTCACACGAGTACTGGTAAACTGCTGAGAGGATCTAAGCCTGCCCAGGCAAAGTGGTGCGGGTTGGACCATCCATGCTTATAAACCCTATTGGTTTCATTGGGCGACAGGGCTTGAGATGTCAGTTCATCTCAATGTCGGGTAAAAGTCCCACAGAATTGGAAGCAATGTCTCCAAAATAACTTTTACAGTGTTGACGGGGACGTTAAACCTCAAATCAAACAAACAAACAAACAAAACAAGGAGAATTAAGGTGTCTGAATTTTTAGTAGTTTTTACGGTACTGCCACTTTATTTCAGGATTCATCTGACACAGCAACTGTAACAGTGACCCAGGGCTCTACCACTCTTACCTTCTCCAGCTATATCTATGATGCTAATCTGACAGCCATAGTGACTGACATCAGTCCTTCTACTCTGGGAGTCACAGTTAAATGTTGGATTTGATTTCAGTCGTTACCATAGCTGTAACCTTTACATAGGGCTCTGTCAGTCTGGCTTACTCAGGTCGTACACATGACATTCCTTCTGGGTTGCTGTCTTACATTACAGTATTATTCTAATAAACTGGATACCCTTTAAAGAACAGCCCCTGCCCATTGGGGCTTGAAGAAATAGGTGGGCTGCATGTTGCTTCCATGCAGAGCTGAAAACAACCGCACACGAGTACTGGTAAACGGCTTAGAGGATCTAAGCCTGCCCAGGCAAAGCGGTGCGAGAAGGATCGTCCATGCTTATAAACCCTATTGGTTTCATTGGTCGACAGGGCTTGAGATGTCATTTCATCTCAGTGTGGGGTAAAAGTCCCACAATATTGGAAGCAACGTCTCCAAAATGACCTTTATAGTGTTGACAGGGACGTTAAACCTCAAAACAAGCAAACAAAACCCTTAAATGCTGTGAATGGTAAAAATCTGTTGCCATTAGACTGCCCAAGAATACAGAAAAACTATGCAAAATGGCTCCTTCACAGAAATGCAGCCGAGCAAAAAAAGTAGAGCCTTTATTATTCTTACCTTCTAAAGAAAGCTGATCAAATGTTCTTTTAAGTGAGCTGCTAAAACCAGTTTTAATACATTCATTTACATGTTGTGGTAAATTTGAAATGAAAACCAGTTGTAGTTTTCTGAAAACTGTAACAGTGCATGTACATTTCATGACTTCTTTCCTTGACACTTGACAGCAATATGATAACATACTGAGAACAATATGATGAGATTATAAGAATCTGATATGGGGTTCTGTTGTAGATGAGCATTTCCAACCCGAGGGATGACCGTGCTGAGCGGAACCGAGGCTTTGCCGAGGTTCCGCTCAACACGGTCATCCCGAGGGTTGGAAACGCCCATCTACAACAGAACCCCATATTGGATTCTTTTTCTTGCACAACGCCTCCGGTAAGTTTTGACAGCTCACACATGTATATTGTTTACAAAATAAAAGTAGTGCGGAAGTAGTTCCTGTAGTTGAATAGAATTGAAGCACATTTATGTTAGTTGCCTGGGTCGGAACACCAGGGTTAGAACATAAATTTCTATCCCATAGTAAAATCACGGATTTCTTTGTCTGGTGTGCAAGAAATTGAATGTCCATTCCATTGAAAGCTGATCAAGGACATGAAATTGTGGCTGTTAAAATGTACATGTAGGGAAACACAGAAAAGGTGTTTCCCTGTTTGCATTGGTAACAAAACATGCAACAGAATACAGTTAAAAATAGTTCCATTGGTCTGCAATGCACATGTTTTCCTATATTGAGCAATGATTGGCAGATCTTGAGACAGCAGATAAACCCTAGGGTGAGACAGCAGTGTGGGACAAAGAAATCACACACTGTCGTACAAAGGGATATTCTTGTCCCATGTGTGAGAGTATAAGAATCATATATGGGTGTGAGGGGTGGATGGAAAAATCCATCCCAAGGGTCACTGTCCAACATCACGAGGCTTGCCGAGTGATGCCGGACAGTGATCCCGAGGAACAGATTTTTCTATCCACCCCTCACACCCATATAGGATTGTTTTTCTTGCATACATTCCATTTCATAGCGCGGATTTTTAATGCTGCAGTCACTTCAGTTACCGACATCCGCCATATTGTGAAAGCAGGTTTAGTGATGTCAAGTAACCTGATGTGACGTCAACCTCAACGACGGTGCATACGAGGTCGTAATCAACCATTGCATTTAACAAACACGCGATTATATTCGATTTCGGGTCAAAAAGCCAGGGTCAGAACATAAATTTCTACCCAGGGTAAAATCACGGGTTTCCTTGTCTGGTGTGCAAGAATATACTATTGTCATATATGGATGAAACTTTCTTTTGTACAGGAGGAACCATCACTATAAATGGCAACTTGTTTGGCAGTTCTGGTAGCGTGTATATTGGTTCCCAGCTTGTTGAAGTGACATCATTTACTGATACACAGATTATTGTTGAGGCCGATGGAATTGAAGCTGGTAGTCAGATGGTGAAGATAGAGACAGCCAATGGATTTGCTTTAGATGGGTAAGGAAAATAGGGAGGATCCTACATGAGTGCTAATGTATTATTGAATTTATTAAACAAGTCGAGGAAAATGGATAAAATGCGAGGTTTTGCCAATCATTTTATCCCTTTTCCTCAAGGTATAAAAATGCACTACCTCGGCTTTATAACACTACAGGTGTGGTCCAAAGCAAAAACTGTGCAAGTTCAATGAACAAAAATGTAAATATGATATCGAAAAATGACCATACATTTTTGAGATTCATCTTTAACCCATAAAATGCCAATCACAAAAATTGTCATCTGCTTTGCCGTCTGCCAGTTACCTTAAAAGTAATTTTTTACAAACAATCTGGACCCAGATCAGACTGCTCCTGTATGACCAGTCTGATCTGGGCCCACATTGTTTGCCTGTATGCAAAAATATTTTTAAAAAGTTTGCAAAAAAATCAGCAGACATCATAAGTAGACGACATTTTCAGATGTAGTTTTCCTCGGCATCTTAAGGGTTAAATTGACAAAATGATCCACAAGGGTCGACGTCTCGTTAAACCCAAACAAAATCAAAATTGGCACTGGTAATAGCCCAAACTGTGTTATAATGAACAGTTTTATAAAAAGGTTAATGTGTAAAAAAAATAAACAAAAATGTTAACCTCAATATTTTAAACTTTTCTGTCTATTTCTAGGTTTGGTGCAATCCCCAGTATTGATGTAGAACTCAGCGTCACCAGTGTCTACCCACTTCGGGGCTCCCTACAGGGCGGTACCAAACTCACAGTTACAGGTGTAGGTTTCGGAACCAATGAAAGTCTGGTGGAGGTCGGTGTTGGAGATTACACCTGTGACCTTGACACTATCACCAATACCCAGATTGTGTGTCAGATTGAAAACACAGCTACAGTTCACAGGATTACCAATGGAGGAAGACATAAAAGTATGCAACTGTGTTTGCCTTTCTGGGATGATAAAAATGTGTGAACTACACTACAACTTCTTTATAACATTATTAATTATGTCTCCCCCGAAAGAGACATGTTGTTTTTCCCCCGGGCGTCTGTCTGTCTGTCTGTCACACATTCGTGTCCGCTCTATAACTTGAAAACCGTTTGAGCTATCTTCACGAAACTTCATATAGATATTAATCAGCATTGGACGACGTGCAGTGCACAAGAACTATAACTCTCGCATTTATACTTTTTGAATTATCTCCATTGGAAGTTTGTCAGTATGTATTTATTTTAGGATGGCTTAAATAAAGAAGACTTTAAAGACTGTGAACTTTTATTTATAACTTGGGGTGGGTTTGACTGGCCGCAAGGCAGGAAAAATTAGAGTCTGCATCGTTGAACCATGTCAGTCTCTTAGAAGTCTCAGCTCACCCGGAAGGCAGCAAGCAATTTAAATTCTGTATATATTTGACCGGACATAGCCTTTCCCAACTTTTACTAATTATCATCACCTCAGCCTCGGCTCCAGGGTTGAACATGACGTAGAGGGGGACTGTATCCTCACCCATTGCCAGTTACCTGCATTACCCCGATGTACGTACAACCTTTGACAGTCCCCTGTCATGACAACCCCGCCTTAAACTGCAATTATTTTGTTCTTGTGCAAATATTTGTAATATGCTTTTATCCCAACCTAAGTTCAGCAAGCCATTCATTTTAATGAAGCAGACATCGGTGCATAATTTTATTAAGCCGACTTCAAGGGGAGCTGAAATTTCTTTAGAATTTCCGATTTCATGGTAAACTTTGCCTTGCGACTACTCATTTCCCGACATTCAAATGTTTAAAGGCTTCTATTGAAATTGATGGCACATGATGCTGTTTAAATGTAGTAAACACTGTCCCTATAAGATATTCAATCACTTGAAAGTATCTATCAAAGCATTCTTTCACATATTGTTCGATAAGGAGAATGTATTTGAAGCTTAATCCTCAAATGAGTCTGTCTGGTACAACACTTTGTAATAACTGGGTCATCTATGAGTCCTATTGTTCGTTGATTGTGTGTCACACATCACAGCATCTGTTCTGGAGCACCTTTGTTCACTACCAAATCCATGGCACCTGAAAATATTAAACTCATGGGCAGCATCATTTGCTCAGTAAAACCATTCTACACTGTAACTTCATGTGGTTTATATAACATGAATAAGAGTATGTATATCTGAAGAATGCCCACATCCAAGCGCATGCAATACCAAATAAATCAGTTCAAACTATTAACATATTAATTATTCAGGGAGGGATGGGAGGGTTTGTTCGTCCTTGAGTTAACAGGAAAAAGGAAGTTGCCCCAAGGCTGGTTCCCAGCTGAGCACATGGTGATGACATCACAAAACTTAGTGACATCATCAATTTGCTTGACAGGTGTATCATACCAATTAGCTATTCAATTAGTGAGGCAAAATCAATATTGGAAACAATTAAGCACTGCAGGGCATAGAAGTGAGCACTCCGAAGACAAACATGAACAGAAAGCCACCAAAATAAATCAGGAATACTGTTCAAGGCATTATTCCTCTTTATTTTAGGATGGCTTAAATAAAGAAGACTTTAAAGACTGTGAACTTTTATTTATAACTTTGGGTGGGTTTGACTGGCCGCAAGGCAGGAAAAATTAGAGTCTGCATCGTTGAACCATGTCAGTCTCTTAGAAGTCTCAGCTCACCCGGAAGGCAGCAAGCAATTTAAATTCTGTATATATTTGACCGGACATAGCCTTTCCCAACTTTTACTAATTATCATCACCTCAGCCTCGGCTCCAGGGTTGAACATGACGTAGAGGGGGACTGTATCCTCACCCATTGCCAGTTACCTGCATTACCCCGATGTACGTACAACCTTTGACAGTCCCCTGTCATGACAACCCCGCCTTAAACTGCAATTATTTTGTTCTTGTGCAAATATTTGTAATATGCTTTTATCCCAACCTAAGTTCAGCAAGCCATTCATTTTAATGAAGCAGACATCGGTGCATAATTTTATTAAGCCGACTTCAAGGGGAGCTGAAATTTCTTTAGAATTTCCGCCACGAAAATATTTATATTTTCCCCCAAATTCTTAAGAAATTTAATGCATTGCTATTACATTTTTTGGTTATTGATATCTGCAATGAAAAGCTTTATTAAATTTCTGAATGTTTGCACGTAAGTGAGATTACCAAAATCTGACATGTGAACGCCGTCTTTGCTAAACAACTCATTCATATACCAAAGAATATGAGGCTTAATCACACTTGCTCGGGGAAGTTCTGCCATATACTGATGTGCAGCTCTGTTAACTCTCTGAGCTTTCAGATTGAGTAATTTGGTGTCATCTGATTTATTGTTTCTCCATTTTAGCCTTGGCAATATGTCACACCAAACTATCTGTGTTGCATAGAAAACTGAGTGAATGTATGTCAGATCCTTCTTAATTGAATGCATTAATGAAAACTGAGGAATTGTATCAATATCATTCCCACCTAGATGTAGGATGATCATCCTAGGGTGACCTCTGGTGATCATCTGAAGCTGGAGGGCTGGTAGCAGCTGGTCCCAATGCATACTAGACTGGCCTAACCACACTATTCTAAACTGGCTCTGGCTAAGCTGATCACATCCTAGTTTACAGGCGTAGTTGCCACCATGTTTAACAATGGAATCTCCAACTATCCAGATTTCTGGAATAAAAATATGACATAAACATCTGGTAATAATGGGGTAAAATACTCAGTTGCGAATGTATTTGCAAAAAGCACTTGAGCCGCTACTCCAGCGTCCCTGCCTTTTTATGGTCTCTGGCTCTACACCATCGCTAGCCAGATCTGTAGCTCGGCCAATTCTAAAAGAATGTGTTTTAAAGAGAGCTGGTGGTAAGCCCAGTTTTGCGATAGACTTAGTCAATATGCTGGAGAACTGGTACCTTGTTAAAGGTTCCCCATTTATATGACAAAGTAAAGAGCCACCAAGCTTTGGACGAACTTTCAAGAACTGCAGCACAGAATTAACACAACAGATGCTCCCTTTCTCAGCAGGATATATTTTTAGTTTTGTAGTCTTCCCTGTCTGATCAGTTTTAGACTTTCTTATTTGTATATAAAGTATCTTATTGTGAGTATCAAATGACAAGTCACTCAGCTGGAGTGGCCTATCGGCATGTAGTGGGCCTGTATAAACTAACTCACTGATTCGAAGCAGACCATAATAGGCCAAGGAAAATGCAGTTTTGAAAAGTAATGTCTCATATGGGCTAGAACAAATTTCATTTAATTTACCACAAATGGCCTTCAACAAATCCTTTGAAATAGGTGCTCTGTTGTCTTTCTGTTTGCGGGATCTGCGACATCCGTCAAGCATCTTTTGAATGATAAAAGCGCTTGTTGGTTCTTGTAGGTTATTTATTTTGTGAAAATAACTTAAACCAGAACAGTACGTATAAATAGTGGCTGGAGAATGACCCTTCTCAAAACAACTTGATATGAAATATTGGATGTGAATGATAGCAGCAGGCCACTGGGTTCCCAGGCTGTGATGTATTCTGAACTTATTGAAAGCAGTAAGTGCATTTTTGTAGGCTATATGTGTGTTTGTTGCCAAGCTTGCTGACAAAAGCTCTCGGGATCTAGATTGAATATGTTCCATAGATGGCTCGGCATGACATCTGGTTCTTTTTCTGCCATTGGTGCAAGCTCCCGGAACTTGTTGATCTGAAAACGGGATAGGCTGTCAGTGATGTTGCACTTACCTGGAATATGCTGTGCTTTGGCAACTACATTTAGTTGCAGACACTGAAGAGTTAGCGCTCTCAGCAGGGTCATGACCTTATCAGATCTGGATGTCATAGCATTAACTGCATATACCACGGCAGCATTATCACAGTGAAACAGGATCTTTTTGTTACACAGTTCCTTTCCCCAGAGATACAATGACACTAGAATTGGGAACAGTTCTAGTACCATTATATCCCCAGTAAGACCAGATTCATGCCACTCTGCTGGCCATGCAGCATATGACCATTTACCTGAGAAGTAGATGCCAAAACCTATGCTTCCTGAACTGTCTGAATACAATTCAACATCGGCACTAGAAATCCAGAACTGGTCGTGGAACACAGATATGCCGTTGTATTGTTTGAAAAATGCAAGCCACATTTGTAGATCTTTCTTGACATTCTGTGTCACACGAATGTAGTGATGTGGATTTGAAACACCGCACGTTGAATTGATGAGACGCCGGCAAAACGGACGACCAGGAATTATAGCTCTGCATGCAAATTGCAGCACTCCAATGAGAGACTGCATTGTTTTCAAGGTTACCTTCCTTTTTGACAATACAGTATGGATTTTCTGAATGATTTCGTGCACCTTCTCCATTGGTACCCTAACCACCATCTCCTCAGAATCAAGTTCGAGTCCCAAGAAACAAAGTATGGTTTTGGGACCTTCTGTTTTATCACTTGCTATTGGAACCCCCAAATTTCTCATGCAGATTTCAAAATGCCCCATGATAATTTCGCAATCATTTGTGTCCTTTTTACCCCCAAAAAAGAAGTCATCTAAATAGTGCAGCAGTCTGCCAACTGGCGAATGTCTGCGCACTGCAAATTCGAGGAAAGTAGCAAATTTCTCAAATGTGGCACAGCTGATCGAACAACCAAACGGAAGTGCTTTGTCAAAATAATACTGATTTTTGAAGCAAAAACCCAGCTGATTGAAATCAATTATTGCAACGGGAAGCAGTCTAAAAGCATTTTTCAAATCAGATTTGCCCAACAAACAGCCTCGGCCTAAATCCTGCACAATGGCTACCGCCTCATCAAAGCTGGCATATTTGACATAGCACAGCTTAGGGTCTATGAAATCATTGACAGACTGGTTCCTGGGATAAGAAAGATGGTGAATCAGTCTGAAGTCATTCCCATTTTTCTTTTCTACTAAGCCGAGTGGAGAGACTCGTAAGTTAGGGAATGGTGGGTAGGGGAAAGGGCCTGCAACCCTCCCTTCATTGACTTCCTTATCAATTTTCTGCTGTGTAATTTCTGGCCTTGCAAGGGCTGATCTAAGGTTTTTTGATTCAAATGGTATACGGGGCCCTACATAATTTAATGGGAAACCATGCACAAAACCATTCAGAATAATTTCTGCCTCATTGGGACAGTAGAAAGCAAGCTCCTGTTTCAAAGCCTGCAAATTTACAGGTGTTTTACCCAGGGTATTCATTTGTAAGGCTGCACTGCACAGTGTTCTATCTTCGATTGTATCTATTACCTCTGAACATGGGGTTTCCTCTTGAATATCCTCTGCCCCGAAAGGATACATTACCTTGCACTGCTGTAGTCTGCTGCTGCCTGACTGGAAATCCTTGCAGAGTATGTGGACAACTGGACTGACCATGCAATGAAGAATTGCAGGCTGCACATACATGTCTAAACTTACACATATTCCAGGTACAATTGCCATTATTGAAGGCATGGCATGTCAGTGAATTTGTACTGCTTGTGGGATTTGCAGGGGTTGATTGCTTGCTTTTGAATGTATGTACAGTTGGATTGCTTTGAGAAGGATTTGACATTATCCTTAGCCATAGTTCCGCATTTAACGAGCTCCAAGACTGCCTTGTTGCTTCGTTAGCCTGGCGCAGTCGAAATTGTTGATCATACTCTACCCATGATTTTGTGGGGTACCTTACGGCGGCTTCCCTAATGACTGACATGTACTTTAAAATCTCAATAGCTTTTTCTGGAAATGTCTGCAAGTATACACTGGCAAAGATGAGAAATGCATATGTCCATTCATCAATATTTTGGATGGTTTGCTTGGATATTTTTTGCCTAGATTCTATTAAACCTTTTGCATAATTGTAATGCAAGATGCCTCCAGAACAAAAATCAGCAAGCTCTATGCTAGTTTTAAGCAGCAATGCAAGGTTGATATACTTTTGATTCTGGATTTTTTCCTTGATTTGCTGCGGAAGATGAATGGCTAGACCCTCATCACCACACCTCATGGGCTCAATTTCTGGTGTGGATTCATAACAGTCAAGCTGCATGTCTTTAAACACATTATCAAAGTGAATGATACCTTCTGGCTTCTCCTTTTCATTTATACTTCTACCTGATTGTGGCTCAGAGCCACCACCACTGAGAGAAATGGTATCCTCAACCTCATGGTCTGGGAGCTGGTCAGCCTTTTTCTGTCTCTTTGCTGCTCTTCCAGAATTTTGGTTGGTTTCAGCCTGCATCTCAGACCTCCTGACCCTAAGGGCATCCTTTCTAGGGTTTCCTCTTCCAGGCATCTCCAAAAAATGACTGATTTCTTCAGATTTATAAGAGCTCAATTTTTTGCTGCAGTTTGTTCGTCCTTGAGTTAACAGGAAAAAGGAAGTTGCCCCAAGGCTGGTTCCCAGCTGAGCACATGGTGATGACATCACAAAACTTAGTGACATCATCAATTTGCTTGACAGGTGTATCATACCAATTAGCTATTCAATTAGTGAGGCAAAATCAATATTGGAAACAATTAAGCACTGCAGGGCATAGAAGTGAGCACTCCGAAGACAAACATGAACAGAAAGCCACCAAAATAAACCAGGAATACTGTTCAAGGCATTATTCCTCTATATGTATGGGCAAATAGTGTCCGGTCAATAACTTTCTTATTTTCAGATGGATTTTAAAATTACTTGGCAGAAATATTAACAACCGTAAGACGATGTGTGGTGCGCATGAGGCAGGTCGGTACCTCAAAGGTCAAGGTCATACTTAGAGGTCAAATGTCAAAAAAGGGGCCTATTTTTCGTGTTTGGTCAATAACTTTCTTATTTTGAGATGGATTTTAAAATTACCTGGCAGAAATATTAACAACCATGAGACGATGTGTGGAGCCCATGAGGCAGGTGGGACAGGGTACCTCAAAGGTCAAGGTCATACTTAGTGGTCAAAGGTCAAAAAAGGGGCCTTTTTTCGTGTTTCGTCAATAACTTTCTTAGTTTGAGATGGATTTTGAAATCACGTGGCAGAAATGTTAACCAATATAAGACGATGTGTTGCGTGCATGACCCAGGTTGGTACCTTAAAGGTCAAGGTCAAACTTAGAGGTCAAAGGTAAAAAAAGGGGCCTTTTTTCGTGTTTTGTCAATAACTTGCTTATTTTTAGATAGAATTTGAAGTTACTTAGCAAAAATGTTAACTGTCATGAGACGATGTGTTGCATGCATGATTCAGTTTGGTACCTAAAATGTCAAGGTCATACATAGAGTTCAAAGGTAAAAAAGGGGCATTTTTTCGTGTTTGGTCAATAACTTTCTTATTTTGAGATGGATTTTAATATTAATTGGCAGAAATATTAACAACCATGAGACGATGTGTGGTGCGCATGAGGCAGGTGGGTACCTCAAAGGTCAAGGTCATACTTAGAGGTCAAAGGTAAAAAAAGGGGCTTTTTTGTGTTTGGTCAATAACTTTCTTATTTTTAGATGGATTTTGAAATTGCTTGGCAGAAATGTTAACCACCATGAGATGATGTGTTGCACGCATGACCCAGTTTGGTACCTGAAAGTTCAAGATCATACATAGAGGTTAAAGGTAAAAAATGGGGGCCTTTTTTGTGTTCTGTCAATAACTTTCTTATTTTAAGATGGATTTTGAAATTACTTTGCAGAAATGTTAACCACCATGAGACGATGTGTTGTGTGCATGACCCAAGTTGGTACCTCAAATGTCAAGGTCGTACTAAGAGGTCAAAGGACAAAAAGGGGCCTTTTTTAGTGTTCAGCCAATAACTTTCTTATTCCTGGATAGATTGTGAAATTACTTGGCAGAAATGTTAACCATCATGAGATAATGTGTTGCACGCTAGACCCAGGTCGGTACCTCCAAGATCAAGGTCATACTAAGAGGTCAGAGGTAAAAAAAAATTTTGTTTTGTTTTTTTTGTGTCCAGTCAATAATTTTTTTATTTCTGGATGGACTTTATATATAAAGTAACCATGCAGAAATGTTCACCGTCATTAGACCATGAGTCATGTGCAAGACCAAGGTCCATACCTCCAATGTCAAGTTCATACCTAGAGGTCAAAGGTAAAAAAGGGACAGTCAATCACTTCCTTATTCTTTGATGGATTATGAAATTACATCGCAGAAATGTTAACCATCATGAGACGATGTGTTGTACCTCAAAGGTCAAGGCCATACTTAGAGGTCAAAGGTAAAAAAGGTTTTTTTTGTGTACGGCCAATAACTTTTTTATTTTTCTATGAACATTTTTAAAGTTACTTTGGAGAAATGTTCATCTTCATTAGATGATGTGTTGCACACAAGACCCAGCTCAATACCTCCAATGTCAAGGTTATACTTAGAGATCAAAAACGGGGGTGACAGCTGTGTTTTTGTAGAAAAACAAATTCTAGTTAAATATGCCACACCCACTACCGATTATCAACCAATCAGATTACTTGATGCAAGTGGTCGCAACAAATTCTCAATCTGAATGACAATGTGGATCCCAATCATATGGCTTCTTCAGAAGCCATCTGATCTGGATCTACATTGTTTGAAAGATAAGGCATATTCTGGCTCAGCAGGACAAGGGTTAAGAAATAGATCAACTCTAGCAGTGATTTATTGAGTGATATGTAGCGAGAGTGGTTTGTCTTCTTATAACTGACGAAAAACAGTGATATATCAGTAGGGCGGCATCTAAGGCCGTTGCTATGATTCTATTCGCAATCTGCTTCCGCCGGTTGGGACTATATTTTGTCAAAAATATAAGGAAGAAAATCACAAGAACTTCCGGTAATTTATAGGCCATTACATTATGTTACGAGATGTAGATTGGAGAAAAATGAAGGACAGTTAATGAGAATCATCTTTTCTGAGGTCTATAGAAAAGGGTAGAGAGTTTGAAGGCTTAAACCGACTTAGCAGACGCCGCGAAACAACGGCCCCTCAATTTATTGACGTCCAAGTACTTTGATACACATGTTGGGAAAAAATGGCACAAAAAATGCTCCCCTCCAGATTAAGATTATTTTTCGCACATTTGTCAATGACATATCAGTCCGTCTTAAGGACTGAGTGGGAGTTGTCGCGAGCATGTTACATTTAGAAAATCCTTGTTCAACTGAGAGCCAATTCTGCTTGGGTTTACGAAGATTACGCATGCGCGTTTCGATATCTTATCAAGTCATTTTTTTCTCACATGCTTCAGTATTACGGGGGGACATTGTTTAATATGCCTTCAAGTCTGATGAGTTGAATTATTTTGGTAATCTAACCATACTAGAGAGAGAGAGAGAGAGAGAGAGAGAGAGAGAGAGAGAGAGAGAGAGATAGAGAGACCCAGCCAGCAGAGTATGTTGGACCAACGTCGAGCCAACAGCGATACAGCGTGTCTGTCCGGGTCCGACGTTGGCCCACTATTTTGTGCTAGCAAGAGAGAGAGAGAGAGAGAGAGAGAGAGAGAGAGAGAGAGAGAGAGAGAGAGAGAGAGAGAGAGAGGGAGGGAGATGGAGAGAGAAATCAAAATGATGAAAGTTTACAGATAAGCGTAAGGAATGCACCATGAACCGAAAGAAATGACGACGAGAGAGAGAAAGAGAGAGAGAGAGAAAGAGAGAGAGAGAGAGAGACCAATCTGTAAGTTAAAAAAAAATCAGTAGTATGCGGACTTTGATTTAATCGATCAGATTTACTGACGTCATCAAATATGACGTAATTTAATATGATTTCGTCACACCAAACTGTCTACACAGCTGTGTCATGCTGGTGTAAATATACAGTACATTCAGTGTATTGACATATATTGTTGATGTAAATTATAAACAAACACGGTTGAAAGGTGGATTGTTCAGTGAAGAAGATGAGTATGGTACCACAAGACTTGTATTCCACTCGCTTTTCATTCTTTGTTATCGAATACAGGGGAATTCTGTGAGTTTCACTTAAAACTTTTAGCCAAACCTGCCATTTTGGAGAGAAAAAAATGCTTTTGTACACACGTTTCGACCGGAAGTGGGTAGAAAAAAATGGCACAAAAAAATGCTCCCTCGCCGATTTTAGCACAAATTTCAAGGTGACCAGATTAATGTATGCCGGAATTGATGATATAGGTGAGCATTATCGCGAGGAATATTATAATAGTCTATTTTTGGTTTTCCCGATGGTACCGACATGGTTGAAAATTCGCCATTTTCAAACCCTTGGTCTGCCCACACAAAAATGTTAATTCAGGTTTTAGTCTTTATATTGAATACAGCAATATTTATATATATCGCTTTTATCTTTGTCAAAGCTAATAAATAAACGACAATCACGTAATTTGATGCCAAAATAGTAAGTCGAATGGGAGCATCAAATTCGGAAGTAGTCCCATCGAATCGACGCACGAGAATTTTGTTTTTAAATCTACCTACGCTGGCCACTCTGATGCCCTACTGTATCACTCAATAAATCAAGGCACTAGAGCTGATCTATTTGGGTTCTAACACACTAAAAGTCAATGAAAATGCTATTGTTTCCATCAGATTTTCCCTATCGTATGCCATTGTTTAAAGGAATCTCGCCAATATATTTGGCCCCCGGCAGTAGGGGCTTGAAGAAATATATGGGCTGCATGATGCTTCCACGCAGAGCTGAATCCGTCCCGCACACTAGTACTGGTAAACCGCTTAGAGGATCTAAGCCTGTCCAGGATAATTTTGATGACTGAAGGATTTTTTTTATCTTTTATAAAATAAAGGATTGTTGTATGTTCTTATTAGAATCGCCTCATTGAAGCGATTCTAATAAGTTTTCACAACAAACCCTTCCAAGATAAAATCAGAAAACCCGAAGGAGCAGTTTGATCAGGGTCTACACTGTTTGCCATTCTATCTGCACATGTTGGACGCCTTGCTGGATCGTGAAACAAATTTGTCAAAATTTTAGGAGAATTACAGCAAGTCCTCAAGGTGTCTGAATTTTTAGGATTTTTACGGTATCATAAATATATTGATATTCAGAACGATGGGGAGAATTCTCTAGGAACTCAAAAACAACAAATTTGCCATGGTAAATGAGCCATTTGTGTTTATCGAAGATTCTCTGTATGAAAAACCTCCTTTGATCATTGGTCATAATGTTGATGCAGGACAACAAACATTCTGTGGTTGAAACTTGTATTTTCACCCTTATAGCACAGTAGAAAATTCTGAATCAGATAGCAAACTTTTTTGGGAGAAAAAAGGGCTTGACATTACATAAATTTTCTGCTTAGCACACAATGCATATGTGATATTACACATGACTTCTCTGCTGAGCACACGATACACATGTATTTTCAAGCCCTTGACTGACATTACATATGAATTTTCTGCTGAGCACACGGTGAACATATAATGTTAAACCCATTTTCTGTGAAAAGTAAGAATAAAAACTTCGATAAACTGTCTGCAAGTTTGAAATGGTTTGCCATCACTTTAACAAGTCCATGAAATGAACACCCCCTAAACCCCACATTATGTAGAGAAAACTGGGGTTTACTAGGGTATACATTATTGTTTTTATTTCTGCTCCAAGACACAGGTTGTGGGTACTTGTTAGAACCACCTCAACGTGGTGGTTCTAACGAGCACCCACAACCTATGTTTGCAGTATAAATAAAAAAAAATATCACAGACTATTATCAGAACGGTAGCAATTTTGGAGATGTGAAAAGTGCACCATGTCGCATGGGTGTGTTACCATATTGTCTTTTCATTCAGGTTCTGAAAACCCTGTGGATTCCTCATCTTGCCAGTCAGTGACGTCTGCCAAGTCTGGATGTACAGATGACCTGCCCTCTGGTGGTGACCCTGATAAGTTCACATTTGCATTCTGGTCCTGTTCTACACCGGTTGTTGATTCAGTGGACCAACACACAGGAACAGTACAGACACAGATTACGCTCAGTGGGGAAGGATTCTCCACTTCAGATTGCCAGAATGTAATTTTGTTTGGAGACTATCCATGTGATGTTGTGTCGTCCAATGAAAATGCTGTCAGTTGCACCATGGGAAGATCAGATGAAGTTGAACTAGGCATACTTCATCCTTTATCAATGTTTGTTACGAACAGAGGCTATGCATTAGTTAGTATCATGGCTTCAGCAGACAAGAGTTTCGGACTGATACCAAATATAGAGAATATTCATCCTACATCTGGATCAATGGCTGGTGGAGCGGTTATCACTATAAGTGGCTTTGGGTTTGGTGACTCCGCTCTTGTTTACATGGATGGCTATACATGTGCAGTATTAACACATTCTTACACTGAAATCACCTGTGAAACACCACTGTCAAGTGCTGAAACTGAGAGGACAGTTGAGGTTCACGCTATTGTAGGTGGCTCACCTCAACCAGCTGAATGTGAAACATCTACAAAGACATGCCGGTATTCCTATGCCTCTCTGTGGACACCAACAGTCACTGCGATTGACCCTGATACAATGTCAGCCAGTACTACTTTTACAGTAACAGGATCTAATCTTGGAACTGACTCATCAGCTTTGGAAGTTTATGTGGGTGATGTGTCTGCAACAGTTGTTTCTGTTGATGGTACCACTGTTGTAGCTACTGTTCAGAATGTTGCTGCTGGTAATAATGATGTCATTGTTAAACATGTAGAGAATGGTAAAGCTGATGGCAGTCTTGTTGTCTCAGGAACTCCAAATATCTCCAGTATAGTACCCAGCTCTGGTAGTGTGTACGGTGAAACTGAAATAACCATCAGTGGTAATGGATTTGTTGACGGAGATACAACTATTACCATAGACAGCTCTGAATGTGTAATAACTTCTATATCACTGTCTGAGGTCACATGTACTACTCCATCACATGCAGCAGGTTCTGTCCACATTGTCGTTACTTCCAATTCTGTGTCTTATTCTCCTGAACCATTCACCTACTCTACTGGTTCCACTCCTACTGTATCCTCTATCAGCCCGACCTCTGGTCTCCCCGGCGACACACTCACCATAACAGGCTCCAACTTGGCTGGTGGCAGTGTTGTAGTACTTCTGGATGGTGTCCCTTGTAACATCACAACTGGTTCCAGTTCTCAGATACAGTGTACTATAGGAGCTCATGCAACAGGCTTGGCACCAGTCTATGTCTATGTGGCTGACCTTGGAGCATCAAATACTGAGGTGCACTTTGAGTACACGCTGCAACTTTCCAGTGTCAATCCCAGTACAGGTTTGTAGAAATTTGTGTTTGTAAACCATAACCTCTTTTTATCATATGATGTCGTTGATAATCCGTGGATAACGTCGTGTAATAAAAATCGTATGACCACACGTGTAATAACACTTTGGTGGGATTAAGTAATGTCATGACGACGTCCATTTCAACAATGCATTTTTCGTAGAAAAGTTGTCAAATTAAAAGCCGATAAAATCCAGTTTAAAGTAGTCATATGATAAAGAGAATCTTACACTCGTGGTCATTTCATATGATATTTATGAAACTCGCCAAAGGCTCGTTTCATAAATATCATATGAAATGACCACTCGTGTAAGATCCTCTATATAAGATGATAAGACAGCACTTCATTATAACATGATTTTGAATATAACATGGTTTGAAGTTGGATAAAAATGTATAGATTATATAGAAAAATGATCATAAATGGACATTTTTCTACATGACCTTTACATTTTTGTATGGATATAACATGGTTGTTTCTGCATCTGTGTTATAAAGAGATTTTGATATATGCAAATCACGGTAATTGTCGTCTGCTTTGTCAGCTGCCGGTTACTTTAAAAGTCATTTTTGCAAAAAGTGTGGACCCAGATGAGACTGCTCCTAGAGGGGAGCAGTCTGATCTGGGTCCACACTGTTTGCCATAATGAAAAAAATATTACTAAAAATTTTGCTAGAAGATTCAGCAGACAACATAAGCAGACAACATTTTCAGATATAGTTTTTCTCGGCATCTTAAGGGTTAATGCATTCGACATAACCCATGGACAAAATTGCTTGTGGCACAGGCAAACAATGATAGTTCTAGGTTTTCTGCTGATTGTCCATAGGTGGTCTTTCCTTTGCAGTTTTCTATATGTTTATTGCATTTGTATATGCATTTTTATCACATGACATCGTTGATAAGCAGTGGATAACGTCGTGTAATAAAAATCATATGACCACATGTGTAATAACACTTTGGTGGGATTAAGTAGCGTCATGATGACTTCCATGTCAACCATGCATTATTTTGTGGAAAGTGGAAAAAATTGTCAAATTTCAAGGCGATAAAATCCAAATTAAAGTGGTCATATGATAAACAGAATCTTACACTCGTGGTCATTTCATATGAAATTTATGAAACTCGCCAAAGGCTCGTTTCATAAATTTCATATGAAATGACCTCTCGTGTAAGATCCTCTATGTTTAATAGACGCATTAATATTTACAAATAATTAAATAATTTTTTTGCCTTTTGTTTGGAAACATGATAGTTAGTCTTAGTAACATTGTACATGTACTGTCAAGCAACTTTTTATTAAAGTTAGCAACTTTCCTACCTTCTCATTGGTCCATTTGTTAGTAGTGTACATCTTTCCTGTACTAGCAAATACAATATACACATGTATTAGTCTTGTGTATTTTTGCTGAAAAAATGTGAGTAGCGTTTGCGTCTGTAAAAGTTTCTCAGCATTACGATAACACAGCCGTGTGACATAGTACATTCTTTCATTTCTCCAAAATTAATGTGTATGTTTGTTTTGTTAACCAGGGGGCACTGCAGGAGGTCAGACTGTGACCTTGACAGGACAAGGATTCTCCGAGTCTGTGGAAGCTACTATCTGTGGTCAGACCTGTTCCTTGAAAGAGACTACTTCTTCACAATATAAATGTATTACACCATCAAATTCTGGTAAGTTTCAGTCTGCATGCCATATTCTTTCAATGTACAGTCCAACCTGTATTAAGCAAGCACCTATAAGATAATCAAAATGTACTTGGTAAAGGCAGGTGCTTGTTTAATACATGTGTGTTTTAAAGTATTTAAAGTATTTGCCTTTTATGGGATTGGGATACCTGCTTGCTTTAGACAGGTTGCTTGCTTAATACAGGTGGCAACTAAGGCAGGTTTTACTGTATTGCAGCAATTTTTCAAATTTTGCAGTTTCAAAACTGCTGAAATTATTTTAATTCTGAATATACAAGAGCAAAAAGGGTAATCCTTATCCGAGACCGGCAGTTACCTTTACTATTTTATTAAACTATGGCTCTATAAATTAATGCTAACTAAAATTTAAAAATCAGTAGTTACTGTTACCATTGATCTCAGTGGTGATGTCGGCAAAAATATGACCTGTGAGTAGACTGGCCTCTGTGGTCGAGTTTGTGAAAGCAGTGTCCCATAATCATTAGGTGTCTTATCACTGTGGGTAAGAGCCTGATTGTTGTATCATGTGAAACACCAAGTTCTGCAATGGAAGTTCAGGTAGTATTCTGGTTTTCACCCACCTCTGATTGAAGATCGGCTAGAATTGTGTGTAATAATATTGAATGGGCTGTAAAACAAGAACAACAACAACAAAACTGTCCTTTGTGTGGCTTTGTTTTCTTTAAACACTTCCTTCAGAAGCATAAATAACTTCATCTGAAAAAGCTAAATAAATATGTTTTCCACCAATATAACTTTGGTGAAAATATATAACACCATATTATATATTACAGTTTTGGAAAGTATTTGTTAATACACTGGCTGTGAAGTTTTCAGTTGTCAAATACTTTTGGCATGATACTATAGCTCTCATTTAATACACAGCATAAATAGGCCTAACTTTAATATCCTAACTTTTCCAACAAAATTGCAAAAATGCAAAAGGTGGAAACACAAATCAGAATGCTTCTAGCCAAACAGTCTGATCATAAACTGTTCCATTTTGCCAAGGATTTTTTTATCAAGATAATTTTATCAATAAACTAGATTGCGCAGTCGATGGTAAACCATCGCAAATACCCGCTTTTCTATGAATAACACTAATGACTATGTATTAGCTAGCCAAAACTACATGTAAGTTAAAAAAAAAGTTGCAAAGAACATTCTAACTGATAAGCAAAGTTTCAGAAGGGTAACTCCTATAGTTTAGAAGATATGGCAAAGTCATACTTTTTGACCTTTGACCCTGGGGATATGTTATGGTCCACAAAAAGAATTACAATTTTTTCTTTATTCCAACGGCCATCCAATAACCAAAGCTTCAGAAGTGTAACTCCAATAGTTTAGGCAAAGTCATACTTTTTTACCTTTGACCTTGGGGTCAGGTTGAGGACAAGGTCATACCAAAAGTAGCCCAATTTATTCTATATTCCAAGAGCCATCCAATAACCAAAGTTTCAGAAGTGTAGCTCCAATAGTTTAGAAAATATGGCAAAATAATTCTTTTTGACCTTTGACCAAAAGTAGCCTAATATATTCTATATTCCAAAGGCCATCAAATAAGCAAAGTTTCAGAAGTGTAATTACATTTGTTTAGGAGATATGGCAAAGTCATATTTTGTGACCTTTGATCTTGGGGTCATGTTAAGGCCAGGGTCATGCCAAAGGTAGCCCAATTTATTCTTTATTACAAGGGCCATCCAATCAACAAAGTTTCAGAAGTGTAACTCCAATAATTTAGAAGGTATGGCAAAATCATACTTTTTGCACTTGACCTTGGGGTCATGTTGAGGTCAAGGTCATCCCAAACAATGCCCAATTTATTCTATTATCCAAGGGCCATCCAATAAGCAAAGTTTCAGAAGTGTTACTCGAATAGTTTAGGAGATATGGCAAACTCATACTTTTTGACCTTTGACCTTGGGGCCATGTTGGGGTCAAGGTCACAAAAAAGTAGCCCACTGCCATCTACATACCATGTACTATCCACATGCAAAGTTTCAAAAGTGTAACTTAAGATATGGCAAAGTCATACTTTTTTGACCTTTGACCTTGGGGCCATGTTGGGGTCAAGGTCACAAAAAAGTAGCCCACTGCCATCTACATACCATGTCCTATCCACATGCAAAGTTTCAAAAGTGTAACTTCAGTGTTTGCAGAGGAGATCCATTTACAAGAAACGTGACGGACAGACAGACTGACGCCCACTCAACTCTGGTAACAAAACAATATACCCGATTTTTCTTCATAAAAGTGGGTATAATAATTACTGAATGCTTGTATTTTATTTTTTTATTAAAGGAAATGGGAACACCTGGCGGATATTTCAAAAAAATTTTAAAGGGAGACAACTTATGAGACTTCCTGTTCGCTTTTGTATAAACTCTGTCCTACTGAAAAAGGGGTCAACTGTTCAAGGAAAGAATTTGCTCCAGAACAGTTGACCCTGATTGGCATCTGCTTTTGTTTGCTTTACCTTGTCAGCTGGCCTCGGTAGCTCAGTCGGATGTGCTTCTGACTGGTGATCAGGAGGATGCGGGTTAGATACCTACTGGGGTCGGCAACATTCTTTCATGGAGACTGATCATTAAATCTTTTGTATGGTCATTCTCTCCCTTCCGCTGATTCAAGAAGGTCAGTTGTCAGTTTCTGGCGACAGAATGTGCACTTCACTGGTTAACAGCATATGTATAAGCCTGCCCAGGAAAAGTGTGGATAGGTAAACTGACTGGCTCAAAAATGACCCAAAATAGTGTTGACTGGGCCATTAAACTCCAACACAAACAAACAAACAAAATTTACCTTATGAATTTGGGTACACTCACTTAGGAAAATATTCGCTTCTGTGTTTGGAGACTACTTCTTTAGACTCAGTGGCAAACTTAATTTATTCAGCAAGACAAGGGTTAAACCATCTTACTGTTATGTTTCAGCCCAGACCTGTGGTGTAGTGGTCACTGTTAATGGTCTGAGTAAGACATTGTCAAGTGCCTATACCTATGATGCTGGCCTGACCCCCATTGTTTCTGGTGTGTCTCCGTCCCGGGGTGGTACTGGTGGGGGGACCACAATCACCGTCACTGGCTCAGGATTTGGGTAAGTTTACCATATTTACCCTAAATATTTGAACACCTCAACTCTACCATAGTTGCTTTAAAATTGGAACAATTACAATTTACTCCCCAGTTTTGCATCTATAAACAGCTGTATATGTACTTGTAGCAAATGGTGTAGACCCTGATGAGATGCCACATTCTGTGGCATCTCATCTGGGTTTACACTGCTTGCTCAGGCCTGTCTGTCAAAATAGACACAGTAAATAGGGATATACATACACAGCTTCTGTATATTCATTGAATTGAGGTTTAACATTCCCATCAACATTATTTAGGTCATTTTGGAGACATTGCTTCCAATTTTGTGGGTTGTTTACCAGATATTGAGAAGGAATGACATTTCAAGCCCTGCGGTCTAATGAAACCGAAAGGCTTTTTTGCATTGGATGGTCTGATGCACATAACTTTGCTTTGACAGGCATAGTCTTTCTAAGCAGTTTACCAGTACTCATGTGTGGTCAGTTTCAGCTCTGCATGGAAGCACCATGCAGCCCAGTCTATTTCTCCAAGCCCCGATGGGTGGGGGCAGGCAGCTTCTATATAACATTGTAGATAGGATCCAAAGCAAAGTCCAGCATATAGCTTGTAACTGCTTAACGCAACACATAGTTTTTATAGAAACATGAACATACTTGTAAGTGGCCATGAAAAATGAACATACTTGTAAGTGTTCATGAAAAATGTACATACTTGTAAGTGGTCATGAAAAATGAACATACTTGTCAGATGTTCACAGCATTTTTGTTTGTTTGTTTGATTTGAGGTTTGACATCCCCATCAACACAGGAAGGGTCATTTTGGAGACGTTGCTTCCAATTTTGTGGGACTTTTACCCGACATTGAGATGAAATGACATATCAAGCCCTGTCGCCCAATGACACCAATAGGGTTTATTAGCATGGACGGTCCACCTCGCACCGCGGTTCCTGGACAGGCTTAGATTCTCTAAGAGGTTTACCAGTACTAGTGTGGGGACCGGATTCAGCTCTGCGTGGAAGCATCATGCAGCCAATATATTTCTTCAAGCCCCTATGGGCGGGGGCCAATTCACAGCATTTGTTTCTTGAAGTAATAAAGGAAAAAAGTCCTTTAATCACATATTATACTATTCCTTACTAAGTAAGTAAGTTACTCTTCATAGTGACAAATTCACTTTCACAGCACAATGGTTATTTTGTTTGTTTGATTTGAAGTTTAACGTCCCTGTCAACACTGTATAGGTCATTTTGGAGACGTTGCTTCCAATTTTGTGGAACTTTTACCCGACATTGAGATGAAATGACATCTCAAACCCTGCCCCCCAATGAAACCAATAGGGTTTATTAGCATGGTTGGGCCAACTAGGACCACTTTGCCTGGGCAGGCTTAGATCCTCTAAGCGGTTTACCAGTACTCGTGTAGGGGTCAGTTTCAGCTCTGCGTGGAAGCATCATGCAGCCCATCTATTTCTTCAAGCCCGGATGGATGGGGGCCGCAAAGTATCACATTTACCGCATGTACCTGGACAGACAGGCCTGAGCAAACAGCGCAGTCCCAAATCAGACGTTGCCGAATACAGATTATGTGGCAACTCATCAGGGTTGTCACTGCTTACCATTTACATTATCAGGCAGTATACCATACTTGTTCAGATTTTAGCAAAATCATCAACAAGCATAGTTAAGAGTTGCCATGTTCAAATATTTGTGGTAAATACATATGAAAAAAAGATTCTAATACAATACATGGATTGATATTATAAAATGACAAAAAGGATAAACCAGTCTCCTAGCATGCACAAATATTAAACTCAGCTAAATTCTAAAACTCAATGGCAACAACTAGAAGTCAATGGCAACAATAAAAAATTTTCCTTTCTTATGATGTAGAAAATCTCACAGTACTGCAGGCAGCAAAAATAAACCGCGACAGAAGAACCGCCTTGGAACGGTCAGCAGAAACGAATTCCACTGGGGGGCTTAAATCAATTTTACGTGGCCACAATCCTCGCCCTTACTTCCATCGCGATTAAGACAAATAACTTGTTCTGTTCTGTCCGCATGAAGGCCTCCAAACTCATCAGTGCAACATCTCTGTGAACACAAAAATCAAACAACCACAGAGATGAAACAATGGTGAGGACTCGACAGCAAGAAACCACTGAAATGCTGGAGCAAAAGAAAACCAACAGTTAGACTCCAATGGGCCCAAACAGAGAGAGAGCATCAGGTACCAACCAAATAAGCCTTTACGCTGGAACCGTCATAGAATCACAGGCCTGACCCTCTGGCATGCAATTAAATTTAAAGACGGAAGCAAAGTTGTCAACTGTGATTGGGTTAACTACCATGCAGTCTGGCATAACCTTTATGTTGTACCCAATCTTTTTATATCGAAGATTGATTTTACGAAATTGGGTGCTGAAGTCATTGCTGTTATATATTTTTCTGAATTCCGATAGACCTTGTTACAGGAGAGTCCAATATTGAATTTTGAAATTATATGAGAATGACGTCTATAAAAGCCTATGTTATGGCCGGGTACTTGTTAGTATTGCTTCAACAACAAAAATGATTTAAGAGTTCCCTCCCCAGGAGGGGTTTCCGCTGCCTTGGAATGAACACAGCTGAGGTGGAGTTAAATATTTGGATTGATGCCAGATACTTTTTCATTTTAGAACAAGTGCTGAAGATGTCAGTGTGACAATAGATGGCAGCAGCTGTACTGTTACCAGGGTAACCAACACAGAACTGGAATGTACGACAGGACCGCATCTGGGATCTATTGACTCGAGTGTTGAAGTAGAGGTGTCGGGAAATGGAATCGCCCAGGAGGTCAGTAGCTTGAAGAACAGGCATCAGAGAAACAGTTAAATCAAAGTACTGTAATGGTCCTAAGTATTGGGATAGAAAGGCCTAAGCAAACAGTGTAGACCAAGATCAGACTGCTCCCAAAGGAGCAGTCTGATCATGTTCAACGCTGTTTGCCATTCTGTCTGCACTTTTTGGACTCCATGCTAGATTATGAACCAAATTAGTGAAAATTTCAGAAGAATTACAGCAAGTCCTCCAGGTGTCCGAATTTTTAAGATTTTTACGGTAACTGGTGGGTTCTCTTGTCTTGGAGTGTAGTCTGGAAAAATTTACCTGAATATGGACTAAGACTGTTTCGTCTTGGACTGTTTTGTTTGACACTTTGATGACAAATGTGACCCTCCACATAACAGCTTTAGACAGTCTAATGGCAGTTTTAGGGGTTTTTTATGTTTGTTTGTCGGAAAAGTTTTCCTTACTTTAAGAGGAATGAGAACACTGTGCAGATTTTTTCTGCCATTTTTCAAAGACAGACAACATTCAGGACTTCCTGTTTACTTTTCTATAAGCTCTGTCCCATGGAAAAAGGGGTCAACTCTTAAAGAAAAGAATTTGCTCCTCGGGAGATAATTCTTCTCTTTCTGCAAGAGTTGCCTCCCCTGAAAGTGTATCCATTCCCCTTGTAAAACAGTGATAGCTTATCTGAGTGTTCACTGTTTAGAGGCCCTATTCATTGAGGGTTAACTGATTCTGTATCAAAAATCAGTTTCTGGTATTGGCACATCATTTATTTTAATTGAACTCTTTAATTTTTAATTTCCATGTGGTTTAACTTTATAAGTCAACGGTGGTCATGTGGGCAGGAGCACTACAGCCTGTTGCTGTAGTGTTAATTTTGGCAAACAATTTAACTCAAAAAGTAAAAGGACACACTGGGTAAATTATTCAGGGGAAACAACTTTTTTTGTTTCTTTTTTTTTTTGCTTTAAAAAAGGTAAATTTGAGTAATTTGATTATGATAACAGATTTTTTGTGTCATATAATGCACTCTTTTCTCCACAACAGGAGATTTTTCTGATGAAAATTTGATATTTTTCTGATTTATACTCAAAACATACATGTGGGTGCTCATTAGGACCACCTCATTGAGGCAGTTCTAATGGGTATACACAACCTGTCTTGTAGCAGAAATGAGAAAAAATAATGTATACCCCTGTAAAGACCAGTTTACTATATATGAAGTGGGTCTTACAGAGAGATGTTCATTACATGGACTTGTTAAAGATTTGTTACAAGCAAGGATAGCCTGTCATTACAGACAATGTCCAATCTTAATAACATGTGATTTCCGCTACTAAGACCACCTGACTTTAAGACTAAATCTGCTTTTAAAAGCGTATTGAGAAAGTTTCAGTTATTCTTTCTTTGTGTTTTCCTAAACCAGTGTCTCCCAATAAGAGACCACCTTTTGGACTGTTCAAAAGTAGTCTTAAAGACCACTTTTGAACAGTCCCTAAGGTGGTCTTAATATAGGAATTTTATTGTAATTAGCTCTGATTTAAAATCCTTACAATTCCATTGTCTGATCCCCACAGTATGAGCACAAAGTCCAAAATAAATAATAATCCTTAAGTAATCCAACAAGGAATTTAGATTTTATTTCTCCTTATATAGATTCAGTGAATTCGCTCATATGCTAAAGATAATATGATCTACAAATTTGTGGGTTCTTTAATCCCTTTTCTTGTAAACAAAATATTTACCAACTTTTATTATTTTTCTGACTTATATTGTAGATATTTCCTTCACAATAGGAAATGGGTATGGGTTAAATGTGGGAATCAGAAAAAAAAATTCCTTTACTAAACAGATGAAATTGGGCACTACTTGATGCACATGATGGTGGATTAGGATATTTATCTATTCATATTTATCTATTCATATCCTTACAACAGGTAATGTTTATTAGTAGCAGATTTGCAGTATTTCATTTTTAGCTCCACTGGCCGAAGGCCAGCGGGAAGGCCAGCGGGGCTATTGTCATGGCCCTGTGTCCGTCGTGCGTCCGTGCGTTAACTTTTTCTTTAGACATCTTCTCCTCCTAAACTACTGGGCCAATTGTAACCAAACTTCACAGGAATGTTCCTTACATAGTCCTCTTCTAAATTCCTTCAAAGAATTTTGTTACACCCAGAACTCTGGTTGCCATGGCAACAAAACCAAAAAAAAAATAAAAATCTTTAAAAATCTTCTCCTCCAAAACCACCTGTTGGATTTCATTTTTATTTTGCATGACTGTTCCTTGGGTTGACCTCTTTCAGATTCCTTGAAGAAATTTTGATCCGACAAAAAACATGGCCGCCATGGGCGGGGCTTATTTTCCCTATTTAACATATAGTGTAATGCTAAAACATCTTCTCCTACTAAACTATTGGGCCCATTGTAACCAAACTTCACAGGAATGTTACTTACTTAGTCCTCTTCTAAATTTCTTCATAGAATTTTGTTACACCCAGAACTCTGGTTGCCATGGCAACAAAACAACACAAAATATTAAAAATCTTTAAAAATCTTCTCCTCCAAAACCACCTGTTGGATTTCATTTTTATTTTGCATGAATGTTCCTTGGGTGGACCCCTTTCAGATTCCTTGAAGAAATTTTGATCCGAAAAAAAAAACATGGCCGCCATGGGCGGGGCTTATTTTCCCTATTTAACATATAGTGTAATGCTAAAACATCTTCTCCTCCTAAACTACTGGGCCAATTGTAACCAAACTTCACAGGAATGTTCCTTACTTAGTCCTCTTCTAAATTCCTTCAAAGAATTTTGTTACACCCAGAACTCTGGTTGCCATGGCAACAAAACCACACAAAAAATTAAAAATCGTTAAACATCTTCTCCTCCAAACCCACCTGTTGGATTTCATTATCCCCTCGCACAACATAGTTGTGAGGGGATATAGCATTTGTCCCGTACGTACGTACGTAAGTACGTACTTTTGTCATCGCTCTAGCGCCACTTACGTACATACGTACTTTTGTCATCGCTCTAGAGCCTACATTTCTTGACCGATTTTAATATAACTTCACACAAACGTTCCTTACGACAATATCTCGAGCGAGTTGGACTTTCAAGGTCATGACCTCAAGGTCAAGGTCACTCTGGCTATTTTTTGAAAAACTTTGTCATGGCTCTAGCGCCTACATTTCTCCCCCAATTTCAATATAACTTCAAACAAATGATCCGTATAAAAATATCTCGAGCGAGTTGGACTTTCAAGGTCATGACCTCAAGGTCAAGGTCACTGTGGCTATTTTTAGAAAAACATTGTCATCGCTCTAACGCTTACATTTCTTCACCAATTTCAATATAACTTCACACAAATGATCCTTATAAAAATATCTTGAGCGAGTTCCACTTTCAAGGTCATGGCTTTAAGGTCAAGGTCACAGTGGCTATTTTTAGAAAAACTTTGTCATCGCTCTAGCTCCTACATTTCTTCACTGATACCAATATAACTTCACACAAATGTTCCTTATGACAATATCTTGAGCGAGTTGGACTTTCAAGGTCATGACCTCAAGGTCAAGGTCACTGTGGCTATTTTTAGAAAAACATTTTCATCGCTCTAGCGCCTACATTTCTTCACCAATTTCAATATAACTTCACACAAATGTTCCTTATAAAAATATCTCCAGTGAGTTCGACTTTCCAACTCATGGCTTCAAGGTCAGGGTCACTGTGGCTATTTTTAGAAAAAACTTTGTCATTGCTCTATCGCCTATATTTCTTCACTGATTTCAATATAACTTCACACAAATGTTCCTTATGACAATATCTCAAGCGGGTTCGACTATCAATGTCATGGCCTCAAGGTCAAGGTCACTGTGGCTATTTTTTAGAAAAACTTTGTCATCGCTCTAGCGTTTACATTTCTTCACCAATTTCAATATAACTTCATACAAATGTTCCTTATGACAATATCTCTAGCGAGTTCCACTTTCAAGGTCAAGGTCACTGTGTCTATTTTTAGAAAAACTTCGTCATCCCTCTAGCGCTTACATTTCTTCATCGATTTCCATATAACTTCACACAAATGTTCCTTATGACAATATCTCACCATTTCGACTTTCAAGGTCAAGGTCACTATGGCTATTTTTAGAAAACTTTGTTATCGCTCTAGCGCCTACATTTCTTCACTGATTTCAATATATTTTCACACAAATGTGCTTATGACAATACCTCGAACGAGTTTGACTTTCAAGGTCAAGGTCACTGTGGCTATTTTTAGAAAAACTTTGTCATTGCTCTAGCGCTTACATTTTTTTTCACCAATTTCAATATTACTTCACACAAATGTTCCTTATAACAATATCTCTAGTGAGTTCCACTTTCAAGGTCAAGGTCACTGTGGCTATTTTTAGAAAAACTTTGTCATGGCTCTAGCGCTTACATTTCTTCATCCATTTCAATATAACTTCACACAAATGTTCTTTATGACAATACCTCAAGCGAGTTTGATTTTCAAGGTCAAGGTCACTGTGGCTATTTGTAGAAAAACTTTGTCATTGCTCTAGTGACTACATTTTTTCACAAATTTCAATATAACTTCACACAAATGTTCCTTATGACACTATCTCGAGCTATTTAGACTTTCAAGGTCACTGTGGCTATTTTTAGAGAAACTTTGTCATCGCTCTAGTGCCTACATTTAATGATGGATTGTAATAGAACTTCACACAAATGTTTCTTATGATAATATCTCGACTTACTTCGTCTTTCAAGGTCATGACCTCAAAGTCAAGGTCACTGTGGCTATCTTTAGAAAAACTTTGTCATCGCTCTACCGCCTACATTTATTAACAGATTTTAATATAACTTCACACAAAAGATGCTTATGATAATATCTTGAGCAAAGATCTACTTTCGTGGTCATGGCCTCAAGTCAAGGTCACTATGGCTATTTTTAGAGAAACGTCATCACTCTAGAATGTACATTTATTGGAGGATTTTTAAACAAACTTGACACAAATGTTGCATATGATAATATCTCAAGCAAGTTGGACTTTTGCCATTTCAGTGTTTTCCACACACGAAGTTGTCTAGTGCGAGGGGATTTGTATCGCATGCGATGCCTTGTTTTTATTTTGCATGAATGTTCCTTGGGTGGACCTCTTTTAGATTCCTTGAAGAAATTTTGATCCGACAAAAAACATGGCCGCCATGGGCGGGGCTTATTTTCACTATTTAACATATAACGTAATGGTAAAAAATCATTTTCTGCAAAAGTTCTTGTGGGATTTCATTGTAATTTGCATGAATTGTCCTTGGGTGGACTGTTGTCAGATTCCTTGAAAAAAATTTGATCTTACAAAAAAACATGGCCGCCATGGGCGAGACTTATTTTCACTATATAACATATAGTGTAATGCTGAAAATATTTTCTGCAAAAGTTCTTGTTTTATTTCATAGTTATTTGGCATGCATGTTCCTTGGGTGGACCTCTGTCAGATTCCTTGAAGAAATTTTGATCCGACATAAAACATGGCTGCAGTGGGCGGGGTTTATTTTCACTATATAAAATGTAGTGTAATGTTAAAAAAGTCTTCTCTTCTTCAAAAGTTCTTGTTTATTTGTTTATTTATTTATTTATTTATTTATTTATTTAAAAGTACCTTCCTGTATCTGAATTAATCTCCTCCAATTTTGCTGACTATCACATATCTATAGAGGTCCACCTACAAATTGTCATTCTAAAATTCAAAACATCAGAAATTTCACATGCCCATCACACTGGTGATAGAACTGATGTTTTCAACACAAACTCTATTTATTATGTCTCCCCCGAAAAATTTTTTTTCGGAGAGACATATTGTTTTTCCCCCGGGCGTCTGTCTGTCTGTCTGTCCGTCTGTCCGTCTGTCACACTTTCGTGTCCGCTCTGTAACTTGAAAACCGTTAGAGCTATCGTCACGAAACTTCGTATAAATATTAATCAGCATTAGACGACGTGCAGTGCGCAAGAACCATAACTCTCGCATTTATACTTTTTGAATTATCTCCCTTGGAAGTTTGTTGGTATGTATATATGCATGGGCAAATCGTGTCCGGTCAATAGCTTTCTTATTTTTTGATGGATTTTAAAATTACTTGGCAGAAATATTAACAACCATAAGACGATGTGTGGTGCGCATGAGGCAGGTCGGTACCTCAAAGGTCAAGGTCATACTTAGAGGTCAAAGGTCAAAAAAGGGGCCTTTTTTTCGTATTTGGTCAATAACTTTCTTATTTTGAGATGGATTTTAAAATTACTTGGCATAATTATTAACAACCATAAGACGATGTGTGGTGCGCATGAGGCAGGTCGGTTCCTCAAAGGTCAAGGTCATACTTAGAGGTCAAAGGTCAAAAAAGGGGCCTTTTTTTCGTATTTGGTCAATAACTTTCTAATTTTGAGATGGATTTTAAAATTACTTGGCATAATTATTAACAATCATGAGACGATGTGTGGTGCACATGAGGCAGGTCGGTACCTCAAAGGTCAAGGTCATACTTAGAGGTCAAAGGTAAAAAAGTTGGCCTTTTTTTCGTATTTGGTCAATAACTTTCTTATTTTGAGATGGATTTTGAAATCACATGGCAGAAATGTGAACCAATATAAGGCGATGTGTTGCGCGCATGACCCAGGTTGTTACCTCAAAGGTCAAGGTCATACTTAGAGGTCAAAGGTAAAAAAAGGGGCCTTTTTTCGGGTTTTGTCAATAACTTGCCTATTTTTAAATAGAATTTGAAGTTACTTGGCAAACATGTTAACTATCATGGGACGATGTGTTGCATGCATGATTCAGTTTGGTACCTAAAATGTCAAGGTCATACATAGAGGTCAAAGGTAAAAAAGGGGCCTTTTTTCGTGTTTGGTCAATAACTTTCTTATTTTTAGATGGATTTTGAAATTGCTAGGCAGAAATGTTAACCACCATGAGATGATGTGTTGCACGCATGACCCAGTTTAATACCTGAAAGGTCAAGGTCATACATAGAGGTTAAAGGTAAAAAAGGGGCCTTTTTTGTGTTCTGTCAATAACTTTCTTATTATGCCCCCAACTTTGAAAAAGTTTGAGGGGCATATTGGTTCTGGTTCGTTTGTCCGTTCGTCCGTCCGTTACGCTTTTGATGCATAGCATAACTAAAGAACCGTGTATGCTAGGGTTTTGAAATTTCATATATGGATTCCTCATGGAAAATTAGCTGACGCGTATTTTTTTTCTCGTCCCGATTATGCCCCCTTCAAGAGTTATTGCCCTTTGAATTTTTTTTTAATAAAATCTTGTCAGCAAGATATCTCAAAAACTATTGGAGCTAGAGCCTTGAAAGTTGGTGATTATATTGATGGTGATGAGTAAATGAACTGATTAACTTTTGACAAAATTCCGAAAAATACTTTGTGAGTTATGGCCCTTTGTCATTTTGGTAATTTGTGCCCATTGTAATGTATGCTTAAAGTGATGCATAGCATAACTTTAGAACCATGTATGCTAGGGTTTTGAAATTTCATATATGGATTCCTCATGGAAAATTAGCTGACGCGTATTTTTTTCTCGTCCGGAATATGCCCCTTTCAAGAGTTATTGCCCTTTGAATTTTTTTAGCTCACCTGACCGAAGGTCATGGTGAGCTTTTGTGACAGTAAGATGTCCGGCGTCGTCGTCCGTCGTCCGTCGTCCGTCGTGCGTAAACTTTTTCTTGTGAACACACTAGAGGCCACAGTTTTGGTCCAATTATCATCAAACTTGCTCAGAATGATAATCATGACAATATCTCGGTCAAGTTCGAATTTGGGTCATGTCGGGTAAAAAAGTAGGTCAGTAGGTCAAATCATAGAAAAACCTTGTGAACACTCGAGAGGCCACAATTTTGGTCCAATCATCATCAAACTTGCTCAGAATGATCATTGTGACAATATTTTAGTGAAGTTTGAATATGGATCATGTCGGCTTAAAAAGTAGGTCAGCGGGTCAAATCATAGAAAAACCTTGTGAACACCCTAGAGGCCACAATTTTGGTCCAATCATAATCAAACTTGCTCAGAATGATCATCATGACAATATCTTGGTCAAGTTCGAATATGGGTCATGTCCGGTCAAAAAGTAGGTCAGTAGGTCAAATCATAGAAAAACCTTGTGAACACTCTGAAGGCCACTGTTTTGGTCCAATTATCATGAAACTTGCTCAGAATGACCATTGTGACAATATTTCAGTCCAGTTCGAATATGGGTCATATCGGGTTAAAAAGTAGGTCAGCGGGTCAAATCATATAAAAACCTTGTGAACACCCTAGGGGCCACAATTTTGGTCCAATCTTAATCAAACTTGCTCAGAATGATCATCATGACAATATCTCGGTCAAGTTTGAATATGGGTCAAATGGTTCCGGTCCGTTGCACATCTAGGTCACAGGAGCCAAAAACAGATTTTTTTCACCAAAAACTTAAAAAATCTTCTTCTCTGAAACCACAAGGCCCAGGTCTTTGTTATTTGGTATGAAGCTTCATCTAGTGGACCCCTACCAAGATTGTTCAAATTATAGTGCTGGGGCCAAAAATGCCCCCGCACGGGGGCCCTTTGGTTTTACATAGGCTTATATAGGGAAAATCTTTAAAAATCTTCTTCTCTGAAACCACAAGGCCCAGGACTTTGATATTTGGTATGAAGCTTCATCTAGTGGACCCCTACCAAGATTGTTCAAATTTGAGTGCTGGGACGAAAAATGCCCCCGCCACGGGGCCCTTTGGTTTTACATTGGCTTATATAGGGAAAATCTTTAAAAATCTTCTTCTCTGAAACCACAAGGCCCAGGTCTTTGATATTTGGTATGAAGCTTCATCTAGTGGACCCCTACCAAGATTGTTCAAATTATAGTGCTGGGGCCAAAAATGCCCCCGCCCCAGGGCCCTTTGGTTTTACATAGGCTTATATAGGGAAAATCTTCAAAAATCTTCTACTCTGAAACCACAAGGCCCAGGACTTTGATATTTGGTATGAAGCTTCATCTAGTGGACCCCTACCAAGATTGTTCAAATTATAGTGCTGGGACAAAAAATGCCCCCGCCACGGGGCCCTTTGGTTTTACATTGGCTTATATAGGGAAAATCTTTAAAAATCTTCTTCTCTGAAACCACAAGGCCCAGGTCTTTGATATTTGGTATGAAGCTTCATCTAGTTGACCCCTACCAAGATTGTTCAAATTACAGTGCTGGGGCCAAAAATGCCCCCGCCCCGGGGCCCTTTGGTTTTACATTGGCTTATATAGGGAAAATCTTAAAAAATCTTCTTCTCTGAAACCACAAGGCCCAGGTCTTTGATATTTGGTATGAAGCTTCATCTAGTGGACCCCTACCAAGATTGTTCAAATTTTAGTGCTGGGACAAAAAATGCCCCCGCCACGGGGCCCTTTGGTTTTACATGGGCTTATATAGGGAAAATCTTTAAAAATTTTCTTTTCTGAAACCACAAGGCCCAGGACTTTGATATTTGGTATGAAGCTTCATCTAGTGGACCCCTACCAAGATTGTTCAAATTTTAGTGCTGGGACAAAAATGCCCCCGCCACGGGGCCCTTTGCTTTTACATTGGCTTATATAGGGAAAATTTTTAAAAATCTTCTTCTCTGAAACCACAAGGCCCAGGTCTTATATATTTGGTATGAAGCTTCATCTAGTGGACCCCTACCAAGATTGTTCAAATTATAGTGCTGGGGCCAAAAATGCCCCCGCCACGGGGCCCTTTGGTTTTACATAGGCTTATATAGGGAAAATCTTTAAAAATTTTCTTCTCTAAAACCACAAGGCCCAGGACTTTGATATTTGGTATGAAGCTTCATCTAGTGGACCCCTACCAAGATTGTTCCAATTTTAGTGCTGGGGCCAAAAATGCCCCTGCCCCGGGGCCCTTTGGTTTTACATAGGCTTATATAGGGAAAATCTTTAAAAATCTTCTTCTCTGAAACCACAAGGCCCAGGACTTTGATATTTGGTATGAAGCTTCGTCTAGTGGACCCCTACCAAGATTGTTCAAATTATAGTGCTGGGACAAAAAATCCCCCCCTGCCACGGGGCCCTTTGGTTTTACATAGGCTTATATAGGGAAAATCTTTAAAAATCTTCTTCTCTGAAACCACAAGGCCCAGAACTTTGATATTTGGTATGAAGCTTCATCTAGTGGACCCCTACCAAGATTGTTCAAACTATAGTGCTGGGGCAAAAAATGCCCCTGTCCCGGGGCCCTTTGATTTTACATAGGCTTATATAGGCAAAATCTTTAAAAATCTTCTTCTCTGAAACCGCTAGGCCCAGGTCTTTGATATTTGATGTGTAGCTTCATCTAGTGGACCTTTGACAAGATTGTTCAAATTTTAGCCTTTGTTGATGTTTGGTATGAAGCTTCACCTTTAAGACCTCCCTCAACATTATGTACATTAAAGCCCTGGGGCCAATAATGGCCCTCTCTGGGGCCCACTTGTTACACTATGGATCAGGTGAGCGATCCAGGGCCATCATGGCCCTCTTGTTTAATAAAATCTTGTCAGCAAGATATCTCAAAAACTATTGGAGCTAGAGCCTTGAAAGTTGGTGAATAGATTGTTGGTGATGAGTAGATGAACTGATTAACTTATGACAAAATTCCGAAAAATACTTTGTGAGTTATGGCCCTTTGTCATTTTGGTAATTTGTGCCCATTGTAATGTATGCTAAAAGTGATGCATAGCATAAATTTAGAACGGTGTATGCTATAATTTTGAAATTTCATATATGCATTTCTGATGGAAAATAAGCTGACGCGTATTTTTTTTCTCGTCAGGATTATGCCCCTTTCAAGAGTTATTGCCCTTTGAATTTTTTTTAATAAAATCTTGTCAGCAAGGTATCTCAAAAACTATTGGAGCTAGAGGCTTGAAAGTTGGTGAATAGATTGTTGGTGATGAGTAGATGAACTGATTAACTTTTGACAAAATTCCAAAAAATACTTTGTGAGTTATGGCCCTTTTTATTTTGGTAATTTGTGCCCATTGTAATGTATGCTAAAAGTGATGCATAGCATAACTTTAGAACCGTGTATGTTAGGGTTTTGAAATTTCATGTATGGGTTCCTCATGAAAAATTAGCTGACGCGTATTTTTTTTCTCGTCCGGATTATGCCCCTTTCAAGAGTTATTGCCCTTTGAAATTTTTTTAATAAAATCTTGTCAGCAAAATATCTCAAACACTATTGGAGCTAGAGCCTTGAAAGTTGTTGAGTATATTGTTGGTGATGAGTAGATGAACTGATTAACTTATGACAAAATTCCGAAAAATACTTTGCGAGTTATGGCCCTTTGTCATTTTGGTAATTTGTGCCCATTGTAATGAATCCTAAAAGTGATGCATAGCATAACTTTAGAACTGTGTATGCTATGGTTTTGAAATTTCATATATGCATTCCTAATGGAAAATAAGCTGACATGTATTTTTTTCTCATCCGGATTATGCCCCTTTCAAGAGTTATTGCCCTTTGAATTTTTTTTTAATAAAATCTTGTCAGCAAGATATCTCAAAAACTGTTGGAGCTAGAGACTTGAAAGTTGGACCATGAGTCATGTGCAAGACCAAGGTCCATACCTCCAATGTCAAGGTCATACCTACAGGTCAAAGGTAAAAAAAGGACAGTCAATAACTTCCTTATTCTTTGATGGATTATGAAATTACTTGGCAGAAATGTTAACCATCATGAGACGATGTGTTGTACTGCTAAGGTCAAGGCCATACTTAGAGGTCAAAGGTAAAAAAGTGCTTTTTTTGTTTACGGCCAATAACTTTTTTATTTTTCTATGAACATTTTTAAAGTTACTATGCAGAAATGTTCATCTTCATTAGATGATGTGTTGCACACAAGACCCAGCTCAATACCTCCAATGTCAAGGTTATACTTAGCAGTCAAAAACGGGGGAGACATCTGTGTTTTTGTAGAAAAACAAATTCTAGTACGACTTGATGTTTCAAAATAAATTCAAAATACTGAGGGAGATTGATTTATTAGACCTAATTATACTACAGTGTCAACAGTTCTCCAGATCCCTGAGGGTTAAAATGGCTTAGTTGAAAAGGGAGGCATACCGAATCCGACGGAGGAAAGGAAAACATAAATAAATAAAGAAATAAAAACATAAATCTGTTCATTTTTAGCTCACCTGTCACGTAGTGACAAGGTGAGCTTTTGGGATCACTTTTTGTCCGTCGTCCGTCGTGCGTGCGTCCGTGCGTCCGTAAACTTTTCTTCAAACGACATCTCCTCCTAAACCACTGATCGGATTTTGACCAAACTTCACAGGAATGATCCTTAGGTGGTCCCCTTTCAAAGTTGTTCAAATGGTTCCGGTCCATTGCACATATAGGTCACAGTAGCCAAAAATAGATTTTTTTTCACCGAAAACTTAAAAAATCTTCTTCTCTGAAACCGCAAGGCCCAGGTCTTTGATATTTGGTATGAAGCTTCATCTAGTGGACCCCTAACAAGATTGTTCAAATTATAGTGCTGGGGCCAAAAATGCCCCCGCACGGGGGCCCTTTGGTTTTACATGGGCTTATATAGGGAAAATCTTTAAAAATCTTCTTCTCTGAAACCGCAAGGCCCAGATCTTTGATATTTGGTATGAAGCTTCATCTAGTGGACCCCTACCAAGATTGTTCAAATTATAGTGCTGGAGCTAAAAATGCCCCCGCACGGGGGCCCTTTGGTTTTACATGGGCTTATATAGGGAAAATCTTTAAAAATCTTCTTCTCTGAAACCACAAGGCCCAGGTCTTTGGTATTTGGTATGAAGCTTCATCTAGTGGACCCCTACCAAGATTGTTCAAATTATAGTGCTGGAGCCAAAAATGCCCCCGCACGGGGCCCTTTGGTTTTACATGGGCTTATATAGGGAAAATCTTGAAAAATCTTCTTCTCTGAAACCGCTAGGCCCAGGTCTTTGATATTTAATATGAAGCTTCATCTAGTGGACCCCTACCAAGATTGTTCAAATTATAGTGCTGGGGCCAAAAATGCCCCCGCACCAGGGCCCTTTTGTTTTACATAGGCTTATATAGGGAAAATCTTTAACAATCTTCTTCTCTGAAACTGCAAGGCCCAGGTCTTTGATATTTGGTATGAAGCTTCATCTAGTGGACCCCTACCAAGATTGTTCAAATTATAGTGCTGGAGCTAAAAATGCCCCCTGCACGGGGGCCCTTTTGTTTTACATGGGCTTATATAGGGAAAATCTTGAAAAATCTTCTTCTCTGAAACCGCAAGGCCCAGGTCTTTGATGAAGCTTCATCTAGTGGACCCCTACCAAGATTGTTCAAATTATAGTGCTGGGTCCAAAAATGCCCCCGCACCAGGGCCCTTTTGTTTTACATAGGCTTATACAGGGAAAATCTTTAAAAATCTTCTTCTCTGAAACTGCAAGGCCCAGGTCTTTGATATTTGGTATGAAGCTTCATCTAGTAGACCCCTACCAAGATTGTTCAAATTATAGTGCTGGGGCCAAAAATGCCCCCGCACCAGGGCCCTTTTGTTTTACATAGGCTTATATCGGGAAAATCTTGAAAAATCTTCTTCTCTGGAACTGCAAGGCCCAGGTCTTTGATATTTGGTATGAAGCTTAATCTTGTGGACCTCTACCAAGATTGTTCAAATTATAGCCCTGGGGCCAAAAATGCCCCCGCTCCGGGGCCCTTTGGTTTTACATAGACTTATATAGGGAAAATCTTGAAAAATCTTCTTCTCTGAAACCACAAGGCTTAGGTCTTCGATATTTGTTATGACGCTTCAGCTAGTGGACCTCTATAAAGATTGTTCAAATTATAGCCCTGAGACCAAAAATGCCCCCGCCATGTGGCCCTTTGGTTTTACATAGACTTATATAGGGAAAATCTTTAAAAATCATCTTCTCTGAAACACAAGGCTTAGGTCTTTGATATTTGTTATGAAGCTTCAGCTAGTGGACCTCTACCAAGATTGTTCAAGTTATAGCCCTGGGGCCAAAAATGCCCCCGCTCCGGGGCCCTTTGGTTTAACATAGACTTATATAGGGAAAATCTTGTTTTACATAGACTTCTATATGCAGGGTAAACCTTTAAAATCTTCTTCTCTGAAACCAGAAAGCCCAGGTCTTTCATATTCGATATGAAGCTTCATCTTGTGGACCTCTACCAAGATTGTTCAAATTTTAGCCCTGGGGCCAAAATTGACCCTGCCCGGGGCCCACTTGTTATGCTTTGGATCAGGTGAGCGAACCAGGGCCCTCTGGGCCCTCTTGTTTAGCTCCACTGGCCAAAGACCGGCGGGTCTTATGTTATATGTTATGGCCCTGTGTCTGTTGTGCGGTTGTGCATCCGTGCGTTGACTTTTTTCTTTAAACATTTCCTCCTTAACTACTTGGTCGATTGTAACCAAACTTCACAGGAATGTTTCTCACATAGTCCTCTTCTGAATTCCTTCAAAGAATTTTGTTACATGCAGAACAAAATGGCATCGAAAGCAAAAAAAAATATTTAAAAATCTTCTCCTCCAATACCGCTCAATGGATTTTATTCTTATTTTGCATGAATGTTCCTTGGGTGGACCTCTGTCAGATTCCTTGAAGAAATTCGGATCAGGCAAAAAACATGGCCACCATGGCCATGCCCCACATGACTGCCATGGCCATGCCCCTTGGCTCATTAGCTTTCAAAGACTTATATGGGGAAAAGTTTTAAAAACCTTCTCCTCCAAAACCGCTCAATGTAATGGATTTCATTCTTACTTTGCATGAATGTTCCTTGGGTGGACCTCTGTCAGATTCCTTGAAGCAATTTTGATCAGACAAAAAACATGGCTGCCATGGACACGCCCATTGGCTAATTAGCTTCCATAGACTCATAAAGGGATCTTTTTTATTTTTTTAATCTTCTCCTCCAAAACCGCTAAATGGATTTCGTTCTTTATTTTCATGAATGTTCCTTGTGTCTACCATTGTCAGATTCATTGAAGAAATTTTGATCAGACAAAAAACATGGCCGCCATGGCCACCACCTTTGGCTCATTAGCTTCCATAGACCAATAAACAGAAAAACTTCTTGTCTGAAACCATAAAGCCTAAAGCTAAGACATTTACAGTAAAACCTGTCTTAGTGGCCACCTCTATTAAGCAAGCAACCTGTCTTAAGCAAGCAGGCATTCAGTTCCCAAGAAAGGCAGATGTGTTCAATTTCACCTGTATTAAGCAAGAACCTGTCTTAAGCAAGCATATTTTGACTATCCCTTAGGCACTTGCTTAATACAGGTTGAACTGTAGTATGTAGCAAAGTTATGTGGTCACCTACTAAGTCCTGCGAACTATGACTCTTGAGTCCAAATTGGCAACGCCCCGGTGCTTAGTAGCTCCCATAGACTAATAATGACAAAATCTTGAAACTTTTCTCCTCTGAAACCATAAGGCCAAGAGCTTAGTTTGTAGCAACTTGAAGTATTCATCTGCATAAATCCTGCCAACTATGCCCCTGGGGTCCAAATTGGCCACACCCTGAGGCCGATAAGCTCCCATAGACTTATACTGGGAAAAACTGACAAAAATCTTCTCTGAAACCATCAGTGCCCAGAGCTTAGATATTAAGTATGCAGCAACGTCAAGTGGTCACTCAAATAAATCCTGCCAACAATGCCCCTGGGGTAAAAAATTGGTCACGCCCAGAGGCATATTAGTTCCCATAGACTTATAATAGGAAAAACTTAAAAAAAGTCTTCTTCTCTGAAACCATAAGGCCCAGAGCTTTAGATATTTAGAACGGAGCAATGCCAAATGGTCACTCACATAAATCCTGCCAACCATGGCTCTGGGGTCCAAAAAATATAGAATGGACATTCCTTGGGTGGATCACTTGTTTCTTTTTTACCCATTGCATGCGGGAAAACCATAAATGGGTACCTTGGCAAACAGTGCTGGCCCAGATCAGACCCCACAGAACACCATGTCTGATCAGGGCCTGCACTATTTGCTAACAGAAATTTTCCATCAAAAATAGAAAAAAATAGGCCTGACACCCCTTATATGACAAATGGACTGGTCCAACATATAGCAATAGAAGAGTCCACTAGTATACCATTGGTTAATGTAATAAATATGACAATTGTCTGAAGTTAGCCGGTGGAGCGACAGGCCCTCTTGGGCCTCTTGTTATGTTTTATGTGTAAAGAAAACTCTGTTTTCTAACTTCAGAGCTCTGCTGGTGACAGTGACTTCTCCTACATTGATGTGTGGTCCTCTAACTACACCTGGGGTGGTCTGGCACCACCAGCAGAGGGAGAGTTTGTGGTAATACCTGCAGGTCAGACCCTACTCCTGGACACTGATACCCCAGTCCTGAGTTTCCTGTTGATTCAAGGTGGTCAGCTGATCTTTGATGAGAAAGATATTGAACTTCAGGCTAATATTATTATGATAACAGACGGGGGACTTCTGCAGGTATGGAGAAACACAGATTCAGTTGTGTTATCTATCTATCTATCTATCTATCTATCTATCTAATCTATCTATCTATCTATCTATCTATCTATCTATCTATCTATCTGCAAACAGTGCAGACCCAGATCAGATTGCCCCAGAAGGAGCAGTATGATCAGGGTCTACACTGTTTGGCATTCTGTCTGCACCTTTTGTAGGCGTGATCGCTCAGACGTTAGTGCACTTGCCTCTGATGCTAGAGGTCCCAGGTTCGATCCCCAGCAGCGGCGATAAAATTTCAGTGTCCAAACATGCTTCATTGGCATCATTTGCAGGGATGAATGTCAGTAAGTGCACCTTCCTTCGGATCGGGACGTTAACTGGAGGCCCCCTGTGCAGGGAGAGTCATACCCTGTGCAGGTTAAAGACCCCTACCGTAATTACATGATTACTGTGTAGGCTTTCATCCTGCCAACTTGGTCTGTATGTAATGTACACCTGCAAGTAATGGTCAGATGTGACCGATCACAGTATAAGTAGAAAGAAAGTAAGAAAGAAAGAAAGGACTCCTTGCTGGATTGTTAAAGAAAGTTGTTTAAATGAGAAGAATTATATCAAGCCCTCAAAGTGTCTGAATTTTTAGCTCACCAGAGCCGAAGAATCTGGGGGAGCTAATAGAATAGGCACTTGTCCATCGTCACCTGGCAACGTCATCGTCTGATGTCGTATGGCGTCAACACTTTCAAACGACATCTCCTCTGAAACCACTGGGCTGATTGGGCCCAAATTTCATCTGTAGCATCCTTGGCTTTGGGCATTCAAAGTTTGTGTTTGAATGAAAATTGGCTCATTAATTTGGTTGCTATGGCAACTTAGAGTTCCCATAGACTTACAATGGGGAAAATATAAAAATGATATTTACTGCCATGCCTTTGCAGATGATATTTTGAGAAACCAGGAAAGTCCATCCAATTCTTACTATGGACACTCGATGGTCATAAGACAAGACAAGAATCCCGACAAAACTGAAATTCCTATGTGGAGTATACGTGTTACAGTGGAATAGACATGAATCCAAAAAGAATTTTATGAATCCTATATACTTAACTATGTAAGAAAGACAACCAAGATTTGAAACTGCAGGCCCAGACATTCTGTGGCATCTCTTCATGGCCTGCACTCTTTACGAAAATTTAACTTTTTCTAAATAAATTACAAAAGAAGTGACTCAACCTGACATATCGATATTTCCAAATGTACTCCTGCTATTAGATGGAAGCTTCCATTAATCATTACGATAACACAGCTGTGCAACATAGTGCATTTTTTCACATCTCCAAAGCGGCTACTTTTCTGATGAAAATCCATGATATTTTTTCTTATTTATACTGCAAACATAGGTTGTGGGTGCTCATTAGAACTGCCTCATTGAGTACCCACAAGTTTTTCTCATCTCCAAAATGGCTACTTTTCTGATGAAAATCCATGTATTTTTTATTATTTATTGTACCAACATAGTAGGTTGTGGGTTCTCATTAGAACCACCTCATTGAGGCGGTTCTGTTGAGTACCCACAACCTATGTCTTGGAGCAGAAATAAGAAAAGTATGTTTACCCCCAGTAAACCCCATTTTTCTCTACATAAAGTGGGATTTAGTTGGGTCTTATTTCACAGCTTTGTTCCCCGTGATGTAATATTTTAGGTTGGTACAGTGGATGAACCATTTGAACACAAAGGTATCATCACCCTACATGGCCATCACAGAAGTAAAGAGTTACCAATCTATGGCACCAAGGTACTCGCAGTGAGAAATGGATCACTTGAACTTCACGGTGAGTGAATTAAGAATAACTCAGAAGCATAACCATAATCATAGAAGAAGAAATAACAAAGATATTTAAGGGGAATGGGTACACCTTCAGGGGAAGCAACTCCTGCAAAAGTATTTTTGTTTCCCATATCAATAGGGGTCAACTCTTAAAGGAAAGAATTTGCTCCTGAGGAGCAAATTCTTTCCTTTAAGAGTGGACCCAATTTTCAGTGGGCTTGAGCCTACAGAAAAGCAAACAGGAAATCCCGAAAGTTGTCTCCCTTTGAAAAATGGTGGAAAAAATTGCAGGTGTGTTCCCATTCCCCGTAAGGGACATTATTTCCTTATTTCTTGTTAGAATTACCTCATTTGGGTAGTTCTAACAAGTACCTACAGGATATTAATTACCCTCTAATTACGGTTCAGTGAAGACGTCATGGCGGCAGTAGAGTAGTGAGTCGGAGACAAGGACCCTGGCTTCTTCAGTTCTGGGCTGATGGCACTGGAACAGCATTGGTCCAACTGTATCATTCTGAAGGTCAATTGCATAGAACAAGAAAAGATTGATCTCACCCAGAAATAAGTTAGGCTGTTTTTTTAATTGACTCACCCTCGTTTTATCCATTTCCTGTCAACAGTATTAGACTCCACAAAATCTGACATAGGCAAACAGTTAAGCCTCTGATCACATTAAGAAAACATGCCTATACAAATACAGTGTAAATTTTACCGCAGAGAAAAGGAGAATTTTAAGATGAAAAATTGTGATATCTTTCTTATTTCTGCTCAAAACATAGATTGTGGGTACTTGTTAGAACCGCCTCATCGAGGCGGTTCTAACAAGTACTGCTCAAAACATAGATTGTGGGTACTCATTAGAACCGCCTCACAAGTACTCACAATCTGTGTTTTAACATAGATTGTGGGTATTGTTAGAACCGCCTCATCGAGGCGGTTGTAACAAGTACTCACAATCTGTGTTTTAGAGCAGAAATAAAACAATAAGATATACCCCTGTAAACCTTAGTTGGGTTCAAGGGGGTCAAAATTATATAGACGTATTTTCGTGATGAGACTCTACATGATTAAGGCATTCACTCTTTGCTTAAAATATGAGGATTTCTGTCAAACTTAAACAATTCAAATAAACCTGGCACCTATCAAAATCTGTAACTGAAATAACTTACTGGTCATTAAAGGCTTAAACTTTATGATTTACATGCTACATTGGTAGAAAACATTTGTGATATAGAAGACATGTGTTTCAGACATGTAGTCATACATTTTGTGTTTGATTGACAGGTCAAGAAATACCACTGACATGGACTAAATTAGCAGCAACAGCAGCTGCGGGTGACACCACTATTGACCTGATCCACCCGGTAGAGTGGAACATCGGAGATGAAATAGCCATAGCTTCTACAGGACACCATCATTCACAGAGCGAGAATGAGAAGAAAAAAATTACTGACATATCTGAGGATAAGATGACCTTGACCTTAGACTCTGCTCTAGAGGCAGAACATCTGGGAACAGAGGAGACATTTAACGGAACACTGGTGGAGTTCCGAGCAGAAGTTGGTCTCTTGACTCACAATGTCGTTGTCAGAGGGAACAAGGAACCCACCTGGAATGATACGATAGAGGCTTGTCCTGAGGGATTCAATACAGGTATATACGTATAAAGTACTTCAAATTCAGTCTTTTTCACATGTTGACCCTTCAACTGCTACATACAGTAAAATTCCTATATCTTTAAGACCACTTTTGAACAGTCCAAAAGGTAGTCCCTGACCAGAGGACACTGTATGGTTGGTTGGTTGATTTGAGGTTTAACATCCCTGTCAACACTGTAAAGGTCATTTTGGAGATGTTGCTTCCAATTTTGTGGGACTTTTACCCGACACTGAGATGAAATGACATCTCAAGTCCTGCCGCCCAATGAAACCAATTGGGTTTAATAGCACGGACGGGCAGACTCGCACCGCTTTGCCTGGGCAGGCTTAGATCCTCTAAGCAGTCTACCAGTACTTGTGTGCGGGTCGGCTTCAGCTCTGCTTGGAAGCATCATGCAGCCCATTTATTTCTTCAAGCCCCGATGGACACTGTATGCTGAAAGCATGAATATAGAATTATTGCACCCTTCTAAATAAGCTTCTTAAAGCAGATTTAGTCTTGATTTTAGGTGGTCTTAATAGCAGAATTTCACTGTAAATTCTTGGAGCAGACAACAATTTGTTTTCCTGAAATATTTTTCATCATAAGTAAGGCTTGACATTGCATTTGAATTGTCTGCTGGGCAATTTCAAATGCACTACCTTAGCCCATGTAGTACCGGAAACCCCAAAACGGGTACCAGGGCAAACAGTGAAGGCCCAGATCAGACACTGCAGAATGTGGCGTCTGATCAGGGCCTTCACTGATTGCAAAAAGCCAAGCCATTTTCCAAATACATTTTGAAGAAAAACAACCCGACACCCCTAAGTTTTGAAATGGACTCCTGTTACATGTATATATAAGGAGGAAGATTCCATTTGGTGCATAAAGGGTTAAATGCTATTTATTGGTATGGCTGTGTTCTGATGTTATCAATCAATATATACTGTCATTAACTCTTAAGCTACCGAGAAAAACTGCATCTTAAAATGTCTTCTGTTTAGGTAGCCTGCTCAATCTCCTGGTAAACTAATTTTGCATATAGGCAAGCAGTGTGGACCCTGATCAGACTGATCTTTTTAAAGTTACCAGCAGATGACAAAGCAGATGACAGTTATTTTGATTGGCATTTTATGGGCTAATATCCCTTAACTTCATTTTAGATGGGAAACCTCACATGGGTCACAAGCAAACAGTGCAGGTCCAAATCAGAGTCTGCATTCTGCTGCACCTGTACAGAGCCTACACTACAAAAATTTCATCCATTTTCTGAATCAGTTTCTATGTAATAAGTCAATCTGCTGTTCATTAAATTGGAAATGGACTATTTTCGTACATAAAGTGCAAGAGTTCATTAACCCATTTCAGGCCGGAAACCCCTAAAGGGGTACAAGAGCAAACAGTGCAGGCCCAGATCAGACGCTGCAGAATTTAGGGTACCAGAGCAAACAGTGCAGGCCCAGATCAGACGCCGCAGAATACGGCGTCTGATCAGGGCCTCCACTGTTTGCGAAAAGTTCAGCTATTTTCCAAATTAATTTTAAGGATAACACAACCTGTCACCCCTAAATTTCGAAATGGACTCCTGCAATATATAAGGAGGAAGATTCCATTTGCTACAAAAAGGGTTAAGGATAGAATAGGTTAATACGGTTATTATATCTTATGGTCACATCTCAGTGCATTTCCAGAAAAACCCAATAATAAACTACTGGGAAGCAATGTTGGTCATATTTCAATGAATACATTGTCTCACGCAACCATTGTCTCACACAACGTCAATGACATCAAAATAAACAATAGTTCTCTTCAGTATGATTGGACGATGGTGACATTTTGGCGCCAAGACACTGTTCCACTGTCAATAGTAAAACTGCTTGCAATTGTTTTCTTCTTTCATTTTAGGCCTGAAACCAGAGTTTTTCATTATATGATAGATTGGAAATAATGTAAAAATAAGTAATAATGATAATTTATTTAAAGTTCTTTCATAAACATCAGAACAACATCAGAGCGTGATAGCTCTGTGGCTAGTGCACTTGCCTCTGATGCTAGAGCTCCCGGGTTTGATTCCCGGTAGCGGTCATAAAATTTCGGTGTCAGAACACGCTCCATTGGCATCATTTGCAGGGATGAATGTCAAAAAGTGTGCCGTAATTTGGATCGGGACGGTAACTGGAGGCCCCCTGTGCAGGGAGAGCAATCCCCTGTGCAGGTTTAAGAGCCCTACCGTAATTACATGATTACTGTGCAGGCTTTCATCCTGCAAAAACTGGAGTGTATGTAATATATACCATCTGTGTTTCTTCCTGGGGTTAAGGCAAAATAGGAAGGAAGAAAGTCATGAGCAAAGTTTAAGTAAACCCTGAAGGGGGTTCACTTAAACTTTGTTCGTTACCCTTTGTTGTTCATACTTTTAAATACAGTGAAATTCCGCTATTAAGACCACCTAAAATTATTAAAGACTAATTCTGCTTTAAAAAAGCTTATTTAGTAGGCTGGAGTTATTCTTTCTTTGTGTTTTCTGCATACGGTGTCCTCTGGTCAAAGACCACCTTGGGGGCTGTTCAAAAGTAGTCTTAAAGACCATTTTTGCGGTCTTAAAATAGGAATTTGACTTAAATTAATTCATTTCTCTTTCACAGGTGAATTTGCCACACAGACCTGCTTCCAAGGCCGCTTTGGAGATGAGATTGGCAGCAGTCAGTTTGGTGCCATGATTTTAGTTCACGCCCCAGAGAAAGACACGCATGCTGCTGAAGCTAGACTCTCCTATATTGAAGTTACATTTGCTGGTCAAGCTTTCCGACTAGGAAGATATCCTGTACACTTCCACTTGAATGGTGACATGTCAACGAGTTATGTTAGAGGACTGGGTATCCATGAGACATTCAATAGAGCTGTCAATATTCATGGCACTCATAACACAATGGTGGAGAAAACTGTCATCTATAATATAATGGGAGGGGCCATGTTTTTAGAAGATGGTATTGAAACAGGAAACACATTCCAGTACAACTTGGCTGTATTTGTGAGAGAGAGTACCAGTCTGTTGAATGATGATGTCACACCAGCCTCATTTTGGGTAACCAATCCAGACAACATAATCCAACATAATGCTGCTGCTGGTGGTTCACACTTTGGTTTCTGGTACAGAATGCATGAACATCCTGAAGGCCCCTCATTCACAACCGACGTCTGCCCAATTAATACACCACTCGGTGTTTTCCAGAACAACTCGGCACATTCATTTGGTTGGTTTGGTTTATGGATATTCCCGGATTATTTCCCCTTGCAGGGAGGTTGTGGAGGAAGTTCTGTTGAACCGGCTGTTTTCCGCAGTTTTACAGCTTGGAATAATGAGAAAGGAATAGAAGCTGTGAACAGTGGTTCTCTTCAGTTTGAAGATTTTGTCTTGGTACAGAACAAGAAAGCAGGATATGAGGGCAAGCTTCTGTTTGAATCCCCACTCTATACAGATGAGAGTCCAATGGTGAAGGATAGTTTGATTGTTGGAACAACAACAGTTGCCCCAGACAGTACGCAGGCATGTACTGATGGAGGTATGGTTCTAGCTTATGGAGCTGGGTTCGTTGTCAAAAATGTCCGCTTCGTAAATTTTGCCGACAGCTCATGTTCTGCATTCAGGTTTGCAAGAATAGATGGGACATGCTCACTGTATTGTGGTGGGTATAACTACCATGTTGAAGGTGTCTCATTTACCAATGTACCAAACAAGGCAGTTTTTGAATGGGACTGGGAAGGCATCTTGATTGACAAAGATGGAAGCCTGACAGGAAAATCTGAAAATGAATGGAAAGTTTTACCAACATCTGACAGTTTACCAAGCAGCTGTGAATCCGCTTCAGACTTCAGTCTTGGTAATGCGGCTAGTATGTGTCCACCACGGTATAAGTTCCACAGATTTTCCTTTAATAAGATTGTTCCAGCATCATTGGAAGGAAAGAATCTCCTCATTACAAACCAGTTTGGTACAAGCTCAATTCCATTTGCAGAGAAACGACTGACACACGGGTTGGGGTGGATGTGTGCCCTCATCGATGGTGAAATCTACTCATTTGAATTCGAAAATGGTGAAGAGATCAAGAATATTAGCTATAGTGGAGTGTTTTATGAGTTTGAGGTAAGCAAGCTGAAGTTTACTCATCCTGCTGAATACATTAATTTAGCCACACCCATAGCTGACTATCAACCAATCTAATTACTTTATACCATGTATTCATTCATTTCAAAAGCAGACTCTTTACGAAAACACGCCTATACAAATATAGTGTAAATTTTTCAGCCGAAAAAAACTAAAATTTTAAGATGAAAAATTGCGATATTTTTCTTATTTCTGCTCAAAACATAGATTGTGGACACTCGTTAGAACCGCCTCATCGAGGCGGTTCTAACGAGTACCCACAATCTATGTTTTAAAGCAGAAATAAGAAAAATAAGGTTTACCCCTGTATACCCCAGTTTTACTATATAAAAGTGGGGTTCAAGGGGATCAAAATTGTATAGGCGTGTTTTCGTGATGCTGACAAATAGTCATCACCATAACACATCTATATGACAGGGTGCATTTCTATATCTCAAAAGCAGTCATTTTTCTGACAAAATTTTTGATTTTTTCTTATCTATACTCCAAACATAGGTTGTGGGTGCTCGTTAGGACCACCTCTTCAGCTGAACCACTGTGTTGATGCGGTTCTTGTTAATACCCACAGTATGATGTTGTTTTTTAGAATTAATAGAAATTATCCTTTAACAGTCACCAATTACCAGCATTACCTTGTCCCATCTAGTAACAAAACTTAAATGATCTATTTTAGCAACACAAATAAAACTTTAATGAGGCATTTCTAAGAAGCACCCACAACCTATGTTTGCAGTTTAAGTAAGAAAAATGTCAGAGACTTTTATCAGAAAAGAATGGAACCCTGGAAGGGACATGCAATTTAATAGCTGGGCTATTTTCTAAGAAAACGACGAGGTATTGTCATAGCTCTGGCCTCGTCGTGCAAAAACTTGGACATCCTTGTATGCTTCGTCGTTGTGCAAAAACTTGGACATTCATTTTGTACTATCTCTGTTATTACTGAACATATTTACTTGAAACTCGGACTAGTTATTCATTATGAAAAGGGGCTGTTGCCAAGCATTGGCACCCGCTTGTTTTAATATGTTGTGCGAACAAAATAATACCTTGTGTGCATATGTTATTATCATGTGTGCACAAGATAATATCTTGTTCACAACCTAATATCTTACGCACACAAGATATTTTGTTTGCACAACAAAGATCTTGTGCGCACAACATAATATATTGTGTACATAACTTAATATTTTGTTTGCACAAGGTATTATCTTGTGTGCACAAGTTATTATTTTGTTTGTACAAGGTATTATCTTGTTGGCACAACTTAATATCTCAACCCCACCCATCGTGGCTTGAAGAAAAAGATGGGCTGCAAGATGCTTCCACACAGAGCTGAAACTGACTGATGCTCTGTCTCTGGTCGGGCTCATCGGAGTCTAACTGTTGGTTTTCTTTTGCTCCAGCATTTCAGTGGTTTCTTGCTGTCGAGTCCTCACCGTTGTCTCACCTCTGTGGTTCTTTGATTTCTGTGTTCACGGAGATGTTGCACTGATGAGTTAGGAGGCCTTCATGCGGACTGAACAAATTATTTGTCTAAATCGCGACGGAAGTAAGGGCGAGGATCAATTTAAGCCCCCCAGTGGAAATCTTCCACTGACCGTTCCAAGGCGGCTCTTCTGTGGCGATTTATTTATGTTGTTGTTTGTTACTTACTGTGTGTATCACTTGTGTCTTTTAATTTTGGATGGCCATATGGCCATTTTGTGGGAAAGTAACTGTCCATATGGCCTTCCTTTGTTTAGGTTTCCATTATGGTCTGGTCGCTTAATGTTTGTATTTCTTTCCCTTTGGTGTCTTTTATGGATGGAGTAAGTTAATTGTATCAATTCCTGATCTTTGTTTTACTTCTACTTTGCACATGAGTACTGGTAAACCACTTAGAGGATCTAAGCCAGCCCAGTCAAAGGGGTGCGTGTTGGACAGCTTATAAATCCATGGTTTCATTGGGTGGCAGGGCTTGATGTCATTTCATCTGAATAAATTCCCCATTACGATAGCACACCTATTCAAACATACTCAAAATTTTACCATCAAAAAACTGAATTTTTCAGATCATTATGATAACACACCCGTGCAGCATATATCATTTTTTCACACCTCCAAAATGGCTACTTTTCTAATGAAAATCTGTGATATTTTTTCCTTAATTACTCTATAAAAATAGATTGTGGGTGCTCCAACCTATGTCTTGGAGCAGAATTAAAAAATAATGTATACCCCTGTAAACCCAGGATTTTTTCAATATAAAGTGGTGTTTAGGAGGGTGTTCATTTCATGAATATGTTCACATGATAAAAAATTCTGATATTTTTACCCAAATCATAGAATGTGAGTACCCATTAGAACCACCTCGGCGAGGTGGTTCTAATGAGTACCCACAATCTATGTTTTTAAGCAGAAATAAGAAAAACAATGTACACCTTTGTAAACCCCAGTTTAACTATATAAAAGTGGGGTTTAAGGGTTCAAAATTAAATAGGCATGTTTTCTTGACGATAGTCACAAAAATCTTAGGAATAGCATTTGAATCTTTTATGATATAACATTATAACACTTTTATTTAGGGGATTATGTCATGTCATAAAAATTATATGGCCAGACATGTAATAACACATGGTTTTTGGTGTGATGCCTTCTTTGATAATTGTATGATTTCTCTTGGTTTGTTGAATCTTTCAGGCCAGTGATTACGTAGCCATCAAGCTAGCTGTTGAGGAGTTTCCAGACAGGTTTAGTTTTGATGGTGGAGAAACATTTATTAATGCTACCCTAGGTGGTCTTGACCCCGACAGTGCTTCCAACGGTGACTGGGAGTGGATTAATACTAACAAGGAAATAAAATTTCTTGGTAAGTGTTAGACCCTTATCCTACTGATTAATTAGATTAAGCCACACCCATTGCTGACTCTCCACCAATCAAATTACTTGAAATAATGTTTTCATTCCGTTCACAAACTGTATGACAAACAGTGTAGATCCTGATCAGATGGCTTCTTTAATCCATTGAGTACCAGAAAGCCCAAAACGGGTAGTTGGCAACCATTGCAGGCCCAGATCAGATGCTGCAGAATCAGGGCCTAGACTTTTTGCAAAAAGTTCAGCCATTTTCCAAATCAATTTCGAAGAAAAGTTTATATGGACTCTGGTCATATTCGACTGGGAATTTTGTGAAATTTCCGTGAAATTCCACGCAGGAGTGTGGTGTCTTTCTTGTAATAGCCGATCACATGGTCCAATCAAATATTGGTTATTTTTCAAATACATAAGCGATCGTGGAGCACGATTCTATTCAAAGGAAAAGTCAAACCTTTCGTGCACCACGGTCGCTTATGAGCTATACACAAAAAAAATATTTGATTGGACCATGTGACCAGCTATTACATCTAGGCACCACACTCCTATGTGGAATTTCATGGAAATTTCACAAAACCTACCAGTCGAATACCGTCTTTGCTATCTATAAGAAGGAAGATTCCATTTGGTACAAAAGGGGTTACCACATTATCTTCAGTACTTCCTCCTATCTGGTGCTATGCTATTATAAGTTTTGTTGTTTTGCCCTGGTTTGTATGTTAACCCATTTCATGGGGGAAACCCCTTAAGGGGTACCTTGGCAAGAATGCGGCGTCTGATCAGGGCCTGCACTATTTGCTAGCAGAATTTTCAGTCAATACTAGAATAAAAACAATAAAAATAGGCTTGCTATCGCTTATTATGACAAATGGACTTGTCCAACATATAACAATGGAAGAGTCCACTAGTATACAATGGGTAAAAGTATTTTCATGGTATTGTTTCAGTGCACGGAACAAAGAGAACTAAACGAGGTAGTCCTCCCATGCCAGTTTATGAGATCGATCGACCACTCAGTTTTACAAGCTACAAATGTTACTACACAGACTGTATTCCTCCACCAGACCAAGACACGATACCTCCTAAAAATGAGAGGCCAGCTGTGTTTGATTATTGGTCTGATACGACACTATGGAATGTCAGTGAAGATGGCTATGTGTCTAACAGTCTTGGAGATTATGGCATACCAGAGGCCTATGATAATGTCAGGATAGAATTTGGTAGGTCATTACTTGTAGAATAAATTCTGAATAGGGGATAATTTTGATAAAATGCTACAGTATTTGCAGAATGTAAATGGACAGACAGGCATGTGTCTCACATAAAAACATAAGATTACTGTATTTACCTTATGTATCTGGGGCCAGTTGTTCAAAACTAACGACGTCGTTAGTTAATGTATCGTTAAAACTTTGATCATTAAATATGGCAAATATGCTGAATTTTTTGCTGAAAAAAATGTGAGCAGCTTTTGCGGATGCAAACGCTGCTCACATTTTTAGCTCACCTGTCACGTAGTAACAAGGTGAGCTTTTGGGATCACTTTTTGTCCGTCGTGCGTCCGTCCGTGCGTGCGTCCGTAAACTTTTTCTTCAAACGACATCTCCTCCTAAACCACTGATCAGATTTTGACCAAACTTCACAGGAATGATCCTTAGGTGGTCCCCTTTCAAAGCTGTTCAAATGGTTCCGGTCCATTGCACATATAGGTCACAGTAGCCAAAAATAGATTTTTTTCACCGAAAACTTAAAAAATCTTCTTCTCTGAAACCGCAAGGCCCAGGTCTTTGATATTTGGTTTGAAGCTTCATCTAGTGGACCCCTACCAAGATTGTTCAAATTATAGTGCTGGGGCCAAAAATGCCCCCACACCGGGGCCCTTTGGTTTTACATGGGCTTATAGTGGGAAAATCTTGAAAAATCTTCTTCTCTGAAACCGCAAGGCCCAGATCTTTGATATTTTGTATGAAGCTTCATCTAGTGGACCCCTGCCAAGATTGTTCAAATTATAGTGCTGGAGCTAAAAATGTCCCCGCACGGGGCCCTTTGGTTTTACATGGGCTTATATAGGGAAAATCTAGAAAAATCTTCTTCTCTGAAACCGCAAGGCCCAGGTCTTTGATATTTGGTATGAAGCTTCATCTAGTGGACCCCTACCAAGATTGTTCAAATTATAGTGCTGGGGCCAAAAATGCCCCCGCACCGGGGCCCTTTGGTTTTACATGGGCTTATATAGGGAAAATCTTTAAAAATCTTCTTCTCTGAAACCGCAAGGCCCAGGTCTTTGATATTTGGTATGAAGCTTCATCTAGTGGACCCCTACCAAGATTGTTCAAATTATAGTGCTGGGGCCAAAAATGCCCCTGCACCGGGGTCCTTTGGTTTTACATGGGCTTATATAGGGAAAATCTTTAAAAATCTTCTTCTCTGAAACTGCAAGGTCCAGGTCTTTGATATTTGGTATGAAGCTTCATCTAGTGGACCCCTACCAAGATTGTTCAAATTATAGTGCTGAGGCCAAAAGTGCCCCCGCACCGGGGCCCTTTGGTTTTACATGGGCTTATATAGGGAAAATCTTTAAAAATCTTCTTCTCTGAAACCGCAAGGCCCAGGTCTTTGATATTTATTATGAAGCTTCATCTAGTGGACCCCTACCAAGATTGTTCAAATTATAGTGCTGGAGCTAAAATGCCTTTGGTTTTACATGGGCTTATATAGGGAAAATCTTGAAAAATCTTCTTCTCTGAAACCGCAAGGCCCAGGACTTTGATATTTGGTATGAAGCTTCATCTAGTGGACCCCTACCAAGATTGTTCAAATTATAGTGCTGGGGCCAAAAATGCCCCCGCACCGGGGCCCTTTGGTTTTACATGGGCTTATATAGGGAAAATCTTGAAAAATCTTCTTCTCTGAAACCGCAAGGCCCAGGACTTTGATATTTGGTATGAAGCTTCATCTAGTGGACCCCTACCAAGATTGTTCAAATTATAGTGCTGGGGCCAAAAATGCCCCCGCACCGGGGCCCTTTGGTTTTACATGGGCTTATATAGGGAAAATCTTTAAAAATCTTCTTCTCTGAAACCGCAAGGCCCAGGTCTTTGATATTTGGTATGAAGCTTCATCTAGTGGACCCCTACCAAGATTGTTCAAATTATAGCCCTGGGGCCAAAAATGCCCCCACGCCGGGGCCATTTGGTTGTACATAGACTTATATAGGGAAAATCTTGAAAAATCTTCTTCTCTGAAACCACAAGGCTTAGGTCTTCGATATTTGTTATGAAGCTTCAGCTAGTGGACCTCTATAAAGATTGTTCAAATTATAGCGCTGAGACCAAAAATGCCCCCGCCATGTGGCCCTTTGGTTTTACATAGACTTATATAGGGAAAATCTTTAAAAATCATCTTCTCTGAAACACAAGGCTTAGGTCTTTTATATTTGTTATGAAGCTTCAGCTAGTGGACCTCTACCAAGATTGTTCAAATTATAGCCCTGGGGCCAAAAATGACCCTGCCTGGGGCCCACTTGTTATACATTGGATCAGGTGAGCGAACCAGGGCCCTCTGGGCCCTCTTGTTTCAGCAAAAATACCAAAATTTTTGATATTGTACTTGCTTGAACACTTAACAATATGACCACTAACGAGCTTGTTAAGCTAATGATGCTTTGAACAACTGGCCCCTGGTCAGAAAGGTCTCAGCAGATAGTGCAGAGCCAGATGTGATGCTGCACAATGCTGCACCTCGTCAGAGCCTACACTATTTGCCACTCATCCAGGTATTCTAGTATGGTAAGGAATGGAGATATCTGAATACTTGAGGTAATGACTGTAAGTCTAATCCATATAATCTGACTTAACTCTTATACTTTGATGGCTTGAACACCGATGGCTTCTTCACCATTTTATACCTGAAACCCCAAAAAGGGTACTTGACAAACTGCAGGCCCAGATCAGATGCCACAAAACGTGGCATCTGATCAGGGCCTACACTGTTTGCAAAAATTTCAGCCATTTTCCAAAAGAAAACCATAATCTGTCATCCCTAAATTTTTAAATGGACTCCTGCCATATATAAGGAGGAAGATTCCATTTCATACAAAATGGGTTTAGGGTAAAATGAAATGGTCTAGATGCTGTCAGTGCTCACATTTGTAATTTTCTTCACAGATACCTGGGTTATCATCAACTCAACTATCAATAAACTAGGAACTCTCATCTTAGAAGGAGTTCTGGAATTTGAAGATCATCCCGGTGCGGTACACGAACTAAGTGCCGACTACATCATAATCCTGGGGGGCCGGCTTATCATTGGCTGGCCAGATAACCCTTTTGATGGCTTGGCTAGCATAATTCTACGAGGGAATCAGTCGTCACCTCACTATATTCCCAGTGGTGATGGACCAGTTATAGGCTCTAAAGCAATAGGTGAGTTGCAGTCTGTTCAAAGAAGAACATTTCAATAAATTTAAGTTCTGAAACTTCTACCGACTACATTTTACTTTGTTAATACATGTACTAAAATTTTAAATTTTTATTTTCTCTGCCAAGCTGAGTATCAGAAACATGGGGACTGAGTGAATAAACCGTCTTAGCTCAAGTAGTAGTTGTAGTAGTTTATTTTGATAAAAATTACATAGCACATAAAACAAACATAAAATGTACAAAACATACATAAAATGAAGGTAATGACTCAAGTTAATGAGGAATAACATGCTCTTTAAAGAATATTTTTTCTTTATTTTTAGACACATTTGTAATGGAGTAATGAGGAATAACAAGCTCTTTAAAGAATATTTTTTTCTTTATTTTTAGACACATTTGTAATAGAGTAATGAGGAATAACATGCTCTTTAAAGAAATTTTTTTTATTATTTTTAGACACATTTGTAATAGAGTAATGAGGAATAACATGCTCTTTAAAGATTTTTTTTTTATTATTTTTAGACACATTTGTAATAGAGTAATGAGGAATAACATGCTCTTTAAAGAATATTTTTTTTTATTATTTTTAGACACATTTGTTTTTGCTTGGTACCATAATGAACCTAAGTATTGGGACAGATAGGCCTAAGGAAAGGTGGTTCTAAAGGGCACCACAAGCTATGTTTGCAGTATAAATAAGAAAAAAATCATGGATTTTCATCAGAAAAGTAGCCATTTTGGAGATGTAAAAAATGCTCTATATCGCATGGGTGTGTTATCGTAATCTTAGAATTGCCACATTGAGGCATTTCAAACAAGTACTCACAACATACATTTTATGCTGTGGGTTTTTTAGAATAGAATTGCCTCATTGACGTTATTTAACAAGTACCCACAACATATATTTTTAATGGAGAAAAAAAAAAAATTATCCCAGAATTACCCTTAGAACTCCTCCTTAGCTAGTGCTATATAAGGTACACCACAACCTCGTTATAACACAGCTCGTTATAACAGGGCTCTTTATAACAAGATTTCAAGATGGGTCCCAAGAATCTGTAGATTATGTAGAAAAATTACCATAAAGGCCCATTATGTCCAGAAAATGTGTAGATTATACAGAAAAATGACCATAAATGGTCATTTTTCTATATAATCTATACATTTTTGTTCGGATATAACATGGTTGTTTAAGTAACACAGTTTCTGCTGTGGACCCCAACAATAGTGTCATAAAAAGTTTGTGGTGTTTTTAAATCTTTATACATATATGTATGTTTTATAGGTGTATTTGGTGGCCTTGACCTCATCGGTAAAGATGTTGGTGTTACGTGGACAAAACTTGCTGCCACGGCATCAGCTGGAGCTACTGAGATAGAGTTGGCACAGAATGTGTCCTGGGTTGTTGGAGATGAGGTGGTGATTGGAGCAAGTCATTATGATCCTTGGGAAACGGAGGTGTTTCAAGTCACTGCCGTGTCTAGCGATGGTTTCACCTTGACATTGAATGAGTCACTGAGATATGATCATATTGGTAGGTATCAGCAGTTTTGTTTGATTTAAGGTTTAACGTTCCCATCAAGTTTTTAACTACTAATACATCAGTTTTTAACGACTAAGACATCAATTTTTGACAGATGTTTTTTATGCCCCCTCGAGAATCTTTGATATATAGTTTTTGCCCTGTCTGTTTGTTTGTTTGTTTGTTTGTTTGTTTGTCTGTCTGTCTGTTGTTTGTTTGTCTGTCTGTCCGTCACTAAAACTTTAACCTTGATCATAACTTCAAAAGTATTTGACCTAGCCCCATGAAACTTCACACACTTATTCACCATCACAAGGGCTACATTCTGACCAAGGGCCATAACTCTGTTATCATTTTTGGCTGAATTATCTCCCCTTGAAATTTTGCAAAATCTCAGAAATTGGCTCCCATGGGGGTCATTGTTCACCTATAGTTACAGCTCTTGTTTCATATCTTTTACAGCACACAGTGAATCATTTGCAAATGGACAGACACTAGACCTGGCAGCACCCGTAGGATTGCTGACAAGAAACATAAAGATTATTGGTGAGGATCATCCAGGCCTTGACCAGGAATCATATGGTGGTAGAGTCCTTGTTGGTCTCCTAGCAACCAAAGACCAAACTTACACAGGTATGTAGGTCAAGAGCCAAATGAACAGTAATTAGACACGGCAGTACCTGTAGGTTTGTTGACAAGAAACATAAAGATTATAAGAAAGTGTCAAAAGTCTACAGGGTAATTGAAATCTTGAAAACCCCTGAAGGTGTATCCATGGCAGCAAAGATTACAGGAAAGTACGAAAGTCTGTGGGTCATGGTTTTACACCTTCCGTTAGCCATGGGTAAATGGCCAAGGTTGTAAGGGAGGACTGTTTTTATATCTTGATTTACAACCAAACTTCAACTGGTATATACATAAAAGTTACGTGAATAGTTGCACTGTACATAATCTGGGCCCAATTATTCAAACCTAATAGTGTTGTTAGATAATGTATTATTTAACCCTTTTTGTACCAAATCTTCCTCCCTATATATGGCAGGAGACCATTTCAATATTTAAGGGTGTCAGGCTGTGTTTTCATCAAAATCTATTTGGAAAATGAATGAACTTTTAGCAAACAGTGTAGGCCCTGATCAGACCCCACATTCTGCAGCATCTGATCTGAACATGCACTGTTTGCCAGGGTACCCGTGTTTGGGTTTCTGGTACTAAATGGGTTAATATACTATTTAAACTTTGATTTGGTAAATATGCTAATACTTTTGCTGAAAGAATGTGAGTATGCATTTGCAAAAGCTGCTCACATTTTTCAGCAAAAATATTAGCATGTTTGCCAAATTAAATGATCAAAGTTTTAACAATATGTTTTCAAACAAACGATGTCGTTAGTTTTGAACAACTGATCCCACATTTTTGTCTGTTTATTTCAGGATATGCAAGACTTTCCAATGTTGAATTCATCCACACCGGCCAAGATGGCTTCACTGAGTCATATGATGCTAGATTTTCATTGGCCTACATTGCAACCGGGAGTGTCTCCAATGTAAAACCATCCACTGTTACGAAATGTGCATTCCATCACAATTTTAACTCAGCAATTGGTGCCTTCGGGATAGGTGGCCTGGAGATAACAGACAATGTGGTGTACCGGGCTCTTGGAAATGGTATGAGGGAGTTTTCTTTTATGCTTGGCAATGAAATACTGTGATTTCTCAGTGATCAACTGTTTCAAATAGTGAAAGTACGATTTGTATTTTATTTGTAAATTTGATTTAACATTGAAAAATATTATGTACCCTTGTTTTATTCCATGTCAATTCGCTAAATCATAAAATGTAATTAAAGTGTGTCAGACATTTAGGTCATCCATGTTTGTATGTCATTAAGATATTGACCACTTTCAGCCTGGAGATAACAAAGTGGTTTATCATTCTCTTGGAAATGGTAGGAGGGAGTTTTCTATGTATACACAGTCATTGGATATATAGGGGAATAACTGTATCCAGTATTGTCATAGGGGTATAAATCGGCATTTTTACAATCAGAACTTACTTTTATGGCTATGCGTTAGCAGAGCCCTAAAATGTAATTTGCAACTGTAAAGCGGACAATATACCTCTCCATATGACAATTTTAAATACAGTTAACCCCATTCTAATCCACTTAGTCAGTTTTGTTAAAAATTATATTATTTGGAACAGAGCGGCAGGCTCTGTAAGGTGGTCAAAACTAAATTCCAGCAAATGAAAAGCAATTTTATTTGATGACATTGGGTTTCCGACAGTATATCAAAGAATATACTGTCACAAATTTTTCACATTATCCAATCAAACTTCATGTTACATACACAAGTGCATTAGAACTTTTCTTATTTCGGCATAAAAACTTACATTTTGCATTGGTTGTAACACAGTTTATAAATGGATCCCAAACATGTATACATGTAGATGAAATAGAAAATGATCATTATTCATTTAGTGCCCTTGTGTGAGGGGAATGTGACAATTTGTTCACTTGAGCAGGCAATATTACCTTTGAGGGTGAACAAATTGTCATATTTTCCTCACACAAAGACAACAAATGATTTATACCAAATTCTGACTTCTAGAGATTCTTTCAGTGAATGCACTAATGTCTTGTACTTTTGAGCAGTGATGTAAGAGGGGAATATTGCAGGGGAATATGATCATTTATGGCCCTACGTGTGACTTCTAGAGATTCTTGCAGTGAATGCACTTGTACTTTTGAGCATGATGTCAGAGGGGAATATTGCAGGGGAATATGATAATTTATGGCCCTATGTGTGACTTCTAGAGATTCTTGCAGTGAATGCACTGTCTTGTACTTTTGAGCATGATGTCAGAGGGGAATATTGCAGGGGAATATTATATAAATATCACATTTCTGAGAGGGTGATAGTAAGAATGTTCACCCTGAGGAAATGATTATCGACCGAGGCGAAGCCGATCTGAGAGGGTGATAGTAAGAATGTTCACCCTGAGGAAATGATTATCGACCGAGGCGAAGCCGAGGTCGATAATCATTTCCGAAGGGTGAACATTCTTACTATCACCCTCTCAGAAATGTGATATTTATTTTATTATACCGAACTTATTATCACCCTGGTGAATTGAACCGTACGCGCATCATTTTTGCGCATGTGATATTATCACCCTGAAAAATTGAACCGTACGCGCATCATTTTTGCGCATGTGATAGTTTAATATCGCATGGGATAGTATACAACTATTTCATACCTTTTTGGGCGACAGTCAAAACTATCAGCCCCGAGGTGCTGTGGAGCACCTGATGAACTATCGCCCGAGGCCGAAGGCCGAGGGCGATAGTTCATCAGGTGCTCCACAGCACCGAGGGGCTGATAGTTTTGACTGTCGCCCTTGGAGGTATGAAATAGTTGTTTTATTACCCAACTCGTATAAAGAGTTATTTTGATCACAATAAGCAATTACTACTTGTCAAGTTGCTAGGTGATCACGTGACCATGAGATAGTTAAAACTATTGCCCGGGCAATAGTTCAGTGCTCCGTGTGATAGTTCTCTGAAAACCGGTTCAGTCCGATTTCATGCGAAAAAGGTGTTAGATAGTCGAAAATGCTTAATAACTTCTTATATAGTAGGTTGGGTAATAATAAAAATTATCACCCTCTGGTCTATGAGCGTTTTGTATGGTAAAATCGCGTGAGGTATAAGAAGATAATTTATGGCCCTACATGTGACTTCTAGAGATTCTTGCAGTGAATGCACTGTCTTGTACTTTTGAGCATGATGTCAGAGGGGAATATTGCAGGGGAATATGATAATTTATGGCCCTACGTGTGACTTCTAGAGATTCTTGCAGTGAATGCACTTGTACTTTTGAGCATGATGTCAGAGGGGAATATTGCAGGGGAATATGATAATTTATGGCCCTACATGTGACTTCTAGAGATTCTTGCAGTGAATGCACTTGTACTTTTGCGCAGCTACTTCAGAGGGGAATATTGCCAGGGAATATGATAATTTATGGCCCTGCACGTGGCATGCTCCCAACAAATCAGAATTCTTCAATAGCTTATAAACATTAATGAGGTGTAATAAAAGTATCCATGCTTGAATCAGAAGAATATTTCAAAATTTCATTTAAAACATTCAATGTCTAGAGTCATGCTGGATAACATTTTTCACCCACCATGTTTGCCTGACCACAGCTCCTGTCCAGCAAGCATTATAAAGATAACTAAAGGATAGGTTTCATTATTTCCTGTCAGAAGTATATGTTATGGGTACTTGTTAGAATCGCCTTGATGAGGTGATTCTAACGAATACCCACAACATACCTTTTTATGAAGAAATAAAAAAAAAATTCTCTTAAGGGGAATGGTTTGTCTGCCATTTTTCAAAGGGAGACAACTTTTGGGGCTTCATTTTCGCTTTTCTGTAAGCTCCTTCCCACGGAAAAAGGGGTCTACTCTTAAAGGAAAGAATTTGCTCCTCAGGAGCAAATTCTTCCCTTTAAGAGTTGACCCCTATTGACATCGGAGGCAAAAATACTTTGAAGGAGTTGCCTCCCCTGAAGGTGTATTCATTTCCCTTAATTAGCCTTACACCTTATCTGAAGTTATGTTACTTGCATGTATTGGCAGATTCGGATCTTATGGCATCCGTCATGTAAACAATATGGTGGCATAAGCTGTGCATGTGTGGAGGAAGTATTGTTTGGTTTGAATTGAAGTTTTATCTCCCTGTCAACTATTTTTTAAGGCCATTTTTAAGACATTGCTTCCAAGTTTGTTGGACTTTTACCTGCCATTGGGATGAAATGATATCTCAAGCCCTGCTGCCCAAACAAACAAAAAGGGTTTATATGTGGGGATAGGGCCACTGGCATCACTTTGCCAGGACAGACTTAGATCCTCAAAGCAGTTTTAACATTACTCTTGTGTGGTGGGTTTCAAGTCTGCGTGGAAGCCTCATGCAGCCCAATCTGTTTCTCCAAGCCCCAGTGGGTGGGGGGCCTGTGCACTTAAGTAATTTGTATCTTTGTTTTTCTAGGTATTGTGTCAGGGTCTGTTGACAAAATTCTTGTTAACAATAATATGGTGGCTTTAGCTGTCATGTGTGGAGTGAGTAATTTGAGCCAGCACATGACAAAACCTATAATAAGACATGTGCACCCAACGAAGACTCAGATCAGCCTGCACATCCACGCAGTCTGATAGAGTCTTCGTTGTGTGTTCTAAGGATAGCTAAGGGCCCAATGCTACTTCATGCAGCAAGAGAAGTCTCTGGTTAGACTATATGGATGTGCAGGTTGATCTGAGTCTTCGATGAGTGCACATGTTTAATTGTAGGTTTTGTCATGCACTGGCTCATTTATGTTTTTGTTTTCCTAGGTATTGTGACGGTGTCTGATGACAACGTTCTTGTGAACAATATGGTGGCTTTGGCTGTATGGACAGGATCATACCAAGACCGTTATGAACCATATAACTTCCGTTATGAGGCTGGTATGAAGCCTTCGATGCCAACAATCTTACCCTGCAAGACAATGTAGTTGTTGGGGCTGAGAGATTTGGCTACCATGTGAAACCCCTGGAATGTGACGACACGTCTGGTCGCTATAGCAACAACATGGGATACAGCAGTATGTTTGGTGTGTCAGTAATGCCAGATGATGTGGTTGCTGGAGATTGTGCAATGCTAAGTGGATTTATAGTGTGGAAGAACATCGACTATGGACTGTATTACCAAAGTGATCCAAGCTTGGTCATTGATAACAACATTGTAGCAGAAAACCAGCTAGGAATCTGGACTGGGATATTGGGTCCGAATCCTCTAGCCCACCAAATTGGCGACAAAACAGTTGAAATAATGAATACTCTTATTGTTGGAGCAAGTTCTTCCTACGACTGTGACAAGGATGTCTCCCCTTGGAATGATAACATAAAGTTGAGTGGGCTGGCAAGACCAAAGTTGGCTCCCACAGGAGGAATGATTGGTTTGGTTTTTGCAACTTTTATGACGGCAACTAATGCAGCTCCTACACACCCATTTGCCAATATAATGTCCTACCCTGCATTGGCTGGAATTATGACAATCAAAAGTAAGTACCTATCTCACCGTAATTATCCTTAGTATTGAGACAAATAGGCCTGAGCAAACAGCGCAGACTCAGATCAGACTGCTCCTGAAGGAGCAGTTTGATCAGGGTCTACACTGTTTGCCATTCCAGCTGCATCTTTTGGATGCCTTGCAGGATCGTGAAACAAATTTGTTAAAATCTAAGTAGCATTACAGCAAGTCTTCAAGGTCTCTGAATTTTTAGTACTTTTATGGTAGTAACTGTTGTAATACTGTCAAAGACAGTAATCAGTTGATCTTTGATTGCTTAACCCTTCTCTTGCTGAATATTCAGTTTAGCCACACCCATTTCTGACTTTGAACCAATCAGATTACTTGATGTAATTTATTCCTACGAATTCATTAATTGAATGTCAAACAGTGTAGATCCTGATCAGATGGCTTCTTCAGAAGCCATCTGATCTGGATCTACACTGTTTGCAAAGAAACAGCAGGATAAGAGTTAAATACCCTTGGAACCATGGACAGTTTCAGAAAGTAAATGTTAGCGTATCAACAGATAAGGTGCATATTTTGTGATAATTGAAGGATAGTTTTCCTTATTTCTACATATAAACCTATGTTGTGGGTATTCATTAGAACCGCCTCATTGAGGCGGTTCTAATGGATACCCACAACATACGTTTTTATGGAGAATTGACAAAAACTATCCTTCAGTTATTACAAAATATGCACCATATCTGTTGCTATGAGTGTGAGGGTTACTCATAGTGCCAGGCTACGCGGCAGAATAGGAATAACTTAGATATATCTTACAGACATTCTATCCGCCCCCCGCCCATCGGGGCTTGAAGAAATAGATGGGCTGCATGATGCTTCCACGCAGAGCTGAAACCTACCCGCACACGAGTACTGGTAAACCGCCTAGTGGATCTAAGCCTGCCCAGGAAAAGCGGTGCGAGTCGGAACATACATGCTTATAAACCCTATTGGTTTCATTGGGCGGCAGGGCTTGAGATGTCATTTCATCTCATTGCCGGGTAAAAGTCCCACAAAATTGGAAGCAACATCTCCAAAATGACCTATACAGTCTTGACAGGGACGTAAAACCTCAAATCAAACAAACAAACAATACAGACATTCTTTAAGGTAATGGTATGTTTGTTCATCAGAATAACCGCATTCAGGCTATGCTAATGAATACACATAATGTACAATTCTAAGATAAAAGAAGAAAATCTCCAAAAATATCACTATTTTTCATAGCAACAGATATGGTTGGTACACCACAACCTTGTTATAACACGGTTTGTTATAACATGGTTTTGGATATAACACGGTTTCAAGATGGATCCCAAAATGTATAGATTATATAGAAAAATGACCATAATCTATACATTTTTGTTTGGATATAACATGGTTGTTTAACTAACATGGTTCTGCTTTGGACGCCAACAATAGTGTTATAAAGAGGTTGTGGTGTATTGTGTAATAACTGAAGGATAGTTTTTGTCAATTCTCCATAAAAACCCATGTTGTTGGTATTCATTAGAACCACCTTAATGAGGCAATTGTAATGAATACCCACAACATAAGCTTAAATGGAGAAAAAAGGAAAACTATCCTTCAGTTATCACGAAATATGCACCTTATTTGTTGCTATGTTTGTTTGATTTGAGGTTTAACGTAAAGGTAATTTTTGAGACTTGCTTCCAATTTTGTGGACTTTTGCGCGACATTGAGATGAAATGACATCTTAAGCCCCTGCCCCCCAATGAAACCAATAGGGTTTATAAGTATGGATGGGCAAATTCGCACCGCTTTGCCTGGGCAAGCTTAGATCCTCTAAGCGGTTTACCAGTACTCGTGTGTGGGTAGGTTTCAGCTCTGCATGGAAATATCATGCAGCCCATATATTTCTTGGCCGGGGCCGATCTGTTGCTATGTATTTCTTCTCTAGAGCTAGGGGAAGAATGTCTAAGGAAACCCAAGAATGAGTTGGACTCAGCAGTGGTAAATAAGCAATTGGTGTTCCAGTAATTACACGGGCCTCCGTGGCCTAGTGGAAAAGAGCGCTGACACTTAATCATTTGGTCTGTCACTGCTGTGGGTTCCAGCCTGGCTCGGGTTACGTGAGATGCCAAGTTCTGCAACAGAAGGTCAGGTGTTTTTTCTCCAGGTACTACGGTTTTTGCCCTCTTCTGATTAACGATCAGCTCAATAGCAGTGGAATAATCCTGAAAGGGCGATAAAACCAACCCCCCATCCCCAAAATCCCAATAATTGCATTTCCACTGAATTTAACTCTTATCCTGCTGTTTACGACAACTCCTATCTTTGCAAACAGTGAAGATCCAGATCAGATGGCTCCATCTGATCCGGATCTACACTGTTTGACATTCAGTTTATGAATTTGTTGGAATAAATTACATCAGATAATCTGATTGGTTCAAAGTCAGAAATGGGTGTGGCTAAACTGAATATTCAGCAGGATAAGGGTTAATGTTTTTACCCTTCAAACAGAAAATCTGCTTCTGTTGCATCTCCTCCAAAACTTACAAAAATATTTTTGAACATAGTCAGACAGTGTTGACCCTGATCCGACTGCTCCTAGAGCAGCAGTTTGATCTGGTCCACACCTTGCAACAATGACTTTAAAAAAAAAAAACATCAACAACAAAGCAGACGGCGTATTTTGTGATAAACATCTTTACCTTTACCACTCTTTGGGCTATATTAGCTGGCATCACAAAAACACGCCTATGTTGTTTTGACCCCCTTGAACCCCACTTTTATATAATAAAACTGGGGTTTACAGGGGTAAACCTTATTTTTCTTACTTCTGCACTAAAATATAGATCGTTAGAACCTACGGAGACAATTAGCATGAAATGTGGAGACAATTTGTGTGAGATGTCAGATAGAGAGACAATTTGCATGAGATACATGAAATGTCGAATCCAGTCATCTGGGAAAAATAAGAAAAATACTTCAAAAAGTCTTCTGCTGAAAAAAACAACAGCATGCAGAGCCTTGAGGGTTTGTTACATGTATTTTTCTTAACAGATATAACATTTGCCCACTTTGGAAGTTCAGCATGTAAAGGAGATTATGCTGTGGCTACTAATGACATGAATGATGATCTACAACATCCGATTGAAGCTGAAGACATAACCCTGTACCACGTGGAGAATGATCATAAGATAGTGTACCACAGGCCAAATGTTGGGTAAGTCCAAATGTTTTAACAGGTAGAGAACAATCATAAGATAGTGTATGCACCACAGACCAAATGTCAAGTAAGTTGACATGTTTATATTGGTAGAGATTAATCAAAAGATTGTGTATGCACCACAGACCAAATGTTGTGTAAATTGATAAATTGAATATTGAACAAATTGACTGCCAGGGCTAAAAATAGAAAAACCTAGAAATGACATCTCCTCCTTGGCCAATAATGGCCTGATTTCAAAATAATATCAAAGAAATGTTCTTTGGATAACCATCTGTGAAAATTGCTACATTGGTTCCACTGCACTGAACGAAATGGCTGCCAGAGTTAAAAAATAGAAAAACCTTTAAACAACATTTAGGCCAATATCCAGATTTCAAAATAATTTTGTAAATGGCCTGATTTCAAAGTAGTTTTAACAGAAGTGTTCCTCTTTTGCTCCTTTACACTAAAATTGCTGAAATAATTCCACTCAGTTGAATGAAATGGCTGCCAGAGCTGAAATTTGAAAAAAAAAAACAATGTAATTTCCCAGTAGGTCGCTGGCCTGATTACATAGAGGATCTTACATGAGTGCTCATGTATTATTGAATTTTTTAAACTCGTTGCAAATGCCGAGCATTTTATCCTTATTCCTCAACGAGTTTAATAAATTCAATAATACATGAGCACGCTTGCAAAATTCTATTTATCAACACATTTTTTCACATTTGTTTACAAAAATGTCAGTATTCCACCATTAGTATACACGACATTGTTAAGGGCGTGGTACATGTAACGTTACAGGACGTATCTACATAATTTGCATATTTAATCCACTAGTGGAGTATCAAAAATATATGGCATTATTTCACTCTCAGACGCGACGTCATATGATAAAAAAATCTTAAATGGAATTTTCCTTTTATGTCCCTCTACCGAAATTCCTAAAATGTTCAAATCTGCTGAACAAACTGGAAGCCTGAACTAAAAATAGAGAATTCTTTAATGATACACAGCCTACACTCAGGGAAAATTAACCCACCAGTGCTATCAGTGCTTTGTTTTTACATTGGCATTTAGACAGGTGCTCCCCAGCCCTATCCCTCAATAACAGATTGGAAAGTGCAAACTCTTCTGGCTATAAATATAAATTGCAGATGCCATATCATTATTGAAACGTGTCTATGTGAAATAATGGCGTCCAACATGGTGTCAGAAGTGTCAAATATTAGGGCAGAAATTGTCACATCTTTCTTATTTATGCTTTCAACATAAATTCTGGATTCTCGTAAGAACCACCTCATTGAGGCGTAAAGAGTACCCACAATCTATAGCAGTAATCAGAAAATTAATATATACCCCTGTAAACCCCAAATATACTGTATAAAAGTGGGGTTTAAGGGGGTCAAAATTGTATAGATGTGTTTTCGTGATGAAGGCTTAGGACGTTAAACCTCATCAGATTGGTGATCTTCCATGTTCTTATATCATAACTCAGGTGATCGAATTAAAGTAAATCATGGAACTCTTGTTCACAGACATTTTGACAAATTTGCGGCACATGGAAAAACTTGCTTTAACCATTTTCACACAACAAAAATGTTGACACGACTGTTCAATTGTGCAGTCTGGACATCTTTATTGTTCACAAGTGTACAAGCACAGCCTTCGTTGTTCATAAATGTAAAAGCGCATTTAGTTTATACTAATTTATTTTAGTTCGATTGCGATGAAAGCTTTAAGCTTATTGAATCGCTCTCGAACGCTCATTCCGGGTGTTTTCACGCGCGCGAGAGAGGCAGTGGCTTTTTACACCGCTGCTACCCATTTACACCTGGGTGGAGTGGGGCAGTGTCATTACGTGTCTTGCCCAAGGACACACCTCGATACCGGTGGCGGATTCGAACGCACAACCTCTCGATCATGAGTCGAACGCGCTAACCACTGCGCTATCGAGGCTGACAAAGCGCATTTGTAATCACATGAACAAGTCCAACAAATGAACACTCCCCTAAACCACACTTTATTAAGAGAAAACTGGAGTTTATTGGGGTAAAGGTTAATTTTCTTATTTCTGTGCCAAGACATAAGTTGTGGGTACTCGTTAGAACCGCCTCAATGAGGCGGTTCTAACAAGCACCCAAAACCTATGTTTTCAGTAACAATAAGAAAAATATTACTAATTTTCTTCCGAAAAGTAGCCAGTTTGGAGATGTAAAAAAATGTGCCATGTCTCATGGGAGTGCCATCATAATATGCAGTCTGATCACAGTTTTGATGTAGTACAGCTACAGTCGAACTTCGATGGCTCGAACACCGATGGCTCGAACACCGATGGCTGAGTCGAACCCATTTTTGGGAATTCCTCTGCATAAGAAAAAGTGTGGGATGATTAAGGAGATTTTTGACTTTTATCTTGCAAATGTATACTGTGTGCACTCATTAGAATCGCCTCAATGAGGCGATTCTAATGAGTACACACAGCATACATTTATGTTACAAAACACCGAATAGAAGCCCATTTTGTTTTCTGGAAGTAAACAACAGTGGCTCGAACTACCGCTGTCTCGAACAAATTTCCATGGCCCCAAAGGGGTTCGAGCCATCGAAGTTCGACTCTAGTTTCTCTATCTGACATTTCAAGACTAATTCTAATCTGTGTAGCTTAGTACGCCTGTTTGTGTCTTACCTGGTTGAAAATCCATTCTCATTATGATAACCCCCACATTTGACATAGAGCTGTCTTTCATAACTCTGAAACGGGTAATTTTCTGATGCAAATTTGTGCTAGTTTTTGTCGCGCCTGCAATTAGCATGGCGCGATATAGGCGCCCATTTTTCCGTCCGTTCGTTCGTTCGTCCGTCCGTTTGTCAAGGCGTCCACATTTGTGACCACCCTAGCGTTTACCCTGAGGTTCAAGTTTATTTCTCAAGAACTATAAGAGCTTCATTAATGATACTTGGTACAAACTTGTATCTGGGGATGACAACTTACATGCAAGCATCCATATTTGACCTTGACCTACATTTCATGGTTCACTGACTTTGTAAAATATTGCGACCACCCTAGCGTTCACCCTAATGGTCAAGTTTATTTCTCAAGAACTATAAGAGCTTTATTAATGATACTTGGTACAAACTTGTATCTGGGTATGGTTACTTAAATGCAAGCATCCATATTTGACCTTGACCTATATTTCATGGTTCACTGACTTTGTAAAATATTGCGACCACCCTAGCGTTCACCCTAATGGTCAAGTTTATTTCTCAAGAACTATAAGAGCTACATTAATGATATTTGGTACAAACTTGTATCTGTGGATGGCAACTTAAATGCAAGCGTCCATATTTGACCTTGACCTACATTTCATGGTTCACCGACATTGTAAAATATCGTGACCACCCTAGCGTTCACCCTAATGGTTAAGTTCATTTCTCAAGAATTATTAGAGCTTAATGATACTTAGTACAAGCTTGCATTTAAGAACGGAAACTTTTGTGCAAGCATCTAAGTTTGACCTTGACCTACATATCATGGTTGGGTGACTTTGCGCCCCCACAGGCATGACATAGCCTTTGGCGGAATTCTTGTTTTTTATTAATGTCCTAAACATATGTTGTTGGTGGTCAGAACAGCCTTACTGAGGTCATTCTAACAAGAACCCACAACTTATATCATCAGAAAAACAGGCCTGTATAATTTTTTACCCTCTTGAACCCCACTTTTATATAGTAAAACTGGGGTTCATATTTCTGCTCTAAAATATGGATTATGGTACACGTTGGAACTGCCTCGATGAAGCTATACTTTGAGCAGAAATAAGAAAAATATCACAATTTTTCATCTTATAATTTTCTATTTTTTGGTGGTAAAGTTTACAATGTATTTCTAAAGGGGTGTTTTCATAATGTCTTGGTTTGTTTAATTTGAGCTTTAACATCCCCATCAGCACTGTAAAGGTCATTTTGGAGAAGTTGCTTCCAATTTTTTGGAACTTTTACCCGACACCGAGATAAAATGACATCTCAAGCCCTGCGGCCCAATGAAACCAATAGGGTTTATTAGCATGGATGGTCCGACAGGCACCTCTTTGCCTGGGCAGGCTTAGATCCTCTAAGGGGTTTACCAGTACTCATGTGTGGGTCGGTTTCAGCTCTGCGTGGAAGCATCATTAAGCCCATCTATTTCTTCAAGCCCCGATGGGTGGGGCCTAGATATGTCTTGGAGCAGAAATAAGAAACATATTATTTACTCCTATAAAGCCCAGTTTTCTCTATGTCATAACACAAATTTGTTTACATGATGTTATTAACAGGAAGATCAACTCTGCTGATTGTGTCGACATGGACTGTGATGGTATGAAGAAAGCCCTGTTTAAGGATCTGGATGGAAGCTTTCTGGGTCACATAGGGTCTGTGATTCCAGAGTCAGAGTTTGAGTGGGACACCAACCCTGTAAGGGGTCTAGGTGACTATAGGGTCCCTAAGGAAATGGTGACTGATATGGATGGGAACAGGATATCAGAAGAAGATATAATTCCTTATAAAGGTAAGCTAAGGATTTGAGAACGAGAACTTCCAAGCAAGTTTTCTGCCTTCATAATTTGTTAAATTCTGCACATTTGATACACCTTTTTTTGAGCCGCTCAGTCAGATGTGCATCTGACTGGTGATCAGGAGGACGCAGGTTCTATACCTTCAGGGGTCGGCAACATTCATTTGTAGCGATTGATCATGAAATCTTTTTAGCTCACCTGTCACGTAGTGACAAGGTGAGCTTTTGTGATCACATTTTGTCCGGCGTCCGTCTGTGCGTGCGTCCGTAAACATTTTCAAATAATTATATCTCTAATACCCCATGGTCAGTCTTGATCAAATTTCATGAGAAGCATCATCAGATAGGGGGAAAGGCTGCATAAGGTTTTTGGGCTGATCAGATTGGAATTCTGGTTGCTATGGCAACATATAGCTCCCATAGACTTACAATGGGAAAAAATTAAAATATCTTCTTCTCTGAAACCACAGGGCCCAGAGCTTAGATATTTAGCATGTAGCAACGGCCAGTGGTCACCTACATAGTTCCTGCCAATCATGCCCCTGGGGTCCAAATTGGCCATGCCCCGGGACCCCTTCGCTCCCATAGACTCATAATGGAACAAAAAGCTTCAAAAATCTTCTTCTTGGAAACCACAGGGCCCAGAGCTTAGATATTTAGCATGTAGCAATGGCAAGTGGTCACCTACATAATTCCTGCCAATCATGCCCCTAGGGTCCAAATGGGCCACGCCCCGGGGCCCTTTAGCTCCTATAGACTCATAATGGAAAAAAAGCTTCAAAAATCTTCTTCTCTGAAACCACAGGGCCCAGAGCTGAGATATTTGGCATGTAGCAATGGCAAGTGGTCACCTACATAATTCCTGCCAATCATGCCCCTGGTGTCAAAATTGGCCACACCCCGGGGCCCCTTAGCTCCCATAGACTCATAATGGAAAAAAAAGCTTCAAAAATCTTCTTCTCTGAAACCACAGGGCCCAGAGCTTAGATATTTGGCATGTAGCAACGGCAAGTGGTCACCTACATAATTCCTGCCAATCATGCCCCTGGGTTCCAAATGGGCCACGCCCTGGGGCCCCTTCGCTCCCATAGACTCATAATGGAACAAAAAGCTTCTTCTTCTCGGAAACCACAGGGCCCAGAGCTTAGATATTTAGCATGAAGCAATGGCAAGTGGTCACCTACATAATTCCTGCCAATCATGCCCCTGGGGTCCAAATGGGCCACGCCCCGGGAAAAAAAAGCTTCAAAAATCTTCTTCTCTGAAACCACATGGCCCAGAGCTGAGATATTTGGCATGTAGCATCGGCAAGTGGTCACCTACATAATTCCTGCCAATCATGACCCTGGGTCCAAATTTGCCACACCCCAGGCCCCCTTAGCTCCCATAGACTCATAATGGAAAAAAAAGCTTCAAAAATCTTCTTCGAAACCACAGGGCCCAGAGCTTAGATATTTAGCATGTAGCAACGGCCAGTGGTCACCTACATAATTCCTGCCAATCATGCCCCTGGGTTCCAAATGGGCGACGCCCCGGTGCCCCTTCGCTCCCATAGACTCATAATGGAACAAAAAGCTTCAAAAATCTTCTTCTCGGAAACAGCAGGGCCCAGAGCTTAGATATTTGGCATGTAGCAACGGCAAGTGGTCACCTACATAGTTCCTGCCAATCATGCCCCTGGGGTCCAAACGGGCCATGCCCCGGGGCCCTTTAGCTTCTATAGACTCATAATGGAAAAAAGCTTAAAAAATCTTCTCTGAAACCACAGGGCCCAGAGCTGAGATATTTGGCATGTAGCAACAGCAAGTGGCCACCTACATAAATCCTGCCAGTCATGCCCCTATGGTCCAAATGGGCCACGCCCCGGGGCCCCTTCGCTCCCATAGACTCATAATGGAACAAAAAGCTCCAAAAATCTTCTTCTCGGAAATCACAGGGCCCAGAGCTTAGATATTTAGAATGTAGCAATGGCAAGTGGTCACCTACATAATTCCTGCCAATCATGCCCCTGGGGTTCAAATGGGCCACGCCCCGGGGCCCTTTAGCTCCTATAGACTCAAATGGAAAAAAAGATTCAAAAATCTTCTTCTCTGAAACACAGGGCCCAGAGCTGAGATATTTGGCATGTAGCAACAGCAAGTGGTCACCTACATAATTCCTGCCAATCATGCCCCTGGGGTCCAAATTGGCCACACCCCAGGGCCCCTTAGCTCCCATAGACTCATAATGGAAAAAAAAGCTTCAAAAATCTTCTTCTCTGAAACCACAGGGCCCAGGGCTTAGATATTTAGCATGTAGCAATGGCCAGTGGTCACCTACATAATTCCTGCCAATCATGCCCCTGGGTTCCAAATGGACGAAGCCCCGGGGCCCCTTCGCTCCCATAGACTCATAATGGAACAAAATGCTTCAAAAATCTTCTTCTCGGAAACCACAGGGCCCAGAGCTTAGATATTTAGCATGTACCAACGGCAAGTGGTCACCTACATATTTCCTGCCAATCATGCCCCTGGGGTCAAAACGGGCCATGCCCAGGGGCCCTTTAGCTTCTATAGACTCGTAATGGAAAAAAGCTTCAAAAATCTTCTTCTCTGAAACCAAAGGGCCCAGAGCTGAGATATTTGGCATGTTGCAATAGCGAGTGGTCACCTAAATAAATCCTGCCAGTCATGCCCATATGGTTCAAATGGGCCACGCCCTGGGGCCCCTTTGCTCCCATAGACTCATAATGGAAAAAAAAAGCTTCAAAAATCTTCTTCTCTGAAACCACAGGGCCCAGAGTTTAGATATTTAGCATGTAGCAACTGCAATTGGTCACCAACATAATTCCTGCCAATCATGCCCCTGGGTTCCAAATGGGCCACACGCCGGGGCCCCTTTGCTCCCATAGACTCATAATGGAAAAAAGCTTAAAAAATCTTCTTCTCGGAATCCACAGCGCCCAGAGCTTAGATATTTAGCACATAGCAACGGCAAGTGGTCACCTACATAATTCCTGCCAATCATGCCCCTGGGGTCCAAAAGGGCCACGCCCCGGGGCCCCTTAGCTCCTATAGACTCATAATGGGAAAAAAGCTTTAAACATCTTCTTTTCTGAAACCACAGGGCCCAGAGCTTAGATATTTAGCATGTAGCGATGGCAAAAGGTCACCCACATAAATCCTGCCAATCATGCACTTGGGGTCCAAATGGGCCACACCCGGGGCCCCTTAGTGCCCATAGACACATAATGGAAAAAAAGCTTCAAAAATCTTCTTCTCTGAAACCACAGGGCCCAGAGCTTAGATATTTAGCATGTAGCAATGACAAGTTGTCACCTACATAAATCCTGCCAATCATGCCCCTGGGTTCCAAATGGGCCACACCCTGGGACCCCCTTAGCTCCCATAGACTCATAATGGAAAAAAAAACTTCAAAAATCTTCTTCTCTGAAACCACAGGGCCCAGAGCTTAGATATTTAGCATGTAGTAATGGCAAGTGGTCACCTACATATTTCCTGCTAATCATGGCCCTGGGGTTCCAAATGGGCCACACCCTGGGGCCCCTTAGCTCCCATAGACTCATAATGGAAAAAAGCTTAAAAAATCTTCTTCTCAGAAACTGTGAAGCACAGAACATAGATATTTAGTGTCTAGCAACATAAAATGGCCAGCTACATAAATCCTGCTAACCCTGCCCCTGGGGTCAAAATTGGCCACACCAGAGCTCATCACCTTCAATAGACTTATAATGGAAAAAAACTTAAAAAATCTTCTTCTATGAAACCATAAGGCCCAGAGCTTAGATTTTTAGTATGTAGCAACGTCAAGTGGCCACCTACATAAATCCTGCCAGTTATGCCCCTGGGATGCAAATTGGCCACACCCCAGGGCCTTTTAGCTTCCATAGACTTACAATTGGAGAAACTTAAAAAATCTTCTTCTCTGAAACCACATTGCCCTGATAATGAAAAAAAAACAAAAAAAAAAACTTAAAATGGAGAAAAAAATCTTCTTCTCTGAAACCATAAGTCCCAGAGCTTAGGTATTTAGCATGTAGCAATGTCGAGTGGTCGCCTACATGAATCCTGCCAATCATGCCCCTGGGGTCCAAATCCTGTGGCCCCTTAACTCCAACAAACTTATAATGGAAAAAAGCTTCAAACATCTTCTTTGAAACCATGAAGTACAGACCTTAGTTATTTAGTATATAGCAACACAAAATGGTCGCCTACATAAATCCTGCCAACTGTGCCCTTTGGGTCAAAATTGGCCAAGCCCCAGGGCTCATTAGCTCCTATAGACTTAAACTGGAAAAAACTTATAAAAATTTTTTTCTCCAAAACCATAAGGTGCAGATTTTGTTTGATTTGAGGTTTTACATCCCCGTCAACACTGTATAGGTCATTTTGGAGATGTCTCTTCCAATTTTGTGGGACTTTTACCCGACATTGGGATGAAATTACATCTCAAGCCCTGTCGCCCAATGAAACCAGTAGGGTTTATAAGCATGGACACCACTTTGCCTGAGCTTAGATATTTAGTATGTAGCAATGTCAAGTGGTCTCCTACACTAATGATTTTCTGGTACACAGGTGAGCGATATAGGGCCATTGGGCCCTCTTGTTTAAGGTCATTCTCTCCCCTGATTCAAGAATCACAGTTGTCAGTTTCTGACAAAAGAAAGTGTAACGTACTGGTTAACCGCTTACGTATAAGCCTGCCCAGGAAATGTGTGGATAGGTAAACTGACCGGCTCAAAAATGACCTACATAGAATTGACGGGGCTGTTAAACTCCAATACAAACAAACAAACAAGTATGTTTGAATAGATAGTGTTGAATTTGAAAAGGCTTGTCAGACCATGTTAACCATTGTCCACCTGGGTCCAGTCTTCAAAGCATTGTTAGCTTAACAAGCTCGTTAGTGGTCAAATTGTTAACTGTTCTGGTAAGTACAGTACGTAAGTTGCTGAAAAATGGGAGCAGCTTTTGCATTTGCAAAAGCTGCTCGCATTTTTTTCAGCAAAAATATTAGTATATTTGCCATATTAAATGTTCAAAGATTTAACAATGGGTTAAATTACGATGATGTTAAGTTTTGAACTATTTGGCCCAAGAACAAAATTGATATTGCCACATGCATGTCTGACTAACATCCAATCAGATTTCTTGATATTATATACTCATTCAAACTCACTAATTGGATGACCCGTGCGATATAGTGCATTTTTCACATCTCCAAAATGGCTACTTTTCTGATGAAAATCATTGATATTTTTCTTATAAATGCTCATAACATAGGTTGTGTGTGCTCGTTAGAACCGCCTCTAACGAGTACCCACAACCTATGTCTTGGAGCAGAAATAAGAAAAATAATTAATACCCCCGTAAACCCCAGTTTTCTCTATATAAAGTGGGGTTTAGCGGGGTCTTCATTTCATGGACTTGTTCACGTGATGAGATGACTTCTCATCTGATTGTGGTCTACACTGTTTACAAAAGTAGGGGCTATTGTGTTCTGTGGAACAAATCATGTGAACAGGTCCGTAAATGAACACCCCCCTAAACCTCACTGTATATAGATAAAATGTTGGTTTACGGGTGGTATACATTATTTTTCTTATTTATGCCCCAAGACATAGGTTGTTGGTACTCATTAGAACCGCCTCATTGAGGCTGTTCTAACGAGCACCCACAACCTATGTTTGCAGTAAAAATAAGAAAAATTTCACAGATTTTCATCAGAAAAATAGCCATTTTGGAGGTGTGAATAATGCACTATGTCACACAGATGTGTTATCGTAATGAAGGGTTAACGTAACAAAGCCTTAGTGGAAGAAAACCATCTACAATGATCAATTAGACAATTAAAGCTGATGTTATCCGATAGTCGGTAACGGCATGACATCAAAAGTCGGGTGTTAGTTAGTTGTCTTGTAATTTTCATTTAAAATCCGTTACCTTAATTATTAGTTTTGTTTGGTATAATAAAATAAATATTACATTCCTGAGAGTGTGATTGTGAAAAAATGTCACTCTGAGGAATATGAATATGAACCTCGGCTGCGCCTCGGTTGATATTCAGATTCCTCAGGATGACATTTTTCACTATCACCCTCTTAGGAGTATAATATTTATATATCATCAGCTGACATCAGTAGCTCAGTTGGATGCACAACAGACTGGTGATCAGGAGGTCTCTGGTTTGATACCTGTCGGGTGGGCAGAATCCTTTTGTGGAAGTTGATCATGAAATCTCACCTATGGCCATTCTGCTCCAAGACATAGGCCATTCTGTCTCTTCTGCTGATTCAAGAAGGACATTTGTCAGTTTCTGAAGAAACAATGTGCATAGTACTAGATATCTGCTCAAGAATTAGCCTGTCCATGACAATTATGGCTGTGTGAACTGACCAACTCCGTATCTAGTACATTTGTGTTGTGTTGACTGGGCCATAAGACTTCAAACAAACAAGCAAACTTTTTATTTTGGGATGAATTCAATTCATGCATAGATAGTAAATTTTTTTCTGCAGGTATCATTCGTAACAACAATTGTACATACCAGTCTGGCTGGCAGGCCTACGAGTGTGGCGTAGATTTGAACTATGAGATGCTCATCATTGAAAGTATGGATGCTGACACGGAGACTAGAAGGCTTTCTCCAGTGGCAGTCCTGGGTGATGGCTATGTTGATCTTATCAACGGACCACAGGATCAAGGGTGGTGCAGCGGCTACACATGTAGAAAACGTATCTCAACATTCTATGCCCTTGTTGCAACAGGTATTGTTGGTAAAATAGAGGATCTTACATGAGTGTTCATGTATTATTGAATTTATTAAACAAGTTGAGGAAAAGGGATAAAATGCTCGGCTTTATCCCTTTTCCTCAACAAGTTTAATAAATTCAATAATACATTAGCATGAATGCAATATTCTATTTATCATATGACATTAAAACGAATTTTATTCAAGATTGTTTTACGGGATGTCAAGATTCTGCCATTAGTAAACGCGACATCGTACATGTAACGTTGCGGAGCGTATATAACTAATTTGCATATTTAATCCTCTGGTGGATAATCGAATTTATTACATGGTGTTATTACATTCTCAGATGCGACATCATGTGAAAAAAAACAGTTATTATATCATTTACTTAGTTTGAAACTGGGAATAGAAGGAATATTAACCCATTTAGTACTAGAAACACCAAAACGGTTAGCCTGGCAAACAGTGCAGGCTCAGATCAGATGCCACAGAATGCGGCATCTGATCTGGACCTACACTGCAAAGCGTTCAGCCATTTTCCAAATGAATTTTGAAGAAAACACAACCTGACACCCCTAAAACAGCTAGATTCCATTTGGTACAAAAAGGGTTAAAAGTGATATAGAGAAAACATTATTCCTCATTCTTTGAGCTACTCATGGAGGACTCATTTAGCTCTCATGTTGGTTGAGTTCTTTAGTATATGAGTGGGGGTTGAATTCTTCGGTTGAATGCATTCCATTTACCATAATGATCCTAAATATTGAGACAGCCGGGTCTAAGCAAACAGTGAAGTCACAGATCAGACTGCTCCTGAAGGAGCAGTCTGATCAGCATCTACACTGTTTGCCAATCCGTCTGCACATGTTGGATGCCTTGCTGGATCGTGAAACAAATTTTCAAAATTTTAGGAGAATTAAAGCAAATAAAAATCAAAAATGAGTTCTCAAAGTGTCCCAATTTTTAGGATTTTAATGGTAATCCAAAAACGGGTTTAAAAACAAAGAGTAGCACTCTACAGAATTATATTAAAAGGGAGATAATTCCTGTCAGCAGATTATACTCCATTTTAAACATCAGTCCACTTCCAGTCAGTGTTTTAAACTATGCCACTATAATAACCCTAAATATTCTGATAAACTTTCTTGTAATAGACTAACACAGTGATTGGGCCTATTTAATATGCTGTTCCAGAAGCATGGTTTGACACAATTCATGACACACAAATCTCAAAGCTGATGCTCTATAACTGAGCTATAGGGGCAGGTAATTAAGGTGTTAGTCTGGTAAAGGTACACCTGAACCTCGTTATAACACGGAACTCCTGGTCCAACCGACGGACCGTGTTAGTTAACCGAATCGTGTTATAAACTCCAACCGTATTTGTCACAGATTGACACTATGGTGATCAATAGTTTTCCAAACAAGATGATGTGTGGTCCGGATAATAACCGAATTTCCCAACTAAAATGTGTTTAGAACTAATCAATGACATTAAATACCATGGCCCATCATGTCAAATAGGTCTCTTTAATCGAAACCAGCTGATAAACCACATTTTTATCCACAAAATCATCCGATCTGACAGCGAGTATAACGCCATTTTGATAGCTGGTTCTGGGCTAACTTTGTTGTAACTGAGGATCCGAGACCGCACCGAACTACAGTACCGTTAATAGATTTCAATGGTAAAATTACCGAGTTAGGGTTCGCTACCAGACAGTAGTCAATGCTTACGAGAAATTTGAATTTTTACTTCTCTTGGAATGTCTAACCCTTAATATTTTAGTCATTTGAAACATTTTTTAATGGCGCACATGGTCTTTGAATGATTTTTTTAACGCGAAAATCTATCATGAATATGTTTTATCATTTGCTTTTAAGCTAAAAAAATCAGACTTTATTTTACATGCGGCTCTAGAAATCAGTTTTATTGCAGTTCACAGATCACATCGTCTGCATCGATGTTTAAATTTCTGCTGTCAGAGCAGTGATCCTTAACTGAGAATGATATTTTTTTTCCGGGTACGTAACGGGATTCTTTAATCCCTTTATCTCGCTGAGCAAACACTTTGATTGTGCCGACGGCAGTTCATGTTTATCATGCATGACAAGCTAAACAAGTTTATATACTGTATATTCTACTCTGCTAATATCGATGCAATAAATATCAAAAAGTACCGTTATAGACCGTGTTAGCTACCGTACTACCACAGTCAAAAGTGGGAGGAAAATAAAGTTGTTGTGCTTAAAACCTGATAGAATCCTTGGAAAATATTTATAAATGTTGGTTGGGGAAAATATGGGGTCCAAACCAAAACCGTGTTCTATCCAAATTCGTGCTGTAACGAATCGTGCTTTAACAAGGTTCGGGTGTATTAGGTTAAGTATAATTATGTCAGATACTTTAAACTTGGAATTCTGCATCATTGTGTAACCGGCCCCGATAGCTCAGTTGGTAGAGTGTCCGCTCCGGGGAACGGGAGGTCTCGGGTTCGATCCCGGGCCGCGACATACCAAAGTCGTTAAAAATGGTACTAGCTGCTCCTCGCTTGGCACTCAGATTTACAGGGTAGAGCTAGGACTGGTCGATCCAGTGTCAGGATAATGTGACTGGGTGTGGTATCATGTAATGTGTCTGGGACATGATACTTCAGTGAGGCAGCACTATAAACGTGAGCATTGAGCTCCCTGTCGCAACCAGACACCGTCGTGATATGACTGAAAAATTGTTGAAAGCGACGTTAAACCCGAATTCACACACACACACACACTGCATCATTGTGCAGTGTATGTTATTAGCTCACCTGTCACGTAGTGACGAGGTGAGCTTTTGTGATCACTTTTTGTCCGTCGTCCGTCGTGCGTGTGTGCGTGTGTGCGTGCGTGTGTGCGTAAACTTTTTCTTCAAACAACATCTCCTCCTAAACCACTGATCGGATTTTGACCAAACTTCACAGGAATGATCCTTAGGTGGTCCCCTTTCAAAGTTGTTCAAATGGTTCCGGTCTGTTGCACATCTAGGTCACAGGAGCTAAAAAAAGATTTTTTAAATGAAAACTTTAAAAATCTTCTTCTCTGAAACCGCAAGGCCCAGGTCTTCGATATTTGGTATGAAGCTTCATCTAGTGGACCTCTACCAAGATTGTTCAAATTATAGTCATGGGTCCAAAAACGCCCCCGCCCTGGGGTCCTTTGGTTTTACATAGGCTTATATAGGGAAAATCTTTAAAAATCTTCTTGTCTGAAACCGCAAGTCCCAGGTCTTTGATAATTGGTGTGAAGCTTCACCTAGTGGACCTCTACCAAGATTGTTCAAATTATAGCCCTGGGGCCGAAAATGCCCCCGCCCCGGGGGCCTTTGGTTTTACATAGGCTTAATATAGGGAAAATCTTTAAAAATCTTCTTCTCTGGAACCGCAAAGCCCAGATCTTGGATATTTGGTGTGAAGCTTCATCTAATGGACCTCTTTCAAGATTGTTCAAATTATAGCCCTGGGGCCAAAAATGCCCCCGCCCCGGGGGCCTTTGGTTTTACATAGGCTAATATAGGGAAAATCTTTGAAAATCTTCTTCTCTGGAACTGCAAGGCCGAGATCTTGGATATTTGGCGTGAAGCTTCATCTAGTGGACCTCTTTCAAGATTGTTCAAATTATAGCCCTGGGGCCAAAAACGCCCCCGCCCCGGGGGCCTTTGGTTTTACATAGGCATTTATAGGGAAAATCCTTAAAAATCTTCTTCTCTGGATCCGCAAGGCCAAGATCTTGGATATTTGGTGTGAAGCTTCATCTAATGGACCTCTTTCAAGATTGTTCAAATTATAGCCCTGGGGCCAAAAATGCCCCCGCCCCGGGGGCCTTTGGTTTTACATAAACCTAGATAGGGAAAATCTTTAAAAATTTTCTTCTCTGAAACCGCAAGGTCTATGATATTTGGTGTGAAGCTTCACCTAGTGGCCCTCTACCAAGATTGTTCAGATTATAGCCCTGGGGCCAAAAATGCCCCCTCCCCTCCGGGGCCCTTTGGTTATAGGGAAAATCTTGAAAAATCTTTTTCTCTGAAACTGTCAGGCCCATGTCTTTGATATTTGGTATGGCGCTTCATCTAATGGACCTCTACAAAGATTGTTCAAATTATAGCCGTCGGGCACCAAATGCCCCCGTTACGGGGCCCTTTGGTTTTACATAGTCTTATATAGAGATAATCTTTGAAAATCTTTTTCTCTGAAACAGCAAGGCCCAGGTCTTTGATATTTGGTGTGAAGCTTCATCTAGTGGACCTCTATCAAAATTGTTTAAATTATAGCCCTGAGGCCAAAAAAACACCCAAGCCCCGGGGCCATTTGGTTTTACATAGGCTTATATAGGGAATACCTTTAAAAAAATCTTCTTCTTGGAAACCACAAGGCCCAGGTCTTTGATATTTGGTGTTTAGTTTCACCTAGTGGACCCTAATCAAGATTGTTCAAATTATAGCCTTTGTTGATATTTGGTATGAAGCTTCACCTATTTAGACCTACCTCAACATTATAGCCCTGGGTCAATAATGGCCCTCCCCGGGGGCCCCTTTGTTACTCTATGGATCAGGTGAGCGATCCAGGGCCATCATGGCCCTCTTGTTTTTACTTTTAGGGTCATTCTGCGCATTCCATATCTTGAAAATCCAGCTAGTCTTGTCAAGAAATTTCATTCCAGGGTGTGTGTATCCTGTTATTTTTTAAGGGAATCTTTTTATCTTCATTTCCTCATAAAACTGTATGTGCATAGTAACTCATGTATAAAGCATCATTAAAACAAATTTCCAAGCACCTGCATATGGTGTCATCTTGCCTATATGATTTTGACCTCCTTAAACCCCACTTTATATTGTAAATCAGGCTTACAGGGATAATTAGTTTTCTTATTTCTTTGCAAAATCATAGAATGTAGGTATTCCGGTTAGAACCGCCTTGTAGAGGCCATTCTAACAAGTTTCGACAATCTATGTTTTGAACATAGGTTGTGGGTATACTCGTTAGAACCGCCTTGAATGGCAGTTCTAATGAGTTTCCACAATCTATATTTTGAGCAGAAATATGGAAAATATCAGAATTTGTTATCTGAAAAATTTCATTTCTTGGTTGTAAAGCTTTTAATATATTTGAATAGGTATGTTTTTGTACTATGAATGCTTGTGGCATTGTATTATTTTTAGCATTTTCAGAGTAATCTTGATACCATATTCCCCTGATTTCAGACAAAGAATATCTCATGCATCTGACGAGTGTCATGCCAATGAACATGCGTTACATGTTGCTGAATGTGGATGAAAGCCAGGGTATAAAGCTGAAAGCCTGGTACTCTAAACCCAACAGAATGGATGTTTTTGTTGATGGGGAATACATAGCACCTACTAACACAGAGGTTACTGCTGGAGGAAATACTATACTGGCTGTGCCAAAGGGTAGGTAACCATCCTCAACACATTTGGGGCCAGTTCAAAAAGCCTTGTTAGCTTAACGAGCTCATTAGTGGTAAAATTGTTAACTGTTCTAACAGGTACAATTTCTAAAATTCTGGTTATTTTTCTGAAAAAATGTTAGTATATTTGCCATATTCAATGATCAAAGTTTTAATGATATGTAAACTAACGACATCATAAGTTTTGAACAACTGGCCCTTGATTTTTGAAATGTGTAAAGTAGAAGTAAAACAAAGATCAGGAATCGATACGATTAACTTACTCCATCCACCAAAGACACCAAAGGGAAAGAAACACAAACATGAAGCGACCAGACCATAATGGAAACCTAAACAAAGGATGGTCATAAGGACAGTTACTTTCCCACAAAATGGCCAAATGGCCATCCAAAATAAAAAGACACAAGTGATACACACAGTAAGTAGTAACAAACAACAACATAAATAAACCGCCACAGAAGAACCGCCTTGGAACGGTCAGTAGAAAGAATTCCACTGGGGGGGCTTAAATCGATTTTATGTGGCCACAATCCTCGCCCTTACTTCCATCGCGATTTAGACAAATAATTTGTTAGTCCGCCTGAAGGCCTCCTAACTCATCAGTGCAACATCTCCGTGAACACAAATAATCAAATAACCACAGAGGTGAGACAACGGTGAGGACTGGACAGCAAGAAACCATTGAAATGCTGGAGCAAGAGAAAACCAACAGTTAGACTCCGATGGGCCCAACCAGAGACAGAGCATCAGGCACCAACCAACATTACCAAGAATTAGATCTCTAATTCTCAATAAGCCTTTACGTTGGAACCATCATCGATCTGAGGCCTGACCCACCGGCGTGCAATTAAAGAGGGAAGCAAAGTTGCCAACCGTGTTTGGGTTAACTACCATGCGTGCAGTCTGTTGTATAACATCCATGTTCTACCCAATCTTTTTATATCGAAGAATGATTTTACAAAATTGGGTGCTGAAGTCATTGCGGTTATATATTTTTCTGAATTTATACACGAAGTCACCATAAAATTCGGGTTCCGATAGACCTTGTTGCAGAAGAGATTTGAGTCCAATATTGAATTTTGAAATTAAATCAGAATGGCGTCTATAAAATTTTGAAAATGCTTTGCGTAGTTCATGGTACCGATAACCCTGATTAAGAAGTTTAGCCATTAATAATTTATTACGAGTGTTGAAGTCAGTTACATGGCGACACACTCTAGCAAATTGAATTAATTGCGAAATATAAATGCCATAGGATGGCGCACGAGGAACATCACCATCCAAAAAAGGAAAATTTACAATCTCAAAATCAAAGTCATCGCGTTTATCATAAATTTTGCACGAAACAAACCCATCCACAATAGATTGATGTAAATCCAAAAACGGGGCCTCGGTATCAGAAGAATTTGCTTTATTTAATTGAAGTTCTGGGGGGTAAATCTGACTGATCAAACCAACGAAATAGGTTTTATCAATATTTAATAAATCATCTAAATATCTAGAAGTGGAGCTAAAAGCTTCAATAATTTCAGATTGGTTATCAATGGAAAGCGACAACATGAAGTCTCTTTCATAACAATACAAGAACAGATCAGCCACAAGAGGTGCACAATTCGTACCCATCAGAATACCCACAATTTGTCTAAATAACTTAGTACCGAATCTAATATAAATATTGTCAAGTAGAAAGGTGAGGGCATCACACACTTTCTGACATGACCAAAGTGTATATTTCTGACATAACATGCAAGATAGAGAGAATCTTCTCTGTGAAAAGTCCATTCAGTTAAGTCATTAAGCTTTTCTTTTATAAGATTATGAGGAAGAGTAGTGTAAAGAGTGGAAAAATCGTAAGAAGACAGACTTGAAGCACGAAAACGTCTGGATTTCAATTTATTTAAAACCTCATTCTAATTTTTTATAGACCAAAACAGATAAGACTGAATTATTTAGGCTAACAGACTGCTAAATTTGTGATGAATTTTTGCCAAGTGAAATAACTGTATCTCACACAGTGTTGATCAAGAATTATCCTTGATGTTATGACTGAAAAAAGATGCGCTTTTACACTGTGTTGTCATGGAAACAGATATGGTGGGTAACCATGGTATTTGGTGATAGGTACAGTAAAAGTCCTATATTAAGACCACCTTTTGGACTATTGAGTTCCCACAATCTGTGTTTTTGAGCAGAAATATGAAAAATATAAGATTTTTTGGTCTGAAAATTCTTGTGTTTTTAAATTGGTAAAATTTTCAGTATATTTGAATAGGGATATTTTCTTAATGCAATATAAGTTTTACAATGGAAAATGCAAAAATGAATTATTTGAAGTTTCAGGAGAATGGGTACACTTGGCTTCCTTTAAGAGTAGACCCCTATTGACATGGGAGACAAAAATACTTTTGCAGGAGTTGCCTCACATGAAGGTGTATATCCATTCCCCTTAAAATAGCTTTAAGTAGAATATCTATAAGCATTCCATGCTTCCATTTGAATCCTTACGACTTTTACTTTCTTCAGGTAATGAGTATGACCCAGTACTGTCCAATGCCTCCGGAACCAACTTTTTTGAGAAGGAAACTGGCTTGCTGTCACTCATCATAAAGGGTCCGGGGCTCGTAGAGATCATCTCCCAGGAGACGGTCCTTGTGTCTTTCTCCATGCCAGCCATGTCAGAGTCTGATTTCTTTGGTGACAACATCATAGAAAATCTGGCAGCATTCTTGGATATACCGCTGACCAAGATAAGGGTTGTTAATGTTGTCGATGCTTCTGGGAGCAGACGCAAGAGGTCAACAGGAATTGTTATTGTGGTGGAGATTGGTGATGAGCCTTCAAGCTGTAAGTAACTTTCGCAGATGTCAACGTTAATTTCAGAGTTTTTCAGTTCACCACAACCTCATTGTATCAGTGTTCATTATAACAATGTTTTCGGTATAACATTGTTTCAGGATGAAACTGTCCAGAATTTTGACCCTAACATCAGTGATATAAAAACAATTTGAGTCCATTATAACAAAGTTTTGGGTAAAGCATGGTTTCAGGATGGATTCCAAAAGATTATGCGGAAGAATGAACATTTGCGGTCATTTTTACATGGATATAACACTTTTGTTTCACTTACACAGTCCAAGCTTTAGAACCCAATGGCAGTGGTATAAAAAAAAGTTGGGTGTATTTTAATTACATTAATATGCCTAGCATACTTGTATCTTTAAATGGTCACTGAACACGAATCTGGTGTAAGTAAGAAAATGCTTTTGTATGATGCATTTGATGACATCAGGATGGCAATCATGCAGACTGAATTTTAGATAATAAAAACCATATTTTAGGATGTAAACCAGTGCATTTGATGGAGAAAGTACACAGCGACCCCATTATAACACGGTTCATTATAACACGGTTTAGGATATAACACGGTTTCCAGATGGATCCCAAAAATGTATAGATTATATAGAAAAATGACCATAAATGGTCATTTTTCTATATAATCTATACATTTTTGTTTGGATATAACAGGGTTGTTTAACTAACACGGTTTCTGCTTTGGACCCCATCAATAGTGTTATAAAGAGGTTGTGGTGTATTGGTATATTTACCAGCGCATGACAAAATCTACTGCAAGATTTATGCAACCAGTAGATGAAGACTCAGATCAACCTGTGCATGTTCCTATTCTGATTAAAGCATTTGCTGATGGTGTGAGCCTTCAACAGCCTCTGGGCTATGTAAAAAGAGATACCAAAATGATCCTAAGTATTGGGACAGACACGCCCAAGCAAACATTGCAGACCCAGATCAGACTGCTCCAGAAGGAGCAGTCTGATCAGGGTCTACACTGTTTGCCATTCCATCTGCACTTTTTGGACTCCTTGCAAGATAGTGAAACAAATATGTTAAAATTTTAGGCCAGGAAGGCCCTAGATGACCTGGCAGCAGCTAACAGAAAGAGATTGCAGAGAATGGAAGCTCTCTGCTATCGATCCTCATGACAGACAAGCCTGGAGATCTGGTGTAAGATCTGCCATGCGTGCAGCAAGCCAGCTACCTGGAAGGGGGCCACTTATGTGGACGTTGCCCCTGTACCTGCACGTTAATCAAAAATCCGTTGATGATGATGATGATTTAGGAGAATTGCAGCAGGTCCTCAATATGTCTGAATTTTTTTTTGATTTTTATGTTGTCATACTGGATGGCCGCAAATGCTGATCTGAATCTTTGTTGATCACAGAGATCCAAGTCTCCCTGCCCTACATCATAGTGTAGTTTATAGTTTCTTGTCCTTTGGGATCATTGATTCCATTGTGGAGTTATGAAAATACTTGAGGGTCACTGATGAGGCCTAATTGGCTAGTCTGGCTAGTCTGGCCCAGCAAACATGTACACTCCATATTTTCCAGTTCTGTGGTGTATTCCTTGCTTCCAAAGGATAAACCTTTTATACAACATATTTGTCATGTGCTAGTGAATATTTACCTCATTGTGATACAAAATGTTGCTAGCAAGCTTGAACACTTTGATATCCAAACTCAGGCTAGTACTCCCTAACCACTTTATAACACTTCAGGTTGTGAATACAACAAGGTTTATAAATGGATCCCAAAAATGTATAGATTATATTGAAAAATGACTATAATCCCAAAAATGTTTAGATTATATAGAAGAATGACCATTTATGGTCATTCTTCTATACTATCTAAACATTTTTGTTTGAAGCCTCCGTGGTGTAGTGGTTATGCTACTCGCTTTATGAATCAGGAATCGCAGGATCAATCCCAGGCTTCTCCAGACTTTTGGATGAGTCTTTAAACCGTGGTCCCGTCTCCATATGACCTTAGCTGTGAGACATGAAACTCAAACAAACATACATTTTTGTTTATTTAGCTTGGATATAGCATGGTTGTTTAGCTTACATGGTTCCTGCGTCAAACCCCAACAATAGTTCATAAAGAGGTTGAGGCATATTTACTAGCATCGGTCCATTAAATTTTCTTTAAAGGGTGTAATCTTTTGGAAGCAAGGACCACAGCACGGAACTGAAAACTATGGAGTGTGCAAGATTTTCCAGGGCCAGACTAGCTAGTTCTAGTCAATTGGGCCTCATCAGTGACCCTCAAATACAGTCGAACTTCAATGGCTCGAACACCTTTGGGACCTCGAAAATCTGTTCGAGACAGGGGTAGTTCGAGCCACTGAGGCTTTCTGTCAGGAGGCATAACGAGATACTTTTAGACATCTTTTCGGTGTTCTATAATGAATATGTATGCTGAGTGTACTCATTAGAATCACCTCATTGAGGCAATTCTAATGAGTACACACAGCATATATTTGCAAGATAAAAGACTCAAAACTCCTTAATTATCTCCCACTATTTCTTATGTAGAGGATTTCGCTAGGGGCTCAAAAATGGGTTCGACTCATGCATGGTAAACGAGCCATCGTTGTTCAAGCCATCGAAGTTCTACTGTATTTCCTGAATTCCGCAGTGAAATAAATGATCCCAAAGGATTAGAAAATATATTAACCCTATGATATTGTTGTTTAATTTCAAGCTGTAAACATGACAGTGGCTAGTCCGCTCGACTACTCTTTACTGCTGGAACTGGCTGCAGAAATTGTCAGTGAGTGTCAAGTGGGCAACATCTCCTCCTCACTCAACATCAGTGGTGGGTGTAACTCGGTAATAGTGCCATCTAGTGACGCCAGTGAAGAGCCTATAGTTTATAATACACCATCGCCAGATCATCTACTGTTTGCTGTGGAGCCCGAGCCCGAGTATGAAGGGGTACCATTGAAGAAACAGCCAGAGATATGAGTCAGAGATTTATCTGTGAGTGTTAACCCTTGCACTGCTGAATAAATTAATTTGCAGCACCAATTTTTGATTATCAGCCAATCAAATTAATTAATGTATTAATTCAGTTGACAAACTTAATGACAGTGTGGCTCCTGATCATAGAAGCCATCTGATCTTGACTAACAGTATAGATCCTGATCAGATAGAAGCTGTCTGATCTGGATCTACACTGTTTGTAAAGGTAAGGGTTGTCATTTTCAGCAAGATGATGGTTACCGGTAACAGTAAAGTCTCACTAAAAAGACAACTTGTGGGACTGCCCAAAAGTGGTCTTTTACTGAAGTGGTCTTATCTGGCGGTGAAAAAGACTTGTTGACTGATTGGCTTCTAGCATGCAAAACATACTGGATACACCAACTTCATATGTTTAAACCAGTGGGTTTTAATATGTTTGGCTAAATGAGTACAAATTACAATCATTTACAGCATACACCTGAAGATCGGGTGTGAGATCTGCCATGTGTGCAGCAAACCAGCTACCTGGAAGGGGGCCCACTTATGTGGATGTTACCCCTGTACCTGCATGTTAACCCTTATCCTGCTGTTCAAGACAACACCTGCCTTTGCAAACAGTGTAGAAGAAACGATCTGATCAGGATCTGCACTATCACTCAGTTTGTGAATTTGAATGAAACATAGCATCATGTAATCTGATTGGCTAATATTCAGAAATGGGTGTGGCTAATTCTAATTCAGCAGGAAAAGGGTTAATAAAAAATCCAGTGATGATGATGATGATGTACACATTAAGACTAACGTATTGGTCTACTAAACAAAATGGTGTATCAGAGATTTTACACACCATCGTGTTATCAAGTCCGTGTGATGGACACCCCTATAAACCCCACTTTATATAGAGAAAGTGGGGTTTAGAGGGGTACACATTATTTTCCTAATATCAGATGTGGCTACTCATTAGAACCACCACATTGAGGCCGATCTAACGAGCTCCCACAACCTATGTTTGAAGTCTAAATAAGACATACAGTAGAACTTCGATGGCTCGAACACCGATGGCTAGTTTACCATGGATGCGTCGAACCCATTCTTGAGCCCCTACCGAAATCCTCTGCATAAGAAATAGTGGGGGATAATTAAGGAGATTTTAGTCTTTTATCTTGCAAATGTATGTTGTGTGTACTCATTAGAATCGCCTCGATGAGGCGATTCTAATGAGTACACACAGCATATATTTTCATTATAGAGAACACCGGAAAGATGTCTAAAAGCATCTCATTATGCCTCCTGGCAGTAATCCTCAGTGACTCGAACTACCCCTGTCTCGAACAGATTTTCGAGGTCCCAAAGGTGTTCGAGCCATTGAAGTTCCACTGTATATCACAAATTTTCATCAAAAAAGCAACCAGCTGGGTGATAGGAAAGAATGCACGATGTCACAACCTGGCATAGGGAGACATGACCTTAATTTTGTCTCACCTGAAAGCCAAGACAAGCTGTGGTGTGCGATTGAACTGATTACCTTTGCCAAAAAGCTTATCCACTTTATGATGATGGCTTCTATTATATAGAGAATCTTACATGAGTGCTCATGTATTATTGAATTTATTAAACGAGTTGAGGAAAAGGGATAAAATGCGAGGCTTTGCCGAGCATTTTATCCCTTTTTCTCAACGAGTTTAATAAATCCAATAATACATGAGCACGAATGCAAGATTCTTTTTATCATATGACATTTAAAACGTATTTTATTCACGATTGTTTACAAAAATGTCAATATTCCGCCATTAGTAAACGCGACGTCGTTAAGAACGTCGTACATGTAACGTTACGGGCCGTATCTAGCTAATTTGCATATTTAATCCACTAGTGGATTATCGAAAATATTACATGGCGTTATTACACTCTCAGACGCGACGTCATATGATAATATACAGTTATCATTTCTGAAAAAACTGATACTGACTTCATTTGTTTGTAATACTGGTTCTCTGTTTTACAGAATGCTTTTGTTACTGAGCTTGGAACCACTGAGTATCCATGGCAACTGACAGCTAGTCTCCGGTCTGGCACAGGTCATCCAAGTTCTATGTTGAATGGCACACTACAAGTCAATGCTTCTGATGGTTGGTTCATCTTCACCAACTTGGCCATCTCTCACATGGGCTCCGGTTATATCCTTGACTTCAATGTCACGTCACCATTGGCAGCAGAGAATTTCAGCATTAGCTCAGAGCCATTTGATGTTGATGGGAGACCGGTCAAGACTCATGTGGTGTCCAAGACTGCAGGAGATATTGTGAGAAATGCCAGGTTCTCGGTTACCTTGGATCTCCGTGATGAAAATACAGATGATATCATAACTGACATATCTTGGAGGGTAAGTTACTCAAGAGTTACACAGAAATAAGCAGAACTTTTTTTCATAACACTCTTCATTATAACAGTTTTGGTTTTAGCATGGTTTAAAGATGTATCCCAAAATATTTAGATTTTGTAGATAAATGAATGAATGTATATGGTCGTTTTTTTCTATATAACCTATATGTTTTTTTGGATATAATGTAATTGGACCACCTACCAATGTAACAAACAGTTAAATGAAACAATTTAATCACCTGTCAATACTTAATAAAGTTATTTAACCCCCTAACAATAGAACAAACAGCAGTGATTTTACCACCTGCCATTGAAACAAACAGTTAAATAAACTGATTTAACCCACTAACAATTGAACAGACAGAAGTGATTTTACCACCTGCCATTGAAATTAACAGTTAAAGTGATTTAAACTCCTACCAATTGAACAAACAGAAGTGATTAAACCGCCTGCCAGAGAAACTAACAATTAAATGGAGTGATTTAACCACCTACCAATGGAACTAACAGAAGTGATTAAACCACCTGACAAAGAAACTATTAGTTAAATGAAGTGATTTAACCACCTACCAATGGAACTAATAGTTAAATGAAGTGATTAAACCACCTACCAATTGAACTAACAGAAGTGATTTAACCATCTACCAATTGAACTAATAGTTGAATGAAGTGATTATACCACCAACCAATTAACCCATTTGGTACAGGAAACCCCTTAGATTGCTGCATGATACTTCCGAGCAGAGCTGATACCGACCGCACATGAGTACTGGTACCTGTTTAGAATGTCTAAAGTAGAAGTGGAGGCAATGATCAGGAATCAATACAATTAACCCACAGCTCCCATCAGAGACACAAAAGGGAAAGAAACACAAACATGAAACAACAGACCCTAATGGAAACATCAATAGCAGAAAGCCAAAAGGACAGTTACTTTCCCACAAAATGGCCAATAGGCTATCCAAAATAAAATAGTATAAGCGACACAAACACCCAAAGACAAACCATAACAAAAATAAACCGCGACAGAAGAACAGCCTTGGAACGGTCAGCGGAAACGAGTTCAACCAAGGGCTTAAATCGATTTTACGTGGCCACAGTCCTCACCCTTACTTCCGTCGCGATTAAGACAAATAATTTGTTCAATCCAAATGAAGGCCTCCTAACTCAACAGTGCAACATATCTGTGAACACAAAAATCAAACAACCACAGATGAAACAACAGTGAGGACTCGACAGCAAGAAACCTCTGAAATGCTGGAGCAAAAGAAAACAAACAGTTAGACTCCGATGGAGCCTGCCCAGGAAAATTGCTGCGAGTTGGCCCATCCATGCTTATGAACCCTATTGATTTCATTGGGCAGCAGGGATTGAGATGTCATATCATCTCAATGTCGGGTAAAAGTCCCACAAAATTGGAAGCAACGTCTCCAAAATGACCTAAATAGTATTGATGGGGACGTTAACCCTCAAATGAAACTTACAAACAAAACCAGAAACCCCAAAAGGGGTAATTGGCAAACAGTGCAGGCCCAGATCAGACGCCGCAGAACGTGGCGTCTGATCAGGGCCTACACTGTTTGCGAAAAGTTCAGCCATTTTTGAAGGAAAAAAACAATCTGACACCCCTTAATATTGGAATGGACTCCTACTATTTATAAGAAGGAAGATTCCATTTGGTACAAAAAGGGTTAAACAAAGTTGTATGAACAGCCAACTTCTTTAGGCAGCCTGTCTGAGAGTTTTCTCTGGGTGACCGCTTAATGGAAGTAAAACTGTAGGAGCAATCTGAACTCAGTTTATACTCTTTAGTGGTACTTTGTGGGGTTCATTTCTGTACTTGAATATTTCAGAACCACACTTGGACAGCTGAAGTGTCAGTCATAGGTAACCCTACCTACGGTGACCTGAGTGGGGTTCTCACCGCCAGCTTCAACCCATCAACAGGACAGGCCCTCTTCCCAGACTTGAATATCACTGGCTTTGGTATCTTCTATGTACAGTTCCGTGTTGTTAGTTCTCCTGATGATTTCAGTTTCACATTGAATTACAAGCTGAATATAATGAACCCTGCTCATGTCGGGATGGTGGCTGAGGAAGAATATGAAATACAGGTGAGTGTTGTTTGTGTTATAACCAGTCTTTGTTAAGTGTTTGATGACCCCACCACCAAATGGAGGAAGGCCTATAGTTTCATTTTTGTCTATGCATATACAAGTATCCATCATATGATTTTGACCCCTTTGAACCCCACTTTTATATAGATAAATGGGGGTTTGCAGGGGTAAACATTATTTTTCTTATTTCTCCTCTAAAATATAGATTGTGGGTACTCGCTAGAAATCCCTCATCGAGGCGGTTCTGACGAGTAAACACAATCTATATTTTGAGCAGAAATAAGAAAAATATCACAATTTTTCATCTTAAAATTTTCATTTTTTTTCGGTGATAAAGGTGGCAATGTATTTGTATGGGTGTTTTTGCGTAATGGTGTGCTTTCCTTTCCCAATAGCTTGTTTATCCCATAAGTTTCTAATATAAAATGGTTTATGCCATAAAAATCCTAAAAGTTCGGACACCTTGAGAACTTAATGTAATTCTCAAAAAAAAAAATACAAATTGTTTCACAATCCAGCAAGGAGTCCACAAGGTGCAGATGGAATGGCAAACAGTATAGAGTCTTAGGATCATTAAAAAGGTAAATTCATGTTGGCTATTATATAAATAAGGTATGCTAATTCTACCATGAGAATGCACATGGGCCTTTCTTAGTTTGTCTTTTTATCATGAAATTAACAAAATAAATTTCAAAAGATCTGCCATTCCACAGATCAGTTATAAAATGACCTTAACCTTTATGGTGTGACCAGCTGACCGACTGGTAATAGGGCTTATCCGGTAGTGCTGCTAGCAGGTGTATCAGATTACAAAATCAGCTGAGTGTGATACATCATTCAGTCTGCTAGGCAAAACCTGCTATATTTCTATAGAGTAATGAGCTTAATTGTCCCCCGCCTTTTCGAAGAAAAGCGAGGGGACATAGTATTCGGCTTTCCGTGGTGCGTGGTTTGTGGTGCGTGGTACGTGGTTCCGAGCTTGTAGTAGGTACCTTGTGAGCGCAACTCCTCCTACAGTTTTATACCAATCGTTCTGAAATTTTACAGGTGTCTTTATCATGGTTTGAAGTTGTGCATGTGCTTTTTTCAGAATCCTTGAATTAATTTTTTTCACTTTTTTCACATTTTTAACTTAGACATTTTTTGCATGGTTCCGAATTCATAGTAGGTACCTTGTGAGCACAACTCCTCCTACAGTTTTAAACCGATCGTTCTGAAATTGTACAGGTGTCTTCATCATGGTTTGAAGTTGTGCATATGCTTTTTTTTAGAATTCTTTAATTAATTCTTTTCACTTTTTTTAGCTCGCCTGTACGAAGTACATGGAGAGCTATTGTTGTCACCTCATTTGTGCGCGTGTGCGTTCCCGTCACACTGCTTTAGTTTTTCAAATGCTTATATCTCAGCAGTCACTCATCACAGAGTACTCATATTTGGAACTTAAGTACCTGGGAGGGTCTTCTGATGTTCAAAGACAACAGACCCCTGGGTTCATGCCCTGGGGTGGGGCTAGGGGTTAAAATCTAGAACACCTCTGTAAAACTGTGTTAAAGTTTTTGAATTGCTTACATCTCAACAAACACTCATCACAAAGGATTCATATTTTACAAGTTGGATACCCAGGCATGTCTTCTGAGATTCCAAGACAACACACCCCTGGGTTCATGCCTGGGAGGACGGATGGGGTGGGGCTAGGGGTCAAAATCTAGGACACCTTTGTAATTTGTTATATATGTTTCCAATATGCAAACAAGTTATAAACACAATTGGTTATATATCAGCCAACCATGTGACATTGGTTCAAGTGTAAGAGGGTGAAGGTCATGGTGACCTACATTTCATGGTCCAGTGATTTTGCCTTATATCTTGAAGACTATTTGTTGGAGAAATGTCATACCTGGGATATTAGTACCATATGACCCCATGATTGACCTCGAAATATATCTAGGTCACTGTGACCTATATTTCATGCTCCAGTGATTTTGCCTTATATCTTGAAGACTATTTGTTAGAGAAATGTCGTACCTGGGATATTAGTACCATGTGACACCATGATTGACCTCGAAATATATCTAGGTCACTGTGACCTATATTTCATGGTCCAGTGATTTTGCCTTATATCTTGAAGATTATTTGTTGGAGAAATGTCATACCTTGGATATTAGTACCATGTGATCCCATGGTTGACCTCAAAATATATCTAGGTCACTGTGACCTATATTTCATGGTTCAGTGATTTTGCCTTATATCTTGAAGACTATTTGTTGGAAAAATGTCATACCGTAAAAATTCGGCTATAAGGCGATTTGGCTATAAGACGGGACCCCCTTTTCAGCTTTTCTAAGGCGGGATTTTGCTTATACTCTTTTATAAGACGGGTCAAATTTTTGCCATATCTGTCAGGGCCTATCTGCTACCGCCAGATGCCAGTTAGATGTGAGAAATCGGCCTTTTTTCGTTAGAAAACCCCTCTACTTACCCCTAACATGGCTTGTTTGGCCGCCCAAAATAGCGGCAAACGTCGGGCCGATACGTCGTATCGCTGTCGGCCCAGTACATGCTTTGCTGGCTTAGGCTATACAGACTCCTATTTAATAGACGACAGGGGCTGACAAATCCATTTCCCTGCCGTCCGGGACAAGACCGAAATCACGACGGGCAGGTGCACTTTGACCTTATGACGCTCGGTCGGGACAAGTGCAAAAAAAAAAAAAAAATCGTCAACAACTGCCCGTTTTTTGGGGCCTTAAATACGGTAAAACTAGACCAGTAAGTAAATCGCTGTCAATTCAGAGACAAACCATCTGTGTATTTATTACGGTTCAAGTATGACACTATTGTTAATCCCTGTCGTAAAATTGCCACCCTGCGGTGCGTGTCGATATGGTGCGAAAATATGGTCAAGTTATGTCTCTAATTTGCGTTTATCCTCCGGTCATAAAATTTAATCCGCAATCAATGTGAAAATGATTTAATTGCTCCTCAGACTATTAGCTACATCTAACGGTAAATGTTTGCATTATAAAATTGGACTATTCTACGGTCTCATGAATGGTTATGTTTTGGCGCCAAATAGCAGACGTTGGCGGGAAAAGTCGAACGCTATTGTTGGTTATTGACACGGAGCTTCTGGGGATAATTCGGGAGCTGTGCAAAGCATTGATTTTCTATCCACCTCTATTCACAACCGCTTAGCTATCGGGAAAATATTTTTTACCGGTTCGAAACATTTTTTTTATGAAAGAGATACACGCAATGACATTAAACACGTGTGGGGTAATGGCGTCGGATTACGTCGTTTACCGATCGCGTGCAGAAAAATCGTAGCGGTGGTTTGTGGGCGGCGATTTATATCAATTCAAAAATCACCGAACGGCTTTTTCCGTATGTCTGGTCTTCGTCGGACATTGTCTGAAAAAAGCCTGCAGTCCATGACCTCGGCTATAAGACGGGGTCATTTTTTGGGCTCATTTTGGAGGGAAAAATCCTCGTCTTATAGCCGAATTTTTACGGTACCTTGGATATTAGTGCCATGTGATCCCATGGTTGACCTCAAAATATATCTAGGTCACTGTGACCTATATTTCATGGTTCAGTGACTTTGCCTATTATCTTGAATACTATTCGAAGCAGAAATGTCATACCTGGATTATTAGATCCATGTGACCCGATAATTGACCACCAAATACATCTAAGTCACTGTGACCTATATTTCATGGTCCAGTGATTTTGCCTATTATCTTGAATACTATTTGATGCAAAAATGTCCTGCCTGGATTATTAGTTCCATGTGACCCCATGATTGACCTCATTAGATATCTAGGTCAGTGTGACCTATATTTCATGGTTCACTGATTTTGCCTATTATCTTGAATATTATTTGATAAAGAAATGTCATACCTTGATTATTAATTCCATGTGACCTGCTAATTGACCTCAAAATATATCTAGGTCAGTGTGACCTATATTTCATGGCTCAGTGATTTTGCCCATTATCTTGAATAATATTTTGGTAACAAAATGTTATACCTGGGATATTACTTCAATGCAACCAGATGATTGACCTCAAAATATATCTAGGTCAGTGTGACCTTTTTTACATGGTTCAATGACTTTGACTTATATCTTGATTACTATTGGATGGAGAAACTTCATATCTGAATATTCAATTCCATGTGACCAGATGATTGACATAGAAATATATCTAGGTCAGTGTGACCTATTTTCAAGGTTCAATGATTAGCCTTATAATTCAGACACAATTTGATTCTGAAATGTAATATCTGGAATATACGTTCCATGTGACCTGATGATTGACCTTAAAATATATGTAGGTCAGTGTGATCTATATTTCATGGTTCAATAGTTTCACCTTATATCTTGGAGGCGCGAAACAGGCGAGCTATGCTGTCATGCGACAGCTCTTGTTCACATTTTAAACTTAGACTTTTTTCATGCATCAATTCTATGAAAGAGTATAATGTAGTAGGTACCTTGTGAGCGCAACTTCTCCTACAGTTTTAAACCGATCCTTCTGAAATTTTACATGTGTCTTTATCATGGTTTGAAGTTGTGCATATGCTTTTTTCAGAATTCTTTAATTAATATTTTTTACTGTTTTTAACATTTTTAACTTAGACTTTTTTCATGCATCAATTCTATGAAAGAGTATAATGTATTAGGTACCTTGTGAGCGCAACTCCTCCTACAGTTTAATGCCAATCCTTCCAAAACTTAAAAGTTGGTTGAATTATGGTCTGAAGATATGCATTTGCTTTTTACAGAATCTTAAAATAATTCTTTTCAGTTTTTTCACATTTTTAACTTAGAGTTTTTTTTTGCCCATCTATAATATGAAACTGGATATGTAGTAGATACATTGTGAGTGCAACTCCTCCTACAGTTTAAAACTGATCCTTCAGAATCTTTACAGGTGTTTTGATATGGACTGAAAATGTGCATGTGCTTTTTACAGAATCCTTTAATTATTGTTTTTCACTTTTCCCAATGGTTGCCTGGTTAACTTACTTATTTTTTAACCTCAGAAATGAAAATAAGGTGGGGGACATAAATTCTCTTTGGAATTTGCTTGTTAATGGTTAATTTTAAGGTCAATTAGTAAAAGTAGATTGTGTAAATTTCAAATGCAAGTCTATAAAAGATATAAAGCAATATTTTAAAGACAGAGCTGTAATATTTAATATTTGGTGATCAAAAGAATGTAGATTTAGTACAATTGTATGAGACCTGTTTGGAACTGAACCTAGAAGTAGACCCTAGAAAGGGCTCAAATTTTGAACTATAATTATTGCAACCGGGTGGAACAAATCTTCCTAATCCTGACATACTTACTGGGTGCAGTGACATTTCTATTCTGTGACATGCAGGTATTTACCTGGTATCTGCTGAATATGATCTTGTAATTTTAAGAAACTATCATATGACATGGACTGTTTGTGGATGGCTATGTGCTTCATCTTGAATCTGTGACTCTCAATGACTTCTATACAGCTCTGAGAACCAAGATTCGTCCAAGAACCAATAAAAAGACCCAATACTATAAGTTATGGGCGGTCTTCGGTAAAACAGAGCAAGCAGATAATAAAGGGACTATTTGTTCTGCCCTATGCTCATGTAAAGGAGGGTAATTTTACATAACTATATTTGTCAAGTTGTTTGCGGGGCTGGGCTTTAAAAGTGTTAAACTCCTAAGATGCAATGATAATGATAAACGGGTTACCTATAAAATGCCATTTTCCAATCATGAAAATTGTCATCTGCTTTGTCGACTTCCCGTTACTAAGATTAAAAGTCATTATTGCAAATAGTGTGGACCCAGATCAGACTGCTGCCCTAGCAGCAGTAGAGTAGCAGTGTGATCTTGGTCCACACTGTTTGTAAACTTTGCATGTATGCAAAGTATGCAAGAAGATTCAGCAGACAACATAAGTCATTTTTGCAAACATTGTGAACCTAGATCAGACTGCTCCCCTAGCAGGAGTAGGGGAGCAGTCTGATCTGGATCCACACTGATTCAGCAGACAGCATAAGCAGACGGCATTTACAGATGAAATTTTTAAGGGTTAATACTGACAGCTAGATATGATGGGTGTTCGATATATAGAACCATACCCAGCCAGCATATGCCAATACATCAACGTTGCACCAAGGTCTATTCAACATTGAATCAATGTTAGTTCGACCTTCTGTTGCTACTGGGTAAACTCTGTCAGGCATTAATATACACAGGATCAAACATTGGTTGCATAGTGATGAAAAAAAAAGATATTACAAGAACAAAACTGTATCAAATGTTGTCATTTTAATTTATCAGTCCAAACAATCTATTGACTAGTCCATTATTTAATCTTTTAATATGTTCTATAAAAGGGTTATCCTTTGGAGGCAAGGAATACACCACAGAACTGAAAAGTATGGAGTGTACATGTTTTCTGGGCCAGACTAGCTAGTTTCGGCCAATTACCTACATATGTCATAGTCACTTGGCTTTGGGAAAGGAATGAAGGTCACTCCCTGTATATGTGGCTTATGACAATACAGAAGCATTATTCTCACTGTTACATTTACAGACCTATCTTTTTGTAACCATGGTTAAAGCATTTTACACATCAAATCTACACAATTTCATGGTACATATGTAAAGACAAACCAAAAAGACTGTTAATGTGCTTGAGCTTTTCTCACATTTTCACTCCAGGAATGGATTTTAATATGTAATAAATGCATTTAACCTCAATGTAACCCCATGCCAGATATAGTGTATTGGCTCTGAAGCTTGCAGATAATGTACCACACCTGGCTTATCAGCTATAACCAGAGTAGGCCTATTGACATCTATAAAATTAGTAGGCATCACGTGAACAAGTCTGTGAAATAAAGACCCACCTAAACCCCACTTTATATAGAGAAAACTGGGGTTTACAGGGGTAAACATTATGTTCCTTATTTCTTCTCCAAGACATAGGTTGTGGGTACTCGTTAGAACCTCAATGAGGCGGTTCTAACGAGAACCCAAAACCTATGTTTGGAGTATAAATAAGAAAAATATCACGGATTTTCATTAGAAAAGTAGCCATTTTGGAGATGTGAAAAATGCACTATGTCACACGGGTGTGTTATCGTAATGGCAACCATGAAATATAGCATAACATTGCACAGTTACATTTATTTTAGCCACATAATTTGTCTACATGTATTTTAGCCACATAATTTGTCTACATGTATTTCAGCCACATAATTTGTCTTCTAGGTGAAATTTGATGTTGACTATGACAAAGTTTTGTCTACAGAAGATAAACAGAATGAGTTTGAACAGATGATACTATCAGAGTATGCCAATCTCTGGCCAGATGTCAGAATTAAGTCAGGCAGAATAGAAAAGGGTATGCTTCATTTTCTATAACCCTTGTTCTGCTGACTAAATTAATTTTGCCACACCCGTTTTTGACTTACAACCATGTAAATTACTTGATGTAATTTACTCCTATAAATTCACCAACTGAACTGTTTGTCATTCACATGAACAAGTCCGTGAAATGAACACCCTCCTTCCTTTAACCCCACTTTACATAGAGAAAACAGTGGTTTATGGGGGTATACATTATTTTTAGCTCACCGTCACGTAGTGACGAGGTGAGCTTTTGGGATCACTTTTCGTCCGTTGTGCCTCCGTCCGTGCGTGTGTCCGTCCGTCCGTCCGTGCGTGCGTCCGTAAACAATTTCTTTAAACGACATCTCCTCCTAAACCACTGATCGGATTTTGACCAAACTTCAAAGGAATGATCCTTAGGTGGTCCCCTTTCAAAGTTGTTCAAATGGTTCCGGTCCGTTGCACACCTGGTCATAGGAGCCAAAAATAGATTTTTTTCACCAAAAACTTAAAAAATCTTCTTCTCTGAAACCACAAGGCCCAGGTCTTTGATATTTGGTATGAAGCTTCATCTAGTGGACCCCTACCAATATTGTTCAAATTATAGTGCTGGGACCAAAAATGCCCCTGCTCCGGGGCCCTTTGGCTTTACATGGGCTTATATAGGGAAAATCTTTAAAAATCTTCTTCTCTGAAACAGTAAGGCCCAGGTCTTTGATATTTGGTATGAAGCTTCATCTAGTGGACCCCTACCAAGATTGTTCAAATTGTTGTGCTGGGGCCAAAAATGCCCCGGCTCCGGGGCGCTTTGGTTTTACATGGGCTTATATAGGGAAAATCTTTAAAAATCTTCTTCTCTGAAACCGCAAGGCCCAGGTCTTTGATATTTGGTATGAAACTTCATCTAGTGGACCCCTACCAAGGTTTTTCAAATTATAGTGCTGGGGCCAAAAATGCCCCCGCTCAGGGGCCCTTTGGTTTTACATGGGCTTATATAGGGAAGAGCTTTAAAAATCTTTTTCTCTGAAACTGTAAGGCCCAGGTCTTTGATATTTGGTATGAAGCTTCATCTAGGGGACCCCTACCAAGATTGTTCAAATTATAGTGCTGGGGCCAAAAATGCCCCCGCCCCGGGGCCCTTTGGTTTTACATTGGCTTATATAGGGAAAATCTTTAAAAATCTTCTTCTCTGAAACCGCAAGGCCTAGGTCTTTGATATTTGGTATGAAGCTTCATCTAGTGGACCCCTACCAAGATTGTTCAAATTATAGTGCTGGGGTCAAATATGCCCCCGCTTCGGGGCCCTTTGGTTTTACATGGGCTTATATAGGGAAAATATTTAAAAATTTCCTTCTCTGAAACTGTAAGGCCCATGTCTTTGATATTTGGTATGAAGCTTCATCCCACAAGGCCCAGGACCCCCCCCCTCTGGGCCTTTTGGTTTTACATAGGCTTATATAGGGAAAATCTTTAAAAATCTTCTTCTCTGAAACCGCAAGGCCCAGGTCTTTGATCTTTGGTATGAAGCTTCACCTAGTGGACCCCTACCAAGATTGTTCAAATTATAGCCATGGGGCCAAAAATGCCCCTGCTCCAGGGCCCCTTTGGTTTTACATAGACTTATATTTGGAAAATCTTGAAAATTCTTCTTCTCTGAAACCACAAGGCCCAGTTCTTTGATATTTGGTATGAAGCTTCATCTAGTGGACCCCTACCAAGATTGTTCAAATTATAGTGCTGGGACCAAAAATGCCCCTGCTCCGGGGCCCTTTGGTTTTACATGGGCTTATATAGGGAAAATCTTTAAAAATCTTCTTCTCTGAAACCGTAAGGCCCAGGTCTTTGATATTTGGTATGAAGCTTCATCTAGTGGACCCCTACCAAGATTGTTCAAATTGTTGTGCTGGGGCCAAAAATGCCCCGGCTCCGGGGCGCTTTGGTTTTACATGGCTTCTATAGGGAAAATCTTTAAAAATCTTCTTCTCTGAAACCACAAGGCCCAGGTCTTTGATATTTGGTATGAAGCTTCACCTAGTGGACCCCTACTAAGATTGTTCAAATTATAGCCCTGGGGCCAAAAATGCTCCCGCTCCAGGGTCCTTTGGTTTAACATAGACTTATTTAGGGAAAATCTTGAAAAATCTTTTTCTCTGAAACCACAAGGCCTAGGTCTTTGATATTTGGTATGAAGCTTAATCTAGTAGACCCCTACCAAGGTTTTTCAAATTATAGTGCTGGGGCCAAAAATGCCCCCGCTCCAGGGCCCTTTGGTTTTACACGGGCTTATATAGGGAAGAGCTTTAAAAATCTTCTTCTCTGAAACTGTAAGGCCCAGGTCTTTGATATTTGGTATGAAGCTTCATCTAGGGGACCCCTACCAAGATTGTTCAAATTATAGTGCTGGGGCCAAAAATGCCCCCGCCCCGGGGCCCTTTGGTTTTACATGGGCTTATATAGGGAAAATCTTTAAAAATCTTCTTCTCTGAAACCGCAAGGCCTAGGTCTTTGATATTTGGTATGAAGCTTCATCTAGTGGACCCCTACCAAGATTGTTCAAATTATAGTGCTGGGGTCAAATATGCCCCCGCTTCGGGGCCCTTTGGTTTTACATGGGCTTATATAGGGAAAATATTTAAAAATTTCCTTCTCTGAAACTGTAAGGCCCATGTCTTTGATATTTGGTATGAAGCTTCATCCCACAAGGCCCAGGTCCCCCCCCCCCCCCCACCTCTAGGCCTTTTGGTTTTACATAGGCTTATATAGGGAAAATCTTTAAAAATCTTCTTCTCTGAAACCGCAAGGCCCAGGTCTTTGATATTTGGTATGAAGCTTCACCTAGTGGACCCCTACCAAGATTGTTCAAATTATAGCCCTGGGGCCAAAAATGCCCCTGCTCCGGGGCCCCTTTGGTTTTACATAGACTTATATTTGGAAAATCTTGAAAAATCTTCTTCTCTGAAACCACAAGGCCCAGTTCTTTGATATTTGGTATGAAGCTTCATCTAGTGGACCCCTACCAAGATTGTTCAAATTATAGTGCTGGGACCAAAAATGCCCCTGCTCCGGGGCCCTTTGGTTTTACATGGGCTTATATAGGGAAAATCTTTAAAAATCTTCTTCTCTGAAACCGTAAGGCCCAGGTCTTTGATATTTGGTATGAAGCTTCATCTAGTGGACCCCTACCAAGATTGTTCAAATTGTTGTGCTGGGGCCAAAAATGCCCCGGCTCCGGGGCGCTTTGGTTTTACATGGCTTCTATAGGGAAAATCTTTAAAAATCTTCTTCTCTGAAACCACAAGGCCCAGGTCTTTGATATTTGGTATGAAGCTTCACCTAGTGGACCCCTACTAAGATTGTTCAAATTATAGCCCTGGGGCCAAAAATGCTCCCGCTCCAGGGTCCTTTGGTTTTACATAGACTTATTTAGGGAAAATCTTGAAAAATCTTTTTCTCTGAAACCACAAGGCCTAGGTCTTTGATATTTGGTATGAAGCTTAATCTTGTGGACCCCTACCAAGATTGTTCAAATTATAGCCCTGGGGCCAAAAATGCCCCCACTGGGGCCCTTTGATATTACATAGACTTATATATAGGGAAAATCTTGAAAAATCTTCTCCTCTGAAACCAGAAGACCTAGGTCTTTGATATTTGGTATGAAGCTTCATCTAGTGGACCTCTACCAAGATTGTTCTAATTATAGCCCTGAGACGAAAAACACCCCTGTCTCGGGGGCCCTTTGGTTTTACATAGACTTATATAGGGAAAATCTTTAAAAATCTTCTTCTGTGAAACCACAAGGCCCAGGTCTTTGATATTTGGTATGAAGCTTCATCTAGTGGACCCCTATCAAGATTGTTCAAATTATAGCCCTGGGGACAAAAATGCCCCTGCCCTGAGACCCTTTGGTTTTTCATAGACTTAAATAGGGAAATCTTTAAAAATCTTCTTCTCTGAAACCACAAGGCCCATGTCTTTGATATTTGGTATGGAGCTTCATCTACTGGACCTCTACCGAGATTGTTCGAATTATAGCCCCTGCCCCGGGGCTCTTTGGTTTTACATAATTTTATATATAGAGATAGTCTTTGAAAATCTTCTTCTCTGAAACAGCAAGGCCCAGGTCTTTGATATTTGGTGTGAAGCTTCATCTAGTGGACCTCTATCAAGATTGTTTAAGTTTTAGCCCTGAGGCCAAAAATGCCCCCTCCCCGGGGCCATTTGGTTTTACATAGGCTAATGTAGGGAATATCTTTAAAAAATCTTTTTTCTCTGAAACCCCAAGGCCCAGGTCTTTGATATTTGGTGTGTAGCTTCATCTAGTGGACCTTTGCCAAGTTTGTTCAAATTATAGGCTTTGTTGATATTTGGTATGAAGCTTCACCTTTTTAGACCTCCCTCAACATTATGCATATTGTAGCCCTGGGGTCAATAATGGCCCTCCCCGAGGCCCACTTGTTACTCTATCATATGGGTCAGGCGAGCAATCCAGGGCCATCATGGCCCTCTTGTTTTAATTTCTGCCCCAAGATATACAGGTTGTGGGTACTCGTTTGAAGTGGCTCAGTGAGGCAGTTCTAAGGAGCACCCACAACCTATGTTTGCAGTATAAATAAGAAAAAATATTCCAGATTTTCATCAGAAAAGTAGCCATTTTGGAGATGTGAAAAAGGCACTATGTCCCACGGGTGTGTAATCGTAATGATATAGTCTAGCATTTTGCCTTTGAATGTCCGTAAAACTACAGTAAAGTAGAAGTGAAGGAAATAAAACCTGTCATTGTGACCTCCTGTATTAAGCAAGCAACCTGTTTTAAACAACCCTGCATTCAGTTCCAAAACAACCCTGCATTCAGTTCCAAAAAGATAACACATGTATTAAGCCAGCATCTGTCCTACGCAAGTGCATATGTCCTAGGCAAGCATATTTTGATAATCCCAAAGATGCTCTAATTATCATCAGTTTTGAAAAAGTTGATTCCAAGTCTGGTAATGATAAAAACCTGCCAGTGGAATGCCAGATTATAATAAGTAGAGGCCATGCTCATAAGTGCTAATTATGCATGTATACAGTCGAACTTCAATGGCTTGTACACTTTTGGGACAAAGAAAATCTGTTCGAGACAGGAGTAGTTTGAGCCACTAAGGGTTACTGCCAGGAGGCAAAACGGGGTTAAGACATCTTTTCGGTGTTCCAACATAAAAATAATAAAAAAGTATGCTGTGTGTTCTCAGTAGACTCACCTCACCCAGGTGATTCTAATGAGTACACACAGTGTACATTTGCAAGATAAAAGTCAAAAATCTCCTTACATATAAAATTATCGCATAATACTTCTTATATGGGCCCCGTAAAGCGATTTTGGTACTTATCGCCTTTACGAGCAGCGAAGGTTCAGGCGAGCCTGCGCATCCGCGCAGTCTCGCCAGAACCTTCGCTGCTCGCTCATACAAGCAGTAAATCAAGAGAAACCTTCAGACAGAAAGCCATATCTCTGGCCCCTCTGAATGACTGGGCATGCGCAGTTAAAATTTGTCATGACGGAATGCTCGAAGACACAAATTCGCTTGGCGGGGCTCATATAGAGGAAATTCGCTAGAAACTCAAAAACGGGTTTGACACAGCCATGGTAAAAGAGCCATTGGTGTTCGAGCCATCAAAGTCTTACTGTATAAAGAAAATATCTATAATGAGGAAATCACATGAATATTATGCATTTTCCTTCACATATGATAGGAACTGCTCTTGGGAGGAACTTCGGGATCTGAATGGTGAGGGTTAACCCACTGTATAGTGGTGAACTATATGTTGGACAAGTCCATTTGTCATATAAGGGGTGTTAGGCCTATTTTTCATTTTTATTCTGTTTTTGACGGAAAATTCTGCTAGCGAACAGTGCAGGCCCTGCGGCATTCTGCAGCATCTGATCTGGTCCTGCACTGTTTGCCAAGGTACCCCTTTAGGGGTTTCCCGCATGCAATGGGTTAAGGATAATAAAGATTCCAAATTATCTTTTTCTAGGCAGTATACTGGTTACATTTGTGATTGACGGATCCATAGCTGACGTTAACGCCACAGCTTACTCCATGTGTGAAAGTATATCTAACTCTACCGTGTACAGTTTTGATGGATATGACCTGACTCTGTCATCCTTCATGACAGTCAACAACCAGACTTACTATGGTGTCACTTGCGGAGAGATTGTAAGTATTTCAGACAGCCCGAAACAGTTTAAGATCTAACTCTACCATGTACAGTTTTGATGGATATGACCTGACTCTGTCATCCTTCATGAGTCAACAACGAGACTTACTATGGTGTCACTTGCGGAGAGATTGTAAGTATTTAAGACAGACTGAAACAGTTTAAGATCTAACTCTACCGTGTACAGTTTTGATGGATATGACCTGACAGTCAACAACCAGACTTACTATGGTGTCACTTGCGGAGAGATTGTAAGTATTTAAGACAGACTGAAACAGTTTAAGATCTAACTCTACCGTGTACAGTTTTGATGGATATGACCTGACTCTGTCATCCTTCATGACAGTCAACAACAACACTTACTATGGTGTCACTTGCGGAGAGATTGTAAGTATTTCAGTCAAACTGAAACAGTTTAAGATCTGACTCCAGAAAAGAAGATCAGGATACCGTAAAATCTCTATTAGAAGCCCATGCTCTAATAAACGCCCACCCCCCAATTTGGATGTTAAAAATGGCGATTTTATGGCAATTATCAGAAAAATACCAGCCTCCAATAAACGCCCACTTTACTCCAATGTTGATTCATAGGAACTTTTTTGTGACATTATGACAGGGTCAGAAATTAAACAAGTCAAACAAAATGACTTCAGGTTTTACGTATTTTGCCTTGTTTGACACAAAAAGACGTTAATGACATTCGCTTTAATGAAGAAAGAGGAGGTAACTACTGTTTTTATTCTAAGACAAGGCTACTGTATCAGTCATTTTATGAGAAACAAGATGGCAGCCATAGGAAAGAAAGTGAGTGTTTTGGACTGTCATATGCGAATTGCAGGTTTCTATAGCCTCTAATAAACGCCCACACCCCTCTACAGGAAAGGTAATGATTCTAATAAACGTCTGGGCGTCTATTAGAGATTTTACGGTAATCAGGGATATTTTATCTGTTATGGCTTCTTGTTAGAATATCCTTTGAAAGTACCCACAATATCTGCTTTTTATGGGGCAACAAGAAAAAACATCACGAAAACACACCTATATAATTTTGAGCCCCTTGAACCCCACGTTGATATAGTAAAACTGGGGTTTACAGGGGTATACCTTATTTTTCTTATTTCTGCTCTAAAATATAGATTGAAGGTACTCGTTAGAACCGCCTCATCGTCGAGGCAGTTCTAACGAGTACCTACAATCTACATTTTGAGCAGAAATAAGAAAAATATTACAGATTTTCATCTTAAAATGTTCATTTTTTTAGCAGTAAAGTTTACAGTGTATATGAATAGGCATGTTTTCGTAATGGATCACCTTTCTCTAACCTCGTTACTCATCAGCTTGAGATGTATTGGGCTTTGAAATTTAGAAAAGTATTTTCACAAAGTTTTTTTTAAAAGGGAATAAGTTAACTTAGTTTTCTTTCTATCTGTCCATCAGTCTGTGTCTGTCTCTTGTCTGTCTATGGTCTGTCTGCCTGTCTTCTGTCCATCAGTCTGTGTCTGTCTCTTGTCTGTCTATGGTCTGTCTGCCTGTCTTCTGTCCATCAGTTTGTGTCTGTCTCTTGTCTGTCTATGGTCTCTCTGCCTGTCTTCTGTCCATCAGTTTGTGTCTGTCTCTTGTCTGTCTATGGTCTGTCTGCCTGTCTTCTGTCCATCAGTCTGTGTCTGTCTCTTGTCTGTCTATGGTCTGTCTGCCTGTCTTCTGTCCATCAGTCTGTGTCTGTCTCTTGTCTGTCTATGGTCTGTCTGCCTGTCTTCTGTCCATCAGTAAGTGTCTGTCTCTTGTCTGTCTATGGTCTGTCTGCCTGTCTTCTGTCCATCAGTAAGTGTCTGTCTCTTGTCTGTCTATGGTCTGTCTGCCTGTCTTCTGTCCATCAGTAAGTGTCTGTCTCTTGTCTGTCTATGGTCTGTCTGCCTGTCTTCTGTCCATCAGTCTGTGTCTGTCTCTTGTCTGTCTATGGTCTGTCTGCCTGTCTTCTGTCCATCAGTAAGTGTCTGTCTCTTGTCTGTCTATGGTCTGTCTGCCTGTCTTCTGTCCATCAGTCTGGGTCTGTCTATGGTCTGTCTGCCTGTCTTCTGTCCATCAGTAAGTGTCTGTCTCTTGTCTGTCTATGGTCTGTCTGCCTGTCTTCTGTCCATCAGTTAGTGTCTGTCTCTTGTCTGTCTATGGTCTGTGTGCCTGTCTTCTGTCCATCAGTCTGGGTCTGTCTATGGTCTGTCTGCCTGTCTTCTGTCCATCAGTCTGTGTCTGTCTCTTGTCTGTATATGGTCTGTCTGCCTGTCTTCTGTCCATCAGTCCATGCCCAACCATCCATCTGTCCGTATATTGGATAGACATGAATTGGGTACTTGCCATTTATTCTGTAAGTGTCCAAAGTAAGTACCCAATAAATCTGAGGGACTTGTTGGGTATTTAGGCATCTTGTTGGATATTTTGAGCTGAAAAACTAACAATGTAGTACCCCAAAAATGTCCGTCTGTACGAATGTCCGAGGTCTGTCCCTAGTCAGTCCACCTATCCATCCATCCTTTTATCTATGGCATAGGACACATCACTTGATGCTTGTGTCTACACATAGTCTAATGATCATTTTTCCGTCTATTTCAGTCAGAAGAGACAACACCAGAGAGCGGTCTAAGTGTTGCCTTGATAGTTGTCATTGCTCTGTTGTGTTTTGTCGTGTTCATCATCGTCATCGGGGTCTTTATCTGGGCTTGTAAAGACCACCACATGAAGAAAGACAGAAAAGGTAAGTGCTTTAAAGACAGGGAAGGACAGATAGGCCTAAGCAAAGAGTGCAGACCCTGATCAGACTGCTCCTGAAGGAGCAGTCTGTTCAGGGTCTGCACTATTTGCAATTTGGTCTGCACTTTTTGGACTCCTTGCTGGAAAATGAAATAATTTGTTAAAATTAAGAAGAATTAAAACAAGTCCTCAAAGGGCCGACTTTTTAGGGCTTTTTATGGTATTTTGCATCATTATTATTCTGTATGTAGTTGTGTTTCTTACATGCTTTTCAATGAAATATAGAGATTTCTCAGTGAAATAGAAAACAATATTGTCACTGTTTCAAACAGTGACTGATATCAATTTTATTTTTCACTGTTTGGGACTACTTTTTTCTCCAAATCTAATTCTGTGGTCAGTTTTCAATCGTCAGGTGATTGAAAATAAATGAACTGTATAAGATTTCACTCTTAGCCCGTTCACACGTCATGTGGACGTTAATGACGTCATTTCCACGCTGACATCACGTATTTTGTTGCGCGATGTTAGATCTGTCTGCGCCTTCTTTGGGAAACTAATATCTCAATTATTTCAGAATGCCATCCCTGGCAATTTCAAAGGTACTAACTTCTAATTTACACCCAATATTATACCCAGTAAATACGTTGGACACCACTAAATTGACGCGAAACGACCAGGAACAAAGCTAGTTTTCTCTGAGGATGAGTGACGCGATTAGTGAAGCTAAATATTAAAGCATGTAAGAAACAGAAAATTTGATTTTTTCAATGTAAGATCAAATTTTATTTCACTCATGAACACCAAAACTGGTATTTTCACTCGTGGCAGGCTTTCAAGTAGTCCTACTTTTTCCTACTTTTTCCTACTTTTCCTACTTTTTGGGTCTCTTCCTACTTTGTTCCTACTTTTTTCAGAAAAACTCCTACTTCTCCTACTTTTTTGGATTTGTTCAAAAACTAAGATCCCAAATAAATAAATAAACAAATTAAGCATTTAAAAGTATAACATGTATCTCAAACTATTTGTAGAATTATATGACATATGTACTGATGATCATCCACATTCATTTAAGGCATGCTGTTTTTAGCTGTACCACTAATTGGAATTATGTTGATGTAAAGCAAAACTGCTATGACCATCTACAGTTTTGTCTTGTTGAACATGACAAGAATTTTTGCAGTCAGTAGTGTAGTGATGCTTTAACTACATGACCAACTGGAGCTCTATCTTGTTGAGAATGGCAGAATATTCACTCAGCAATGCTTTGATGCCCTAACTGCTGTGACAAACTGTTCGGTCTTGTTTAACATTACAGAAATTAATTGCAGCAGTCCAGTGATGCCTTAACTGTAGTGGCCAGCTATAACTGTCTTGTTATCATGACAAAACTTGAGCTGACAAAGCTTGAGCTTTGTCTTGTTTAGCATGACAAAAATTCATTGCAGCAATGTTTTGATGCCTCGGCTGCATTGCCCAACTAGAGCTCTTGTCTTGTCAAGCAAGGCAGGAGTTCATAGCAGCAGTGGTTGGATTTCTTAACTGCAGTGATCATCTAGAGCTATGTTTTGGTAAGCATGCGAAGAGTTCATTGCAGTAGTGCTTTGCGGCCTTAACTGACCAGCTGTCCATAGCAGCAATGCTTTGATACCATGTCTTTGATACCTTACTGGTGCTCTGTCTTGTTTAGCATGACAGGAGTTCATTGCAGCAATGCTTTGACACCTTAACTGCAGTGATCAGCTAAATCTTTGTCTTTAGCACAAGAGGGATTCATTTCAGCAGTGCTGTGATGCCTTAACTGCAGTGAAAGACTAGAGTCTGTCTTGTTTAGCTTGATAGAAATTCATTGTAGCTGCCATGCTGTGATGCCTTAACTGTGGTTACCATCTAGAGCTATGTCTTGTTGAGCATGACAGAAATACACTACAGCAGTGCTCTGATGACTATACTGCAGAGACCCACTGGAGCTCAGTCTTGTTGAGCAAGACAGAAATTTATTGCAGCAATGCTGTGACTAGAGTTCTGTCTTGAGCATGAACGGAATACATTGCAGCAGTACTGTGATGCCTTAACTGCTGTTACCTACTAGGGTTCTGTCTTGTTGAGCATGGCAGCAATTTATTGCAGCACTTCTGTGGTGCCTTAACTGAGTTAACCAACTAGAGCTCTGACTTTTTGAGCATGACAGAAATTCATTGCAGCACTGCTGCTTAAATTTGCCTTAAATGCAGTGACCAACTAGAATTATTGTCTTGATAAATATGAAAGTAATTCATTGTTGCCATTCTTTGATGCCTTTAACTGCAATGACCATTTAGAGTTCTGTCTTATTGAGCATGACAGGAATTCATTGCAGCAGTGCTGTGTTGCCTTAATGGAAATTACCAACTAGAGTTCTGTCTCTTTGAGCATGGCAAGAATTCATTGCAGCAGTGCTGTGTTGACTTAATTGAAGTGACCAAATAGAGCTATTTCTTGTTTAGCATGACAGAAAACCATTGAAGCAGTGCTATGATGCCTTAACTGCAGAGGATGACAGGAATTCAAAGCAGCAGTAATGCAATGTCTTAACTGCAGTGATCGACCAGCAGGAGATCTTTCTTGTCTAGCATGACAGAAATTCATTGCAGCAGTTCTTTGATGACTGGAGTGACCAACTAGAGCTCTGTCTTGTTTAGCATGACAGAAATTCATTGCTGTAATGCTGTGATGACTGAAGTGACCAACTAGAGCTTGTTTTGTTTAGCATGACAGAAATTCATTGCAGCAATACTTTAAAGCCTTGACTTCAGTGAGCAACTAAAATGCTGTCTTAGTTTGCATGACAGGAATTCATTGTAGCAGTGCTATGATGCCTTCACCTGGACATCTTGTAGCTGATGCTTCTCACAAATGTAAATATTCAAAATTCATCAATTCTTTTGAATTAATATTTTGACATATGCCAATATCTAGGTACAGATATCTATCTGCCCGTGGCAAACTCTTGACAAAAGCATTGGAAGTTCAGGCTGCAGTCATGAATAACTGTACTAGATGAGTTAGCCACAAACATTTTACAGGTGCCTGCTAACTTTGATGCAGACACATTAGACTCAAATGCACAAATAAAACTGCCCAAAATGAAAAACAGGTAAAATGCGAGACATATGGAGGTATGTTCGTGTCCATTAGCTCCTACTTTTTATATCAGGTTCCTACTTTTTTCCTACTTTTCTCCTACTTTTTGATATCTCAGGCTCCTACTTTTCTCCTACTTTTTCACCAGGAGTCACTTGAAAGCCTGTCGTGGCTACGCCACTCGTGAAAATACTGGTTTTGGTGTTCATTTGGTGAAATAAAATTCGATCTTACACTGAAAAAATCAAATATCCTCTATAACACTAATAATTTCATTAGTTAGCATATCATTAATACTGTGATTATGTAATAATTTATGGCAAATATTGGAATAATTTTTGCTAAAAAATTTGAGTTAATTGTTTAATGCTAAAATGTAAAAATGTGGCTAGGTAATCTGACCAGCCCAGTATGACCTAAATAATGTTAACTGTCCATTACACTCCAAACAAAATATTTTTTGAAAAAAATAAACTTTTTTCCCACTGAACAGAATAACAGTTACTTTTGCAAAGGATGTAGATCCAGATCAGATGGTTTCTTTGGCTTCTTGAAGAAGCCATCTGATCAGGACCTACACTGTTTGACAATCATTAACCACTTTTATCATATGACGTCGCGTCTGAGAGTGTAATAATGCCATGTAATATTTTCCATAATCCACTAGTGGATTAAATATGCAAATTAGCTAGATGCGTCCCGTAACGTTACATGTACGACATCCTTAACGACGTTGTGTTTACTTACAGTGGAATAATGACATTGTAGTAAACAATAATGAATAAAATGCATTTTGAATGTCATATGATAAATAGAATCTTGCATTCGTGCTCATGTATTATTGAATTTATTAAACTAGTTGAGGGATAGGGATAAAATGTTCGGCAAAGCCTCGCATTTTATCCCTTTTCCTCAACTCGTTTAATAAATTCAATAATACATGAACACTCATGTAAGATCCTCTATGACGCTTATGGTGAACAAAGAGGGTTGACCTGTCATTAAACATGAAATCATCATCATCATGTTTGACATTCAGTTTGTGAATTTGCAATAACAAGTAATAATAAGTAAGCCTGTCCAGGCAAAGCGGTGTGAGTCAGACCGCCCATGGTTATAAACCCTATTGGTTTCATTGGGCTACAGGGCTTGAGATGTCATTTCATCTCAATGTCGGGTAAAAGTCCCACAAAATTGGAAGCGACGTCTCCAAAATGACCTATACAGTGTTGACGGGGACGTTAAACCTCAAATCAAACAAACAAACAAATCATTTTGAAAATAGAGTTCTGCTATAGCCTGTGCTAGAGGGCGTGGGCGCTGTTGCACATTTCAGTACTGGTCATGAACAGACTCAATAAAACCGAGACTGCTTTTTTCGTTTATTTTGTGTATTCCTTGCTTCCAAAGGATTAACTATTCAGAACTTATTAAGGGGAATGGGAACACCTTCAGGGGCGGCAACTCCTGCAAAAACATATTTGTCTCCCATGCCAATAGGGGTCAACTCTTAAAGGAAAGAATTTGCTCCTAAGGAGCAAATTCTTTCCTTTAAGAGTAGACCCCTTTTTAGCTGAGACTGAGCCTGTAGAAAAGCGAACAGGAAGTTCCGAAAGTTGTCTCCCTTTGAAAAATGGCGGAAAATTAACCAAGTGTTCCCATTTTTATTCTTTTTCAGCTGCTATCAGTGTAAAACCATGGAAACGTCATAGCAAATCTAACAGTAAGTATTATTATAATCAGTGCCATTATTTCAGTGTAAAACCATGGAAACGTCATAGCAAATCTAACAGTAAGTATTATTATAATCAGTGCCATTATTTCAAATACAGATGACCCTTATTATAACGACAATAATTGTTGCATATTTTTTTCATAATAAAAAAAAATCTGGTATAAAGAATTCCAATTAGCATACATGTGATATCTCCCGATTTCGTCGGGATATCCCGATTTCGAACCCCATCTCCCGGTCTCCCGTCCGACGGCCCTAATCTCCCGACACGACAATTTTCCTATAGTAGTTTTCTGCCGACCGACCATTTTAGTGTTTACCGCAGTAAAATACATATGCCGTTAAACTGTGTATTTACGCTAGGGCTGTCACGATAAACCGTTAAATTGCAATACACACCTGCAAAGGCGATATGAAAAGAACGTACCGGTAAATTCCGGTTTTAAAATGCAATCATCAAACAAGCCGCAAACATGGTGATAAAGAGTGAGAAATCCAATACTGTTTCAAATAAAAGGAAGAAAAGTGATGTTTGCATACATTTATTAATAATTGTACTCGCTGATTTGCTCAAGTTGCCAACACTATTAAACCGTTTACACCCGAGGCGGGCCTTACTGATAAGCCGACAATTAACAATATGACAAGGTGTGAAAACTAGTCAATCAAGATATACCAGCTATATCTTATTTAATCCCTTTGTAATTGACAGTGTAGACGCTAAATATTATTCCCGCCAAAACACAGCAAAGCAGACGCTGTTTTTTTTCTACGTGTCTGTAAACCGTTATTCATTTATTAATCATAGAACTGGGGTATTACATAGTGACATTTTCTATTTAAACCCGAGAAAAATATTTTTGCCGTTTTTAACGGATGAAAAATATGCCCCACGCGACATCAATGAAAATTCGTGCATGCTTTTTGGCCTCCGACAGGTGAACGCGCTAAATATTTTTCCCGCCAAGACAGAGCAGAGCAGACGCTTGTATTTTCTAAGCATCTGTATGCACTTTTTCATTTATTAATAAACAGAAAACCAGAGTTTTCCAGGGTGACATTTTCTATTCAAACCTGATTAATTTTAGCTTGCGAGAAAAAAAAATTTGCCGTGTTTTTAATGGATCTTTTATGGAAGAAATATGCCCCCAAGTTAAATCAATAAAAATCATGCATGCTTAGTAGGTCCGACTTAGTTCCGAGGCACGTTTTGGGGGAACGTAGCCATGGAAAAAGCATGGGCATTAAAAAATTTAGGCATTACAAAACCTTCCGTACTTTACGATCTTTAGCTTTGTTTACCAATCTACAGACGAAGCTATCCAAACTGCAAGACTATTGTAGTAAGTTCCCTTGATTTGGGGCACTTGATTGGTCATAAAAGACCAATAAACATTTTGGAAGTTTACTAATTTATTATTCACTGGATGAAAAACTAAGAAAGGTACATGCACAAATTTTCAGTAATAAAAAAACAAAAACAAACATAAACAACATGCAGTATAACTTATGAAATACTTACAGCATGCACCATTTCATAACAGCAATCATGCATGCAACCCCCCCCCCCCCCAAAAAAAACTTCGTAGGAGAAGGGGTGTAAGGGTACAAGTAAATTTGCTATGCGGGTATTCTAAACGTTGTTTTTCTGCCAGGTGCTAGGTGGGTATTTAACACTGATTTATTGGTCAGTGCTTGTTCTTTGATCGTTCCTCCGAGAAATTGTCTCTCTATCAAAAGACAAAAATGGAAGTTGTCGTCTGCTGAGTTTTCTTCTTCCAAGCTTTTACATATTTTTGCATAAAGGCAAACAGTGTGGGCCCTCATCAGACTGCTCTGGGCACTGTTTTCAAAAAAAAATATTTTTAATGCAGATGTCAGACGACAAAGCAGACGGCAATTGTCGTGTTGGCATGTTTTGGGTGAAAAAGTGCTTCCCTAACCCTAACCCTAACCCTAAAAGTATTTCTTTCCCTTTGGTGTCTTTTATGGCTGGAGTAAGTTAATTGTATCAATTCCTGATCTTTGTTTTACTTCTACTTTTCAGAGGTAAATTTTAACCAAAAATAACATCACTTTTTACCGCGGAAAAATCTCCCTATTTGGGACCCCAATCTCCCTATCTGAAAATCAAAATCTCCCTATTTGGGTCCAAGAAAATATCACATGTATGAATTAGGCAAAGTTTAACCCTTTTTGTACCAAATGGAATCTTCCTCCTTATATATAGCAGGAGTTCATTTCAAAATTTAGGGATGTCAGGTTGTGTTTTCATCAAAATTTATTTGGAAACTGACTGAACTTTTTGCAAACAGTGGAGGCCGTGCGCTGTTTGCCAGGGTACCTGTTATGGGGTTTCTGGTACAAAATGGGTTAATAGACTCATTACGCAAACACGCCTATACAAATACATTGCCACCTTTATCGCCAAAAAAATGAAAATTTTATGATGAAATATTGTGATATTTTTCTTATTTCTGCTCCAAATATAGATTGTGGGCACTCGTTAGAACCGCCTCCCACAATATTTTAGAGCAGAAATAAGAAAAATAAGGTATACCCCCGTAAACCCCAGTTTTCCTATATAAAAGTGGGGTTCAAGGGGGTCATAATTATATAGGCGTGTTTTCTTGATGTAGTAAATAAAGGACATTTTTCCCTTAATTAGTGCAAGAAACAAATGTTGTGGACTTGTGATAGAATCCCGTTGGGAAGAATGTTGTGGGGATTGAATAAACTCCCACCAGTCAATGCATAATTGGATTTGTCTCTATTAGCATGCATAGTCCCAAAAGGACATTTTGTGTGGTGGTAGCTCTAAAGCTGCCTGTGATGTAATTGTTGTTCTTAACTGTGTTATTGGGTCGTTTGTCAGTCCAACAGACGTTACAAAGCATAGTAGCTTTACTTTGCTTATATAATTACTGATTTGTATGAAATACAGGTTGCGGTTATTTATAGCCACACTAGTCTTGTCATTGTAAGGGCAAAGTGCTGTGTAAATAAAGCTGTCTGTAAAACATTGACTCCGCTCTCATATGCTGGGACACTGGCAAACAATGTACACACAGATCAGACACCACAAAACTCAGCATCTGCACTATTTGCGTAAGTACAGGAATCTGAGGGTTAATTAGCTATTCAGAACCATTTTCCCTGCTAACAGACGTTCTAATGCACTGACGTATCCAACCCAATGTCTGATTCAATAACGTCAAAAATTGTGACAGTATATTCTGCAATATACCGTCAGAAACCTGATATCATCACATAAAGTTGCTTTTCATTGGCTGGCATTTTGTTTCATGCAGCTTACAGCATTTGTCGCTGTGTGCAGAAAAGTGCAATTTTTATTTAGCCTGCTATTAGCATGGCGCGATATAGGCATCCAAATTTCCATCCATTTGTCAATCTGTCAACATTTGGGACAATCCTAGCTTTCACCCAAATGGCCAAGTTTACTACAGTCATGACATAGCTTTGGCCGAATCTTGTTAACAAAACAACCCAGTAAGTGCATTACAATGGGAATAAATGTATTGAAAATTGACATTCTTGAGGTAAACCTTCGATTTTACGGTTGCAAATTATGTTTCATAGCTCTGCTGGAGCATCACCGTAAAACAAAGTTTCCGACTGTAAAAGGTCTGAATTTCCCTCCCAAATGACAATTTTGAATTCATTTATCACCTAAATGGATCCATCAGTACTGTCAGTGCTTTAACCCTTATCTTGCTGTTCACGACAATCCCTATCTTTTCAAACAGTGTAGATCCAGATCAGATGGCTTCTGAAGAAGCCATCTGATCAGGATCTACACTGTTTGACATTCAGTTTATGAATTTGTAGGAATAAATTACATCAAGCAATCTGATTGGTTCAAAGTCACAGATAGGTGTGGCTAAAATGAATATTCAGCAAGAGAAGGGTTAATTTTTATTTTCTCTTTCAGTGCTACTTGAAGACAACTTGTATCTGGGTCACTCGGACAAGAAGGCTGAGGCAATTATGTACCGAGACTATTCTTTCACCAATATGACATATGCACCAAGTGAAGGTGGATCCCCAAGGAGTCCTTACTTCACAGCAAACTTCCCCGAGTTGACAGGGAATGTTAAACCTCCCGCTGCAACTGACATGTACAAATCCCAGAAACCAGGTACCCCACCCACGCCAGTACTGGTAGAGCCCAAAGAAGCACTAGCCCACCCACAGAAGCCCAGTAACAAATCCTCCACAGATCCTGGAAAGCCATTCACAGTTGCAAAACTGTATGCTAGAAAGAATGTTGTCAACTCGAGAAGCCCAAGCCCCAGGAGCCCAGAGTTTGGCAGGGCATCTACTCCGGTGTCTCGGTCCCACTCACCATTCCCAATGGAAGACCAAGAGAGCCCTTTGACCCCAGTAGGAGGGGTGCGTACAAGTCCATAGTGGGGCTGAATCTTATTGGCCAACTTGTCTGACAGGAACAAAGCATTAGGATACTGCAAGTTCTGTAGATATTGGACACTTAGAAATTGTAACATTTAAACAAACCATCTATTTTTCTGTTTGACAATTTTTACCCTTTTAACTGCCAATCACAACATCTGGAGATGTCATTTTTATTTTTTTTTTATTTTTCAAAGAAAATAAGGCTTTTGCAATTACAATATGAATCATTTGCCCAAGACTTGATATCACATATCAATCATTTGCAGATGATTGACATGAAATGTCAAGCCTTATTTTCCCTGTTTAGTAGCACCCATTTTTTTTTAATTTCAACCAATCAGATAACTTGGTGTAATTTATTGCTACAATTTTAAAAACAGTATAGTTAAAGAACAGATGCTTATTCAGAAGTCATCTCGGCCCCCGCCCATAGGGGGGGGGGGGAAGAAATATATGGGCTGCATGATGCTTCCACACAGAGCTGAATCCGGCCCACACATGAGTACTGGTAAACTGCTTAGAGGATCTAAGCCTGCCCAGGCAAAGCGGTGTGAGTCGGACCATCCTTGCTTATAAACCCTATTGGTTTCATTGAGTGACAGGACTTGAGATGTCATTTCATCTCAGTGTCGGGTAAAAGTCCCACAAAATTGGAAGCAGCATGTCCTAAATGACCTTTACAGTGTTGACAGGGACGTTAAACCTCAAATCAAATCATCATGTGAACAAGTCCGTGAAATGAAGACCCCCTCTATACCCCACTTTATACAGAGAAAACTGGGGTTTACGGGGGTATACATTATTTTTCTTATTTTTGCTCCAAGTCATAGGTTGTGGGTACTCGTTAGAACCGCCTCAATAAGGCAGTTCTAACGAGCACCCACAACCTATGTTTGCAGTATTTATAAGCAAAATCTCACGGATTTTCATCAGAAAAGTAGCCATTTTGGAGATGTGAAAAAATGAACTATGTCACACGGGTGTGTTATCGTAATGCAAAATCAGAAGTCATCTGATCTGTATCTAGATTGTTTGCAAAGATAGAGCATACCCTGTCTTAGGAGGACAAGTGTTAAAAAATAAACTTGTCATCTGCTTTAAAAATTCCTGTGGTTCTTTAAGGATTGAGAAGTACAAGCAGACTGATAAACGATGTCATTGCAAAAACAGGCCTATACAAATACATTGCAAATTTCACTGCTGAAAAAAGGAAAATTTTATGATGAAAATTTGTGATTTCTTATTTCTGCACAAAATATAGATTGTGGGTACTCGTTAGAACCGCCTAATCGAGAAATAAGAAAACTGTAAACCCCCAGTTTCACTATCTAAAACTAGTTGTGTTTTAGTGATGAGACAATGGTTCAGGAACAGTCTCATCATTGTCTTCTTTGTCTGCTTTAGCACCAGTTTCTCAACAGAGTAGATGATATGGCTGCAATAAAGATGTTGCTTCACTCTTATCCTGCTGAATGAATTTAGCCACACCCATTTCTGAATTTCAACCAATCAAATTACTAAATATAATGTTCTCGCCCAATTCACAAAGAGAATGACAGTGTAGATCCTGATCTTCAGTAGCCATCTGATCTGGATTTACACGGTTTGCAAATATATGGGTTTTTTGATTTAGCAGGATAAGGGTAATATTTCTTCCATAAACGGTCTAATCCTGAAGCAAAATCAGCTCCCAAAAGGGAGAAGATTCTTTTATTGAACAGGGGCCTCATTTTGCCTGTTTAGGTTAATAATCCGAACACACATACGTATTGTACTTAATGACTGTGATATGTACGATTAAACTGTGATATACACGATTAAACTATGATATACATTTATTAAATATGAAATATAGCAAACCTAGTATTAAATATGGGGCACATTGTACTTAAGTTGAAAATTTTTATTGGACTTTCCTTTGTTATGGATTTCAAGTTGCAAGAGTTTTATATTATGTTGTTCAAAGGTACAATAGAGATATTCACACATGAACTGCATCTTAAAATAACTGGTCTTAATCCACATGCAGACAACAGTCACAGATCATCCTACACATCCTTTATTGTTTGTTGCTATGCCAAAATTATCACAAGTCAAAGATGCCTAGGGGCTCCTTAGGCATATGCCAGTTTTGATCTTACCTATTTGAACAATTCTGATGACAGGTTCTCTGGTGATTCAGCTCCTGTGGTCTTGAAGTATTTATAACTACAGTCAAACTTCAATGGCTCGAACACCTTTGGGACCTCGAAAATACAGGGGTAGTTCGAGCCACTGAGATTACTGTCAGGAGGCATAACAAGATACTTTTAGACATCTTTTCGGTGTTCTATAATGAAAATGTATGCTGTGTGCACTCATTAGAATCGCCTCATCGAGGCGATTCTAATGAGTACACACAGCATACATTTGCAAGATAAAGGACTAAAATCTCCTTAATTATCCCCACTATTTCTTATGTAGAGGATTTCCCTAGGGGCTCAAGAATGGGTTCGACCCATCCATGGTAAACGAGCCATCGGTGTTCGAGCCATCGAAGTTTGACTGTACAGTAAATTCCGCTAAATTAAGACTAAATTTGCTTTTAAAAGCTTATTGAGGTTTCAGTTGATCTTCCTGTGTGTTTTCTACACCCAGCGTCTCCTAATAAGAGACCACCTTTGGGACTGTTCAAAACTGGTCTTAAAGCCTTAAAAGGCCACTTTTGAACAGTCCCAAAGTTGGTCTTAATATCGGAACTTTACTGTGATTTAAAAGAAATGAATATAATCATAAATATTAGCATTGTGCAAGGTTTTGTTGGAAGATCAAAAATTTTGACTGTGATATAGTGTAATTGTGGGAAGAAAGAAATATATAAAATATACCTCAACCTCTTTATGGCCAAACAAGAAAGTATAGATTAGATAGAAAACTATACATTTTTTAGATCCATTTTTAACCATGATATATATGAAACTGTGATATAGCTAACAGTATTACGAAGAGTTTATGTGAGTATGATCTGGTGCTAAAATCTGGAAGCATTTATTACAGATAGTGTATTTAAAAAATTGTTAACCCTTGTCCTGCTAATCCCAGATAAGCCTTATCTTTGAAACAATGTAGATCCAGATCAGATGGCTTCTGACGAAGCCGTCTGATCAGGATCTACATTGTTTGCCTTTCAGATTGTGAATGTGTTGCAATAATTTGCATCAAGTAATCTGATTGGTTGATAATCGGCAGTGGGTGTGGCATATATGAATATTCAGCAGCACAATGGTTAATATTACAACCCCAGTATTAGTGAAGTGCAAGTTTTACTTTTTAACTGTGATACTAGTATTTTAGTCATGTTGTTCAGAAAAAAAAATACGAATAAAAATAAAAAAAAAAAAAAAATATATATATTTTATGTCAGTATTAAATTTAAGTTACAGATTTTGTTTTGAATAATACTTCCATTTTTTTTTTTTTATAGCCCCGCTTTGAAAAAGTGGGGCTATATTGGATTTGCCATGTCCTTCTGTCATTCCGTGATTCCGTTAATTTGTGTTGGCTCCATAACTTTGTATCTGCTTAACATATTTTCATAAAACTTCACACAAATGTTAAACACCATAAGACAATGTGCAGAGCGAAGGAATTATAACTGTGGATTGCCTACTTTTGGAGTTATTGCCCTTTGAACATTTTCCGTAATTCCGTAATTCCGTGATTCCGTTAATTTGTGTTGGCTCCATAACTTTGTATCTGCTTAACATATTTTCATGAAACTTCACACAAATGTTAAACACCATAAGACAATGTGCAGAGCGAAGGAATTATAACTGTGGATTGCCTACTTTTGGAGTTATTGCCCTTTGAACATTGAAAAATGGCAATTTCAATTGTGTCCGCTTCATAACTCGAACACCGTTTGAGATATTTTTAGGAAACTTCACACAAATGTTAAGCACTATGAGACGATGTGCAGAGCGCAGGAACCATAACTCTGCATTGCTTATTTTTGGAGTTATTGCCCTTTGAACATTGAAAAATGGCAATTTTAACAGTGTCCGCTTCATAACTCGAAAACCGTTTGAGATAATTTCATGAAACTTCACACAAATGTTAAGCACTATGAGACAATGTGCAGAGCGCAAGAACCATAACTCTGGTTTTCGTATTTTCTGTGTGTCTGTCTGTGTGTCTGTCTGTGTCAGTTAACAATTTTCGTTTCGCTCCATAACTTTAAAACCCATTCACATATTTTCATGAAACTTCACACAAACATTAAACACCATGAGATGGTGTGCAGAGTGCAGGAACCATAACTCTGGATTGCCTAATTTTGAGTTATTTCCCTTTGAATATTGAAAAATATCAATTTTAGCCGTCTTTGCTCGATAACTCAAAAACCGTTTGAGATAATTTTATGAAACTTCACACAAATGTAAAGCACCATATTACGTGTGCAGAGCGCAGGAACCCAAACTCTGGATTGTCTACTTTTTCAGTTATAGGCTTTTGAATATTAAAAAATGGCAATTTTAACTATGTCCGCTCCATAACCGTTTCTGATATTTTCATGAAACTTCAAATAAATGAAAAGCACCTTGAGATGATGTGCAGAGTGCAGGAACCATAACTCTGGTTTGCCTACTTTAGGAGTTATTGCCCTTTGAACATTTAAAAAGGCAATTTTGACTGTGTCGGCTCCATAACTCACAAACCATTTGAGATATTTTCATGACACTTCACACAAGTGTAAAGCACCATGAGACAATGTGCAGAGCGCAGGAACCCTGACTCTGATTTGCCTACTTTAGGAGTTATTACCCTTTGAACATTGAAAAATGGAAGATGAAATTTAGTATAAACATGGACATTCTGGTAATGTATCATGCTCATTGAAATGAGGGACAAGGACTCACAACTCTTAGAGTTTTTCCAGATAATGTAAAATTTTCAACAGTTATTTCTTGTTCATAACTGTTTTCTCTGCAGCTTAAATAACTTTCTTCTCTGACAGCGCTGAAGCGGGGCTATAGTCAGATCCTCTGACAGCTCTAGTTTGGTATGGCTTTAAATGATTTTTTTTAAATTTCAGTCAGATTAATGTGTTATTGGTATACTAAATTTATTTTTATTATCAAATAGTACTTTAATTTTTAATATTGATAGGGCTTTAAAAGATTATAGATCTTGATATATGTCCATAAGTATTCCTGATAAATGGGCCGCGTCAAGCGATTTTGGTACTTATCGCCTATGCAAGCAGCGAAGAACCTTCGCTGCTCGCTCATACAAGCAGTGAATCAAGAGGAACCTTCAGACAGAAAGCCATATCCCTGGCCCCTCTGAATGGCTGGGCATGCGCAGTTAAAGTTTGTCATTACGGAATGCTCGAAGACCCAAATTCGCTTGGCGCGGCTCAAATGATAATGTTTGTATTGTGGTAGTGTTTTGATACGTTTTTTTGATTTTCTCTTGGTATTTTTTGTTATTCTTGAATAAAACATTTGAACAATATGTTGAGTGCCTTTGTTGCTTTCCTAACAGAAAAAAAAAGTAATTTTCTTTTATATTTTTCCACTTTTGTATGAAAACGTGTTTTGGTTTTTGCTCATTTTGTATTGAATGGAGTCTTGCCCAAAATAGAAGTGGAGGCAATGATCAGGAATCGATACAATCAACCCACAGCTCCAATCAGAGACACCAAAGGGAAAGACACACAAACATGAAACAACAGACCCTAATGGAAACACCAACAGCGGAAAGCCAAAAGGACAGTTGCTTTCCCACAAAATGGCCAATAGGCTATCCAAAATAAAATAACACAAGCGACACAAACACTCAAAGACAAACCATAACAAAAATAAACCGCGACAGAAGAACTGCCTTGGAACGGTCAGCAAAAACGAATTCCACTGGGGGGCTTAAAGCGATTTTACGTGGCCACAATCTTCGCCCTTACTTCCGTCTCGATTTAGACATAATTTGTTCAGTCCACATGAAGGCCTCTGAACTCATCAGTGCAACATCTCCGTGAACACAAATAATCAAACAACCACAGAGATGAAACAACGGTGAGGACTCCACAGCAAGAAACCACTGAAATGCTGGAGCAAAAGAAAACCAACAGTTAGACTCCGATGGGCCCGACCAAGTCCATTTCAAAATTTTCGGGTGGAAGGTTGTTTATTCTTCAAAATTTATTTGGAAAATGTCTGAATTTTTTCGCAGACAATGCAGGCCCTGATCAGATGCTGCATTCTACGGCGTCTGATCTGGGCCTGCACTGTTTGCCATTTGCCCATTTTGGGGTTTTTGGTACTCAATGGGTTAATTAATGGAGTTGAATTGCCCTGACACCCAACACCTCAAGCGGCCCCCGCCCATAGGGGCTTGAAGAAATATATGGGCTGCATGATGCTTCCACGCAGAGCTGAATCTGGCCCGCACATTAGTACTGGTAAACCGCTTAGAGGATCTAAGCCTGTCCAGGAACCACGGTGCGAGGCGGACCGTCCATGCTAATAAACCTTATTGGTTTCATTGGGCGACAGGGCTTGAGATGTCTTTTCATCTCAATGTCGGGTAAAAGTCCCACAAAATTGGAAGCAACGTCTCCAAAATGACCTTTACAGTGTTGACGGGGACGTTAAACCTCAAATCAAACAAACAAACAAAACCAACACCTCAAAGTGGTTTCATATTTCCACATGCTGTGTTAAATTTTAATCAATTGGGGATTCCTATAATTCAAATTTTGTTTCCAGAAGTCCTCATGTTAACATTTCCATGTAACCCACCCCACCTCCGTTATATACTACTCAAAGTTTGATAGGGATCACTTTTTAATGCAAAATAATTTTTAGATGAATTAATCAGCTGAATCCAAATTTGATACATAATGATAGAAAACGTATCCTTCACAAAACCTAGCAATTAATTTTGTCAACTGGTATTGCATTCAAGCGTGACAATAGCAACCGTCTTGGCACCCCCAAAATTTGCCGTAACACAAAGGGATTTTGGACAACTGATTTTTCACAAATTTCCAAATTTGTTTAGACAAACATGCCTAATAACGTGTATGACGTCCACGGGCATCAATTACAGTACAGTACAACATCGCCTGCGCCTGCTCGTAATCCGAGTCTGTATCCGGTTTTGTGGAATCAGCTTTCATTCAGCAACCAATTCATCTTTGAGCTCCTGTAAAGTCCTCGGATGCACCGGTCGGGCTGAAACAGCATGCTGTAGCATGTCCCGCACATGCTCAATCGGATATAAGTCTGGTGACCGAGCAGGCCAGTCCATACGAACGATTGTCTCAGGTTCCAGATAGGAATCAGTGACGTTGGCATGGTTGGGATGGGCATTATCGTCCATCAGAATAAAGTCCGGGCCGATAGCATCTGCATATGGTCTCACAAACTCATCAAGAATATCATTACAGTACCTCACTGCCATTAACATTCCGTTTTCAATGACGTACAAGTCAGTTTTACCGTTCATGCTTATCCCAGCCCAAACCATGACTGACCCAGTTCCATAGCGATCATGCTCTTCCACATTCAAGTCATCGAATCGCTCTTTAGACATTCGCCACACTAATTGACGTTTATAAGTGAAGTCTATACAGAATCCGGACTCCTCAGTAAACAGTACTGGCATCAAGTCACGAACCGTCCACCTGACGTGAGTTCTGGTGAAGTCCAACCGGTCTAGCATGTGCTGTCTCGTCAACAGAACACGTACAGCAGGCCTCATAGCATTAAGTCCGAACTCATGGAGCCAGTTCCTGACAGTTTGTGTAGAAATTTGTACTCCAGTTCCGTTCCTAAGCTCGTTATACAAACGTGTTGCGTTTAGGAACCCTTGACGTCGAGACTGACTCAACAAGAAACGGCCCTGTCGTTGAGTTGCAGCCCTTTCTCGACCCCGCCGTGTCTGTGTGAAGGATTTCTGTGGGTAAATAAAAATCAAAAATGAGTTCCTTTAAGAGCAATGAAAACATTCATAAGAAAGAAGATGGGTCATACTACGTAGTTTCGGTAAGATGCCGACTCCACATTCGGGAAACCACGCTCTGAGACACATTCAGAATCACAGCATCATGACGTTGAGAGACGCCATATAACCAACATTCCGACGCAACAATTCATTTCTTCAGGGCTCAGACAGTTTCTTAATTGTCCCCTAGCCATTTTAGTGTTTCACAAATCAAATGAAGTCCTTTTTACACTTGGCTGACAAGTTTGATTTGTCTGTTGGCTACGCAAGATTTTGGGGGTGCATGAATTCATTTGTGATGTGTGAGAAGTGTGCACTTTTATGAGTACTGAACCGCACATGAGTTTCTGCTTAAGATATTTATCAATATACCGTGTGTGCAAATTCTGTCAAGAAATTCTAAATTTTCAGTGCAAAATTTGTTATATAATATAAAAATGATCCCTATCAAACTTTGAGTAGTATATACAGAAAAGAAGGTTTTACAAGGGTTAATATTAGTTGCATTATTCTTGCTCAAGAGAATCACCTCACTGAGGCAGTTGTAATTAGCACCCATATTCTGTATTTGGAGCAGAAATATGAAATGTATACAAGTTTTCACCAGAAAAATGCCAGTTTGGAAGATATGAAAGAATGGTCTGTTTTCACAAGGGCATTGCCTTGAGTGATATATGGAGTGTTTGAAAAATCCGAGCCTAAATCATCATTACGCAAACACGCCTATACAAATACATTGCCACCTTTATCGCCGAAAAAATGAACATTTTATGCTGAAAAATTGTGATATTTTCTTATTTCTGCTCCAAATATAGATTGTGGGCACTCGTTAGAACCGCCTCATCGAGGCGGTTCTAACGAGTACCCACAATATATATTTTAGAGCAGAAATAAGAAAAATAAGGTATACACCCTGAAACTCCAGTTTTACTGTATAAAAGTGGGGTTCAAGGGGTTCAAAATTATATAGGCGTGTTTTCATGATGATTGCCTGATTTCATAGTCCCAAGTTTGTATCTTAGATCAAACTGGTCTTTAACACTGTATGTAAAGTTGTTTGACACTCTATATTAAGTATGTTGACTCGGTATGTAAAGTTGTTTGACTCTGTATGTTTGACTCTGTGTGTAAAGTTGTTTGACTCTGTGTTGCTTGCTGCCATGTAAGTTTAGCTAGGATTCCTAAATGAAGATGCAACTTACTATTGCAATTATGTATGGATCTGAATTGGAACTGAGGGCAAAGGTGGAAATACTATGCATTTCAATATCCATTAGACTTTCAGTCAAATTTAGCAGATCAAAACGGTACATTCTGACGTTATTTCAGGCTAGTACACAGTGCAGCAGAAAGATGCATCAAACTCTCACAAATTTCTCGCCCTATTAGGACAGTTCATATGATTGACGAGTGATAGACGTATCTCTTTATTGGACATAATTATGCCTATTACTGAAAATGATATGTATCCGATTGGATACCTGCACACATTGTGTCATAATTGGCTTAATACAATACTTTTTTCCTTGTCAGTTTGTTTTGGCAAAATCTGAACTTTGGTGATCAAAGGATGCAGTAACACTTCAAATTGAATGGGTTTAAATAGTTATTATCATGTCCAAAATATAACTAGAGGCCCAAGTTGGCCAGAATCGCTCACCTGGATGAGGCTGATCATGTATTACATTTCCCCTTGGTGGCCATTTTGTCTATCAGATCACATTGCCTGTAACAAATCTGAATCTGCATGTTTCAATAATCTCGATACTTCTGTTTAAGTTTCTGAACAGCTTTGTCTGATATAGGATTCAGGAAGAGATGATGTTGATCCAGAGTGGAAGTTTATTGTAAGTTTGGCAGGCCAGAGCTGACGTTTGCAACTGCCTTTGGCATATTCTGCTATCAAAAAAGTAAACCAAGTGAACCAATCATGTGAATACAAATGCAACACAAAGCTATCATTACGCAAACACGCCTATACAAATACATTGCCACCTTTATCGCCGAAAAAAATGATATTTTAGAGCAGAAATCAGAAAAATAAGGTATACCCCCGGAAACCCCAGTTTTACTATACAAGAGGGCCATGATGGCCCTGAATCGCTCACCTGAATCCAAGATGTTTCAAAGCTTATGGAAATGAAGGATTCACTGCTTTAAGGAGATGTGGACCAAAGATTTTTCTTTGGAGGTTATTTTTCATTGCAGTGGAATTTGAAGGTTTTTCTACTTTTAGCTCTGGTGTCCATTTTGTTAAACAGAGCGGAACAGTGTAGGCAATTTTGAAAGAGGGTCACTCAAGGAACATTCCTGTGAAATTATTTTCAAATCGGCTCTTTGCCTAGGAGAAGATGTAATTTAAAGATTTTTCTATATTAAGCTCTGGTGGCCATTTTGTTTAACTAGCGAAACGATTTAGACAATTTTGAAAAAGGGTCACTCGACGAACGTTCCTGTGAAATTATTTCCTAATCGGGCCATTTGCCTTGGAGGAGATGTCATTTAAAGGTTTTTCTATTTTTAGCTCTGGTGGCCATTTTGTTTAACAGAGTGGAACAATTTAGGCAATTTTGAAAGAGGGTCACTCAAGGAACATTCCTGTGAAGTTATTTTCAAATCGGGCCATTTGAATAGGAGGAGATGTCATTTGTAGGTTTTTCTATTTTTATCTCTGGTGGCCATTTTGTTTAACGGAGCGGAACGATTTAGGCAATTTTGAAAGAGGGTCACTCAAGCAACATTCCTGTGAAATTATTTTCAAATTGGGCCATTTGCCTAGGAGGAGATGTCATTTAAAGGTTTTTCTATTTTTGGCTCTGGCGGCCATTTTGTTTAACGGAGCAGAATGATTAAGGCAATTTTGAAAGAGGCTCACTCAAGGAACGTTCCTGTGAAATTATTTTCAAATTGGGCCATTTGCCTAGTAGATGTCATTTAAAGGTTTTTCTATTTTTAGCTATGGCGGCCATTTTGTTTAACGGAGTGGAACGATTTAGGCAATTTTGAAAGAGGGTCACTCAAGGAACATTCCTGTGAAGATATTTTCAAATCGAGCCATTTGCCTAGAAGATGTCATTTAAAGGTTTTTCTATTTTTAGCTCTGGTGGTCATTTTGTTTAAGGGAGCGGAACGATTTAGGCAATTTTGAAAGAGGGTCACTCAAGGAACGTTCCTGTGAAATTATTTTCAAATTGGGCCATTTGCCTAGGAAGAGATGTCATTTAAAGGTTTTTCTATTTTTAGCTCTGGCGGCCATTTTGTTTAACGGAGCGGAACGATTTAGGTAATTTTGAAAGAGGGTCACTCAAGCAACAATCCTGTGAAATTATTTTCAAATCGGGCCATTTGCCTAGGAGGAGATGTCATTTAAAGGTTTTTCTATTTTTGGCTCTGGTGGCCATTTTGTTTAACGGAGCAGAATGATTAAGGCAATTTTGAAAGAGGCTCACTCAAGGAACGTTCCTGTGAAATTATTTTCAAATTGGGCCATTTGCCTAGGAGGAGATGTCATTTAAAGGTTTTTCTATTTTTAGCTCTGGCGGCCATTTTGTTTAACGGAGCGGAACGATTTAGGCAATTTTGAAAGAGGGTCACTCAAGGAACATTCCTGTGAAGTTATTTTCAAATCGAGCCATTTGCCTAGAAGAAGATGTCATTTAAAGGTTTTTCTATGTTTAGCTCTGGCGGCCATTTTGTTTAACGGAGCGGAACGATTTAGGCAATTTTGAAAGAGGGTCACTCAAGGAACGTTCCTGTGAAATTATTTTCAAATCGGGCCATTTGCCTAGGAAGAGATGTCATTTAAAGGTTTTTCTACTTTTAGCTCTGACGGCCATTTTGTTTAACGGAGTGGAACGATTTAGGTAATTTTGAAAGAGGGTCACTCAAGCAACATTCCTGTGAAATTATTTTCAAATCGGGCCATTTGCCTAGGAGGAGATGTCATTTAAAGGTTTTTCTATTTTTGGCTCTGGTGGCCATTTTGTTTAACGGAGCAGAATGATTAAGGCAATTTTGAAAAAGGGTCACTCAAGGAACGTTCCTGTGAAATTATTTTCAAATTGGGCCATTTACCTAGGAGGAGATGTCATTTAAAGGTTTTTTCTATTTTTAGCTATGGTGGCCATTTTGTTTAACGGAGCGGAACGATTTAGGCAATTTTGAAAGAGGGTCACTCAAGGAACATTCCTGTGAAGATATTTTCAAATCGAGCCATTTGCCTAGAAGATGTCATTTAAAGGTTTTTCTATTTTTAGCTCTGGCGGCCATTTTGTTTAACGGAGCGGAACAATTTAGGCAATTTTGAAAGAGGGTCACTCAAGGAACGTTCCTGTGAAATTAATTTTTAAATCGGGCCATTTGCCTAGGAAGAGATGTCATTTAAAGGTTTTTCTATTTTTAGCTCTGGTGGCCATTTTGTTTAATGGAGCGGAACGATTTTGGTAATTTTGAAAGAGGGTCACTCAAGCAACATTCCTGTGAAATTATTTTTTCAAATCGGGCCATTTGCCTAGGAGGAGATGTCATTTAAAGGTTTTTCTATTTTTTGCTCTGGCGGCCATTTTGTTTAACGGAGCGGAACGATTTAGGCAATTTTGAAAGAGGGTCACTCAAGGAACATTCCTGTGAAGTTATTTTCAAATCGAGCCATTTGCCTAGAAGAAGATGTCATTTAAAGGTTTTTCTATTTTTAGCTCTGGCGGCCATTTTGTTTAACGGAGCGGAACGATTTAGGCAATTTTGAAAGAGGGTCACTCAAGGAACGTTCCTGTGAAATTATTTTCAAATCGGGGCCATTTGCCTAGGAAGAGATGTCTTATGAAGGTTTTTCTATTTTTAGCTCTGGCGGCCATTTTGTTTAACGGAGCGAAACGATTTAGGTAATTTTTAAAGAGGGTCACTCAAGCAACATTCCTGTGAAATTTTATCAAAATCCATTCACTGGTTTAGGAGGAGATGTCATTTAAGTAAATTGTTGACAGACGCACGACGCACGACGGACATTGACCGATCACAATAGCTCACCTTGAGCCTTCGGCTCAGGTGAGCTAATAAAAGTGGGGTTCAAGGGGTTAAAATTATATAGGCGTGTTTTCATGATGTGGTTTATATGGCCACTTGCAAAAAAGCCACAATACCGAATCTTCTCTGACAACACCTGAGCTGCCCCTCCCTGTAAATCTGATATGCAATTACTATACAGGTGCTTTGAAGAATTTCAAAATGAATGCAGTCTGGGATATCAGAATGCAACAATTTTAGCTAGGGGAGGGCCGTAACTAATGTTGGCAGAACTTGTGGCCCGACCCTATTGCTTGTTTAGAGGATGCAATAAAATATGTTTAAACCAACAATTTTAGCAATTCTGAATCTCCAAGTCATCCACATGTCAACCATCAATTTCAACTCAATGCAACAGACCATACAGTAGCAGATGTGGTTTGAAGATTTTCAAGATGGCCAATGTAACAGGCATCTGAGATACCAAACAGAATTGTTCTAACAAGTCTGAATCTCTATGTCACCCCAATGCCTCTCATCAAGTTTCGGCTCAATTCAACTTGATGTGGTTTGAAGATTTTCAAGATGGCCACATGGAAAGTAGAAGTAAAACAAAGATCAGGAATCGATACAATTAACTTACTCCCCATCAAAGACACAAAAGGGAAAGAAACACAAACATGAAGCGACCAGACCATAATGGAAACCTAAACAAAGGAAGGCCATAAGGACAGTTACTTTCCCACAAAATGGCCATCCAAAATAAAAAGACACAAGTGATACACACAGTAAGTAACAAACAACAACATAAATAAAACGCAACAGAAGAACCGCCTTGGAACGGTCAGTGGAAAGAATTCCACTGGGGGGCTTAAATCGATTTTACATGGCCATAATCCTCGCCCTTACCTCTGTCGCGGTATACACTAATTATACCCCCGCAAACGAAGTTTGAAGGGGGGATATAGGGGTCAGCTTGTCGTCTGTCGTCGTCGGTCCGTTACAAAAAACTTTAACATTGCTCATAACTTCCTTATTCTTTGACCAATTTCTTTAATATTCACACACCACACACCTTGCCACTAGTACTTAAGATTGATATACACAAACCTGACCTTGACCTTTACGTTGACCTTCCTCAAGGTCAAATACTTGTAAAAATTTGTCGGTCCGTTCCAAAACTTCGTTTGCGGGGGTATAATTAGTGTATACCGCGACAGAGGTAAGGGCGAGGATTATGGCCATGTAAAATCGATAAACCTGACTTTGACTGAGTGACACCTTGCATGTAATTGGATTTCTATGATTATCATATTTCCGACGTTGACCTTCCTCAAGGTCAAATACTTGTAAAAATTTGTATATAAATACTTGTAAAAATTTGTTGTCGGTCCTTACTTGGAGTTACTATCTGACAACGCATGCGGGGGTATAATTGGCGCCCATTAGGCGGCAGCTCTGGTTTTGTTTAGTCCGCATGAAGGCTTCCTAACTCATCAGTGTAACATCTCCGAGAACAAACAAATAAAAAAACTACAGAGATGAAACAAGGTTGAGGACTCTACAGCATACAACAACAGAATTGCTGGAGCAAACGAAAACCAACATTTAGACTCTGAGGGGCCCGACCAAAGACAAAGCATCAGGCGCCAACAAACATAAAGAATGGAAGTCATCTTGGAAAAGAGAACAGAATAATTTTAGCAGTTCTGAATCTCCATGTTGCCCGATTCCTCCAATCAAGTTTCAGCTCCATCCAACCTTTGGTTCAGGAGGAGATATAAATTGAAGAATTTCAAGATGGCCACCATAGGGGCCATCTTGTATATAGGATGGAATGATTTTAGCAATTGCAAATTTCCATTTCCCTCCAAATCCTCCCATAAAGTTTCAGCTTGATCTAACCTCAGGTTTGGGAGGAGACTTCTTTCGAAGAATTTCAAGATGGCCTCCGTGTGCAGCCATCTTAGATATGGGAGCAGAACAATTTTAGACTAGACAATCAAGTGAGCATATGCTCACTAATACCCCCGGCTACAGCCATCAGTAAAACATGAGCCAAAGAAACCATGAAATTTATCTCTAACTGTTTGAAAGTTACAGAGCGGACACAAGTGTATGGTAAAAATGGCCATTTTCAATATTCAAAGGGCAACAACTCTGAAAGAATCTCGATGTCGGGCAAAAGTCCCACAAAACTAGAAGCAATGTCTCCAAAATGACCTACACTGTGCTGAAGGGATGTTAAACCTCAAATCAATTAACAAGGGCAGGTAACTCCAAAGTTGTTTGTCTCATGCAGCAGAAATTCGAACTCTATGTAGACTGTTTGTCCCTACTGGTTATCTGCAAGTTTGATGAAGATCAGATCAGAAATGGCGGAGAAAAAGTGGAGACGTCGTTTTCCCCATAAGTCTATGGAACCTTTTTTTCCATGGCAACCACAGTTCTGATCAAAACTGGTTGAAAACCTAAAATCCCCAAACCCAGTGATGCTGCACAGAATATTTGATTGGGATTGGCCAGCTAGTCACTTAGATATTCAAGTTCAAAGGTGTGGACGACGGACGGAGGTTTTATGCTTTTTCTCGTTAACTGAAAGTTTCAAAAATATCAGATTAGAAACGGCTGAGAAAATGTGGAGACACTATTTTTCACTAGTATTTATGCTCAACGGCAGGTAATTTGAAAGCCTTTTGTCTCATGCGGCCCAAATTTGAACTAAACATAGACTGTAAGCTCCTTCTGGTTATCTGGAAGTTTGATGAAGGTCAGGTTAGAAATAGCCAAGCAAAGTTGGAGACATCGTTTTCCCATTGTAAGTCTATGGGAAAATTTTTCACCCTCAAGGGGATGTAACTGGAAATCTGGTGGTCAGATTCAAGCCAAAATCGAACTCATTAGAGATTTTATGCTTATCCTCCTCGTTTACCAAAAGTAACAAAAAGATCAGATTAAAAACAGTTGCGGAAAGCTGGATACACCATTTTTCGCTAATATTTATGCTCAAGGGCAGGTAACTCAGAAGTCATTTGACCTGCGTGGCCCAAATTCAAACTCAACATAGACTGTATGCCCCTCCTGGTTATCTGCAAGTTTGATGAAGATCTGATTTGAAATGCTCGAGAAAAGCTGTAGACGTCGTTTTCCCATTTAAGTCTATGGGAAAATCTTTCTCACTCAAGATGTAACTGGAAAACCACTGGTCAGATTCAAGTCGACTTCGAACTCGCTCGAGATTTTATGCTTGTCCTATTTACCAAAAGTTACAAAATGATCCAATCAAAAACGGCTGTGAAAAGCTGGAGACACCATTTTTTCACTTACATTTATGCTCAAGGGCAGGTAACTCAGAAGCTGTTTGTTCCAATGCAGCCCAAATTTGAACTCAACGTAGACTGTAAGCCCCTCCTGGTTATCTGCTAGTTTGTTGAAGATGGGTTCAGAAATGGCTGAGAAAAAGTGGAGACGTTTTCCTCATTATAAATCTATGGGAAAATTTTTCACGCTCAAGGGGATGAAACTGGAAAAACGCTGGTCAGATTCAAACCAAATTCGAACTCGACCAAGATTTTATGCTTGTCCTCGTTAATGGAAAGTTACAAAATGATCAGATCATAAACGGCTGAGAAAAGCTGGAGACACCATTTTTTACTTATATTTATGCTCAAGGGCAGGTAACTCCAAACCTGTTTGTCCCGTGCAGCCCAAATTTGAACTCGACGTAGACTGTAAGCCCCTCCTGGTTGTCTGCAAGATTGATGAAGATTGGATCAGAAATGGCCGAGAAAAAGTGGAGAAGTCGTTTTCCCCATTATAAGTCTATGGAACCTTTATGGAACCTTTTTGTTTCCATGGCAACCACAGTTCTGATCAAAACTGGTCCAAAACTAAATGCAGTCAATCCCCCATCCCAGTGATGCTGTACATAAAATTTGATTGGGATTGGCCAGCTAGTCACTCAGATATTCAAGTACAAAGGTGTGGACAACGGACGGACGCTGGATGCCTACCTTAACTATAAGCTCACCTTGTGAGGCTTTGGCTCAGATGAGCTAAAAAGATCAGATCATAAACGGCTGAGAAAAGCTGTAGACACCACTTTTCACTTATATTTATGCTCAAGGGCAGGTAACTCCAAACCTGTTTGTCCCGTGCATCCCAAAGTCGAACTCGTCGTAGACTGTAAGCCCCTCCTGGTTATCTGCAAGTTTGATGAAGATCGGATGAGAAATGGCCAAGAAAAAGTGGAGACGTCATTTTCCCCATTATAAGTCTATGGAACATTTTTTGTTTCAACGGCAACCAGAATTCCAATCTGATCAGCCCAAAAACCTTATGCAGCCTTTCCCCCTACCTGATAATGCTTCTCATGAAATTTGATCAAGATTGGCCATGGGTTATTAGAGATATACTTAAAATGTGATCACAAAAGCTCACCTTGTCACTACGTGACAGGTGAGCTAAAAAAGGTCAAGGTCACCAAAATCTAATTAAATCTGCCATACGTTGTAATGATACATTGTACCAAGTTTGACTAAAATAATCAATTCTTTACGGTAATTAGATCGAGTGCAGACAAGCCATTTGTGGCCCAAAATTGACTTTTTTGGTGGGGGGGGCCCATGACCTTGAGAAAAAGGTCAAGGTCACCAAAATCTCACCAAATCTGCAGTATGTTGTAATGATATACTTTTAACAAGTTTGACTAGAATCAATCAATTTGTTGATGAGAGTGCAGACAAGCCATTGTTGGCCCAAAATTGACTGTCTTGGTGGCGGAGGGGGCTGTGACCTTGAAAATGAGGTCAAGGTCATCATAACCTTTGACTTTTCCCCCAACCTAATGATGAAACTGCAAATTAGGTCAGAAGACATCCATAGGTTCAGGAATTATAGTGCTTCAAATAGGCCACACTAATGCAAACGGGATCTGCACAAAAAACAATGTCCCCCTCCCCTTCGGTGGGGGGACATAATAACAGACTTTTTTGCTCAATTACTCCAAGAAACTAATGTTGTGGACCTTTGTTAGAATTGCCTTGCCGAGAACATTTTAACAAATATCTACATTTGTTTCTTGGTTTATTAGATAATTCTTGAATATCACCATTAATCTCTTGTCTTGACATTACGAAAACATGCCTATACAAATACATTGCCACCTTTATCGCCGAAAAAATGAACATTTTATGCTGAAAAATTGTGATATTTTTCTTATTTCTGCTCCAAATATAGATTATGGGCACTCGTTAGAACCGCTTCATCGAGGCAGTTCTAACGAATACCCACAATCTATATTTTAAAATGAACATTTTATGCTGAAAAATTGTGATATTTTTCTTATTTCTGCTTCAAATATAGATTGTGGGCACTCGTTAGAACCGCCTCATTGAGGCGGTTCTATCGAGTACCCACAATCTATATTTTAGAGCAGAAATAAGAAAAATAAGGCATACCACCCGGAATCCCCAGTTTTACTATATAAAAGTGGGGTTCAAGGGGGTCAAAATTATATAGGCGTGTTTTCGTGATGGTGAAGGATTCATTCTATTGAAATTGTTATAACAAGTTTTGTCTTAATATTGAATGTTGGTATAAGGAGGGTTGACTGTGTGTGTGTGTGTGAATTCGGGTTAAACCTCGCTTTCAACAATTTTTCAGTCATATCACGACGGTGTCTGGTTGCGACAGGGAGCCCGTTGCTCACATTTATAGTGCTGCCTCACTGAAGTATCATGTCCCAGACACATTACATGATACCACACCCAGTCACATTATCCTGACACTGGGTCGACCAGTCCTAGCTCTACCCCGTAAATCTGAGTGCCAAGCGAGGAGCAGCTAGTACCATTTTTAACGACTTTGGTATGTCATGGCCCGGGATCGAACCTGTGACCTCCAGTTCCCCGGAGCGGACACTCTACCAACTGAGCTATCGGGGCCGGTAAGGAGGGTTGACTGTACATCACAATTGTTTGGGTCCAAAACAGACCACATGTTAGTTAAACAACTGTGTAATATCCAATCAAAAATGTCCAGTTTATATGGAAAAATGACCAAGACATAATCTGTTGTTTTTGAGATCCATCATTAAACCTTTCACTACTAGGTGACTGCAATTTCAGTGTATTTTTCAGTGAAAATAAGGCTTGACAGTACATGGGGATCGTCAGCAAAGCATGGAATTTTAAGCCTTATTTCTATGAAAAATATTTTTAAAAATCAGATTGTCATCTGTTCTAGGAATTTATGTACCCTTATAATCCTACTCCATAATGATAAGTGTTTGGACAGGCAGGCCTAACCAAACAGCGTAGACCCAGATCAGGCTGCTCCTTGAGGAGCAGCCTGATCAGGGTCTACACCTTTTGTCATTCCGTCTCCACTTCTTGGACTCCATGCTAGATCACAAAAACAAACCCATTAAAATATTAGGAGAACTACAGCCAAGTCTTCAAGGCATCCGAATTTTTAGGATCTTTACAGTAGCAGCTGAAAGGTATTCCATCACGAAAACACGCCTATATAATTCTGACCGTCTTGAACCCCATTTTTATATATTAAAACTGGGATTTTCGGGGGTATACCTTTTCTTATTTCTGCTCTAAAATATAGATTGTGGGTACTCGTTAGAACCGCCTCAATGAGGCAGTTCTAACGAGTGCCCACAATCTATATTTCGAGCAGAAATAAGAAAAATATCACAATTTTTCATCATAAACATTTCATTTTTTTGGCGATAAAGGTGGCAATGTATTTGTATAGGTGTGTTTGCGTGATGCAAGAGTCTGTTGCAATGAGCACTGTTACAAAGAGGTAGTTGAACAGGTAAACAAACTAGGGTATTTAGTGTTTGGCACATCAGTATATTTCTACACAACAATTAACAATAACTATGACACAGACATGTACATGTATTGGATTCAAGCAGTGGATTTGAGAAGTAAACGTATCCATTTTTACTTATACACCGTTGCTTAGTGGGAAAGAACAGTCTCTTCATTAGGTCTCCCATCCCTGATGGTTTCAGCCTCGCTCAGGTCATGTGAGATGCTGTAGCCTAGTTGGTAAGAGCACTGTCTTTATCATGAGGTCTCTTTGCTGTTTTTTTAATCCTGACTCCGATCACACAAGATACTGTAGGCTACTGGAGGTCGTGGGGGCTTCTCTGTACTCCAGTTTTTGTCCACCTCTGATTGATGATCAGCTCAGAATAAGTGAAATAATCTTAACAAGAGCTATGGCATGACAGCATAGCTCACCTGTTTCGCACCTTCAAGATATAAGGTGAAACTATTGAACCATGAAATATAGATCACACTGACCTACATATATTTTAAGGTCAATCATCAGGTCACATGGAACATATATTCCAGATACTACATTTCAGAATCAAATTGTGTATGAATTATAAGGGTAATCACTGAACCTTGAAAATAGGTCACCCTGACCTAGATATATTTCTATGTCAATCATCTGGTCACATGGAATTGATATTCAGATATGAAGTTTCTCCATCCAATAGTATTCAAGATATAAGTCAAAGTCATTGAACCATGTAAAAAGGTCACACTGACCTAGATATATTTTGAGGTCAATCATCTGGTTGCATTGAAGTAATATCCCAGGTATAACATTTTGTTATCAAAATATTATTCAAGATAATGGGAAAAATCACTGAGCCATGAAATATAGGTCACACTGACCCTAGATATATTTTGAGGTCAATCAGCAGGTCACATGGAACTAATGATCAAGGTATGACATTTCTTTATCAAATAAATATTCAAGATAATAGGCAAAATCAGTGAACCATGAAATATAGGTCACACTGACCTAGATATCTTTTGAGGTCAATCATGGGGTCACATGGAACTAATAATTCAGGTATGACATTTTCTCCATCAAATAGTATTCAAGATAATAGGCAAAATCACTGAACCATGAAATATAGGTCACAGTGACTTAGATATATTTGGTGGTCAATTATCGAGTCACATGGATCTAATAATCCAGGTATGACATTTCTGCTTCGAATAGTATTCAAGATAATAGGCAAAGTCACTGAACCATGAAATATAGGTCACAGTGACCTAGATATATTTTGAGGTCAATCATGGGGTCACATGGCACTAATATCCACGGTATGACAGTTCTCCAACAAATAGTCTTCAAGATATAAGGCAAAATCACTGGACCATGAAATATAGGTCATAGTGACCTAGATATATTTCGAGGTCAATCATGGGGTCACATGGTACTAATATCCCAGGTATGACATTTCTCCAACAAACAGTCTTCAAGATATAAGGCAAAATCACTGGACCGTGAATGTAGGTCACCATGACCTTCACCCTTTTACACTTGAACCAATGTGACATGGTTGACTGATATATAACCAATTGTGTTTATAATAACTTGTTTGCATATTGGAAACATATATAACAAATTACAAAGGTGTCCTAGATTTTGACCCCTAGCCCCACCCCATCCTTCCTCCCAGGCATGAACCCAGGGGTGTGTTGTCTTGGAATCTCAGAAGACACGCCTGAGTATCCAACTTGTAAAATATGAATCCTTTGTGATGAGTGTCTGTTGAGATATAAGCAATTCAAAAACTTTAACAGTTTTACAGAGGTGTTCTAGATTTTAACCCCTAGCCCCACCCCGGGGCATGAACCTAGGGGTCTGTTGTCTTTGAACATCAGAAGACCCTCCCAGGTACTTAAGTTCCAAATATGAGTGCTCTGTGATGAGTGACTGTTGAGATATAAGCTTTTGAAAAACTTTAACGCAGTGTGACGGGAACGCACACACACACGCACACAAATGAGGTGACAACAATAGCTCTCCATGTACTTCGTACAGGCGAGCTAAAAAGGCTATAAAACTGAAAAACCAAACCAAAATTAAGTGCACAGAACAGAGTATCATTTATAGCATATGAACTCATTAGTGGCAAAAACATAGTTTTCTAACAAGTAAACTGCTACAGCTGTAGTTTTGCTGTGGAAGAAAAAATGTGAGTAGCTTTTTGAATTGAAAAAGCTACCCCCAATTTTTTTTTTTTAACAAAAAATATTTGCTTTTCACCATACAGAGTGATTGAAGTTTTGACCCTTGTCCTGTTGAATAAATTCATTTTGCCTTAAACATAGTGGATCTTACATGAGTGTTCATGTATTACTGAATTTATTAAACAAGTTGAGGAAAAGGGATAAAATGTGAGGCTTTGCCTAGCATTTTATCCTTTTTCCTCAACGAGTTTAATATACTGAATTTATTAAACAAGTTGAGGAAAAGGGATAAAATGTGAGGCTTTGCCGAGCATTTTATCCTTTTTCCTCAACTAGTTTAATAAATTCAGTAATACATGAGCACGAAAGCAAGATTCTATTTTCATATGACATTTAAAACGCATTTAATTCACAATATTTGTACAAAAATGTCAATATTTTGCCTTGCCCAACGGTAAGCCAATATCAGTTGGACGTCCCTTTGACACAAAATACACAACACCTTTAGCTAAACCAATTTTCTACCAAATTGAATCTTCCTCCTTTTATATAGTAGGAGTCCATTTCAAAATTTAGGGGTGTCGGGTTGTGTTTTCTTCAAAATTTGTTTGGAAAATGGCTGAACTTTTTACAAATAGTGTAGGCCCTGATCAGACACCGCATTTTGCGGCGTCTCATCTGGGCCTGCACTGTTGCCAGGGTACTCGTTTTGGGGTTTCTGGTACAATATGTGTTAAATGAACCACCCCTAGCCTACCCAGGGAAAGTGTTGCTAGGCAGACTCACCACCTAGATATGACTAAAATAGTGTTGACTGGGCCATAAAATGCCAAACAAACAAAACATTATTCTTGTTCCCATTATGGATGTTGTATAATTAAATAATTAGGTGAGGTGGAGCAAAGATTAATAAGATATTTCTATTTCTCCACCTAATTGAAGTACCTACAACATACATAAATTGAAATTCCGTTATTAAGACCACCTGAAATGGAGACAAATTCTGATCTGAAAATATTATTTACAATGGTGCAGTTATTCTTTCTTCGTGAATTCTGCTCACAATGTCCTATAGTCAGGGACCACCTTTGGAACTGTTCAAAAGTGGTCTTAAAGACCACTTTTGAAAAGTCCCAAAGGTGGTCTCAATATTGGAATTTTACTATACTTGTATGTTTCTTACCAGAAATAAGAAAAAAATATTGCATAATAATTATGCTTGTTACTCCTTATCTGGGGAAATAATTACAGAATACCTGTCAATGCTGAACAAAAATTATTGCACATTTTATAATGTAATGCCTAACTAGAGCAAGTCAATGGCACGTCATTGCATATCCCCACGCTCTGAAACCCATGTCACAATAAAAGGACACATAATCCTACTTTTTGATCTCTGGTAGCCCCAAGACATGTCCCTTCTGGTAGCCCCAAGACATGTCCCCTCTGGTAGCCCCAATACATGTCCCCTGGGGCATTTTTGCAGCATCATACTCAGCTCTTCGTTACATTTGATTTGATATACACTGCAACCTCATTATAACACGGTCCATTATAACATGATTTGGGATATAACACTGTTTGTTGTACTTCCATTATTTTGCAATACCTACAAAATACCTGCTGTATTGATAATTTATGAGATACCGTAATTATACCAAGTATTGAGATAGATAGGCAAACAGTACAGACCCAGATCAGACTTCTCCTAAAGGAGCAGTCTGATCAGGATCTACACTGTTTGCCGTTTCCATTTGCAACTTATGGACTCATTACAGGAGCTTAAAACAAATGAGTTACAGATATGCCTAAGCAAACAGAACAGACCTAGATCTGACTGCTTCTGTCTGATCAGAATCTACACTGTTTGCCATTCTGTTTGCAACTTTTGGACTCCTTACAGGAGCGTAAAACAAATTTGTTACAGATATGCCTAAGCAAACAGAACAGACACAGATCAGACTGCTGCTGAGTCTGATCAGAATCTAAACTGTTTGCCATTCCATTTGGAACTTTTGGACTCCTTACAGGAGCATAAAACAAATTTTAAATTTTTAGGATAATAGCTACAACTCCCGTGAGTGTCAGAATTTTTCGGATTTTTACGGTGTATGGAGACAAGTTATCCGTATGTCAATTTGCAATACATCACAACCTTTTTATAACACTATTAATGGGGTCTAAAACTGAAACCATGTTAATAAACAACCGTGTTATATCCAAACAAAAAGGCCCCTGCCCATCAGGGCTGGAAGAAATAGATTGGCTGCATGATGCTTCCACGCACAACTGAACCCGACCACACACGAGTATTGGTAAACCGCTTAGAGGATCTAAGACTGCCCATGCAAAGGGGTGCGAGTCGGCCTGTCCATGCTTATAAACCCTATTGGTTTCATTGGTTGACAGGGCTTGAGATGTCATTTCATCTCAGTGTCGGGTAAAAGTCCCACAAAATAGGAAGCAACATCTCCAAACTGACCTATACAGTGTTGACGTGGACGTTAAACCTCGTATCAAACAAACATATCAAAACAAAAATGTATAGATTATGTAGAAAAATGACCATTTATATATACCATATATACATTTTTGGGATCTCTCTTAAAACAGTGTTCTATCCAAAACAGTGTTATAATGAACCATGTTATAATGATGTTGTGGTATACCTACAAAATACTTGTTGTTGTGAGACAGTCAGTATAAAACAATTTCAGTAGAAGTGTAAACTTGGCCACATGCTTGTGTAGTCTCTGGGATAGCTTTCTTGTTGAACATTAGGATCTGTCCTCTGAGGGTACACCTGTACAGCCTGATGTTGCTGCTGCTGTTGCTGCTGGGGGTAAGTACCAACAGTAAAGGCTCTAGGAGCAACCTCAATCTCCGTATACGACCTTTCCTGGATTTCTTTTGCATAATTTTCAATATGGTAAAGATGTTCCCTTGGAGCCAAGTCACGATGTTCTGATTCCACTTTCACTGGCTCTTCAATAACCTTAGTAGAAACACTGTCAGTTTTCTTAGTCCGTTTTGTACAGCCTTTCTTAGTTCTTGACCTAGATCCTCCGTCACCGTTGTGTGTTTTCATATGACTGTTGCACATGTCCTGTCGAGAAAACTTTTTTTCACATACTGGACAAGTGAAATTCTTTGCCTCATTATGTAAGTAGCGATGACGAGCTAATGAACTGTTGTCAGAAAACTGTTTGGTACATACCTCACATTTGTATGGTTTTTCACCTGAAAAAAAAATGATTTAGCCAGTTTGAATCACATCATGAAAGCATGCCTATATAATTTAGACCCCCTTGAACCCCACTTTAATGTAGTGAAACTGGGATTTACGAGGACTGTTCAAATATGAATGCAAATAGAACTAATGCGAAAATCACCTGGAAATAAATATCACAGCGTAGAAAAACATTTTACCTATACATTGATACCAAACCTGTTAAAATCCGTCCACTTTAGCCATGTATATCGTTCGATAAACAGTGTCTACTCTTGTATACTAATAAAAAACATGGTTGGAAGGTCAGAGTATGCCGTTGAAATACGGTCCTATATGCAGAATCGTATTCTTGGTATACGGTGCAAAGACATTTTTGATGAAATATATTCGGTTTATGGGTATAATGAAATGTCTTTTCCGACAGTTTTTCGTTGGTGTAAAAATTCAGCTGTGGGCTAGGCTCAACAGAAGATGCACCACATGATCGTCGGCCGAAAAGAGCAACATCTGCCAAGATGGTTGCTAGAGTGAAAGAAATAGTTGCTACCGATGCACGATACACCACTAGGCAAATAGCTAGTATGGTTGGCATCTCATTAGTAGCAGCTAATACAATTCTGAAACAGGATTTGAAAATGAGAAAAATCTGTGCTAGATGGATTCCCCATCTGTTGACAGATGAGCAGAAAAAGACGCACGTTCAGTGAGCCAAGAAGTTGCTTAAAAAGTTTCCAAATTCCAATGCACGGTCTTTCGCTAATGTCGTCACAGGTGACGAGACATGGATTCACTTTTTGAGCCAAAACGAAAGATTCAGAACATAATATGGGCAACAAAGTATTGCAAAAGACCATGCATTGCAAAGCGGACCATGAGCGTCAAGAAGGTAATGCATGCCATATTCTTTTCAAATCAGGGCCCTGCTATTCAGATTGCTGTGCCTAAAGGCAAATCTGTAAATGCGAAGTTTTACAAGAATAAAGTTCTTCGAAAATTGAAGAAATATTTCAAAGAACGAAGACCCGCAACTGGTTTGGCCAATGTCAGATTGCTACATGACAATGCGTCATTGCACAAGGCGTTCATTGTGCAAGACTATCTGAAGCAGGAAAAGGTTGTTGAACTCCCTCAACCCCCGTATTCCCCTGACCTTGCCCTGTGTGACTTTTTTGTGTTCCCGCGTCTGAAAAATACCTTTCTGGTCGCAAATTTGTACAGCGCAAACACCTTGCTTCTGCAATATTTCAGTGTCTTCATAGTATACCTCGAAAAGACCACCAAAATGCATTCAATGATTGGATCAGAAGACTGAAAGTTTGTATATCTGTTAAAGGGGAATACTTTGAGGGGACAAAATAAATTTTTCATCGAAATCTATCACAGAATCATTTTTATGTACTTAGTTGCATTCGTAATTGAACAGTCCTCGTACACTTACAGGGCTAAACCTTATTTTTCTTTTTTCTGCTCTAAAATATAGATTGTGGGTACTCGTTAGAACCGTCTCAATGAGGCGGTCCTCATTAGAAAATATGGACTGTGGGACATCGTTAGAACCGTCTCAATGAGGCGGTTCTAAGGAGCACCCAAAAATCTATATTTTGAGCAGAAATAAGAAAAATATCATAATTTTTCGTCTTAAAATTTTCGTTTTTTTTCGGCTGTAAAGTTTGCAATGTATTTGTATAGGCGTGTTTTCATAATTAGAATTGTCTTGATTAACCAGATTTAACCTGCATGAACCAGAATTACCTCAAATGAACCAGATGAAAACTGTATAAAGCAGAGCCCTAGGAAACAGTGTGGTTCAGATCAGAGCTAATGCATCACGAGAACATGCCTATATAATTTTGACCCCCCTCAAACCCCACATTAATAGAGTAAAACTGGGGTTAACATCATCATCATAAACATTATTTTTCTTATTTCTGCTCAGAAACATTGAATGTGGCTACTCATTAGAACCGCCTCACCAAGGCGGTTCTATCGAGTACCCACAATCTATGTTTAGAGCAGGAATAAGAAAAATATGAGACAGTAGGGGAGCTAGCTCAAGGGAAATAGATCCTTTTGTCTTTAATTAGCAAACCGTAACAAGTATCTTACAATCATGTTTTTAGTTTGTTTGAATTGAGGCTTTACATCCCTGTCAACATTAAGGTCATTTGGACACGAAAGATGCAGTTGACAGAGCAAAGAGTTTCATTACGCAAACACGCCTATACAAATACATTGCTACCTTTATCTCTGAAAAAATGAAAATTTTATGATGAAAAATTGTGATATTTTTCTTATTTCTGCTCAAAATATAGGTTGTGGCCACTTGTTAGAACCGCCTCATCGAGGCGGTTCTAACAAGTACCCACAATCTATATTTTAGAACAGAAATAAGAATAACTAGAGCTGTCAGTGAAACTGACTAGGGCCCCGGCAGCGCTATCAGAGGAGTAGTAAAAAATTTGTGGACGGACAGACAGACAGACAGACGGACGGACAGAGTGATTACTATAGGGCACCCACACTTTCAGTGCGGGGCCCTAATAAGGTATACCCCCGTAGACCCAAGTTTTACTATATAAAAGTGGGGTTCAAGGGGGTCAAAATTATATAGGTGAGTTTTCGTGATTTTTTTCAACATCACCTCATTTTGACATAGAGGTTCTTAAACAGGCGATCATATCATATGATATTTATGAAATACATGCGTTTAAGAAATAAGCCTTCTGCGAGTTTCATACATTTCATTAGGAATGACCACAAATTCTGTTTATTACAGAATGGATTTTATTGGAAAAGAATTTCAATACAAGTTTTTAGGGCTGGCTAATCGGAGCTGAAAAGGTAATCGATTATCAGTCCTGTCGTTAGGATCGATAATCGATTAGTAATCGCTAAGATTTTTGTCATTATTTTACCTGTCTGGCTTTCTGTCTGAGCATGACTCTTACCATATGTTGCACTTTACCATATGTATATTTGAACAGACAGGCCTGAGCAAACGGTGTAGACCCAGATGAGACGCCGCATAATGCAGCATCTCATCATGGTCTGCACTGTTTGCCACTCATCCAGCTATTTTAGGCATAACTTTAGGTAGTAAATTGTACCTATCAAGTAATCGATAAAAAGCAAATCAGAAATGATAATCATTTTTGTGGAATTTATCGATCGATTAATCGATTATACGATTAATCGTGGCAGCCTTACAAACTAGTAAGAAAAGGTCGCTCACAAAAGACCACAATCAAAGAACCTAGCCATCTCAAGTCACCTAGAGAAAGTAAGGGACATGTAAGCACACACAAAAACATCAGACGTCAGACGGAACATGAACCAACTGCACAAAGCAAATTAACCCTTATCTTGCTGTTCACGACAACGCCTATCTTTGCAAACAGTGTAGATCCAGATCAGATGGCTTCTGAAGAAGCCATCTGATCAGGATCTGCACTGTTTGGCATTTAGTTTATGAATTTGTAGCAATAAATTACATCAAGTAATTTGATTGGTTGATAGACAGAAACGGGTGTGGCTAAAATGAATATTCAGCAAGATAAGGGTTAACAATAAGACACTGCAAAAGAATGGCCGCATTGGGACGGTCAGTAGGAAAACTATAGGGGGATTCAACTCAAGAGTTTATGAAATTCAACCCTAGCCCTCAGTTCCAGAGCAGTATTAAACATAATATTTAACAATAACAAATTGATCCACATGTAGGCTTCCAAGCTCAACAGTGATTCATAATAAAGTACAAAGTAAAACAATCATGTAAAGACCAATACTTTCATCATTCAGGGTTGAGGACTCAACAACAACTCAACGCCAGGGCAAAAAAAATCCACCAGCTAAGGTTGTCAGGTTGGACGGCACCGTGATGTTACGTGCCAGTAACCATGTGTTATTACACAATCCATGAGGTCATATGATTTTTATGGCATGACATTATCCACTAAGTAACTGGAATGTTATATGATATTAGCCGGCACATAACAAAACCTACAAGAAAACCACTGTGACCAGTACAGACTCAAATCAACCTGCGCAACCATCCACTATGACAAGACCTTATGCTTATGTCTCTTTGCATAGTAGGTACATGTGATCAGTGAAGACTCTGATCAGACTGTGCGAATGCGCAGGCTGATCCGAATCTTCGCTGCTCGCTCAAGACTTTTTGTAGATTTTGTCATGCGCTGGCTCATATGGCGGTCATTTTACAGCTATCATCCCCTTGTCAAAAGAATAAAAAATTCCTCACTATATCTAGCAATAGTCCATTTCAAAATTTAGTGCCGTCAGGTAGTAATCTATATAAACTTATTTCAGAAAATGACTGAACCATTACGAAGACAGTGAAGGCTCTGATCAGATGCCTCATATTGCAGCATCTCTGAGCCTGCTCTGTTTGCCTATGTCCAATGTTGAAGTTCCATCTCTGGACCTGAGCTATGTGCCTAGGACCCATTTTCAGGTTTTCCTACTAAAATATAGTAACTGCACAGCTCATTACGAAAACAAGCCTATACAAATACCTTGTAAACTTTACCTCCGAAAAATCAATTTTTTTAGATGAAAAATTGCAATATTTTTCTTATTTCTGCTCAAAATATAGATTGTGAGCACTCGTTAGAACCGCCTCTCATTAGAACATCAAGGCGGTTCAAATGAGCACCCACAATCTACATTTTAAAACAGAGATAAGAAAAATAAGGTTTAACCCTGTAAACCCCAATTTTTCTACATAAAAGTGGGGTTGAAGGTATAGGCATGTTTTCGTGATGTACTTTTTCTCAAGGCTTAGAATAGAATTCTTACCTGTATAGAATTCTTACCTGTATAGAATTCTTACCTGTATAGAAGTCTTACCTGTATAGAAGTCCTAGCTCTATATAATTCATACCTGTATAGAAGTCTTACCTGTATAGAATTCTTACCTGTATGTATTCTTATGTGTTTCTTCAGGTCGCCGCTGATACAGAAACCTGCAGAAAAATAATCACACTTTCCATGACTTGGAAAATTAACCCTTTTTGTACCAAATGGAATCTTCCTTCTTATATATGGCAAGAGTCCATTTCAAACTTTAGGGGTGTCTTCAAAATTTGTTTGGAAAATGGCTTAACTTTTTGCAAACAGCGTAGGCCCTGATCAGACGCCACATTCAGTGGTGTCTGATCTGGGCCTGCACTGTTTGCCATCATACCCGTTTTGAGGTTTCCGGTACCAAAATGAGTTGAAAAGGCAAGGCAAAAAGGGGCAAAAAAAAATTAAAGGCCCAGCTGTTCAAAGCATCATTAGCCTAACAAGCTCGTTAGCGGCCAAAATGTTCTCTGTTCTAGTATAAACAATAATTCTGATAGTTTTGCTGGGAAAATGTAACAAAAATATTAACGAGTAGCATTTGCATGTGCAAAAAGTTTTTGCTACTCAAATTTTTCATACCTGTGATATTTCCCTCATCAGAAGGGGGAATCCCTCATTTTGATGCTAATTTTTGCCAAATTTATGCTAAATTTTAGTAAAATTTTGGAGACTCCTTCATTTGAACTGAGACTTTCCCTATAAATTCTTTACATCTCCCTCAGCACAATGGAAAATCTCATACAGTTAAAAAAGTATCACAGGTATGATTTTTCAGCAAAAGTTTTAGCGTATATACCATACACCATCAGTTTTAATGCTATGTTAACCCTTCTCTTGCTGAATATTCAGATTAGCCACACCTATTTCTGACTTTGAACCAATCAGATTACGTGATGTAATTTATTCCTACAAATTCCTAAATTGAATGTCAAACAGTGTAGATCCTGATCAGATGGCTTCTTCAGAAGCCATCTGATCTGGATCTACACTGTTAGCAAAGATAGGGGTTTTCGTGAACAGCAAGATAAGGGTTAACTCTAGCTGTCTCACACTGCAGTAGATTCAAGTACATATAACAAGCCAGATCCCGAGGTCATAAAATTTGTTCATGTTCAACGCAGCTGAACATGAAATTTGCAATGTTTGTTTGTTTTGTTTGTTTGATTTCAGGTTTAACGTCCCCGTCAACACTGTAAAGGTCATTTTTGGAGACATTGCTTCCAATTTTGTGGGACTTTTACCCGATACTGAGATAAAACGACATCTCAAGCCCTGCCACCCAATGAAGCCAATAGGGTTTATTAGCATGGACGGTCCAACTCGCACCGCGGTTCCTGGACAGGCTTAGATCCCCTAAGCGGTTTACCAGTACTAGTGTGCAGACAGTTTCAGCTCTGCATGGAAGCATCTTACAGCCTGTTTTGTTTGTTTGATTTCAGGTTTAACGTCCCCGTCAACACGGTAAAGGTTATTCTGGAGACGTCGCTTCCAATTTTGTGGGACTTTTACCTCATACTGAGATGAAACGACATCTCAAGACCTGCCGCCCAATGAAGCCAATAGGATTTATAAGCATGGACGGTCCGCCTCGCACCGCTTTGCCTGGGCAGGCTTAGGTCCTCTAAGCTGTTTACCAGTACTCGTGTGCGGGTCAGTTTAAGCTCTGCATGGAAGCATCATGCAGCCCATCTAGTTCTTAATGCCCCGATGGGCGGGGGCCGAGAAATTTGCAATGCTCATAACTATTACAATACAAACAAATTATGCAATTTCCTGCTCAGATCAGCAGAGAATATCATTTATCCTCCTCATAAATTTTAAAATGCCAGGATAAATTCCATGCTTTACCGGGGAACGGGAGGTCACGGGTTCGATCCCGGGCAGCGACATACCAAAGTCGTTAAAAATGGTACTAGCTGCTCCTCGCTTGGCACTCAGATTTACGGGGTTGAGCTAGGACTGGTCGACCCAGTGTCAGGATAATGTGACTGGGTGTGGTATCATGTAATGTGTCTGGGACATGATACTTCAGTGAGGCAGCACTATAAAAGTGAGCATTGAGCTCCCTGTCGCAACCAGACACCATCGTGATGTGACTGAAAAATTGTTGAAAGCAACGTTAAACCCGAATTCACACACACACACACACACACACACACACACACACACACACACACACACACACACACACACACACACACACACACACACACACACAAATTCCATGCTTCAGTGAGCTAAGCATGAAAAGTTTTATAACCTTGGAGCCAGGTTCTTAAGCTTTTTTTCATGCTCAACTTAGCTGAGCACAAAATGCACAATGCTCGTAAATATTAACCCTTCTCTTGCTGAATATTCAGTTTAGCCACACCCATTTCTGACTTCGAACCAATCAGATTACTTGATGTAATTTATTCCTATAAATTCATAAACTGAATGTCAAACAGTGTAGATCCTGATCAGATGGCTTCTTCAGAAGCCATCTGATCTGGATCTACATTGTTTGCAAAGATAGGGGTTGTCGTGAACAGCAAAATAAGGGTTAAAATACATATGAAAGTGGTAATTTACCTGCTCAGATCACCACAGAATATTATGTGTCCTACTACTTATAAGTTCACATTTTAAAATTTATGAGCATGACAAATTTCATGCTCAAGCGAGTTGAGCATGAACAAGAGTTGTCAGAAGACAAAATAGCTCGCCTTTGGGGGCATCAGTTTGATGAGGGCAAATTATCAAATCTGAAATTTTTCTTCTATACAGCAATAGAAAACTTTAACCAAGCATTTCATCATATAAATTTGGAAGTCCGTGTCCTTGAGGTCACTGAGGGGGATGGGGCTGGTACTGTGCAAAACTTTAGGCCATTTTGTAATATTAGTCCAAGAAGTAACTAAATCCATCAAGTGGTTCAAGAGATATGGAGCAACAGAAAACCTTAACCAAAAACTTCAACATAAAAGTTCTAAGTCTGTGACCTTGACCTCAAGGTCATTGAGGGGTGTGGGGGGGTGTGGGGGTGTGCTGGTACTGTGCGAAACTTTAGAGCAATCTGTAGCAACGGTTTAAGAAGTAACTAAATCCATCAAGAGGTTTTAGAGATATAGTTAATAGAAAACTTTAACCTAAAAACTTAAGTCCGTGACCTTGACCTAAAGGTCACTGAGTGGGGTGGGGCTGATACTGTGCAAAACTTAAGACCAATATGTAACATCAGTCCAAGAAGTAACTAAATCCATCAAGAGGTATTAGAGATATAGAGCAATAGAAAACTTTAACCAATTACTTGTAACTTTGAGTGACGAACATGGATACGTATACGGTCGTGCCGTCACCAGTGTGACTGTTATAGCTCTTCTGTACTTTTGTACAGGCAAGCTAAAAGGACTTTTAACCTTGGGGTCAGGTACTACAGATGTGTGTGGTTTTCAAGCCATTCAGATTGAATATGTAATTATACCCCCGCAAACGAAGTTTGAAGGGGGTATATAGGAGTCAGCTTGTCGTCTGTCGTCGTCATCGGTCCGTTACAAAAAACTTTAACATTGCTCATAACTTCCTTATTCTTTGACCGATTTCTTTAATATTCACACACCACACACCTTGCCACTAGTATAATGTGGGGGTATAATTGATGCCCGTTAGGCGGCAGCTCTAGTTAAAACTTTTCTATGCAAAAACTCAACTGAATATCGTGCTTATAAATATTAAAATGTCAACATGTTAATATTTATTTACAGCCTAAATGATGTGTCTCTAAAGAGAAACCACATATAATTTGCAGTATAAGTATTGAAAATATCCAAAATTTCACAAAAAAAATGACCATTAAGTTTATAAATGTGATTAAAAAAATTATGTTTCATAAACTGTTTCCTTAAAACATTGAACAAACTGGGAGCAAATTCTTTCCTATAATAGGAAGAATGTTTTTCTTCTTTTTGTCGCGCCTGCTATTAGCATGGCGCGATATAAGGGCCCGGTTTTCCGTCCGTTCGTTCGTCCGTCCGTTCATCAAGGCGTCAACATTTGCGACCACCCTAGCGTTCACCCTAATGGTCAAGTTTACCACAGGCGCGACATAGCCTTCGGCGGAATTCTTGTTGGTTTTACTACTCCTTTCAGACTTACCTGTATCTCACTAACATATCAAGCTAATTTTAATCAGAGATACCTTCTGTTGGAGGACTTGACGTCCCACGTGACAGAAGCAAGGCTCTAACCAACATAATGATTAAGATTCGACACTCTTAAGCACAAGGCCACTGGAGGAGGCAACTCTTTTTAAGCAAAAGAAACTTCCCTTGACAGCTAGCCAGCATATCTGTTCAAATTGTAACACCATCTCTCTCTCTATCTCAAGGGCCCCTTTAAATGTTGGGCGAGTATATTATGTGATGCAGTCATTTCTTCCCTATTGAAAGTGATCCAGCATTGGGTGCCCCTTCTAAATGGGGCTAAAGGACAGAATTTGCTCCAATTTTTCTTATTCAAGAGTATGAAGACAATTTATTTCTTGCAAGAGTAACTTCCCCTGATAGTGTATTCACCTACCTTTGCCACAGTGATCACAGACAAACTGTCTATCTTCATTATGTCTCGCAACATGCTGCTGTAATACAACCTTCTGTTTGAATCCCAGACCACAGGTGGAACACTTGAACGGTCGGTCATTGCTGTGGGAGATCATGTGATGTCGTAGATTACACTTGCTGACAAACGCGCTACCACAAATCTCACAAATCCATGGTTTAACATTCATATGTATAAGATAGTGGGAACGGATGTTCTGAGAATATTTACTTTCATAGTTGCAGACAGGACAGCCAAAGAACTTCTCACCTGAAACAGGCAGCCTTAATTAATAAACACTCGCAAATTAATTTCAAATATATTGATCATTTTACCACTAAAAGCAGAAAATTTTAAGATATCTTTTTTTTCCTTTTTTAGCTCAAGATTGTGGGTACTCATTAGAACGCCTTGGCGAGGCGGTTCTAACAAGTACCAACAATCTATGTTTTTGAGCACAAATAAGATAATGTATAGCCCTGTAAACCCCAGTTTACTATATACAAGAATTCTGCTGAAGGGTATGTCGCGCCTGTGAGGGCTCAAAGTCACCGAACCATGAAATCTAGGGCAAGGTCAAATATTTATGCTTCCATAAAAGTTGCCATTCCTAGATGCAAGCTTGTACCAAATATTATTAATGAAGCTCTAATAGTTCTTGAGAAATAAATTTAAACATTAGGTTGAACACTAGGGTTGATGCAATAGTTCACTAAGTCAGTGAACCATGAAATTTAGGTCAAGGTCAAATATGGATGCTTGTATTTGAGTTGCCAACCACAGATACAAGTTAGTACCAAGTATCATTAATGAAGCTCTTATAGTTCTTGAGAAATAAACTTGACCATTTGAGTGAACGCTAGGGTGGTCGCAATATTTTACAAAGTCAGTGAACCATGAAATGTAGGTCAAGGTCAAATATGAATGCTTGCATTTATGTTGCCATCCACAGATACAATTTGTACCAAATATCATTAATGAAGCTCTTATAGTTCTTGAGAAATAAACTTGACCATTTGGGTGAATGATAGGGTGGTTGCAAATGCTGACACATTGACAAATGGACGAACGAATGGATGCGACCAGCCCATATGGCACACTGAATAAATATGTACAATAAATCACAAATAACCTAAATACACTGGCTATGTACTTTGTCAACCCCTCTGTGTTTCTGAGCAATTTCTGCCATTCTACATGTACAGGAACAGGCTGGCTCTCAGTGCTTTCCTTGCTTAAGCTGTGCCCTATAAAACATTAAACATCACTTCTTGCCACTACTATACACAGCAAACTGCATTTACCGGTAACCCTTATCCTGCTGAATAAATTAATTTTATCCATACCCATTTCAGACTATCCACCAATCAAATTACTTGAAACGGTTAAATTTACAAACTGCATGACAAACAGTGTAGATCCTGTTCTGATGGCTTCTGAAGAAGCCATCTGATCTGGATCTACACTGTTTGCAAAGGTAGGGGTTGTCATGTTCAGCATGATAAGGGTTAATATTTACGTTTCTCATCTACTATAAAAAATATCTCACCAGCAGACATAAATTAACTCATTTCATATGGCAATACAGTTCTCTCTTTTTCTGACACAAATTCTCTCCTTGGCTGTAACAACCAATCTTCTTTTCTTCCTATCTGGGTTTTAATGGACAAAACTTGTTAAAAAGTATCTTAGGCATATCAGATTTTGTTTCTGACAAAATCTATACCCAATTTTATGTTTGCTGAATTTGCATCTCCAAACAGTACATGTATCTCTCAACAGTCCCTATATAGAAAAGCTACCAAATTTAAATTCAGTTTGTATCAAAGTAAGAGTCGTAACTTATAACGTTACAATGATTATATTGATATTATTACCAACTTAAGTCAACATATTGTTTTTAATTTCTTTGACACCTCATCCTTGCAAAATAAACTTAATTAATTTAGCACAGTCACGTTGATCAAAACAAATGAAGTTTTATGTTAAAAATCGTCAACATTTTAATACAACCCTGCAACCAGCAGTTTAACAATAAGGCTTCTTCACGTCACATGTTTGATGCAGTCTTTAAGACCCCTTTTGAACAGTCCCAAAATTGGTCTCTGGTCAGAGGACATTGTATGCAGAAAACACAAAGAAGGAATAACTGCAGCCTACAAAATAAGCTTTACAAAGCAGCATTAGACTTAATATTATGTTGTCTTCACCCTTATCTTGCTGTTCACGACAACTCCTATCTTTGCAAACAGTGTACATCCAGATCAGATGGCTTCTGAAGAAGCCATCTGATCAGGATCTACACTGTTTGGTATTTAGTTTGTAATTTATAGCAATAAAATACATCAAGTAATTTGATTGGTTGATAGACAGAAATGGGTGTGGCTTAAATGAATATTCAGCAAGATAAGGGTTAAAAGCGGATTTCACTGTATATGCTATAAGTTTTGATGTGATGATTCATGTTTCTTCAAATGGTCCGTCCTACTAAACCTCTGACCACATTTATCACACTGATATTTTTTCACTCCAGAGTGTACCAACAAATGTCTCTTAAGGTTTGCCAGCCAGGAGAATTTTTTCTCACAGTGAGGGCACACTAGCTGCTTCTCTACAGAATGTGTTTTTAAATGACTCGTTAACTCATAGCCTTTGTAAAATCTTGAGCCACACTGGAAACAAAGAAACTTTTTGTTTCCTGTATGTCGTAATTCATGCTGTTTCAAGTAGCTCTTCCCCTTGAATTTTAAAGGACAGCGGCTGCAACAGTATGGCCTGTCTTCCGTATGGCTTAAAGAATGCTCCCGGAGTGTTCCTAGATCAGTAAAATCTCTTTCACATTTGGAACATTTATAAGGTCTTTCTCCTGTGTGTGTTCTTATGTGTGTCTGTAAGTTGTAGAGGTATCTTGTCTCGTGTCGACAAACCAAACACTGAAACAGTTTCACACCTGAAACAAGGACTAAAACTATGCTGTCCATAGCTACAGATTTATTTGAAGGAATAATGGCATTTTAGGGATAACTTTTCTTCCAGTAGTTCTAAAAAAAAAATTCTGTATTGTGGGTACTTGTTAAAATAGCCTCTATGTTGTGGGTACTTGTTAAAATCGCCTCTGTGAAAGGATTTTAAAAAGTACCTACAACATATGTTTCTGACAAAAAATAAGGAAAATTATCCCTTAATTGCCTTTGTATTACTCCTGGATATCTGCAGGTATACTACTTCCCATATAAATGAATTTATTATGATAGACTTGTTGAAGGCTCTGAATAATCATATGAGATATGCTACTGTATTCAGCATCCTCTTAATACCAAAAATGTTTCTCCAAATGTGCACTTAAGGGGAATGGGTACACCCAGGGCTTTAGATAAGACTGCGTACCGCGTAAATTACGAAAATATTTGGCAGGATACTCCTTTTTTCAAATCTGGTGCGTTATCAGGTACGAAAATCAAATTAGCGTTATGCATTAAATATTTTAGGCGAGCGTATTGTATTTTTTTCGCCCGTTGTGTACAAGTCAAAGAAAACAACAGAGGATATCCGAATGGATCGAGTGAACGATTGAACTGCACCGACTATTCATAGCGTAAGCCAATCTGTAAACGGCGGAAATGTTGTTGTTGTTGCTTTGACTCTTTAATAAACGGCGTACGCCCCGTCAAACCGAAAGTAGCGTGTATTTTCCAGAATTGAAAAAGCATGAGACGAGGACGGCCTCCAAAAAGGGCTGACAATACTTCAGCGACAGTCCTCAAGTTCTTTGCAATTAATCAAGAGCCTATCTCATAATGATCTCACAGGTATGGAAGTGAAATAAAAGTTTAAACAATATCAGTTTCATAATCATTTATTGAAGTGAAGCTCGCATTCTTTCATTTCACTTTTGGGTAACAATAATCAGACATTAAAATTCTGCTATCATCAAAAAAGGTAAAAAAGTTCTACAAAATGCTCAAAAGAGATTTGCATGTGGAATTGTGTTCAAATAATTCATTTGAATACAATTATACCATAAAATACACTGATTTATTGGACTGATTTTTGACCAGGCTTAGTGTAGTTTATATTTTCTTGTCCTTTGGGACCATTGATTCCAGTGTTGAATTTTGAAATATTTGAGGGTCACTGATGAGGCCTAATTGGCCGAAACTAGCTAGTCTGGCCCAGAAAACATGTACACTCTATATTTTCCGGTTCTGTGGTGTATTCCTTGCTTCCAAAGGGTAACCCTTTCTAGAACATATTTACTGTTTGTTTCCTTCTATGTGTATCTAAAAGAAAACATACACTAAGTAGAAGTAAAACAAAGATCAGGAATCGATACAATTAACTTACTCCACCCATCAAAGACACCAAAGGGAAAGAAATACAAACATTAAGCGACCAGACCATAATGGAAACCTAAACAAAGGAAGGCCATAAGGACAGTTATTTTCCCACAAAATGGCCATATGGCCATCCAAAATAAAAAGACACAAGTGATACACACAGTAAGTAACAAACAACACCATAAATAAACCGCCACAGAAGAACCGCCTTTGGAATGATTTCCACTGGGGGGCTTAAATCGATTTTACGTGGCCACAATCCTCTCCCTTACTTCTGTCGTGATTTAGACAAATAATTTGTTCAGTCCGCATGAAGGTCTCCTAACTCATCAGTGCAACATCTCCGTGAACACAAAAATCAAAGAACCACAGAGATGAGACAACGGTGAGGACTCGACAGCAAGAAACCACTGAAATGCTGGAGCAAAAGAAAACCAACAGTTAGACTCCGATGGGCCCGACCAGAGACAGAGCATCAGGCACCAACCAACATTACCTTGAATTAGATCTCTCTAATTCTCAATAAGCCTTTACGTTGGAGCCGTCATAGAATCTGAGGCCTGACCCACCGGAGTGCAATTAAATAGGGAAGCAAAGTTGCCAACCGTGATTTGGGTTAACTAAGCCTGGCCACAAATCAGGCCAATTTGTCAGTACTCCTTAAAATTTCTCGTTACTCCTTTTTTTTTGAAAGACGAGTACTGTACTTTTTGGAAAAAAAAAATATCTAAAGCCCTGTACACCTTCAGGGAGACAACTTCTGTAAAAGCATTTTTGGCTCCCATGTCAATAGAGGTCAACCCTTGAAGGGAAGAATTTGCTCCTCAAATTCAAAGACTTTGCTCCTAAGGAGCAAATTCTTTCCTTTAAGAGTAGACCCCTTTTTCAGTGGGACAGGGCTTATAGAAAAGCGAACTGGAAATCTGAAAGTTGTCTCCCTTTGAAAAATGGAGGAAAAATCTGCCAGATGTTCCCATTCCCCTTAAGCCATATCAATGATAAGAAATGGGTGTGGCTAAATTTATGGTTCAGTATAATATAATCATACTGAACCATAAATTTAGCCACACCCATTTCTATGTTTGAACCAGTCAGGTTACTCTATCTAATTTATTCCTACAAAAAGTACAAATTCACAAACTGAATGTCAAACAGTGTAGATCTATCAGATTTGCAGATTGTGACTTGAATGAATACATTATATCAAGCAATTTGATTGGCTAATTATCAGAAATGGCAAAATTAATTTATGCAGCATGATAAGGGTTAACAATGACTTAAATTAGCCTGCCTAGCCATAAGCACACAGTCAAAACAAGGGCTTCCCTGTCTATGAGAAGTTTGTTTTGTTTGTATGATATTTGAGGTTTAAGGTCCCCGTCAACACTATAAAGGTCATTTTGGAAAGGTTGCTTCCAATTTTGTGGGACTTTTACTCAACATTGAGATGAAATGACATCTCAAGCCCTGTCGCCCAATGAAACCATGAATAGGGTTTATAAGCATGGACGGTCCGACACTCACACCGCTTTGCCTGGGCAGGCTTAGATCCTCTAAGCTGTTTACCAGAAGTTTGTATTGGGCTTCCCACAGAAAAGGTATTCCATGGCCAAGACTGTTCAGAAGGTAAAAATGCACAGGCTGGTCTAAAGTGTTGCATGGTACACATGTACTTGTTTGTTTGTGTTGTGGTTTTACTTCCCATCAACACTATTTAGGACATTTTTGAGACGTTTCTTCAGTTTTTATAGGAACTTTACCTGACATTAAGAGGAAATGACATCTCAAGCCCTACCACCCAAAAAATTGTTTGGGTGTAAGGGATAGTCGGACTCACACACCTTTTCCTGGACATGCTTAACCGGTCTGAGGGATTTACCAGTGCCCGAAAGTTTGGTCCGTTTCAGCTCTGTGCAGAAGTACCATGCAGCCCAATCTATTTCTCCAAACCGTAATTGGTTGGGACACACCAATGTACATGTAAATATGTATTTAGACATATTTTCTTCTGACCTTATATTACCAACATGTGATTGTGTTCATCACAGATTTTGCACAATCAAGAACTGAATGTATATACAGAGGACCCTCATTATAGCGGCAGCATCTGTTCCCTGTATACAGAGGAACCTCGTTATAACGACAGTATATGTTCCCTGTATACAGAGGAACCTCGTTATAACGACAGTATCTGTTCCCTGTATACAGAGGAACCTCATTATAACAACAGTATCTGTTCCTTGTATACAGAGGACCCTCGTTATAACGACAGCATCTGTTCCCTGTATACAGAGGAACCTCGTTATAACGACAGTATATGTTCCCTGTATACAGAGGAACCTCGTTATAACGACAGTATCTGTTCCCTGTATACAGAGGAACCTCGTTATAACGACAGTATCTGTTCCCTGTATACAGAAGACCCTCATTATAACGACAGTATCTGTTCCTTGTATACAGAGGACCCTCGTTATAACGACAGTATCTGTTCCTTGTATACAGAGGACCCTTGTTATAACGACAGTATCTGTTCCTTGTATACAGAGGACCCTCGTTATAACGACAGTATCTGTTCCTTGTATACAGAGGACCCTCGTTATAACGACAGTATCTGTTCCTTGTATACAGAGGACCCTTGTTATAATGACAGTATCTGTTCCCTGTATACAGAGGAACCTCGTTATAACGACAGTATCTGTTCCTTGTATACAGAGGACCCTTGTTATAACAACAGTATCTGTTCCCTGTATACAGAAGACCCTCATTATAACGACAGTATCTGTTCCTTGTATACAGAGGACCCTTGTTATAACGACAGTATCTGTTCTTTGTATACAGAGGACCCTCGTTATAACGACAGTATCTGTTCCTTGTATACAGAGGAACCTCGTTATAATGACAGTATCTGTTCCCTGTATACAGAGGAACCTCGTTATAACGACAGTATCTGTTCCCTGTATACAGAGGAACCTCATTATAACGACAGTATCTGTTCCCTGTATACAGAAGACCCTCGTTATAACGACAGTATCTGTTCCCTGTATACAGAGGAACCTCATTATAACAACAGTATCTGTTCCCTGTATACAGAGGACCCTTGTTATAACGACAGTATCTGTTGCTTGTATACAGAGGACTCTTGTTATAACGACAGTATCTGTTCCTTGTATACAGAGGAACCTCGTTATAACGACAGTATCTGTTCCCTGTATACAGAGGAACCTCATTATAACGACAGTATCTGTTCCCTGTATACAGAGGAACCTCATTATAACGACAGTATCTGTTCCCTGTATACAGAAGACCCTCGTTATACCACAGTATCTGTTCCCTGTATACAGAGGACCCTCGTTATAACGACAGTATCTGTTCCCTGTATACAGAGGAACCTCATTATAATGACAGTATCTGTTCCCTGTATACAGAAGACCCTCGTTATAACGACAGCATTTTGTTCCCTATATACAGAGGACCCTCGTTATAACGACAGTATCTGTTCCTTGTATACAGAGGAACCTCGTTTTAACGACAGTATCTGTTCCCTGTATACAGAAGACCCTCGTTATAACGACAGTATTTTGTTCCCTATATACAGAGGACCCTTGTTATAACGACAGTATTTGTTCCCTACATACAGAGGACCCTCGTTATAACGACAGTATCTGTTCCATGTATACAGAGGAACCTCGTTATAATGACAGTATCTGTTCCCTGTATACAGAGGACCCTCGTTATGACGACAGTATCTGTTCCCTATATACAGAGGACCCTCGTTATAACGACAGTATTTGCTCCCTATATACAGAGGAACCTCGTTATAACGACAGTATTTGCTCCCTGTATACAGAGGACCCTCGTTATAACGACAGTATTTGCTCCCTATATACAGAGGAACCTCGTTATAACGACAGTATTTGTTGCCTGTATACAGAGGACCCTCGTTATAACGACAGTATTTGCTCCCTGTATACAGAGGACACTCGTTATAACGACAGTATCTGTTCCCTATATACAGAGGACCCTCGTTATAACGACAGTATTTGCTCCCTATATACAGAGGAACCTCGTTATAACGACAGTATTTGTTCCCTGTATACAGAGGACCCTCGTTATAACGACAGTATTTTGTTCCCTATATACAGAGGAACCTCATTATAACGACAGTATTTTGTTCCCTATATACAGAGGACCCTCGTTATAACGACAGTATTTTGTTCCCTATATACAGAGGAATCTCGTTATAACGACAGTATTTTGTTCCCTATATACAGAAGACCCTCGTTATAACGACAGTATTTGCTCCCTATATACAGAGGACCCTCGTTTTAACGACAGTATTTAATTGTTCCCTATTATTGTGCCCTTATAAAGAATTTGCCGTCATAAAGAATCCCAGTTAGGAGTGAGTGAGTGTTTGAGTTTTACATCCCACCAACAGCTAAGGTCATATGGAGACGGAACTTCGGTTTTAAGACTCATCCGAAAGTCTGGAGAAGCCCAGGATCTATCCCGCAAGCCCTGGTTTTCAAGGCGAGTAGCGCAACCACTAAAACACGGAGGCTTCTAATCCCAGTTGAAATCATAGGTAATAAAAGTCCTTTTCCCCATTATTACTCAAAGAAAGTACATGTACATGTAATTGTAATAGATTACAAGACCATTTCATGACAAAGGACCCTATTTGTGCATTTTCAACCCTTCGGAAGCCCACTCTGCTCGGAACCGAGGCTAAGCTTTTAGATAAGTAGTCATTCCATTCAAATTCCGTGCCGTTATAATGAGTTCCGACAATATAACGAATGTTGGTATAAAGAGGATTGACTATCAAGAATATCCCTATACTGCAATCATGGTACATGTACTGTACTGATATCATGCGTTGATCATGACAACCCCTATCTTTGCAAACAACCCCTATCTTATCTAAGAAGCCATCTGATCATGATATACACTGTTTGTAATGCAGTTTGTGAACTGGACAAAAACAAGTTATTTGATTGGTAGATACACAGAAATGGGTGTGGCTAAATCTTTTTAATCAGCAGGGTAAGGGTTAAAATCATGACATGACAATGACAAATCATGACAATGTAATATGTTGTGTGTGTGTGTGTGTGAATTCAGGTTTAACGTCGCTTTCAACAATTTTTCAGTCATAGGTTGCGACAGGGAGCTCAATGCTCACGTTTATAGTGCTGCCTCACTGAAGTATCATGTCCAAGACACATTACATGATACCACACCCAGTCACATTATCCTGACACTGGATCGACCAGTCCTAGCTCTACCCCGTAAACCTGAGTGCCAAGCGAGGAGCAGCTAGTACCATTTTTAATGACTTTAGTATGTCGCGGCCCGGGATCGAACCCGAGACCTCCCGTTCCCCGGAGCGGACACTCTACCAACTAAGCTATCGGGGCCGGTGTGTAATATGTTGTAAATATGTACAAACAATATCACTAATTCACAAGGATTTTGATACACAGAACTTTACATTGCTGTTAAGACCAACTTAAATTAAGACTAATACTTCCATAGAACATATTACAGTAAAACTTCGATGGCTCGAACACCGATGGCTCGTTACCATGGATGCGTCGAACCCATTCTTGAGCCCCTAGCGAAATCCTCTACATAAGAAATAGTGGGGGATAATTAAGGAGATTTTAGTCTTTTATCTTGCAAATGCATGCTGTGTGTACTCATTAGAATCGCCTCAATGAGGCGATTCTAATGAGTACACACAGCATACATTTTCATCATAAAACACCGAATAGATATCGAAAAGTATATCGTATACCTCCTGGCAGTCTCCCTCAGTAGCTCGAACTACCCCTGTCTCAAAAAAAATGCGAGGTCCCAAAGGTGTTTGAGTCATTGAAGTTCAACTGTATTTTAGAGGTTTCAGCTTTATCTTTCTTTGTATTTCCTCTGATAAGACACCATCTTTGGCACTGTTCAAAACAGGCCTCAAACTAACCACACTTTCCCATGCCTGAACATCTCTGCCTGAAAGGCCCGATTTTGCAGTTTCAACCCTTATCCTGCTGAACAAGACAGAATTATTACCTTTGCAAACAGTGTAGATCCAGATCAGATGGCTTCTGAAGAAGCCATCTGATCAGGATCTACACTGTTTGTAATGCAGTTTGTGAAAATATTAAGTAATTTGGTTGACTGAAGTCAGAAATGGGTGTGGGTTAATAAATTTATTCAGCAGGATAAAGGTTAAATAGTTTTTGAAACAGACTAAAGGCACAAAAATCAAAATCTAAAATCCTGAAATCAAGAAAAAATCAAGCTCTAAAAGCCTGAAATCCTGCAAATGCCTGAAAAATATGAGGCCTGTCAAAAGAGGTCTAAACCCATTTTGAATTGGATGGCATTTCATAGCAACAGATAAGGTGAGACTAGTATTTTGCGATAAGTGAAGGATATTTTCCTTATTTCTCCATAAAAAAACAATGTTTGGGGGTACTCATTGAATGCCCACAACAATTAGGCTGTTATGGAGAATCGACAAAACTATCCTTCAGTTACATGTACATGTATCATAAAATAATTACCTTCTCTGTTGCTATGACGTCTTCCACCTTATACATGTATATAGAAGGAGCCCATTTCAAAATTAACGGGTGTCAAGAATTTAGTTGAGTTATTTTCAGAAATTTAAAACCAGAGGACCAGTGGTCCTGTAAACGCTCACCTGACACCTGGCCCTGGTATACATTTGACATAGCCATAAAATAGGTCAAGGCCATCCCAGGGTCACCATTTTTACAAACTATGATAGGCTCAAGTACCAGATGCTACAAGCCAACTTTCAAGGTCATTGGCTTCATGGTTCTGGAGAAGAAGATTTTTGAAGGCTTTTTACCATATATGGGCATGGCTGCCATCTTGGTCATGTGACCCAGACCCCGCGAACAAACTTTCGTTCCCCCATCCTACTGAAGCTCCACATGAAATTTGGCTTTGATTGGCCTCCCTGTTTTGGAGGAGAAGATCTTTGAAAATGGTGGACGGACGGACGGACGGACGGACGGACAACGGATGGATGGACGACAGACCATGGCTATACTATAAGCTCAACTATGAGCCTAAAGGCTCAGGTGAGCTAAAAATCAATTATTTTCACTTTTTCCCAAGCAAAAGCCTACGTCCGCAAATTTGACATTGCCGTAAAATAGGTAAAGGTCAACCCAGGGTCACCATGTGAACAAATTATGATAGGCCCGTGTACCAGATGCTTCCTGCCAAGTTTCAAGGTCATTTGCCTTACGGTTCTGGAGAAGAAGAATTTCGAAGTGTTTTTACCATATATGGGCATGGCCACCATCTTGGTCATGTGACCTGGACCATATGAGCAAATTTTCATTTGTTCATCATATAAAGGATCCATATCAAATTTCACTTGAATTGGGCCAGCGGTTTCTGAGAAAAAACTGTTTGAAATATGGAACCTGGTTAATCTTGGTCCCAGGTCACTGAATGATGACTTTTCTTACCCATGAATCTTCATGTATTCATTTACTTTACCTGATCTACCAATTTGGTGACATTGTCTTCAATGGTTTCCTAAAAATCCATTATTTTCACTTTTTCCCATGCAAAAGCCTAAGTTGACAAATTTGGCACTGCCATAAAATAGGTCAAGGTCAACCCAGGGTCAGCATTTGTAAAAACTATGACGAGCCCGAGTACCATATGATATATGCCAAGTTTCAAAGCCATTGGCCTTACGGTTCTGGAGAAGAAAATTTTTGAAGGCTTTTTACCATATATGGGTGTGGCGGCCATCTTGGTCATGTGATCTAGACCGTACTGGCAACTTTTCATTTGTTCAACTCACAAAAGCTCCATATTGAATTTCACTTAAATTGGCTCAGTAGTTTCTGAGAAAAAATGTTTTTTTTGAAATATGAAATCGGAGTGACCTTGGTCTAAGGTCAATGAATGACCTTGACCTTTCTTACCCATAGATCTTCATGTATTCAGTTACTTTACCTAATCTACAAATTTTGGTGACACTGTCTTCAATGGTTTCCCTAAATATCCATTATTTTCACTTTTTCCTATGCAAAAGCCTAAGTCAGCAAATTTGACATTACTGTAAAATAGGTCAAGATCAACCCAGGGTCACCATTTGAACAAATTATGATAGGCCCGAGTACCATATGCTACATGCCAAGTTTCAAGGCCATTGGCCTTACGGTTCTTGAGAAGAAGAATTTCGAAGTTTCTTTACCATATATGGGCGTGGTGGCCATCTTGGTCATGTGATCTAGACCATGTTGGCAGCTTTTCATTTGTTCAACTCCCAAAGGCTCCATATTGAATTTCACTTCAATTGGCTCAGTAGTTTCTGAGAAAAAATGTTTGAAATATGGAACCTGCGTGACCTTGGTCTCAGGTCAATTAATGACCTTGACCTTTCTTACACATAGATCTTCATGTATTCAGCTACTTTACCTTATCTACTAATTTTGGTGACACTGTCTTCAATGGTTTCCTAAAAATCCATTATTTTCACTTTTTCCCATGAAAAAGCCTAAGTCGGCAAATTTGACATTGCTGTAAAATAGGTCAAGGTCAACCTGGGGTCACCATTTGTACAAACTATGATGGGCCTGAGTACCATATGCTACATGCCAAGTTTCAAGGCCATTGGCCTTACGGTTCTGGAGAAGAAGAATTTTTAAGGCTTTTTACCATATATATAGGCGTGACGGCCATCTTGGTCTTGTGATCTAGACCGTATTGGCATTTTTTCATTTGTTCAACTCACAAAGGCTCCATATTAAATTTCACTGAAATTGGCTCAGCAGTTTTGGAGAAAAAAATGTTTGAAATATGGATCCTGAATGACCTTGGTCTAAGGCCAATGAATGACCTTGACCTTTCTGACCCATAGATCTTCATGTATTCAGTTACTTTACCTGATCTTCAAATTTTGGTGACACTGTCTTCAATGGTTTTCCTATAAATCCATTATTTTCACTTTGCCCCATGCAAAAGCCTACTTCGGCAAATTTGACATTGCTGTAAAATAGGTCAAGGTCAACCCGGGGTCACCATTTGTACAAACCATGATGGGCCCGAGTACCATATGCTACATGCCAAGTTTCAAGGCCACTGGCCTTATGGTTCTGGAGAAGAAGATTTTTGAAGGCTTTTTACCATATATGGGCATGGCGGCCATCTTGGTCATGTGATCCAGACCCCACGAACAAACTTTCGTTCCCCCATCCCACTGAGGCTCCATATGAAATTTGGCTTTGATTGGCCCTGCAGTATAGGAGAAGAAGATCTTTGAAAATGGTGGACGGACGGACGGACGGACGGACGAGGGACCATGGCTATACTATAAGCTCACCTATGAGCCTAAAGGCTCAGGTGAGCTAAAAATAGCTGAAGGTTTTGCAAACAGTGAAAGCCCTGCTCATGCTGATCAGATGCCGTGTTCTGCAGTGTCTGATCTGGGGCTGCCCTTTTTGCAACTGTATCCATTTATGGAGTTTCTCATATAAAATGGGTTTAAAGGCCAATTTTGAATTGTCAGGTTGTACACTGTTTGCCATTTCGTCCACACCCAGTTCCTTGGTAAAATTTTCGAATTCCAGCAAGTCTTCAAGGTGGCAGAATTTTTAGGATTTTTACATCAGTCCAACTTCAATGGATCAAACAGCTTTGGGATCATTACGATAATACATCTGGGGCCAGTTGTTCAAAGCATCGTTAGCTTAACGAGCTTGTTAGTGGTCATATTGTTAACTCTTCTAGCAAGTACAATATTGTAAATTTTGGTATTTTTGCTGAAAAAATGTGAGCAGCTTTTGTGTCCGCTTTTGCGTCAGCAAAAATTTCAGCATATTTGCAAAAATTTCAGCATATTTGCCATATTTAATGATCAAAGTTTTAACGATACGTTAACTAACGACGTTGTTAGTTTTGAACAACTGGCCCCAGATTTTCGAAACTGTTTAATATTCTGATTTAAATCTGTAAAAATTTTCATATTTATACTGCAAATATAGGTTGTACATGCTCGTAAGAACCGCTTTATAGAGGCAGTTCTAAATGAGGCGGTTCTAACAAGCACCCACAATCTATATCTTGGAGAGGAAATAAGAAAAATCATGTATACTCCGGTAAACCCCAGTTTTCTCAATATAAAGTGGAGTTTATGGGGGTGGGGATGTTTTTTCATGGACTTGTTCATGTGCTGTCATGAAGACAGGCAGTTTTAGCCGTTGTGAATCATAAATATTGATAAAATCCATTCACAAAGTCTGAATCATCCATTTTTTTGTTTTGTGCTTAGCCCATGTATCATTACGGGAAAGTTTTAGACCAGACCCTCGACCAACTTCTCCTGCAAGTCGCATGTCTCTGAGACAGTCAGTAAAGGCTGTAAAGCCTGTAATTATTTGGAGAAATTAGCAAACAAGAATAAGTCCATTTGTCGATGATTGTCAGGTAAAACTAGAATTTGTTTTTCTACAAAAACACAGATGTCTCCCCCTTTTTTGACCTCTAAGTATGACCTTTACATTGGAGGTATGGACCTAAGTCTTGTGTGCAGCACATCATATAATGCAGATGAACATTTCTGCAAGGTTACTTTAAAAAGTTCATAGAAAAGGCCCCTTTTTTGACCTCTAGGTATGACCTTGATATTGGAGGGATGGACCTTGGTCTTGCACTCATCATCTATTGAAGGTTAACATTTCTGCATGGTTACTTTAAAAAGTCCATCCAGAAATAAAAAAGTTATTGACTGGACACAAAAACAACTTTTTTTTACCTTTGACCTCCTAGTGTGACCTTGACCTTCCAGGTACCGACCTGAGTCTAGCGCACAACACATCGTCTCATGATGGTTAACAATTCTGCCAAGTAATTTCACAATCTATCCAGGAATAAGAAAGTTATTGACTGAACACTAAAAAAAGGCCCCTTTTTACCTTTGACCTCTATGTATGACCTTGACCTTTGAGGTACCAACCTGAATCATGTGTGCAACACATGGCCTCATGGTGGTTAACATTTCTGCCAATTTATTTCAAAATCCATCTAAAAACAAGAAAGTTATTGACCAAACACGAAAAAAGGCCCCTTTTTTACCTTTGACCTCTAAGTATGACCTTGACCTTTGAGGTACAAACCTGGGTCATGCAGGCAACAGATCGCCTCATGGTGGTAAACATTTCTGCCATGTTATTTCAAAATCCATCAAAAAAAATTAAGAAAGTTATTGACCAAACACGAAAAAAGGCCCCTTTTTTTACCTTTGACTTCTATGTATGACCTTGGCCTTTGAGGTACCAACCTGAATCATGCGTGCAACACATCGTCCGTTGATAGTTAACATTTCTGCCGAGTAATTTCAAATTCTATCTAAAAGTAAGAAAGTTATTGACAAAACACGAAAAAAGGCCCCTTTTTTACCTTTGACCTCTATGTATGACCTTGACCTTTGAGGTACCAACCCGAATCATGCATGCAACACATTGTCCCATGATAGTTAACATTTCTGCCAAGTAATTACAAATTCTATCAAAAAACAAGAAAGTTATTGACAAAACGCGAAAAAAGGCCCCTCTTTTGACATTTGACCTCTAAGTATGACCTTGACCTTTGAGGTACCAACCTGGATCATGCACGCAAGTGACGCAACACATCGTCTCATGGTGGTTAACATTTCTGCTAAGTAATTTCAAAATCTATCTGAAAATAATGAAGTTATTGACCGGACACAATTTGCCCATACATACATACATACATACCAACAAACTTCTAAGGGAGATAATTCAAATAGTATGAATGTGAGCGTTATAGTTCTTGCGCACTGCACATCGTCTAATATTGATTAATATTTATATGAAGTTTCATGAAGATAGCTAGAACGGTTTTCAAGTTATAGAGTGGACATGATTTTGTGACAGACGGACGGACAGACAGAGGCCCGGGGGAAAAATAAAAAATTTTCGGGGGGAGACATAATAATAAATATTCAAATCCATGTGACACACTGTACATGTATAAACAGATAAGCTATATCACAGCACACCTTCATTTGAAAACCTACACAGGGAGCCTCTAGCATGGTCATGCTCTGTTATGTGTTTTCTTAGTTCGTACCCCCTCCATAAGTCAGCCATTTTAAAACATCAATGAAAGCATTGGAAGCCATATTTCAGATAGGACCTCGGGTAGACAAGGGAACAAAAGTTTGTTCAGGGTATACCTGTTGTTTGGATCACATAAACAAGATGGCCAACACGCACATATATGGTAAAACACTAGTATTCTCTAGAACCAAACTGCCAGCTATATTGGTACTTGGTATGCAACATTGGAGACTGTGTCCTTGCAAAGATTCGTCTTCAAATGAAGATCGTATATTGACCCTCAGCTTGTTTATACAGGGGTTACATGGGTGGTTTGGTCAGTGTGAAGTTTTTAGGTAGTTTTCAGTGCCGGGGCGTTCTAGTGCTTTGGCTTCTCCAGGGCAATAGATAGTTGTGCTTGTAGCAGGTGGCAAAATGGGGAATGTGACCAGTGCTGCAGATAAGCTTTTGCTACAAATAGTATTTTATCCCCTGCTTTTAAGCTTAACCCTTCTCTTGCTGAATATTCAGATTAGCCACACCCATTTCTGACTTTGAACCAATCAGATTACTTGATGTAATTTATTCCTACAAATTCATAAAAATTCATTGATCTGGATCTACACTGTTTCCAAAGATAGGGGTCTTCGTGAACAGCATGATAAGGGTTAATACTTAAAAGCCCATTTCTAATGCTACTGTTACAGAACCAAACTTGTAGCATACAAAGTTCTATTTTTGGGAGGTTTTCAGAGAAAAGACAGATTGGCATTTCATGTGAATTGTCTGCAGCAGACACTTCACATGAAAGGCCAAGCTTTCTTTTCTCTGTAAAAAAACACCAGCAAAATCTAGATTCCATATTTTTTCTCATCTGTGCAGTGTTATACTGATTCTGATCTTATATGCTGCTACTTCTTTAAAGAGTCATTGTGAAGGTAATTGCTTTATGTTAAAATATGTATAGTATGCTGAATTTTTTACCCCCTAAATTTGATTTCAATGCTGAAATCCAAAATTTCATTGAGTATTTTACTCCTCAAATTAAATTTCAATGCTGGTTTCCCTTTATATAATGCCTTCTTTTCTATCTTCCCTTTATATGAGCCCCGCCAAGCGAATTTGTGTCTTCGAGCATTCCGTCATGACAAATTTTAACTGCGCATGCCCAGCCATTCAGAGGGGCCAGGGATATGGCTTTCTGTCTGAAGGTTTCTCTTGATTCACTGCTTGTATGAGCGAGCAGCGAAGGTTCTGGCGAGACTGTGCGGATGCGCAGGCTTGCCAGAACCTTTGCTGCTTGCATAGGCGATAAGTACCAAAATCGCTTGACGGGGCCCATATACATGTAATGCCCCCTTTATACGATGCCCTCTATTCTATCTTCCCTTTATATAATGCCCTCCATTCTATCTTCCCTTTATATAATGCCAATCTCTTTGAAACGGCTCGAGGTGGACAGTTGCTTGTGAACTCAGCCATTGACCCACCGATTGTCGTCAGATACTGTCAGGTGGGCATGGGGCGATCTCATTAAGTACCGGTAAACGCCTTTGAGAATCTGACCCTGTCCAGTAACAGTGAATGTAACTTACTGTCCCTACATAACCTTAGCTGTTGATGAGGTCATAATAACCATAGCACATACATGTACAGATGTAACATTCACTGCCTTCATAGTTTACGCTGATCTTCTCAAGCAGCACACATTATAGGAGAGAGAGGGACAGAGAGAGAATTCTGAAATGCCATGATGCTCCCAATCAAGCCTGACTTACCATTTGGAAAGAGATATCTTTTGAAGAATTTCAAGATGGCCAACAGGACAGGAGCCAAACAAATTTAACCCTTATCTTGCTGTTCACGATAACCCCTATCTTTGCAAACAGTGTAGATCCAGATCAGATGGCTTCTGAAGAAGCCATCTGATCAGGATCTACACTGTTTGGCATTCAGTTTATGAATTTATAGCAATAAATTACATCAAGTTATTTGATTGGTTGATAGACAGAAATGGGTGTGGCTTAAATGAATATTCAGCAAGATAAGGGTTAACAATTCTGAATCTGCATGTCACCTAAATCCCCCCATCAAGTTTCAGCTCAATCCAATTTTCGGTTTGGGAGGTGATATGAAGTATTTTAAGATGGCCACCTCTCGGCTACAGGAATGGAATGATTTTAGCAATTCTGATTTTCCATGTTACTCTGATGCCTCCCATGAAGTTTAAGCTCAATCAGACTTTCAGGTAGGGAGATGTTGTTTAAAGAATTTCAATATGGCTTCCATGACAGCCATCTTGCCACCACGGCAGCCATCTTGGATATTGGAAAAGAACAATTCAAGCTATTCTCAATCTCCATGTTGCCCCAATACCACACTTTTAGTATCACCTCATTCGAGTGACTTAATTTTCTGGAGATGTAAAAATTGTGACAAGCTAATAAGGGACAGAGATTGTAAAATGACCCCTGTGGTGAAATACATAATCTTCACCTTCTTTTACCGCTGTGCCAGTAAAATTACTAAAATGACCACCAATAATGCATCCTGCAAACTAGAAGTCTACAAAGTAGTTTGAGGTAATGGTTTATAGCTTACCTGGAGCAAAGTGCCATGTCAGTTTGTGACATGGCCTAGTGTCCTTACACTAGACCTGGTGCTACATGCACATGTATGTGTTACTTACCATCTTCAGTTATCCTTGTTGAATATTCTATAGATTTTGTCTTTTTCTTTTCCTTGGTTAGGTTTTTCTTTTCCTTGTTAAGGTTTTTCTTTCTGGGTGATGCTTTCTTCTGCTTTTTCACTCCAGGATCATTGGTGTCTAACTTTATTATTACAAGATCATCCATATCAATATTCTTAAAAGACATTTCTCCAGCAGTTTCATTATCGGTGTGCTGACTGTCATATACTCCATGTACATTGTCACCTGTGGTTTCTTTAACTGTTTCACTAAGAACAGGTTTAGTGTCTGTGTCATTTTCACAATCATTTACAGTCTCATTTGCCTGAAGTGAAGATGGTTTTTGCTGCATTGAAACAGACTGCATTCTTTTAGCTTTCTTTTTCACAGTGTCCACAGTATCAGCCTTTACCAGCTTTTCACTCCTTGTTCTTTTATTACTGTTTTTAACCTTAGCCATATTGTCATCAGTTTGCGTTTTTCTTCTTCCAGGTCGGTCCTTAATTGCTGAAGAAACTTTAAATGTATATTTGGATTTCTTTCGTGAATAGCTTTCACATTTTTGTATTGGACTTACTAAAAGATCATTATCAATTTCAATTTCAACATACAAGTCTTTGCCTTCTAAATCATTTTTAGATATTGGCTTTAGTTTTATATACTTAGCTTTGCACTGAATAACAAGTTCTGGTTCTAAACTTTCAGTGTATCTGTCTTCAGCTGCTATTACAGTGCCTACACTTTCTGAATGTTCTGTTTTGCATTTTAATCTAGTTTTTACTTTATTTTTAGACTGTTCTGTAATTATTCTATGTGACCTTGTTCTTGTTTGAATCTTTGTTTTACTTTTCTGCACTCGCTTTACCTTCTGAACTTTAGTTCTAGCATTTCCTTTCACAGCTCTGACTCTACTCTGAGAACTGCTTTCTTCAAAACTCCTGCTTGCCATTTCACCATGTTCACTTATTCCTTTATCTGATAGGTAAACTTTTTCAAGTGTGTCCCTTTCTAAACCTGTCAAACTTCCTGGTAAGCTAGCTTCACCTTCCACAATCTTTATCATAGCCTTCTTGCTATTATCTCCAGCACATTGATTTGTCTCTGCTTCTTGTCTTTCTACATATGATTGCACAGTGTGTCTAAGAGCAGGCTTCTGAATAGCTGATGCTCTCTGATCATCAGATATAGCCCCACTTGTCTGAATTTCTGAGTCTGAACTATTCAACACATTCATACTTTCACTGTGAGATCTGCCCTCCATATTCCCTGTGAAAAAAAGAAGACTATTTGTTCATAATAGAAGTGGAGGCAGTGATCAGGAATTGATACAATCAACCCACAGCTCCCATCAGAGACACCAATATCTCCTAAACTATTGGAGTTACACTTCTGAAACTTTGCTTATTAGATTGCTCTTGGAATATAGAATATATTGGGCTACTTTTGGTGTGACCTCGACCCCAAGGTCAAAGGTCAAAAAGTATTATTTTGCCATATCTTCTAAACTATTGGAACCACACTTCTGAAACTTTGGTTATTGGATGACCCTTGGAAGATAGAATCAACTGGGCTACTTATTTTGACATTGACCTCAACCTGTCCCCAAGGTCAAAGGTAAAAAAGTATGAATTGGGCTACGTTTGGCATGACCTTGACCTCAACAGGACCCCAAGGCCAAAGGTAAAAAAGAATGACTTTGTCATATCTCCTTTACTATTGGAATCACACTTATGAAACTTTGCTTATTGGATGGCCCTTGTAATACACTTAGGTTATTGGATGGCCCTTTGATTATAGAATGAATTGGGCTACTTTTGACATGACCTCGACCTCAGCGTGACCCCAAGGTCAAAAGGTATGACTTTGTCATATCTCCTAAACTATTGGAAAGTAGAAGTAAAACAAAGATCAGGAATTGATACAATTAACTTACTCCACCCATAAAAGACACCAAAGGAAAAGAAATACAAACATTAAGCGACCAGACCATAATGGAAACCTAAACAAAGGAAGGCCATAAGGACAGTTACTTTCCCACAAAATGGCCATATGGCCATCCAAAACCAAAAGACACAAGTGATACACACAGTAAGTAACAAACAACAACATAAATAAATCGCCACAGAAGAGCCGCCTTGGAACGGTCAGTGGAAGATTTCCACTGGGGGGCTTAAATCGATTTTACGTGGCCACAATCCTCGCCCTTACTTCCGTCGCAATTTAGACAAATAATTTGTTCAGTCCGCATGAAGGCCTCCTAACTCATCAGTGCAACATCTCCGTGAACAAAAAAATCAAAGAACCACAGAGGTGAGACAACGGTGAGGACTCGACAGCAAGAAACCACTGAAATGATGGAGCAAAAAAAAACAACAGTTAGACTCTGATGAGCCCGACCAGAGACAGAGCATCAGGCACCAACTGACATTATCTCTCTAATTTTCAATAAGCCTTTACGTCGGAGCCGTCATAGAATCTGAGGCCTGACCCACCGGCGTGCAATTAAAGAGGGAAGCAAAGTTGCCAACCATGATTGGGTTAACTACCATGCATGCAGTCTGTCGTATAATATCCATGTTGTTCCCAATCTTTTTATATCGAAGAATGATTTTACGAAATTGGGTGCTGAAATCATTGCAGTTATATATTTTTCTGAATTTATATGCTAAGTCACCATAAAATTCGGGTTCCGATAGACCTTGTTGCAGAAGAGATTTAAGTCCAATATTGAATTTTGAAATTAAATCAGAATGGCGTCTATAAAGTTTTGAAAAGGCTTTGCGTAGTTTATGGTACGGATAACCCTGATTAAGGAGTTTAGCCGTTAATAATTTATTACAAGTGTTGAAGTCAGTTACATGACTACACACTCTAGCAAATCCAATTAATTGCGAAATATAAACGCCATAGGATGGCGCACGAGGAACATCACCATCCAAAAAAGGAAAATTTACAATCTCAAAATAAAAGTCATCGCGTTTATCATAAATTTTGCACGAAACAAATCCATCTACAATAGATAGATGTAAATCCAAAAACGGGGCCTCGGTATCAGAAGAATTTGCTTTATTTAACTGAAGTTCTAGGGGGTAAATCTGACTGATCAAACCATCAAAATAGGTATTATCAATATTTAATAAATCATCTAAATATCTAGAAGTAGAGCTAAAAGCTTCAATAATTTCAGATTGGTTATCAATGGAAAGCGACAAAATGAAGTCTCTTTCATAACAATACAAGAACAGATCAGCCACAAGAGGTGCGCAATTAGTACCCATCAGAATACCCACAATTTGTCTAAATAACTTAGTACCGAATCTAATATAAATATTGTCAAGTACAATGTAGAAAGGTGAGGGCATCACACACTTTCTGACATGACCAAAGTGTATAATTCTTATGCTCTTTAGAAGTGAAAAATGCATTTCTAACATTACATGCAAGATAGAGAGAATCTTCTCTGTGAAAAGCCCATTCAATTAAATCATTAAGCTTTTCTTTTATAAGATTATGAGGAAGTGTAGTGTAAAGTGTGGAAAAATCGTAGGTAGACAGACTAGAAGCACGAAAATGTCTAGATTTCAATTTATTTAAAGTAGAAGTAAAACAAAGATCAGGAATTGATACAATTAACTTACTCCACCCATAAAAGACACCAAAGGGAAAGAAATACAAACATTAAGCGACCAGACCATAATGGAAACCTAAACAAAGGAAGGCCATAAGGACAGTTACTTTCCCACAAAATGGCCATATGGCCATCCAAAACCAAAAGACACAAGTGATACACACAGTAAGTAACAAACAACAACATAAATAAATCGCCACAGAAGAGCCGCCTTGGAACGGTCAGTGGAAGATTTCCACTGGGGGGGCTTAAATCGATTTTACGTGGCCACAATCCTCGCCCTTACTTCCGTCGTGATTTAGACAAATAATTTGTTCAGTCCGCATGATGCTTCCTAACTCATCAGTGCAACATCTCCGTGAACACAAAAATTAAAGAACCACAGAGGTGAGACAACGGTGAGGACTCGACAGCAAGAAACCACTGAAATGCTGGAGCAAAAGAAAACCAACAGTTAGACTCCGATGAGCCCGACCAGAGACAGAGCATCAGGCACCAACCAACATTATCTCTCTAATTTTAAAACCTCATTCGAATTTTTTATAGACCAAAACAGATTTCTTCCTGATCTTTCAAAGACTTTATCACAATATTTAATTACATGCGTTTTAATAGCAGTAAGACAGGAAGTTAATAATTTAGAAAGTTCAGTGGTAGTGCAAGAGCTAGAATTTGCAATAAACCGTGCTTTGTAAGGTTTTTTATGAAGTTTTGGTAACCAGTATAGCGTAGGAAGCTTGTCTTGGCCTTCGTTAACACACACTTCTGGAGTTACACTTCTGAAACTGGTTTATATTGGATGGCCGTTGAAATATAGAAAAATTGGAATACTATTGGTGGACCTCAACATAACCCCAAGGTCAAAGGTCAAAAAGTATTATATTAGCATATCTTCTAAACTATAGGAGTTACACTTCTGAAACATTGTTTATCAGCTAGAATGTTCTTTGCAACTTTTTTGGTTATTGGATGGTTCTTGGAATATAGAATGAATTGGGCTACGTTTGGCATGACTTTGACCTCAATATGACCCCAAGGTCAAAGGTCAAAAAGCATGATTTTGTCATATCTCCTAAACTATTGGATTTACACTTCTGAAAATTTGCTTATTGGATGGCCCTTGGAATATAGAATAAACTGGGCTACTTTTGGGATGATCTTGACCTCATCATGACCCCAAGATCGAAAGTCGAAAAGTATTATTTTGTCATATATTCTAAACTATTGGAGTAACACTTCTGAAACTTTGGTTATTGGATGGCCCTTGGAATATAAAATGAATTGGGCTACTTTTGACATGACCCTGACCTCAACATGACCCCAAGGTCAAAGGTAAAAAAGTATGGCTTTGCCATATCTCCTAAACTATTTGAGTTACACTTCTGAAACTTTGCTTATTGGATGGCCCTTGGAATATAGAATATATTGGGCTACTTTTGGGGTGACCTCGACCTCAACATGACCCCAAGGTCAAAAAGTATTATTGTGCCATATCTCCTAAACTATTGGAGCTACACTTCTGAAACTTTGGTTATTGGATGGCCCTTGGAATATAGAATATATTGGGCTACTTTTGGGATGACCTTGACCTCAACATGACCCCAAGGTCAAAAAGTATTATTTTGCCATATCTTCTAAACTATTGGAGCTACACTTCTGAAACTTTGGTTATTGGTTGGCCCTTGGAATACAGAATCAATTGGGCTACTTTTGTTATAACCTATCTGGGCATAAATGATAAGATATGCTCTTGTGCTGAAGCATTTTACACCTGGGGATGGGGGGATGGGTTCACTGGTATGACTAGGTGTTAGTTGGTAACTGGTCAACTCGTACCCAAGTCAACTCGTACCTAAGTCAACTTGTACCTGTTTTTGGTCAACTCGTACCTGTTCTTTGGTCAACTCGTACCCCCTAGTCAACTCATACCTATTTTGGTCAACTCGTAACCCCGGGGTTGGGGTACTATATATTTTTGGCGGGGTGGAGGGTCGAACACTAGTGGAGTTAGGTCATAACTAGTCCTATGGATTCGGATTTGAGGAGCGACATGGATTTTTTTAATTGCACCCCCACCTCCTGTTCCAAAGTGCGTGCAAGGTCTGCGGTGGGGGCCAAGAGTCCAAAACCTATTTTGTTCAAACATAGTGTCAGGAACTAGAAAGTGTAGACTCAGCCATGTACATGCACCTTGGGGTAACCATCAGCAAAGACCTTACCTCCAATTCACACATAAGAAATATTACAGCCAGTGCAAACAGGACCTTCGGCTTTGTCAAAAGAAATGTTAAAACAAAAAGTCAGGAAATAAAAATGCTGGCATACAACACTTTGGTTAGGCCACAGGTAGAATATGCCTCGGCCGTTTGGAGCCCCTATACAAAAGAAACTATCAACAAGATTGAAATGTTGCAGTGTAGGGAAGCCAGTTGGGTCACAGATGATTTCTCCCCCTACAGCAGTGTTACAGACATGATGGGTGAGCTTGGATGGCGGTCACTGGAGCTAAGACGCCTTACAATGTTTTATAAAATCATTTACGGTTTGGTCGCTATACCAGTTCCGCCACAGTTCAAACGCCTAACGACAAACACGCGTCACCACTCTTTGGCTTATAGGCAGATACACACCTCTGTCTCGTATTATTAGTATTCATTTTCCCCTATGTCGGTTGTTCTTTGGAACAGGCTACTAGCTGATCTCGTCCTGGTTTCTGATCTGGACTATGTCAAGTTAAGAGTCAGCTTGATCAACCACAGGCTCCCTTAAGGTAATACTGTTTGATCCTGCTTTTAAACTCTCCTTACTAACACCCAAAATCTTTCATCTATGCTCACCTTTCTTTTATTCTTTTAACTCTGCACTATCACATTTTTACTTCTCTTACTTACACACCATGCACAACCATCCTAATAACACTCAGAAGAGTGTTGATAGATAGATAGATAGATAGATATAGATAGATAGATAGATAGATAGATAGATAGATAGATAGATAGATAGATAGATAGATAGATAGATAGATAGATAGATAGATAGATAGATAGATAGATAGATAGATAGATAGATAGATAGATAGATAGATAGAAGATAGATAGATAGATAGATAGATAGATAGATAAATAGATAGATAGATAGATAGATAGATAGATAGATAGATAGATAGATAGATAGATAGATAGATAGTTGCCTATCAAGTCAAACAGTAGAATGCTAGCCCTATGGATTCGGACTTGATGAGCGACACAGATTTTTATTTGCCACACCCCCACTCCCAATCCCAAGTGCATGCTAGGTCTGGGGCCCAGGAGTCCAAAACCTATTTTGTTCAAACATGGCCGTGTTGCCTATCAAGTCAAACAGTAGAATACAGCGGTGCTTAAATTGTGTCCCCAGGCATATCTTGGGTTCACCGGAGGCTAGAAAGAAGTACTTTGGATCCTTTGTGACATGGTTTTCACGTAGCAGGATTTGCGATGATGCCCCCATCAACCTGCTCTAGTTATTATTATTGCTATTATTCACCTTTAACCCAATCAGTACCAGAAACCCCTTGTCAAACAGTGCAGGCCCAGCTCAGACGCCGCGGAACGCGTCGTCGTCTGATCAGGGCCTACGCTGTTTGCAATAAGTTAAGCCACTTTTGAAGAAAACAGAACCTGACACCCCAAAATTTTGAAATGAACTCCTGCCATATATAAGGTGGAAGTTTCCATTGGGGTTCCATTAACACTTAAGCTAATGGTGTACTGATTAATGTAGGTGTAACCAAGAGCTGTCACTATAGGTGACCAATGCCCCCCATGGGAGCCAATTTCTGAGTTTCAAGGGGAGATAATTCAGCCAGAAATGACAACAAAGTTATGGCCCCTGGATAGAATGTAGCCCTTGTGATGGTCAATAAGTGTGTGAAGTTTCATGGGGCTAGGTCAAATACTTTTGAAGTTATGATCAAGGTTAAAGTTTTTGTGACGGACAGACAAACAAACAGACATAATGTGATGGACAGACAAACAAACAGACAGAGAGGGCAAACACTATATGCCCCGAATCAAAGATTCTTGGGGGCATAAAAAGCTATTATCGATACTAGTTTTATCTGATTGTACTTCATTAAAGACTGTTTTTGATTCCTTTGATTTTGCCGGTGAGCGGCGGTTTTTGTTCTGACAATATGCTTTCCCTTATAAAAGGGTTAATGACACGCAGGAATTTTAAGGTAAATTATTTTTTGTGCATTATTTTCTTTTGAATTGCCGATTACTGGATATATAAGAAGAACAGAATCCTTGCAGTATACTTTTCTTTTGTTTTGAAATCTCTTACAACCGCGCACCCAGCAAGTTAGCAATACGTCATGTCCCGTCGGTTCATTAAAGAGCAGATACGTCAAAAAACACTGACAAGCTACACCAGAATAGGTGTATCAAGAGACAAGAATGTCAAACTGACCGTAATCAATACTTAACATCACCATCCAATACCGGTTAACCCACAGGAGAGGGCGGAGCTAAGCGATTGTCAAAAATCTACTGCATGACGCCACGGGTCATGTAAAAAATCAATCACCAATTATCGTATATGATTTCAGTAGAGAATGTTCGCTGTGAGAGGCTTGGCAAGCAATGGAGACTCAGATCAGGTGCCACAGAACGCACCGTCTGATCGGGGTCTACACTGTTTACAAAGAAAGTGGAATTTAGGGCTTGAACGAAAGTTTGGATCTCAGTCCGGGACTATTTTCCCAGCCTACACGGGCCTCCGTGGCCTAGTGGTTAAGAGCGCTGACTCTGGATCATTTGGTCTCTCACCGCTGTGGTTCGAGCCTCGCTCGGGTCACATGTGAGACGCCATGTTCTGCAACGGAAGGTCAGGTGATTTTTCTCCGGGTACTCCGGTTTTCGCCCACCTTTTATTAACGATCGGCTCGATATGAGTGAAATAATCTTGAAAGGGCCATAAAACAAAAAAAAAAAAAAAATTCCCAGCCTACACTCGGTGGCAGTCGGGAACGCTTCCCCTTTCCGCTGGTCGCCTTTGTCGTCCGCTCGCGACTGCCGACGACTGTCCGGTCTGATTACATACATGTGCATACCTTAATCTATAATGGTTGAGTTTAGTCCTTTGCATCTCGCCTTGATTTAGTGCTTATCATACAACAGCTTGTTGAGAACTGATATATAATTACTATTGCCTAATATTTCAAACCTCCATGAAAGAATTAACCCTTTGTCCTACATTTTGCTTTCACAAAACAACTTCTTTATACACAATGTATTTTTGACACGAATCCTTGTAATTTACCCTCCCTGTGCAATTCCAATGCATACAGAAATGGTCGGCCCCCGCCCATCGGGGCTTGAAGATAAAGATGGGCTGCACGAGGCTACCACGCAGACTACACGAGTACTGGTAAAGCGCTTAGAGGCTCTAAGCCTGCCCATACAAAGCGATGCGAGGCAGCCCGCCCATACTTATAAACCCTATTGGTTTCATTGGGTGACAGGGCTTGAGATGTCATTTCATCTCAATGACGGGTAAAAGTCCCACAAAATTGGAAGCAACGTCTCCAAAATGACCTATACAGTGTTGAAGGTGACGTTAAACCTCAAATCAAACAAACAAACAGAAATGGGCACAACAGGAGGCTCAGTTATGAAGTGGCTTTAGTGTATATTTAACCCATAACAACTCCTACTTTTGCAAACAGAGATGAGGTCCTACACTGTTTGCCATGCAGCTTGTGAATAATGTTAAGAAATTTTCATGTTTGACAGTCGGCAATTGCTGAGGCTAAATATATATATTCAGCAGGATAAGGGTTAAGACTTATTGGTTTTTCTGGGTTTCTTTTTCCCGCCCATTTTTTGTCCAGTTGTGAGGAAGGTTTCAAAATTTAAAAGGGTGGGCCCATAAAATCACGAAATAACACGCAAAAATCCGCCCAAATATTTTACTAATCGTCGAGCAATTAAGTGAAAAATATATTTTTTCAGACTTTCAGTGGAATGCATACACCTTCAGGGGAGGCAACTCTTTCAAGCGTATTTTAGTCTCCCATGTCAATGAGGGTCAACTCTAAACGAAAGAATTTGCTCCTAAGGAGCAAATTCTTTCCTTTAAGAGTAGACCCCTTTTTCGTGGGACAAAGCTTATAGAAAAGCAAACAGGAAGTTCCGAAAGTTGCCCCCTTTTGAAAAATGTGGAAAATCTGCCAAGTCATTCCCATCAGATTTCATGTGACCAATAACGGACTTTAATTGACCAATAGTTCTGCTTTTCTGTTAGATTGTTTGTTTACATGATTTGAGGTTAAACATCCCCATTAACATTATTTAGGTCATTTTGGAGACATTACTTCCAGTTTTGTGTGAAATTTTTACCCGACGTTTAGATAAAATGACATTTCAATCCCTGCCGCCCAGTTAAACCGATATGGTTTATATGCTCGGATGGTCCGACTCGCCAGGGCAGGCTTTGGGAGTTTATGGCTAAAGTTAATAGACATCTGAAGCGTTGCATGTCCGACTCGCCAGGGCAGGCTTTGGGAGTTTATGGCTAAAGTTTACAGACATCTGAAGCGCCAGTATTATAGGCTGTTGTGTCAGGCAGCACCATGAACATGTGTCGCGTAAGGATCCGAAAGACTTTGGGGCTTGAACCATATGTAATTCGGGTCATTTCTCCGGCCAGTCGCAATGGCGAACTTCCACATAAAAAATGTTTATTTTCGAATCAATTTTTAAAATTCAAACTAATGCATCTGATAAAATAAAGTTCAGTTATGATTAGTTTGGTTATTCTATTTTTAAAGTTTAATAGCCAGAAATTGATTTATTTGCCAGTTTAACGCATTTTGTTATTTGTTGATGGTATGGATAATAGTGTTAGATAGGGAATCGCAATATCGACGATTCTGTATTTTTTTTTTTTTTAAATCAAAATATAGGTAATGAGCGCTTTCTTTAATTATACCCCGACATTTTCTCAACAATCAAATTACCGATAATCCAAGTGTGTGTACAAAAATCCGGGAAGCAAAACATTCAATAAGTGTTAATCAGCCACATGCTTGATTTGTCACAGCACACCCGAGTGTCGCAAGATGGACCTGTCATTTTTTTCCGCAGTCGCGATAGGCAATACCCACCAGCCTACAGACCTGAGACTGTTAAATCCTTTGATCAATTGAGCACTCGCTGTCATTTACAAAGACGAACGCGACAGGAGAAAAAATACTGGCCACAACTGGAAACTTTACGCAAAATCTGGCGTAAAAAATGCCCATAGGGGCTTGAAGAAATATATGGGCTGCACGATGCTTCCACGCAGAGCTGAATCCGGCCCGCACACTAGTACTGGTAAACGGCTTTGAGGATCTAAGTCTGTCCAGGAACCGCGGTGCGAGGCGGACCGTCCATGCTAATAAACCCTATTGGTTTCATTGGGCGACAGGGCTTGAGATGTCATTTCATCTCAATGTCGGGTAAAAGTCCCACAAAATTGGGAGCAACGTCTCCAAAATGACCTTTACAGTGTTGACGGGGACGTTAAACTTCAAATCAAACAAACAAAACTGGCGTAAAAAATACGCCGGATCCGGCATTTCCCATCATTGATGCTCAATAAAGTTCTGTTCCCAACACTGTGATTACATCTTCATAGTCTCGTAGTTCATACGAACCATAAAAACACACCTTTTTAATTTTGACCCCTACCGCTCAAAGTTGGAACTTCCTACTGTTTCTGTGAATAGCCCCGCCCATCATGGCTTGCAAAAATAGACTGGGCTGCATGATGTTTCCACGCAGAGCTGACCGAACACGAACACAGCTTAGAGGTTCTGAACCTGCCTAGGAAATGTGTTGCGAGTCAGACCGTCCATGTATATAAACCCTATAGGTTTCATTGGGCGACAGGGCTTGAGAAGTCATTTCATCTCAATGTCTGGTAAAAGTCCAACGAAATTGGAAGTGACGTCTCCAAAATGACCTATACAGTGTTGCGGCCCCCGCCCATCTGGGCTTGAAGAAATACATGGGCTGCATGATGCTTTGGTAGCCAACAATGGGTGTGGCTAAATTAATTTATTCAGCAGGATAAGGGTTAAGTCTCCAAAACGAGACATTAGTTTTTCTGGGTTTCTTCTCTTTTTTCCGCCCAATTTTTGTCCCGATAAGTTCTCAGTAACCACTAGACAGATATGAAAATGAAGTTGTGCAGGAAGATTTCAAGATTTAAAAGTGTGGACCCAACAGGTCTCCTGGGGGGCACGCAAAAATCAGTAACCGTCGAGTCGAGCAATTAAGTGACAAATATTTTTTTTTATTTATTTATTTTCTGATTTTTTTATTTATTTATTTTCTTTTCTTAAAGGAAAGAATTTGCTCCTCTCCAATTCATTCTTTCTACTATTTCTATCTATATCGGTCGAATCAACATTGGAGCGTTTTCAATACTAGTGTGATCGGTCATTGCCGATCCAGGTCTGCAGGATTGTGTGTGTGAATTCGGGTTTAACGTCGCTTTCAACAATTTTTCAGTCATATCACGACGGTGTCTGGTTGCGACAGGGAGCTCAATGCTCACATTTATAGTGCTGCCTCACTGAAGTATCATGTCCCAGACACATTACATGATACCACACCCAGTCACATTATCCTGACACTGGATCGACCAGTCCTAGCTCTACCCCGTAAATCTGAGTGCCAAACGAGGAGCAGCTAGTACCATTTTTAACGACTTTGGTATGTCGCGACCCGGGGTCGAACCCCAGACCTCCCGTTCCCCGGAGCGGACACTCTACCAACTGAGCTATCGGGGCCGGTCAGGTCTGCAGGATGAAAACATACACAGTAATCATGTAATAACGAAGAAATCTTTAAACTGCACAGGATGGGCCTCCCAGTTAACGTCCCGATGCGGAGGACGGTGCACTTTGTGGCATTCACCCGGAGGATGTTCGGACACCGCAGTTTTATTACCGCTGCCGGGAATCAAACCGGGGGCCTCTAGCATCACAGGCAGGTGCACTATACCATTGAGCTACCACGCTTGATTCAATGTCGAGTGCCGGCTCGACCACTTTAATACATGTATATACAGGGGTTCATCCATTGTTCTTTCTTGTTTCTGCTACAGCCTCGAGGTTTAAACGAGTATCCACAATCTGTTTTGAGATGAATATATATTCGCTTGTGGGTACTGCTGGTCAGAACCGCCTCGAGGTTTTGTGTGTTTTGTTTGATTTGAGGTTTAACGTCCCCGTCAACACTATAGGTCATTTTGGAGACGTTGCTTCCAATTTTGTGGGACTTTGTCCCAACATTGAGATGAAATGACATCTCAAGCCATGTCGCCACCTAGAGGTTTTAACGAGTATCCACAATCTCTGTTTTGAGCAGACTACAGATTGTGGGTACTGCTGGTTAGAACGGCTTCGAGGTTTTAACGAGTATCCACAATCTTCTTTTGAGCAGTATTAAAATCGATTGAAAAATTAACTGACAGCGCTATTATCCCGCCCACGCTTAAAACATCCAAAGACGTGTGTCAATCATCTAAAATACCGGTTCAGAAGCACGTGATGGAAAGTTCAAAACGGTGCAACAAAGCTTTCGGCACGTATTTGATATTCGTCTCAAACAACATCAAAAGTACGTCTGGGAGAAGACCGATTGCTAACTTGCCGATTGCGTTGTTGTAACCAGATTCAAGGCTTAAAGCTTTCATCAAAATGTCAGATTTGTACATTGCATGTGGTAAGGTTATTGGTAGACGTCAGCATGCTATAAGTTGCGATGTTTGTGACCGTTGGCAGCATCGTCTTTGTGGGACAGGTAATACAAATTTAATGTATACTACCTGTAAATCCCAATGTCTTTTGTAGATGGGTTTGTTTCTTGCAAAACGTATGATAAACGCGATGATTTTGAGATTGTAAATTTTCCTTTTTTGGATGGTGATGTTTCGTGTGCGCAATCATATGGTGTTTATATTTCCCAATTAATTCGATTTGCCAGAGTGTGTAGTCATGTAATTGACTTCAACACTCGTAATGAATTGTTAACGGCCAAAAGTGACCAACTCCGTATACAATTCTGATTGCTACTAGTAAAATCTTGTGAAATAGACTGCAGTCCGAAATTACAAGGCGTCCGAAAACAAATGTTTACTACTAATGATATACAGATAATTTACGGAAGAATCCACGCTTGTGGTTGATACTGACAGATTTTCGGTCTCCCTATTTGGTGACAAGAGGTGACAAGAGGTGACAAGAAGTGACAAGAGGTGACAAGAAGTGACAAGAGCTATTTTATGGTGACAAGATGTGTACAAACGCATTTTCGACCCTTTTTAAAAGTAAAATATGATATATTAAACATTTTTGCAAGCGTCTGAATACCTTTTAAGACTCCTGTGATGCGTTGCAGCCGAGTACTCGAGCCAGAAAAACGCAAACGCTCGCATGCGTATTTAAGCCTGTAAATTACTACACCCCTATCAGAAACCAAATTATTTATTGCAATATGACTAGGCAAATGATTTGTTCATGCCTGAAAATGAATTTCATACAATATAAGACACTAGAACCCCAAATGACACACTAGAATCATATCAGGGCTGTCTTCAGATTTTCTTGTCGGGAATGAATTCAAGCTGGTGACAAGAGAATGTACACGATGTGTCTCACTGTCACACAAAATTCTAATAAAATGTTATATACCTTAGCAGAGATTCATATATCAGGCTGCGCCTATGCGCAGGCTGATCCAAGTATTTTCAAAGGCACACATGCTCGATGACGCTTCAGTGCCTCTTCAGATTTTCTTGTCTGGAATAAAGTCAAGCTGGTGACAAGAGAATTTTACATGTATCAAATGATCTATTATATTTCTCCGTCACATAAAACTATACCCTCAGCAGAAAAACTAACCAGACTGCGTATATGCACAGGCTGATCCAAGTCTTGCTTGACGACGCTTCAGTGCCTCTTCAGATTTTTTTTTTTTTGGTCGGGAATAAATTCAAGTTAATTTGGTGACAAGAAAATTTTACACGTATTAGATGATATACTAAATATCTCCGTCACATAAAATATTCCCATCAGCAGAGAAAACATACCGGACTGCGCATATGTGCAGGCTGGTCCTTTCTAGGCATACTTGCTCGACGACGCTTCAGTACCTCTTCAGATTTTTTGGTACGGGAATAAAGTCAAGTTAATTTGGTGACAAGAAAATTTTACATGTATGAGATGATCTACTATATTTCTCCGTTACATAAAATTATACCCTCAATGGAGAAAACATACCAGACTGCGCATATACGCAGGATGATCCAAGTTCTTTTCTAGGCATACTTGCTCGATGACGCTTCCGTGCGTCTTGTCGGGAATAAAGTCAACATACATGTATGTGATAATCTACTCTGTTTCTCTGTCACATAAAAGTTTTAGAAAATGTATAAAACCACCACCCCCTCCCCACTCCACACCATAAAGCTACACAGCAGAGATCAGCGATTCTGATATATCAGACTGTGCAGGCTGGTATGAGTTTTCTCTGGGAGCACATGCAGAGAGAGAGAGAGAGAGAGAGAGAGAGAGAGAGAGAGAGAGAGAGAGAGAGAGAGAGAGAGAGAGAGAGAGAGAGAGAGAGAGAGAGAGAGAGAGAGAGAGAGAGAGAGAGAGAGAGAGAGAGAGAGAGAGAGAGAGAGAGAGAGAGAGAGAGAGAGAGAGAGAGAGAGAGAGAGAGAGAGAGAGAGAGAGAAAATTAAATAGACAGAAGATAATCATTAGAATAAGATTTAATTTGAAACAAATTAAAAATTTCTTTTTTTTTTTTTTTTCTTTTTATTCTTATTCTCAAGTCAAAGCTATGAATATTTTAAATAGACAGAATATATTTATTAATTTATTTAAACTCTTGTCAAAGCTATGAATTTATGATTAGCAAGCGGAGTCAAAATAATATGTCGACCGAATGCTCATAACACAAGCTTGTGATTAATCAACCGAGATGACTCAATACTGAGTGACAGCAATTATCTTAATGAGTGGCACACGCACGATTAAGGAAGGATTTGTTTGTTTGATTTTAGGTTTAACGTCCCCGTCAACACTGTATAGGTCATTTTGGAGACGTTGCTTCCAATTTTGTGGGACTTTTACCCGACACTGAGATGAAATGGCATCTCAAGCCCTGCCACCCAATGAAACCAATACGGTTTATATGCATGGACCGCTTTGCCTGGGCAGGCTTAGATCCATTAAGCAGATTACCAGTACTCGTGTGGGGGTTGGTTTCAGCTCTGCGTGGAAGCATCATGCAGCCCATCTATTTCAAGCCCCGAGGGGCGGGGGCCAGATTAAGGAAGGAAGGAAGACTTCTATCCCAACTGCTTGTTTGTTTGCATTGCGGTTTCACGGCCCAATCAACACTATTTGGGTCAGTTCAGTATTTTTTTATTTCTGCTTAAAGACATAGATAGCGGATACACGTTAAAACTTTCTCATCCTGATCTGATCCTGCCCAGGCAAAGCGGTGCGAGTCGGACCGCCCATGCTAATAAACCCTATTGGCTTCATTGGGCAACAGGGCTTGAGGTGTCAATTCATCTCATTGTCGGGTACAAGTCCCATAAAATTGGAAGCAACGGTTTCATTGGGTAACAGGGCTTGAGATGTCAATTCATCTCGTCGGGTACAAGTCCCACAAAATTCGAAGCAACGTCTCCAAAATGACCTATACAATGTTGATTAGGCAACAGGGCTTGAGATGTCAATTCATATCATTGCCGGTTACAAGTCCCACAAAATTTGAAGCAAAGTCAAACCTAAAATCAAACAAACAAATTACCCTCGAAGCGGGCCGTGATTTTTATTAATGACAGATTCTTTCTGTCATTCTTCGTCGTGCTGCATGTTTACAATTTTAACGTCCGAACTTCCGGCTTCCACTACTTTTGAAATATGACTCCGCGCAAATAGTCCGTTGTTTGTTGACTTTTCATGCTCGCTGTCTCAAAACTAATTTCTCATGGCATTATTTCCGCATTTTGATTACATGTTTTGTTTCATTTGTAATCAAAATACAAAAATGATCTTTCTTAAATTACAAACAAAACGGGAAAAGTTAATTGAATATGCATAAGGAAAGGACCCATTTTATACAGACGACCGCATAATGGGTCATTGGTGAATCTTGGAGGCGGCGTCTAACCACAGCCTTCACTGCGGGCTTCACTGTTGTCGAAAGTTAGCCCATTTTTTTCCTAAATTAATTCCTATATTTCTAGCTGACGCCCCTTAATTTTGAACCGGGATTTCGAAATAAAATCTTCGTCAGATAAGTGATAATATTACATTCAGTACAAAATGGGCTATGATTAATTATATTTGTATCAATACGCCATTAAAGTACCTTTGTATATTTTTAGAAAAAAAAAAAAAAAAAAAAAACAATATGTATATAGAGCTACAATCAGTGCACACCATTTAAGTAACTAGATAAACTTTGAAATTAAAGAAAATAGACCGTATAATAAGCTGTATTTAACTTTTGATTATCGGCCAAGCCGCTTTGTCTGGTCCTAACCCGCACACAACAGTTACAGGCCAGGTTAAGATTTTACCCCTTCAACCCTCGAGTTTCTCCAGTTCACTTTTCAGTCACTGAATTTGTACGCGTCCATTCTACACATGTAAATTGGGTGTCTAGTCAATAGTCGTCAATAGCATGTCAAACCATGTAGAACCGAATGCGGTGTATAATTATGAGCCATCTCACCAGGTTCTACACTGTTTGCATCTGTACTTGGCTATAAAGGGCTGAAAGGGTACAGACTCCTAACACTTACATGACCTAATTAAATACGAAGTACGTGACGCTAGAAACTTCACCGTACGGTAGCAAGCCAGCAATAATAAACTCCTAACAGTTATCACTGTCCAATTCTGTTATACAGGTCTAAATAACTGAATATGTAAGCACAATGTTGTGATAAATAATTAGTCACATGCCGCAAAACTTCAAACATCGCACAAAAAGTGTTTTCCTTTATTGTAGCGCACGACATAAGGCAGGTTCTTGACTAAGCCGCGAAACACATCTCAGTCAACAAGTGTAAGCTTTTACAAGAAAGTTGCGGCTATGTGTTGTCATAAAACTGGCAACTATCTCAGCAGGCACATGACGTAATTGTGACGTCACATCAACGTCGGCGCAACGTCAAGACGTTGCATCGACGTTGATTTGACGTTGCCCTAGCGACGTGTGCCTGCTGGGTAGTCATTTGCATGTTGTTTTATTTATAATGTCCAAGTAAAACGAAGATGAAAGTGTTTAACAGCCGATTCACCTCAGTTTTGTGAACCAAACTAAAAATCAGCACTCCAGCGCCATTGTCCTTATCACTTAAGAAAGTAAATCTGAATTGCACGACCCGCAGAAAAGCGACCGACTGAAGTCGGTTGATTTTCTAAGAGTGCCCTAAAATCACCGTGTCATTCTGTCAGTCTGTCTGTCCGTCCGTAACCCGTTTGTGAAAATTGGTGATAGTGACTTAACCGCTTGGAATATTTAAACAATTTTTGTCATACTGAAAGATATCAATGAGATCTAACCAATGAACTTGCGAAATATTACATTCCATTTAGTATAGCCTCGCCGAGGCGAAAAATGTGAAAATTTTCGAACTGCTTCTCCTCGGAAACCGTTGGGCCGATTGAAGTCAAATTTCATATGGGGCCTCTATGCGATGGGGGAAACCAAAATTTGCTCATGGGGTCCAGGTCACATGACCAAAATGGCCGCCAAGCCATTGTTACGAGATGGAATAGGAAACCTCTCTGGTGCTTATGCACATCTAAATTATTTTAGTAGATATATGGTAGGGCGGTGTGAGTGAAATATTTTAGGTGAAATATGGTACGCAAACTATGCGGCTCCATGAACAAGTCATGCACATATCATACGATGTATGCATGAGTGGTTTATAGAGAGCTGTTTTTACAATACAGGGGGCCGCTAAAAGGCCGAGTCCTATAGAATTTGCCTAAAAATCGCTAACCGCCAAATTGTGCCATATATGATTTTTATTCCCGTCACGTGTTGTGTGGGTGTTCGTTTTGACAGGAGTCATGTCATTGATTATAGGGTCGTTTCATCAATTTTTCCTATGGGAAATATACTATTTGAACGCAAATCCATTATCTACTCGATTTTGCTATCTGGCTTTGTTTGTGGCCGGTATCTCCACTTCCCCACGAACAAAGCAGGGTAATACGAGTAGGCATGATTTTCCGGTAGTATTCATAGATATATAAACCCTGAAAAAAGTGGACACTTTAGCAGCAGGTACTGGTACGACGCTAGGCGTTAGGGTCCAGCAAGGGCGGACAGACCGCCGTAATCAGCGCCTGCCAGGATAGAAGCAGATTCTTCTAAATCATTGTTCGTTGTAAACAAATGTGATCATGGAAGAGGTCAACTTACCTTATTTGGACGATCACTAAACGTCTAATCAGCAAACGTGATCGCTAATCCTAGGATAATCAACTATGTTGATAGACTAGTTTTACTAGTTCGCGAGAGGAAGTGTCACGCGAGTGGGGGATTCACCCCAAGTTATAAACTGGCCAGTCGCGTTTTGTGTTGATTCTTTTTTTTTTGTTTTTGTTGTTGTTTTTGTTGTTTGCTTCTGTAGGTATTCACGTCACCCGTTCCGAGCACAGAACAGTGTTTTGCCTTCGGAGCGGACGTCGTGAGTTGGCTACAGAAGCAACAAATTGTGATGTTTTGTGTTAGTAAGTGTTGTGTGTAGATACTGTAAATAATTCATGTCATTCATTTAACATCTTTCTTGTGCCTTACCCCACAGCTGCCCGTACACCTGTCAGAGATCACGCTCGGTTGTCTTGTCAGCATGGGGGTTTGCGGGACGCCGTAAACCCACATGTAACATTTGGTGTCAGTGAAGTGAGGATTTGATCTCTGGCTGGTGTTCCCGGCTGTGGAACAGCACATTGATACTCTGAATCATCAACTTTAAAAAAAAAAAAAAAAATGCATTGACAGCCACATTTAGAAATTAACTTGAATCTTCCTTCCTGCGTTGATGAAGTGCGAAACCCATGTATTCAACTGAATGGATACTGACAAGTCGATAATTTCTGAGCAGGAAGGCAAGGCAAACCCCACTTTTTCTTGGTAACGAAAAATTTAAGTAGACCCCACTTAATTGTGTTACCTGACATTCTACTAAGTTAAATTGGAGCTACTAATTGATCTTACCCACACATGGTTCTGACGTAGTGACGTTAACAATTTACTGACGTTGACATAACGGTAGCGTTAATATTTACGCAGTGGCTTGAGGTTAGGTATGACGTAATAGAAACATTAATGGTGACTTGTTATGATCGGAGTTTTGTAATGTGATAAAACTTCGGATTGTAGCATTTTACTGTAAACGTCGTCAGTTTATGACGTCATATTAGACTACCAGTACGCAACGTCATACTGTGCTGAAAGCATTTGACATTTCAAATCGCGTGTGCTTTAATAACTAACGTTTTAGTTAGATTAACGCGTATAACACATATCTTAACGTTTTAGTTAAGCCCATTCAATCATCACTGATCATAACTGATCAGTTTATAGTGGTTTTGATAGTAACGTGAGATTTACGTTATCAATAATGGAGCGTTTAATGCAAATGGGAAAGGACTTAGGTTATGAGGGGAAGGAGTTACAAGGTTTTGTTAAAGAGCAGCAGGATATTGAGCGGGCAGAAAGGCAAGAGCAAAGGGATTTAGAAAGGTTAAGGTCTGAAGAAAAGGAAAAGGAAAGGGCAGAAAAAGAAAAGGAAAGGGCAGAAAAAGAAAAGGAAAGGGCAGAAAAAGAAAAGGAAAGGGCACATGAACTAGCTATGTTGAATGTTAATAAGGAACTTGAAATGGCACGCATTAAGACTGAAAGGGAGGCAAAAGAGATTAGTGAGGCCCATTTAGAAAAAATAAAACATGGGTTTGAGCTACAGCACCAAGAATTAAGGAATCAGTTAGAAATGCAGAGAGCGAAGCTCGAGCTAGAATTTGAAAAGCAAAAAGCTGAGAAGGTGGCGCATGCCCGGGATCCTAAGTTACCTTATTTTGAAGAGGGTAAAGATAAAATGGATAGTTATTTATCTAGGTTTGAGAAATATGCTACGGCTAATAAATGGGATAAGAGTGTTTGGGCCGCGTATTTAAGTGCATTGCTCAAAGGGCGCGCACTTGATGTATATGACCGGTTGTCAAATGAGGATGCGGCGGATTATGAAAAGTTAAAGGACGCTTTATTAAAGAATTTTGACATGACAGAGCGCGGATTTAGGAAACAGTTTCGTTATAGTAGGCCCGAGAAATCAGAAACGTTCATACAGTTCAGTAGTAGACTGAGAAGTTATTTAGAAAAATGGCTTAATATGGCAAAGATAGAAAAATCTTTTCCGGCTGTCTGTGATTTCATGGCAAGGGATCAGTTCCTGGAGTCATGTAATAGAGAACTGTATGTACATCTGAAGCCAAAACAGTTTGGTAATTTAGATGAAATGGCTAGGGAGGCAGATTTGTTTGCAGAAGCGCGCGGGGGCGTATATAGTTGCATTAATAAGGGGCAACGCGATAATAGAGGCGCAGCGCAGGGTAAACAGGACAAAGTTGACTCGAACAAACCAAGTGGTAGGCCGGATATCAAGTGTAGCATATGCGGTAAGGGGCATTTAACAATTAAATGTTTTAAGAACCCCGACAGGAAACAATTGTATAGCGCAGAGGTAGGAGCAACTGGAGTTGGGGATAGCGGTGTTAAAGAAAATTTTAACACGCGCGTAGAGACTCAAGGTTCTCAGGTTAAGAATGAGAATACGCAGAATGTAGGTCGTGGTTATACACGTGGTCGTGGTAATTTTAGAGGGTCTTTTCGCGGACGCGGTAAAAATAATAGCACACCACGTGGCGCAGCACACCAAGTTAGTTTTTGTCAAACGGAAGTAACTAGGAAAGGTGATGAGATTGGAAGTATTTTTGAAAATAAGGTTGGTGATCCTTTGATTTCGGATAGGGAGGAGTGTAGTAAGGAAACTAGGGAAGGTGTCTGTTACTTCTTAAAGGCAAGGTTACCGACGGCACAAGGATTGGTTAATAATAAAAAGGTGGTTGTATTAAGAGATACTGGGTGTACAGGCTGTGTCGTTCGGAGAAGTTTGGTTTCGGATAGTCAGTTAATAGGGAAGGAATCAAATGTTACGTTGATTGATGAATCCACACAAAGGTATCCTTTGGCAATGATTGACATTGATTGTCCTTTTTTTACTGGGAAAACTGAAGCTTTGTGTATGGATGATACGTTGTACGATTTGGTTATCGGTAACATTGATGGATCAAAACTTCCTGATATGTCTCATTTCTCAGCTGCGGCTGTAACTAGGTCTCAAACTAGGCAGGATGAGAAGCCTTACAGAAAACTTAAGGTTCCCGATCAGATCATTAACGATGACAAGGAGGCTTTCAAGCAAGCTCAGGTTGATGATCCAACTTTGGAAAACATCAGGAAAAGGGTTGTATCTGGGAACAAGACTGTGAGTCGTGGTTTAAACCGAGGTGAAACTAGGTTTATTGAGAAAAAAGGGTTGGCATATAGGGAGTTCACCAAGGGTAACAAAGTCTCTTTCCAACTTGTGGTCCCTCAAAGTTTCCGAGGAAAGGTGTTGAAACTGGCTCATGAAACGCTTATGTCTGGACATATGGGTATTAGGAAGACATTGGATAGAGTTGTAACTGAGTTTTACTGGCCCGGTATTTGCGGTGATGTCGCTAGATTTTGTAAATCTTGTGATATTTGTCAGAGAACTATTCAGAAAGGTCGGGTCACTAAAGTACCTCTAGGAAAAATGCCATTGATTGATACGCCATTTAAGAGGGTGGCAGTGGACATAGTTGGTCCAATTGAGCCTCGATCTGATAGGAAATCTCGGTATATTTTAACCATGATAGATTATGCGACAAGGTATCCAGAGGCGATAGCTTTACCGAGTATTGAGACGGAACGTGTCGCGGAAGCGCTTATTGAAATGTTTAGTAGGGTTGGCATTCCTGATGAAATGTTGACTGATTGTGGATCACAGTTTACTGCTGAGGTAATGAAGGAAGTCAGCAGACTTCTTTCTCTTCAACAGTTAACGTGTAGTCCGAGACACCCAATTTGCAACGGACTGATAGAGCGTTTCCACGCTACGTTAAAGCAGATGTTACGTCGCATGTGTGCTGAACGTCCAAAAGATTGGGATAAATATCTTCCAGCCTTATTATTTGCGGTAAGGGAAGTCCCACAAGAGTCTTTAGGATACTCCCCTTTTGAGTTGTTATATGGACGTAACGTCAGAGGTCCAATGGCAATATTAAGAGAATTATGGGCTGAAGAGGTACGCGATGAGCAAGTTCTTTCGACGTATCAATACGTTATTGAGCTTAGGGAACGGTTAGAGCAGACATGCAAATTAGCGCGTGATAATTTAAAGAAGGTTCAGATTAAGCAGAAAGCTTATTATGATAAAGGCGCGAGGTCGCGTAAATTTGACGTCGGCGACAAAGTACTGTTGTTACTACCGACAGACAGTAATAAATTATTGCTTCAATGGAAAGGTCCTTATGAAGTGGTTGAGGTAGTGAACAGAATGGATTATAAGATTGACGTCAATGGAAATGTTAACACATATCACGCTAACATACTGAAGCAATATGTGGAACGTCAAAATGTGACGTCACATTGCTTGCTTTCTGTAGAGTCCACTCCGTCAACTGAAAATGATGACGTTGACGAATTCTCATTGGAAGATTGCGCTTTTCCTACTGCAAAGCAACCAGAGACGTTTAAGGACGTCAATATTTCAGAAATGTTAACGCAGGATCAGCGTAAAGAAATAGAGACGTTGATAAAAGAATACCCGGACGTACTGTCCAGTGTACCAGGACGAACTGACCAAATAGAACACGACATAAAGTTGCTGACGACGGAACCAGTGAGGTCAAAAGGTTATGCCATACCATATAAAGTACGGGATGTAATGGAAAAGGAAATTCAAGATATGTTAGATTTAGGAGTTATTGAGCCATCAATATCTCCATATTCATCCCCTGTAGTACTTGTCCCTAAAAAAGATGGTTCGGTGCGGTTCTGCATTGACTTCCGTAAACTTAATAAAGTGACGGAGTTCGATGCAGAACCAATGCCAAATATGGAGGAGGTTATAAATAGAATGTCGGGGCACAAATACTTTAGCAAATTAGATTTGTCAAAAGGTTATTGGCAGGTAAAAATGACGTCTAAGGCAAAACCCCTAACTGCGTTCGAAACCCCCAAAGGCTTGTTTCAATTCAAAACTATGCCCTTCGGTTTGGTAAACTCAGGAGCAACATTTTGCAGGTTGATGAGAAAGATTCTGTCCGAACTTTCTAACGTTGATAGCTTCGTCGATGATATGTGGATCTTTACCGAAACTTGGAAAGACCACTTGACGTCATTACGTGAAGTTTTGGATAGACTTAGGACAGCCAAGTTGACGGCAAAACCTTCCAAGTGTATGATTGGGTATAGCAGTATCGAATGTCTTGGTCACAGTGTAGCTGCTCAGTCAGTTAGACCGCAAGAAGACAAGATACAAGCTATAAAGGATGCTCCTCGACCTTCTACTAAGAGACAAATAAAGTCATTTCTTGGGTTGGCTGGTTTCTACCGCCGTTTCATTCCAAATTTCTCATCTATCGCTTCCCCGTTGACAGATTTAACTAAGAAAAGTAGACCAAACAAGATCACAGACTGGCAGGACCATCATGAAAAGGCTTTTCAGACCCTGAAGAATAGACTCACGTCTAGTCCTATTCTTCGTCTTCCTATCTTTCATGATGGGAATCCGTTCATACTCCGGACGGACGCTTCTGATGTTGGTATAGGAGCCGTTTTGCTCCAAGAATTTGAAGGGGAAGGACGACTTCCCATTGCTTATGCCAGCAAGAAACTTTTGCCTCGTGAGAAAAACTATTCTGTAATAGAGAAGGAATGTTTGGCTATTATCTGGGGTGTTGAGAAATTTCGCAAGTATCTTTACGGAGTAGAATTCCTGCTTGAGACAGACCACAAGCCCTTGTCTTATATGCAAACAGCAAAAGTTCTCAATCCTCGAATTATGCGTTGGGCAATGAAACTACAGCCGTATAGATTTCGGATTGTTGCAATTCGGGGCCAGGAAAATTTGGGGGCAGACTACCTTAGTAGGTAATTCTTCGCACGGTTGTTGTGTAAATAGCTGTCTTGTTTAGATAGGTTCATCCTATTCCATCTCTGTACACAAAGAAAAAACATTTCTGATTGTTTTTTCTCCAAAAGGGGAAACCTTTGTTACGAGATGGAATAGGAAACCTCTCTGGTGCTTATGCACATCTAAATTATTTTAGTAGATATATGGTAGGGCGGTGTGAGTGAAATATTTTAGGTGAAATATGGTACGCAAACTATGCGGCTCCATGAACAAGTCATGCACATATCATACGATGTATGCATGAGTGGTTTATAGAGAGCTGTTTTTACAATACAGGGGGCCGCTAAAAGGCCGAGTCCTATAGAATTTGCCTAAAAATCGCTAACCGCCAAATTGTGCCATATATGATTTTTATTCCCGTCACGTGTTGTGTGGGTGTTCGTTTTGACAGGAGTCATGTCATTGATTATAGGGTCGTTTCATCAATTTTTCCTATGGGAAATATACTATTTGAACGCAAATCCATTATCTACTCGATTTTGCTATCTGGCTTTGTTTGTGGCCGGTATCTCCACTTCCCCACGAACAAAGCAGGGTAATACGAGTAGGCATGATTTTCCGGTAGTATTCATAGATATATAAACCCTGAAAAAAGTGGACACTTTAGCAGCAGGTACTGGTACGACGCTAGGCGTTAGGGTCCAGCAAGGGCGGACAGACCGCCGTAATCAGCGCCTGCCAGGATAGAAGCAGATTCTTCTAAATCATTGTTCGTTGTAAACAAATGTGATCATGGAAGAGGTCAACTTACCTTATTTGGACGATCACTAAACGTCTAATCAGCAAACGTGATCGCTAATCCTAGGATAATCAACTATGTTGATAGACTAGTTTTACTAGTTCGCGAGAGGAAGTGTCACGCGAGTGGGGGATTCACCCCAAGTTATAAACTGGCCAGTCGCGTTTTGTGTTGATTCTTTTTTTTTTGTTTTTGTTGTTGTTTTTGTTGTTTGCTTCTGTAGGTATTCACGTCACCCGTTCCGAGCACAGAACAGTGTTTTGCCTTCGGAGCGGACGTCGTGAGTTGGCTACAGAAGCAACAAATTGTGATGTTTTGTGTTAGTAAGTGTTGTGTGTAGATACTGTAAATAATTCATGTCATTCATTTAACATCTTTCTTGTGCCTTACCCCACAGCTGCCCGTACACCTGTCAGAGATCACGCTCGGTTGTCTTGTCAGCATGGGGGTTTGCGGGACGCCGTAAACCCACATGTAACAGCCATATATGGTAAAAATCCTTCAAAAATAGTCTTCTCCAGAATCACTGGGCAGATTTCCACGAAACTTGATAAATTGCATCTGGGACGTAGGCCCATCATAAACTGCTAAAATGGTGACCCTGGGTTGACCTTGACCTTCGTCGTGCCTAGGTCAAACTTTGACACATATGCTTTTGTATTGGAAAAGTGAGAATGCATTTTATCCTGCAAACGATTCAGAATACAGTACTAAAGTATAAGATATATTTTTGCTCCTTACGATAAGGCGCTTTTATTGGGGGAGCCGTTTTAGGTCCAGGTCACATGACAAAAATGGCCGCCATACCCATATATGGTTACACTCATAAAGCTAAAAGCATCCGGCGGGTCGTGCCCTTCAGCTAAAGCACTGGGTTTTCACAGAATCTGTCATTTCAGTGCCTTTTGGCGATTTGATTGGTAATATAGGAAGCTACTCGTGTCACAAAATGTGTGCATATGCGCTGTAGTTGCTTCCCTTGTATTAATAATTGTATTCTCTATGTTGTTTTGAATAGAAAAATATTTTACCCATTTCTTCGACTGACTGAATAAATAAATAAATAAATAAATAAATAAATATTGAACTATTGTCCACTGAAATGTCTATATTCGGCCCCCGCCCATCGGGGCTTGAAGAAATAGATTGGCTGCATGATGCTTTCACGCACCGCACATGAGTCCTGTACAACCGCTTAGAGGATCTTAGCCTGCCCAGGCAAAACGGTGCGGGTCGGACAGTCCGTGCCTTTAAACCCTATTAGTTTCATTGGGCGGCAGGGTTTGAGATGTCAGTTCATATCAAAGTCGGGTACAAACCCCACAAAATTCGAAGCGACGTCTCAAAATGACCGTTACAGTGTTGACGCAAATAAAAAAATAAAATAAATAAAAAACAAAAAAACATGTCTATATTCTGATTAGAACCGCTTTATAAAGAGAAAAAAGAAATATTTTCTTTATTTTTGCGACTGAATAAATAAATAAATATTGAGCTACTGTTTCACTGAAACCGCTGAGCAGCCAAGCATTGCGATTGTCAGGAGCAAGCTATTCTTTTGTTACACTGGCTTTGATTAGCAAGTGTCAACCGCAGTGTTCACTCTGTGCTAGCTTTGATTAATATGCCAACAAGCCCAGTCGTTCTATAAAACAGGTAAGAAAATAAGAATCGATGCACATGTGTTTTGAACATTTAGTGCTGTCATTCTGCACTTTGGATTTATATACGATATTGTCTCTGCTAGTCATTTTGACGCTTGGAGCTATATCTTCGAAGTAAGTTTTGTTATTTTTTTCAAATTTTGGCAACATTTTGGTTTTCAAATTTAAATTGTCATTTTCGGCTGCTTTTTTGGCTATTTTTATTTTTTGGAATTTAGTTTGAACAACGCATTACGATGTCTTACCCCTGTGGAAATTGTGGCGGGGAATGTATTTTTGATGTAGTCCTGTGCGAAATTTGCGACGTTTGGTTTCATTACAGGTGTGAAAATCTTCTGAAAAAGCAATTTACGGAAATAACCAGGAAAAGAAATACTGCTGTTTGTTGACTACATCTGTTCCAAATGCACCAAAACGCCCGAAGGAACATTCGATTTCGAAAAATCTCTGAAACGCTTGCAAAATTATGCAGAATTTGGAAATTTGGAATCTGGAGCAATTTTGGAAACGATTCTGCTCCGAAATGAAGACAACACACCTGTCAATAATCGATCAAATTTGGTATATTCGTCAAAATTAACCCCCGATCGCGTGTCACAGAAAATTTTGGAAAGTCTGAACATTTCCGTGAGTGGAAAGACTCCGATCTATGTTTCTGGTGACGGTAACTGTCTGTATCATTCTATCTCGGTTGGACTTTGTGGAAACGAATCGTTATCTTCGGAAATACGCGTAAGGACCTGTTTGGAACTAATAAAAAAACGCGATGCTTACAGAAACTTACCAAACGCGAGGAACCTCTTTTGGGTTACGCCCAATTATGACGACGCGGTTAGGGCTGCTGCATGTAAGGGGGAGTTTGCAAGCGCGTGGGAAATGCAAGCTGCTGCTTCAGTCATTGGTTGTCCCATTCAGTCCGTTTATCCACCTAGAAACGGCCTTCTTGATAAAACTATGGGCATCCTTAACACTGTGTTTTCGCCAGTGTCATCAAAATCAAAAAAAAAATCCTATCATAATCATGTGGACAAGTAGTATGTACTCTTTCATCGGTTCGTGGCTGCCGAACCATTTTGTACCTCTGATTGATACACACTCTGACTCAGTTTTGGACATATATGATGTGGACGATTTTCCACTTTTGAACAGCACTTCTGTAAATGACTCTTGTAACGTATGTCCCACAATTTTTGATGACACTCCGATTTTGAGGAATTCAGAAGTAAGCGACATACATGTGGTTAACGAGTCTGAAGCTACACCCGTGACTGAAGCTGCACCCATGTCTGAAAATGCACCCGTGTCTAATAATGCACCCGTGTCTAAAACAATATCAAACACTAAGACTGCGACTCGGTCTAAAACTGCACTCAAGACCGTGTCTGATAAAGCACCCGAGTCTGATAATGCACCCATGTCTGATAATGCACCCATGTCTGATTATGCACCAGTGTCTAAAACAGTCTCCAAAGCTAAGACTGCAACTCGGTCTAAGACTGCACTCAAGAGAGAGAATGCACCCGTGTCTGATAAAGCACCCTGGTCTGAACCTGCACCCGTGTCTGATAAAGCACCTGTGTCTGATAATGCACCCATGTCTGATTATGCACCCATGTCTAAAACAGTCTCCAAAGCTGAGACTGCAACTCGGTCTAAGACTGCACCCAAGAGGAAGAATGCACCCGTGTCTGATACAGCACCCTGGTCTGAACCTGCACCTGTGTCTGAACCTGCACCTGTGTCTGATAATGCACCTATGTCTGATTATGCACCAGTGCCTAAAACAGTCTCCAAAGCTAAGACTGCAACTCGGTCTAAGACTGCACTCAAGAGGAAGAATGCACCCGTGTCTGATACAGCACCCTGGTCTGAACCTGCACCTGTGTCTGAACCTGCACCTGTGTCTGATAATGCACCCATGTCTGATTATGCACCAGTGCCTAAAACAGTCTCCAAAGCTAAGACTGCAACTCGGTCTAAGACTGCACTCAAGAGGAAGAATGCACCCATGCCTGATAAACCACCCGTGTCAGAACCTGCACCTGTGTCTGATAATGCACCCGTGTCTGATAATGCACCATGGTCTGAACCTGCACCTTTGTCTGATAATGCACCTGTGTCTGATAATGCACCATGGCCTGAACCTGCACCTTTGTCTGATAATGCACCCGTGTCTGATAAAGCACGATGGTCTGAACCTGCACCTTTGTCTGATAATGCACCCATGTCTGATAATGCACCTGTGTCTGAAAATGCTCCTGGGGCTGAAAATTCACCCTTGTCAGAATCTGCACCCATGTATGAAAATGGACATCGGTTTGAATATCTATTTGAAAACGTGTCTATGTCTTCAAATTCATCTTCTGAAAGCTCGTTACAGTCTGAAGTTTTGTCTCCACATGCACACTTTGGGTCACCTCTCGAATGTCAGTCACAGCAGGAATTATTTTGCTCTCCTTCTGTTGATTCAACCGTTCTTTCGGACAATATTGATTTGGCGGATAATGAAATTTCTGAAAATATGGAAACTAAATCATGCATCGAAAGTTTTATAGATCCGTCAAGGTGTCTGCCTTTTAGGGAAATTCCTAAAAACAAATTTTTGGACACAAACAGACTTATCGAAACTGTTTCTTCTTTTTCTAAAAGTGAAGTTTTGAAAAAGATGCCTCGATGCCAAAAAGAAAATTTTTACTTTTTGTTGGATAATACTGAAAATATTGACAAAAAAGCAGGCGGTCACGGCATGGAATTTTGGGACGATTGTGGAACCTGGGATTCTGCATCATTATCAAACAAAACAACATATTTTGTTCACTTTAACGGTCGACTGCGTTCAGTTTTGAAAAAAGACTGTATATGGAATAGAAGTAAAAAAAACAATTTGAACCTTTAGACCCACAGCCTGAGGAGAGCCAGGTTTTAATTCTGAAACGTTTTTATGCCACTTTGAAACGAGATAAAAATTACAAAAAAAAAAACGAATATCTTGGTTTGAGAACATCCCTAATTTAACTTCTGAAGAGTATAAATTCGTTTGTGTGGCAGAGTATTTGGGAACTTATCCTGTTGAAGTGTTTTCAACTCATGGGAATGCAAGAAAGACGAATCAGGAGTATATTAGGACCTCGCCAAAAACTAAAAAAAACATTTTGTTAGCTGTAAAATCTAAAAAGCCAGTTAGAGAAATCTTTAAAGAACATTTTGGATCAGATCATGCACCGCGCGACTCAAAAATGGTCGAGAACATGAAAACAAAACTATCAAAGTCAGAAAATCCAGGCAATCACCAAAATAATGCTGACGATATTCAGGCAATTTTTGGACTTACAGCAGTTGAAAATCCTTTTGTTCGTGAGGTTGTACAATTAGCTGGAAAACCGCCAAATTTAATTTGTTATACTGATATTCAACTGAAACATCTGGTGAAAGCAAGCAAAACATCTGTGGTAGGCATTTACAGAACTTTCAATTTAGGCCCCTGTTTTGTTACTACCACAGTTTTTCAGGACAATAATTTGAAAAGGAAAGGAAAAGATATTTCACCAATTCTTTTGGGACCTATAGCGTGATAGCTATGGAGCGTGATAGCTCAGTGGTTAGTGCACTTGCCTCTGATGCTAGAGGTCCCGGGTTCGATCCCCGGCAGCGGCGATAAAATTTCGGTGTCCGAACACGCTCCATTGGCATCATTTGCAGGGATGAATGTCATTAAGTGCACCGTCCTTCGGATCGGGACGTTAACTGGAGGCCCCCTGTGCAGGGAGAACCATCCCCTGTGCAGGTTAAAGATCCCTACCGTAATTACATGATTACTGTGTAGGCTTTCATCCTGCAAAACTGGAGTGTATGTAATATACACCTGCGGTAATGGTCAAATGTGACCGACGCAGTATCAGAAGATAGATAGATAGATATGTATCTGCACTGGGACGGAACTTTCCATACCTACCAACGTTTTTTCACTCATTTGGCAGCTGTTCTGGAACAACCTTTGTTTGAAACTGAATTGGGGACCAGCGATCTAATTGTAGGGTCTGACGAAGAAAAAGCTCTTGTTAAGGCAGTTAAATGCACTTTTTCAGGACGCCAAACTTACTCTTTGCACCCGCCATTTGGAAGAAAATTTGAAACGTCAGTTAAAAAATAAGATTGGCATGCCAGACAAAAAATCCGCTAAAATTGTTCAGGAAATTTTTGGCCCAGACGGACTGACAAGTTTGGATACATCAGTTTCTTTTGCGGAAAAAGCTTTGGAAGTTGAAAGAAAATACGGAGAAAATTGTGGTTCATATCTTACAAAAAAAACTGATCCCAACAATCAAAGGCCATGTATTTGAAATTACAAAATCTGATAAAAGATTACCATTGAACTGGAAAAATAATCACTGCGAGGCCATGGACCACATTTTGAAACTAAATTTGAATTGGAAACCTGCGAAAATTCCACAATTGGTAAAAATGCTTCAAAAAGAAATATTGTTTCAGGAGGCTCTGACGCGAGGTGCTCTCTGTGGAGATGGAAATTTTGAACTTTCGGCCGAAGCAATGTCTTTGAGAGTACCGATGATTATTTGGAAACAAAAGAATGAAAATGATAAGGATACACTGTTTCGGAAATTTCTGTCATTTGGAACCAAAAAAACTGTCGCAAAAATAATAACATCAACTGACGGCAAACTTGTCATTCCGTCAACCACGCCTGTAGCAAGAAAACCGGGACAATCCAGAAAAAGAGTTTGCAGGGACAAAACAGTAACCGCTCCAAAACGACGAAAATTATTAAATGAATAACCATTGTTACAATTGGCTTGCCATTTGGAAAAATCGATTCTGTAAAAAATTTTTGGATATATTTTCCTTATTAAAACCAACATGGATTGTGGGTGCACGTTAGAAAGCCCACCAAATCGTAAGCAATGTCTCCAAAAATTACCTAAACGGCGTTGACGGGACGTAAAACCTCAAAGGAAACAATGAAAATTTTCCAATAGAAATTTCTGATATTATTTATATTTTTGCTACAAACGTACATATTATTGTGCATACTCGTTAGAACGGCATCGGCAAGGCGGTTCTAACGAGTACCCAAAGACTATGTTTTGAGCAGAAATAAGAAAAATAATGTTTACACCTGTAAACCCCACTTCATATAGAGAAAACTGGGGTTTACGGGGTATACTTTATTTTTCTTATTTCTGCTACAAGACATAGGTTGTGGGTACTCGTTAGAACCGACACAATAAGGCGGATCTAACAAGCACCCAAATCCTATGTTTTGAGGATTTATAAGAAAAAAATCAAGGATTTTCATCAGAAAAGTAGCCATTTCGGAGATGTGAAAAATGCACTATGCTGCACGGGTGACTTATCATAATGGGTTCACCCCCGCCCATGATGCTTGCACGCAGAACTGAAATTGACCACACTAGTGCTGGTAAACCGCTTAGAAGGACTAAGCCTACCCAGGCAACGCAGTGTGAGTCAGATCGTCCGATGCATACAAGCCTTCTGGTTGGGCTTGAGATGTCATTTCATCTCAATGTCGGGTAAAAGTCCCAAGGTCTCCAAAATGACCGAAATAATCCTGGTTAAACCCGCTTCTATATTTGTAAAATGAGACGACATTGATACCCACGTAAAATTCACTTATTTTCTTATAAAATGAAGTGACTTTGTATAAAGAGAGGGGAGAACTTTCTTGTCGGTAAATGCGGTAAAACGTCTGAATAAAGCACGTTGCTTTTTCCTCCAAGCGCCTTTAAATTTGGCCAAAAGTAATTTCTAACTCAAGAATAACATTAAAGTTATCAATTTAAGCAATAATATAGTTTAATTTTGTGTTAGAAAGTTTCTTGTCACCATAAAAAAAGCTCTTGTCACCTCTTGTCACTTCTTGTCACTTCTTGTCACCTCTTGTCACTTCTTGTCACCAAATAGGGAGACCCCAGATTTTTGGATAAAATATATGACATTTTAGCCCACAGTTTATATTGTTAGCACCACTTCCTCCTCCAATGTGTCAAAATATTACCATTTAGGCATAAACATTTTATTTCTAAACTTATGAACAAGGGAGTTAATTTATGCAGGGGCGCAAAATAAACCACAAAAAGGCGCACACTAATGTCCGGGATGTCCAGAATATATGGTCGTTTCGCCCGTGAGTCGTTTCGCCCAGAATCAGAATCAGAATCAGAATTGTTACTTGTGACACGTCAAATGACATTCATACACCTGGACCTGTGATGTGGGAAGTTAGTCCCTAGCTCTAACCAAAGAGGTAAATTTAGCTACACAATCATCAGCACCTTCAGCTGTCGAAATAATCGAATCGGGAAGGGCATTCCAATCTCTAATGGTTCTGGGGAAGAACGACTTTTTAATATGTAAATAGGCTTAGCCTAAGAGCGAGCACAGCATAGCATACACGAGTCTATGCAACTAAATAATTCCACGAAACTGATGCTGTAATAACAAAGCATAGTAGCTCATAAACAGTGATAAGGATAAAAACTTTATTTAACTTAACATATCTGAAAGATATCTGATTCTGATATCTTTCAGAAACAAGTAACATCAACTGCATGACATAGCCTGGGATCGAGACCTACAACCTCATCCCAAAGCGGACACTCCACCACTGAGCCATCAAAGCTGGTAACACCACAGTTACATCAGAACTAGAATATGGTAGTTTTTTTTTTTGTTGTTTATGTTTTACGGCCCTTTCAAGATTATTTCACTTACATCGAGTCGATCGTTAATCAGAGGTGGGCGAAAACCGGGGTACCTGGAGAAAAAACACCCGACCTTCCGTTGCACATGTAACCCAAGCGAGGCTCAAACCACAGCGGTGAGACACCTAATGATCAAGAGTCAGCGCTCTTAACCACTAAGCCATGGAGGCCCGTAAAGAATATGATAGGAGACGTTGTCTTTGAATTTTTGGCTTTCTGACATTTTTAATTCTGATTTACATTCAGTCTGCTGTGGTAACCAAAAAAGTATGGAATATTTTGGATCAGGGCACTGATTCTAAGCCGTTACAGGCTAGAAAGAGGTAAATGCATCTCCTGTATATACCCACAAATGGTTTGTTTTCAAATGTATTTTCTGGGAAAAAAAATAACAACAACAAAAAACAAACAAATAAAGAACATATATTAGATACTGGGATGCAGGAAAAAATGTGCTGATTTTTAGTTTTCCTTTGTTTTGGAAGACACAAATCTCATAGTCTCCTCAATAAAGTTTTCCAACTGCAATAATGTGCAACAAGAGACTCTACATGGCTTTCATAGACCAGGAGAAGGCATTTAATCAAGTACTCTGGAAGATAATCTGGTTGGCACTGCAAACTTGGAGTGGACAACTGGATTTTGCAACCGGTCGAGGGGGTGTACATGTATGCTAATGTGGGGAACCGTGTCCGTGTTCATCAAGGCCCTGTTCTCAGCCCACTGCTTTTCATCAGTGTGCTTGAAAAACAGAAGTGAAGGCAATGACACACAAGTTCCACTCTGGAGTCCCCTGGGAGGACCTGTATGCTGATGACCTCGTCATCATAGCTGAATCGCTTGAGGAAAGTGCCAGGAGGCGCTTCACTTGGAAAGAAGCAATGGAGGAGAAAGGGCTGAGAGATAATGTCGGAAAGATGAAAATCATGGTCTATGGTACTGGCCTAGACCCCCTGCATCTGTGGTACTGGCCTAGACCCACTGCAGAGGCCAGGTGAGTTCCCATGTGTTATATGTCACACTGGAGTGGGCAATACATTTCGCGATGGCTGCATTTTCTGGGAGCACGAGAAATTCAGTGGGCTAATGCGCTTGACAGAGAACCCTGATTATCGGTGTACATAGTGCCAAAGAACTACACGCCCCTTAGACGGCAGACCCAGGGGGGGCAACTATGAACGTTGCCTGCTACATAGGCTGGGACTATTTTTTTCGGTGGGGTGGAGGGGGGGGTCACAATTGTATATTTAAGCATTTTTTGTGTGGGGGTTTTGGGGGTAGGAAGAACCTGGTATTTTTATGGGTCTGGCCATTTAGCAGATATTTTTTTGTAGGGGGACTATCAAATATATTTGGTATATTTGGCTTTAAATGCTTAATGCGTGTTGTTGACACATTATATCACCCATCTCAGAAGCTGATTTAATTATGTTTTTGTTTTCCTTGCTGCACAAAAATTCAGTTGCGTTATAGTTATTACAGAGCTATACTGTTAGGAACTGTTTTAAGCTCTTTTGTTACCAAATACAATCATTATAGGCAAAAATGACTGAAAACACGTTATCTTCACAGAAGACAAGTCTATACCTGTATAGTTTGGGAATATTTTTTGGGTATGCTAAAATTTGCAGAATATTGTTTGGGTCTGATACCGTATAGGGAAGTCCAAGGTGGACCTGGCAAGCTAGAGGTGAGGTAGCTTCCTTTTGCTACCAAGGAGACATACTCTCAACAACGGATGGCTGTGATCTTTCGACCACATCACGTGAAACAGCCTGGAAGAAAATCAACGAACGGCTACCAGTTCTCTCTTCCCATCACATGTCGTTCAAGACACGTTGCCGTGTGTAAAGCTCTTGTGCGAGTGCGGTGTTCCATGCTAGTGACACTTGGCCATTGATAAAGCCAAACCTCCAGCGTCTCTGCAGCGGAATGACATGCCAATGATCAGACAGATCTGCAATGTCCATTGAGGACCTGACCTTATCCTGAATGAGAGAAGGCTCCGCTGGTATGGACATGTGAAACACTCCAACAGTGCATTCGAGGCTGGCTGTGACATAAAGGTAGATGAAAAGCAAGGGCCTTGGGGGCCCTAAGACGACCAGACGCCAAGTTTTATAGCGTCTGAGAATCATGGTCCGTCAAATCAGTCAAAGTCTGTACATCTAATTCATTGACAGCAAGAAATGGATGCGATTAAATTTCGTCTTTGATTTAGAAAACAGTGTAGACCGAGATCAGACGTCGCACTTAGCGGCCCAGATCAGACGCCAAGGTTTGCGCAGCTACTGATCATAATGGTCCGTCAAAGTTCGTACACCTAATTCATTGCTAGCAAGAAATGGATGCGGTTAAATTTCCTCGTTGTTTAAGCAAATAGTGTAGACCAAGATCAGATGTAGCATTTTGCGGCCCAGATCAGACGACACGTTTTGCAGCGTCTGATCATTTGAGTCTACACTGTTTGACTATGTCCCACAAATAGGACGCTAGGCATAAATGGATTAAATATCTGGGTTAAATATCTGATCTGCCAGTGGATCTACACTATCTGCCAATGTCCCACAAGTGGGACTCAAGGCATATATGTGTTAAAGCTTTGATCAAGATCTACACTGTTTGCCAATGACCCAACAATTGGGCGCTAGGCATATATGTGTTAAACCGTTGACCAAGTTCTACACTGTTTGCCGTAATTAGAGATTCTTTGAGATCTTCTATAAATTAGTCATGTTGTGTGCACTCATTAGAACTGCCTCAATGAGGTGTATGAAAAGATTGTTTTATATTCTTTTAGAACTGAACTTAAAATTTTTATATATATCAATCGTTATCAATTAGTGATCACGACAAACAGAGATACTATGAAAATGCACAACTACCCCAACATCCAGGACACAACCGGGAATTTCCTGGACAAATTAACTTCAGAAATGGACCCCTAAAATATTCAAAACGAAAAATATCTTTTAATAATCTTTTAGAATGGAGCTAAAACTTTTATTTGATACTAATTTTATTAATTTCTGACGACCCGAAGTTGAGATATTAGGGTTAACGCACCACTACCCCAAAATCCAGGACAAAATCCGAGAATTTTCCGGACAAATTAACTAAATAAATGGACCCCTAAAACGTTTAAAAAGTAAATTATTTTTTAATAATCTTTTAGAATGGAGCTTAAAATTTTATTTGATACTAATTTTATTAATTTCTGACCACCCGAAGTGGAGAAATTAGGAATAACGCATCACTACCCCCCATTTCCCGGACAATTCCCGGCGATTTCCCGGGCAATTCCCGGACATTAGTGTTCGCCGACTGTCAGCCTCGTTTTCGCCCCATTAAACAACTTCCGGAAGACAGATGGAAGAAAAATGGTCAGATCGATCTAAGCTTTAAAGTATGTAGGGCTGTATGTTAATTTTCTTGGTCAGATTCTCTACCGTAGAGCTCACTTCGTTCGCGATGCGCTTCGCGCATCGCGAGCTGTGCTCGCTATAAATGTCAGTTCTTGCAGTAAGGGTCTGAAACGCCAACGAATGGTGATTTCTACAGTGTCTAGCTGGGGGAACAAGGTCATCTGTTGGAATGCTAGCAGCACCCTTTAGACCTTTGTATAAAAGGATTAGCCTACTGTCTTTTCTCCTTTTCTTTAGAGACTCCCATTTTAATTTTCCAAGTATTCCAGTTATGCTCCCAGTTTCAAAGCAGTAATTGCCTGTAACAAATCTAGCAGCTCTATTCTGAACTTTCTCAATTTCATCGTTAAGGACCACTCCACTGGGGTCCCAGATACAACTACCATATTCCAAGATTGGGCGAACAAGACCTTTATATGGGGAAGGTATAATTTGAGGACTTTTACTGGAGGACCAGAGGACTGAGGACCAAGTCCTCTAGAGGACCAGGGTATAATTTGAGGACCAAATACAGGAGGACCAGTGCTTTAATAAGCCATATAATGGCTATGATAATTGAAGATAAATTACTGTTTATTGAAAATGACACCTACTGGTATGGTATATCACCTCATGGGCATATGTAAAAAAAAATAAATAAATAAATAAAAAAGAAAATTAAATAGAATATATAAATTGAAAAACATGTTATTATGCTCAGGAAATTTTTCACTATAAAATTTCATGAAATATATTTTTGGCAACTTGTTACCCTGATAAAAAATGTGTTAATCTGTTATTTTTTTAATTCACAAACTGCATGATGAACAGTGAAGATCCTGATCAGATGGCATCTTGCTACTCATTTAAAAATTTTCACTTGAAGTTAGAATTTCTCTACAGTAAGTACTTTCTTTGTACTTAATATAAGCTACCTGGTAAAAATTTACAAACTACATGATGAACAGTGAAGATCCTGATCAGATGGTATCTTGTTACTCTTTTAAAATGTTCACTTAAACATCACGAAAACACGCCAATATAATTTTGACCCCCTTGAACCACTTTTATATAGTAAAACTGGGGTTTACAGGGGTAAACCTTATTTTTCTTATTTCTGCTCTAAAATATATAGATTGTGGGTACTCGTTAGAACCACCTCTATATTTTGAGCAGAAATAAGAAAACTATCACAATTTTTTTTTCGTTTTTTCGGCGGTAAAGTACAGAATATAAGCTATCTGTTAAATTCACAAAGTGCATGATGAACAGTGAAGTTAAAAGCTATCTGTTAAATTCACAAACTGCATGATGAACAGTGAAGATCCTGATCAGATGGCATCTTGTTACTCTTTTAAAAATGTTCACTTAAAAGCTGTCTGTTAAATTCACAAACTGCATGATGAACAGTGAAGATCCTGATCAGAAGTCATCTTGTTACTCTTTTAAAAATGTTCACTTAAAAGCTATCTGTTAAATTCACAAACTGCATGATGAACAGTGAAGATCCTGATCAGATGGCATCTTGTTACTCTTTTAAAAATGTTCACTTAAAAGCTGTCTGTTAAATTCACAAACTGCATGATGAACAGTGAAGATCCTGATCAGATGGCATCTTGTTACTCTTTGAAAAATGTTCACTTAAAAGCTATCTGTTAAATTCACAAACTGCACAAACTGCACAAATTCACAAACTGCATGGTGAACAGTGAAGATCCTGATCAGATGGCATATTTTTAATCTTTTAAAAATGTTCACTTAAAAGCTATCTGTTAAATTCACAAACTGCATGAAGAACAGTGAAGATCCTGATCAAATGGCTTATCTGGAGCTAAACAGTTTGCAAATGTAGGAATTGTCTTGTTCAGCGGGATAAGTGGAAAAAAAATAAATAAATTGAAGGAAAACATGTGATAAAAAGAAATTCTTCACCATATAAGTAAATTTCATATATTTTAGGCAATGTGTTACTCTTTTAAAAAAGTATGTTCAGTTCTAATGGAAATTTCTCTACTAGGAAAAAAAAAAAAAAAAAAAAAAAAACAGTTATTTATTTATTTCATTTATTTATTTATTTATTTATTTTTTTTTTGTAGGGCAGTTTGGTCAAATTATTTTTTCCTAGTGGTTTTATCTATTCCTATTCTATCAGTCATTTTATTACTTACTGGAAATGGCATTTTTTTTTTTTTTTGTTTTGTTTTCATTTTTTAAGACGGCCAAGTATTACATTCAGACATATGTATGGAAAAAAAACTTTTAATCTTATATCTTAAGCACCAAGCATTACCTCATAGCAGATGGCATTCAATTTTTTTTCTTTTGTTTGTTTTCAGAGAACAACATTTCCATAGGACTCATTTATGAAAAATGCTAAACAAGAGTTTCTTTGAGAAGTAAAGAAAAAGGCTTGAAATTGCAATGGTTGTGATTGGCAGTTTAATGGTTATTTGTAGGTGGGGCTTATCCTATTGTAGGTGGGGCAAAGTTATATATTGTATTTTTAGAAAACTTTGTCATCGCTCTAGCGCCTACATTTCTTCACTGATTTCAATATTACTTCACACAAATGTTGCTTATGACAATACCTCGAACGAGTTCGACTTTCAAGGTCAAGGTCACTGTGGCTATTTTTAGAAAAACTTTGTCATTGCTCTAGCGCTTACATTTTTTTCACCAATTTCAATATTACTTCACACAAATGTTCCTTATAACAATATCTCTAGTGAGTTCCACTTTCAAGGTCAAGGTCACTGTGGCTATTTTTAGAAAAAACTTTGTCATGGCTCTAGCGCTTACATTTCTTACCCATTTCAATCTAACTTCACACAAATGTTCCTTATGACAATACCTCGAGCGAGTTTGACTTTCAAGGTCAAGGTCACTGTGGCTATTTTTAGAAAAACTTTGTCATTGCTCTAGTGCTTACATTTTTTCACCAATTTCAATAGAACTTCACACAAATGTTCCTTATGACAATATCTCGAGCTATTTAGACTTTCAAGGTCAAGGTCACTGTGGCTATTTTTAGAAAAACTTTGTCATCGCTCTAGCGCCTACATTTAATGATGGATTGTAATAGAACTTCACACAAATGTTTCTTATGATAATATCTCGACTTACTTCGACTTTCAAGGTCATGACCTCAAAGTCAAGGTCACTGTGGCTATCTTTAGAAAAACTTTGTCATCGCTCTACCGCCTACATTTATTAACAGATTTTAATATAACTTCACACAAAAGATGCTTATGATAATATCTTGAGCAAGATCAACTTTCGTGGTCATGGCCTAAAGTCAAGGTCACTATGGCTATTTTTAGAGAAACGTCATCACTCTAGAATGTACATTTAGTGGAGGATTTTTAAACAAACTTTACACAAATTTTGCATATGATAATATCTCAAGCAAGTTGGACTTTTGCCATTTCAGTGTTTTCCACACACAAAGTTGTCTAGTGCGAGGGGATTTGTATCGCATGCGATGCCTTGTTTTTATTTTGCATGAATGTTCCTTGGGCGGACCTCTTTTAGATTCCTTGAAGAAATTTTGATCCGACAAAAAACATGGCCGCCATGGGCGGGGCTTATTTTCACTATTTAACATATAATGTAATGCTAAAAAATCTTCTTCTGCAAAAGTACTTGTGGGATTTCATTGTAATTTGCATGAATTGTCCTTGGGTGGACTGTTGTCAGATTCCTTGAAAAAAATTTGATCTTACAAAAAAACATGGCCGCCATGGGCGAGGCTTATTTTCACTATATAACATATATTGTAATGCTGAAAATATTTTCTGCAAAAGTTCTTGTTTTATTTCATAGTTATTTGGCACGCATGTTCCTTGGGTGGACCTCTGTCAGGTTCCTTGAAGAAATTTTGATCCGACAAAAAACATGGCTGCAGTGGGCGGGGTTTATTTTCACTATATAACATATAGTGTAATGTTAAAAAAGTCTTCTCTTCTTCAAAAGTTCTTGTTTATTTATTTATTTATTTATTTAAAAGTACCTTCCTGTATCTGAATTAATCTCCTCCAATTTTGCTGACTATCACATATCTATAGAGGTCCACCTACAAATTGTCATTCTAAAATTCAAAACATCAGAAATTTCACTTGCCCATCACACTGGTGATAGAACTGATGTTTACAACACAAACTCTATTTATACGACTTGATGTTTCAAAATAAATTCAAAATACTGAGGGATATTGATTTATTAGACCTAATTATACTACAGTGTCAACAGTTCTCCAGATCCCTGAGGGTTAAAATGGCTTAGTTGAAAAGGGAGGCATACCGAATCCGACGGAGGAAAAGAAAAAATAAATAAAGAAAGAAATAAAAACATAAATCTGTTCATTTTTTAGCTCCACTGGCCAAAGACCGGCGGGTCTTATGTTATATGTTATGGCCCTGTGTCTGTTGTGCGTCTGTGCGGTTGTGCATCCGTGCGTTAACTTTTTTCTTAAAACATTTCCTCCTTAACTACTTGGTCGATTGTAACCAAACATCACAGGAATGTTTCTCACATAGTCCTCTTCTGAATTCCTTCAAAGAGTTTTGTTACATGCAGAACAAAATGGCATCGAAACCAAAAAAAAATATTTAAAAATCTTCTCCTCCAAAACCGCTCAATGGATTTTATTCTTATTTTGCATGAATGTTCCTTGGGTGGACCTCTGTCAGATTCCTTGAAGAAATTCGGATCAGACAAAAAACATGGCCACCATGGCCATGCCCCACATGACTGCCATGGCCATGTCCCTTGGCTCATTAGCTTTCAAAGACTTATATGGGGAAAAGTTTTAAAAATCTTCTCCTCCAGAACCGCTCAACTTAATGGATTTCATTCTTACTTTGCATGAATGTTCCTTGGGTGGACCTCTGTCAGATTCCTTGGAGCAATTTTGATCAGACAAAAACATGGCCACCATGGACACGCCCATTGGCTAATTAGCTTCCATAGACTCATAAAGTGATTTTTTTTAATCTTCTCCTCCAAAACCGCTAAATGGATTTCCTTCTTAATTTTCATGAATGTTCCTTGTGTCTACCATTGTCAGATTCATTGAAGAAATTTTGATCAGACAAAAAACATGGCCGCCATGGCCACCACCTTTGGCTCATTAGCTTCCATAGACCAACCAGAGGACCATTGGTCCTGAATCGCTCACCTGACTTTTCTGAGGAAGTCCTCAAAGACTTTAATATGTGATCTTTGGCCAAGAGGGACCGAAGGTCTGTGTAACTGGGTGAGGATCTCAACTGTTTCCGAGATATTAAGCATTCAATGCAATAAAGGGAGTTGGCCCCCAGCCCCCCCCCCACCCCCCCCCCCCCACTGGAACCGTAGGTCCAACGGTCCATTACACTGAATGCGACAAGAATATATATGGTTTATGGATGGGGATCTTAACCGTTTCCGAGATATTAAGCATTTTGTGGAAAAAGGGGGTTAGGCTTGCCCCCCTCCCTCACCCAGGGACCCCCGGGTCCAAAGGTCCATGTCTGTTACGAGATGGAATAGGGAACCTCTCTGGTGCTTATGCACATCTAAATTATTTTAGTAAATATATGGTAGGACGGTGCGAGTGAAATATTTTAGGTGAAATATGGTACGCAAACTGTGCGGCTCCATGAACAAGTCATGCACATATCATACGATGTATGCATGAGTGGTTTATAGAGAGCTGTTTTTACAATACAGGGGGCCGCTAAAAGGCAGAGTCCTATAGAATTTGCCTAAAAATCGCCAACCGCCAAATTGTGCCATATATGATTTTATTCCCGTCACGTGTTGTGTGGGTGTTCGTTTTGACAGGAGTCATGTCATTGATTATAGGGTCGTTTCATCAATTTTTCCTATGGGAAATATACTATTTGAACGCAAATCCATTATCTACTCGATTTTTGCTATCTGGCTTTGTTTGTGGCCGGTATCTCCACCTCGCCACGAATTGAGCAAGGTAATATGAGTAAGCATGATTTTCCGGTAGTATTCATAGATATATAAACCCTGAAAAAAGCGGACACTTTAGCAGCAGGTCAAGTTGTAAGAGTGAACACAACATTGTGACGGGGAAATAGAAAGTATATTGAAAGGTATGTTAAATCTATGTTTAGTATTATTTTTGTATGAACATGCTTGTAGGTTTTGGAGGGGTTTACTTCTAGTATACCCCAACTTTCTGAAGCCTATTCTGAATTCACTGTTGTGGCCTGTAGTGATTAGGCTACTAGCTTTGCCAGCTAGACGTCGCAGAATTGATCCCAGGCTTCTCCAGTAGTAGAATGAGTCTTTCTAAGTGAGGTCCTGTCTCATGCTGACCCTAGATGTTGGTGAGACGTAAAGTTTGGACACCCGCTCATTCTAGATTCATTTAGGCTTTTAGACCCCTTTTGTAGAATGTAATTAATAAACGCCGGGTCACTTGTTTGATCCATGACTTGTGACTAGCTGTGGTTAGAAAACCGTGGTTCCGTCCCAATATGATATTAGGTGTAGAGGGGACGTAAACTTAAGACGGGTTTAACCACATCTTCATCATCAGGGCAAACTCTTACAAGAGCCTGTTGGGTTATCCGTGATGATGAACCGTAATGAATTTTATTTTACAAGCATGTTCACGTTGATTAGAAATAATTTTGTTCAAGAAGAATTACGAGTTCATTTTGTAATGATGCCGTTTTTGTCTGATAACTCAGTTTGTGCATGTATGTACATATAAAGAACGTGATGATGATAAGTGGGAGTGTTTGGTCGCCACACGTCATAACGGCCTGAGCGGCGGGGATGACGTCAGCTGCGTCATCGGCGTCGCGAGGACGGTTGTGACGGGGTGCCTACCAAATACAGAGTGAATTTACGGCAAACAGTGTTGGCCCTTATGAGACACTAACAAATGTTGTGGATTATAGATAAATCTTCTGTTTGTAGTTTCTATCTGTTATTAATGTAATGAATTTGTGAATAGCTATATTTGTGAGCCGTGTTGCGGAGAAGGATATGAAATAGAGATTGTTATGTTTCCTGTAATTGGCGGCTGACCAGGTAGCGCAAAGGCGTGGTCTGTTCAACTGCCTCTTACTTGTGATAATGTAGTGAGCACAAATTTGATGAGTATTATGCTCAGTAGTAGTGAGCATTAATTGATTTCTGTAGTGCTCAGTAAGGAAACATGAACTTTGAGTATTATTGTGTCAAGCGCTGGGTGCTGATAATTTGATGCACAGTCAAGTTGAGTTCTGCTGTACGGTTATTTGTCGCATGCACTAATCAGCCTGTATGTCTGGTCGGCGCATGCGCAATAACGGTGTATGCATGAACATATTCTTACTTCTCCGGGAGGGGGATCATGATATAGCATGTATGTTTTGTGACTCGTATCTTAGTCCAGTTATCGTAATTTGCAGGCACGACAATGTGTGACCTGCTGCTCCCTGCTTCATAGCAGCAGGTACTGGTACGACGCTAGGCGTTAGGGTCCAGCAAGGGCGGACAGACCGCCGTAATCAGCGCCTTCCAGGGTAGAAGCAGAATCTCGATCGTTGTTCGTTGTAAACAAATGTGAGACCATGGAAGAGGTCATCTTACCTGCAGGTTATTTGGACGATCACTAAACCTCTTGTCATAGATGTAGTTTTTTCGGTTCGGTTCGGTTCTGTGTTTCGCGTTTCCGACGCACGGTAGCTAGGTCACTAGCTTGATGTAATGACCTTCACTTTGCAATAAATTTAGAACCGAAACACGTTGGCATGCTTTAAATGCCAGTAACGGTAAATATCTTGTTTTTAACCTATCATTATCATGTTTTTAGCGTTGCCAGGGTGAATGCTTGTGTATGGTTGGCTGTTTTAATTCTCTAACCCTGCATGTGACCTTCTGCACACTTCTCACCACAAATTTTACCGCGTCAAGTCAGTTGGACTTCAGATAGCAAAGAGAGCAGTTCAATTGCTCAACTGGCTCAACCGGCTCACTACAGTACTATCTCTGATAGACAGTCATTGTCTATCTGGTAGTATCATTTAAAGATGTCATAGCCAGGTATGAATTTCTTGTTCCTTAGCTAGTTTATTTTATTGCTCTTCCCCTGTTCTTTATTCTGAATATTGTGCATATTCTGTAATTTGCCATTTTGCGCTTACTTGCATATTTCCGCTGTTGTTCATGTTTTACTATTGAACCTTTCGCCATGCTATTTGCATTCACACAATACAGCGTAAGCTTATTAGGGCTTCTTCCCTAGCTTATTCTGTAACTTTATTCTCGAGTGCTCTATTGCCTCAACATGTGTCAGAATTCCATTGCCATGAGATTCTTCACATGCTTCAGAGTTCCCCCTAAGCCGCCATCTTCATTGTCAACCTTTCATCTGGCTCGGGGTGCCTTTACGGGTGTATTCACGGCCCAAAATCCCCACTCATCCCTGCATTTCATCCCTGTCGAGTGTGTCATGTTGAGTACTGTGTCCTGTAAATGTCTACTGCTGTCATTCATCCATGTTAATGGTGGATAAATAATTATTGTACTGCTACATATATAGCAGTACATGTATTATTTTGTATTGTAATGTCATGTAAATAGTGTATTGTCAATCGTGTTTGTTTGTTTGTAGGACACCCTTTTTCATCAACCAACATTAAACCCTCAGTCCTAATCGTTGTTGGGTTAGTCTTTAAACCCCTGGTGCTCACCCGGCGACACATGGCGCCCACTACAGATTCGAACTTACTATAGGGGTGTTCTGGGCTACAATCTTCAGGATTCAATCATCATCATCATGACCATGCTGGAACTTGTGTCACTTCATGTGTTAGTGGTGAAGATATGGCCATTATTTTTTTTTAAGTGTGCACACAATTTTTTTTTCTCAGTCTTATCGTGTAATTATGGACACTGGAATGGCCAGTGATTTTCATCTGCATGGACACTGGTATTTCCAGTGATTTATTCATGGACACTGGCATATCCAGTGATTTTTTATCATAAGTGATGTTTTTCTTCAGTGATTTTTTCTCCAGTGATTTAAGGATTTTTCATCAATCCTAATATTTATACATGTTATATCCACCGTGTGATGAATGACATGTCATTTGTATGTTTATATGTTGATTATATTTTTCTATATATTATATACAGTATTTAAATTATTGTATATATTATATATGTATTTCATATATATATTGCCATATATGTGAAATATATATATTGTGGAAATTTTTCTATATAATATATATGTGATTTGAATTGTCCTATATATTATATAGGTTTTTGGAATTTTTCTATATATTATATATGTTTTATGTTTTTTTTCTATATATGTCATGTTATGTGTGTAGTGAATCTGTGATATTTGTATGAATACTTATTTATTCATACTATTAGTCTATTAGTACAAATTTGTGCACAGTATTATCGTCACACATTTTTGTTAAAAATTTAACTTTTCTGTGTTGACGATAGTACAGAAAAAACCCAGTGGGAAAGTAGTCATAGATATTTGTGTATTTTTCTACTTTCTGTTTTTTTTCTGCACTCACTAACTAACCGGCTAATATTTCAGTTTCAGGATGGATGTGGTGACTGCGTGATTTTAACTTGATCATTTTTTTCTCATTCACTTTCAATTTTCTGGAATTTTATTATTCATATTTTGTTGTAGGTACTCGTTGTTTCCTGAATAGTTCTTAAGTACAATAATGTCACAGAAAACAGTAGTCAAAAGATAAGGTACAACAGACAGGTAGGAACTTTATTTTTTCAATTTTACTTGGAAATAGATATGAGTTTGTTCTCGTCTGTCTGTCCGTCCGTCTGTCTGACTACAACTGCAACTGCACTTTGGTGTTATCATTGTCCGTCGTGTGTTACACTTGTGTGACATAGAAACATTGGTTTAACATAGCATACTGCTATAGCATTGCATACTGCTATAACATAGCATCATGTATAACATCATGTTATAACATCATGGTATAACATGAATGTTATATAACTGCAACTGCATTTTTGTGACTATTTTTTGTACGTGAATTTACATTGTTATTTATGCTTAGGCTTTAGTGTTTAAGTAAGTTTATGTTATATTACTCAATTGAGTTGAGCAATCAAGTCAACTTGTATAGCTGCAACTGCAGTTGACTGAACTTGTGATTTTTTTCTTTCAATTGTGTTGTGTATTTGACTTTGAATTTTTTTTTTTGTGCATCTGTGATTGAATTTTTTTTTTTTGAAATCAACTTAGTGTGTGTATTAGACACAGTGTATAACTGCAACTGCAGACTTAGATTACTTGCTTTCTGTGACAATATAGTGCTTATACCTTGAACAACTTCATTAATTTCTTTAAAAAAATATTTTAAATGAGTAAGGCTAAAATTGAAAAATACTTAGATAAATCTTTAAATTTCAAAGGGAGACTACACAAGCATGCTATTTTGTTGTCTGACAGTAAGGGCTTTAGTTTAAAACCGCATGTAGATTTATTAAAGGAATTTAATCATAACATTGAAATTATTTGTGAATCCGGAGCTCAGTTACAGAGATATTTGAATTGGTTACATAGAAATTTATCTAAAAAAGTTCTTCAACATGGACAGCTGGTTCTTTACATATTTTTAGGCACTTGTGATTTGACTTGTAAATTTGGCAGATTTATCCAGCTGCGACATTCAGATGAATTTAAAGCCTTTACTTATATACAATGTCAGTTAACAAAATATCTTAACTTTGTTTCCAATTTTCCCTCAGTTCAGATTGTCTTCTTTGAAATTCCATACTATTCCATCGTTTCATGGAATAAGGCCAAAGAACGGGCCTCCGTGGCCTAATGGATAAGAGCGCTGACTCTTAGTCATTAGGTCTCTCACCGCCGTGGGTTCGAGCCTCGCTCGGGTCACGTGTGAGACGCCAAGTTCTGCAACGGAAGGTCAGGTGGTTTTTCTCCGGGTACTCCGGTTTTCGCCCACCTATGATTAACGATCGGCTCGATATGAGTGAAATAATCTTGAAAGGGCCGTAAAACCCAAACCAAAAAAAAAAAAAAAATAAGGCCAAAGGGCATAAAGATCCTGATTTTTTTCATTCTCAGGATTTGAAACTTTCACGAACAATTTCTGTCATTAATGAATTGATTCGTGAAATTAATGATAGACATTGTGTAGCCTCCCCTAGCTTTAAAATAGATCTTTTGAAGTTTAGGAAATCAAAGGGGGGTAAACAAAGGAAGTCTTTGAATTTTAAAAATTACAAAGACGGTGTACATCCTACTTCTCTGTTAGCAAGGTGTTGGATGAAACGTATCGTTGCACGGATGTTGACAGATTGTTCGTGATTCATTTGCGTTCTTTGATGATTTTGGGGGCCGGTGAGAATAGGGGAGGGCTATCCTAACCATTCTAGAATCCGGACTCCTGATCTTCATTGATTGCTTGTGGGTTGCGGACTTCTGTCACTACTGTGCCCACATTTTGCTGACAGAGTGGTTGGTGTTATATATTTTTTTTTTTCTGTGACTTTTCAGTGTTTTTTTTTTCTCAGTGATCTTTGGTGATTTTTCAGTGATTTTTTTCAGTGATTTATTGTGTTCTTCAGTGATTTTCAGTGATTAGTGTTATTTCTTCGGTGGTTGATTTGTGAATAAGCCCCAGTTCACATTTCAATATATATCCATAGTACTATTTATTGTACTGTGTTTTCATTTCATGACTTTATTTGAAAGTGATTTTTGTGTGACTTTATTTGAAAGTCAAATTAGTGTTTAATAGTGATTTTTTATGATACTTAGTCATTATGGCTAGAAAAGGTGATATAGAGGGGGATAATTTTGAAGAAATGATGCAGAGGGTGAATGAAAACCCTGATTATAAAGTTTTAACTATGGAGGAGTACCAAGCCTTGTTGGCTAATGCTAAAGTCAGTACTCCTAACACTGCAGTAAAAGACCCTGTGGTCAGACCCAAAAACCCTGATTTTACTGCAGCTACTCCAACTGCTGGATCTAAGTTACGATTTATATTAGATCAGGCCAAATTTCCCTCCAAACCTTCCCCCCAACCTTCTCCTATCATGCATCAACAGCCGGATGTCGCCAACAATGGCAATATTTCTTATGTGGCCCATCCTTTTAGTGTCCCCAAATTACCCTTCTTCAGTGGGTCTGAAGAACCACAGAAGGGAGAAACTTCTTATGAAGTTTGGAGTTTTGAGGTCAAGTGCCTCCAAAACTCAAATCACTTGCCAGAGCATGTGCTCTTACAGGCAATTAGGAATAGCCTCAAAGGTGCAGCAAGAGGTATGCTTGTTCCACTTGGGGAAAATGCCTCAGTGGATGATATTTTAAATAAATTAGATGGTTTCTACGGAAACGTCAGCACCTCTGAAACATTGATTCAGTCCTTTTATAATGATTTTCAGAAGGACTCTGAATCAATTGTTAGTTATGGCTCTCGTTTAGAGCAAACACTGTCAAGGGCAGTACGCTGCGGTCATGTTGACTTTGCAGCTAAGGACGCAATGCTGCGTAGTAAGTTCTGGACCGGGTTAAGAAGTAAGGAGTTAAGAAACTCAACACGCCATCTGTATGACTCTGTCACAGATTTTCAGTTACTTTTAAGAGAAATAAGAAAGGTTGAGCAGGAAGAAGTTTCTAGTTCCAGGCCAACATCAAAATCAAAGGTTGCTCAGCAGCAGAGTGGTCAAGCATCATCTGATGATTCGAACACTCAGTTGCTGAAGCAAATGACAGAATTAATGTCAAGAATGAAAACCCTGGAACAGAAGCTTGAAGCTCAACAGCATTCTTTTCAACCTTCATCTTATTCTCACCCTTCTTCTTTTCAAAGTGGGAAAGTAACTGTCCATATGGCCTTCCTTTGTTTCGGTTTCCATTATGGTCTGGTCGCTTAATGTTTGTATTTCTTTCCCTTTGGTGTCTTTTGTGGGTGGAGTAAGTTAATTGTATCAATTCCTGATCTTTGTTTTACTTCTACTTAACTCACAACCCTCACGGGGAAGGGGTAGAGGATTCCAACGTGGTTCTTGGCGAGGTGGCTTTGGTCGGGGTCAACAGAATTATAACCCCAATTTTCAAAATCAAAATAATAATTTTCATAATCGGAATCAAAACTTTCAAAATCAAAATAACGCTGGAAATTATTTTCAAAACAATCGTGGGAATTACCAGAACAATCGGGGTAATAACAGAGGTGGTTCCTCAAGGGGTCGTGGCCGCGGTGGCACTAGCGGCCGTGGTGCTGGTCGTGGCGGCGGTGCCGAGAGTGACAACCAGCATTTAAACTGTTAACTTCTTCTGTTGAGGGGCAAACAGGGGAAGAACATAGTGAGTCTGTACAAAGCCCTAGTTCTTTACATCCTTCTTTAATAGAAAGAATGGTTGGTTCTGCCAACGAAGGACAAATAAGTATACAAGGTGTTATAACATCTGGTTTAATTGATTCAGGCTCAATGATTTCATCAATTTCAGAATCTTTTTATAATTCTCTAGACCCTTTGCCAGAGTTGCATGATATTTCTGAATTTGGTCTTTCTGTTGTCAGTGCTGGAGGTAGCCAACTTCCATACAAAGGCTATATTGAAGCCAATATTTCAGTACCTTCTTTAGGTAATTCTTTACTTACTGTTCCTCTTCTGATTGTATCAGACACTGATTATAACAGTAAAGTGCCAGCAATCATTGGTACGAATGTTATCAGACTGTTCAAGCAGGATAAGCCACCATCGGATGTGCCTGTAGAATGGCAAACTGCCTTTGATAGCATGTGCGATGATGGTTTGCCTGTCAAAACAACATGCAATTATAGCATTCGTATCAACCCTGGGGAAATAAAAACACTCCATGGGATTGTAAGAAAATCTAATGGCATAGAATGTGCAGTGACAGAGCATACCAATGGTTCCCTTTCAGGAAATTTGACAATTTGTCCAAGGGTTGTTTCACTTAAAGGCCCAGGTACGACTATTAGGGTTCCTGTAAGAGTTTGTAATTTGTCGGCCAAGGTTATTGAAATTCCCCCTAAATCTATTCTGTGTACTTTAACAAGTGTGAATGTTGTTGATGCATGGACACCTGATTCCTCTCCGAAACAGGAAAAATCCACTGCAACTATTCCTAACTTGAGTGACCAGATAGATAAACAAAATCTGTCTACTGAGCAGTTTACAAAAGCTAAGCAGGTTTTGGAGAATTGGTCTGACGTATTTTCTACCAGTCCAACCGATCTTGGTAGAACAGATCTGGTTAAGCATAAGATAAAGCTTACAGATTATACTCCTTTTAAGGATCCCTACCGAAGGATACCTCCTTCAATGTATGAAGAAGTAAGGCTTCATATTAAAGAAATGCTTGAGGCTGATGCTATCAGACCTTCTGAAAGTCCCTTCTCTTCCAACGTAGTTTTGGTTAGGAAGAAAGATGGAAGTTTGCGATTTTGTATCGACTTCCGAAAATTAAATAGTCGTACAATAAGGGACGCTTACACTCTACCTCGTATCGATGATACTATAGATACCTTAATAGGGTCTAAATACTTTTCTAAACTAGATTTGCGTAGTGGATACTGGCAAGTAGAGGTAGAGGAAGAAGATAAGCATTTAACGGCCTTCACAGTGGGAAATCTAGGGTTCTTTGAATGTCAGCGCATGGCGTTTGGATTAACCAATGCCCCAGCCTCGTTTCAACGTCTAATGGAACGTTGCATGGGCGACATGAACCTCAAAGAATGCCTTATTTTCTTGGACGACATACTGATCTTTTCAGAGACATTTGAAGACCACTTAGACCGGCTAGAAGCAGTTTTCAGTAGACTGCAACAACACGGTCTAAAGCTTAAGCCGTCTAAGTGTGAATTCTTCAAAACTAGTGTTAGTTACCTAGGACATGTCGTCAGTCAAGATGGTGTCGAAACAGACCCTGACAAGTTGAAAGCTTTAACATCTTGGCCTGTACCACAGAATGTTAAGCAACTAAGATCATTTCTTGGCTTTACGGGTTATTACCGTCGTTTTATTAAAGATTATGCTCGTCTAGCCAAGCCCTTAAATGATCTTTTAGTTGGTCACCCCACAAATCCTGGTTCAGACAAGAAGAAGAAGAAGAAGAGAGACAAAGTCCCTTGGCAGTGGGGTGCATTACAACAAAGTGCTTTTGACACTTTGAAGGAGAAATTATCATCTCCTCCGGTCCTGGCATATGCCGATTTTAAACGCCCTTTTATTGTGCACACTGATGCCTCGACCGAAGGTCTTGGTGCAGTGTTGTATCAAGTTCAAGACGGCCTTGAACGCGTTATCGCTTATGCCAGTAGAGGACTTCGGAGCAGTGAAAAGAATTATCCTGCTCACAAGTTAGAATTTCTCTGCTTAAAATGGGCAGTAACAGAGAAATTCCATGATTACTTATATGGTAATCATTTTGATGTTGTCACAGACAACAATCCCCTTACGTATGTACTTTCATCTGCCAAGCTAGATGCTACTGGTCATAGATGGCTAGCAGCTCTTGGCTCTTATGATTTTAAACTTACCTATAGAAGTGGCAAGGCTAATGGGGATGCAGATGGTCTTTCGAGACGTCCGCATGAGCAAACAGAAATGTTTTCTGACGTGGTAAATGCCATTTGTCAGGCTTATACTGTAAAAAGGGATTCTTGCCCTTATGCTGAGACATTAGTGATTACTAATGCATCTCAGATTGAACAGTCTTCTGATGTTCAAGCAGATACAGTTTTGCAATCAACTGATATTCAAAATGTTGATTGGGCCAAAGAACAGGTTGCTGATGTTACTCTGAAAAGGGTCATTCAGTTTTTGCATGATGGTTTTTGTCCGGCGAAGAACGAACTGTCTAAGGAATCTCCTGAGGTCCTTAGATATGTTAAAGAGTGGAAAAAACTCTGTTTAGTTGATTCTGTCTTGTACAGGAATACTGTACTTGATGGCCAACAGACAAGACAGTTAGTTTTACCCTCTAAATTTAAGGATATTGTCCTTAAACATTTGCATGATGATGTCGGTCATCAAGGCCGCGATCGTACATTATCATTAGTTCGTTCTCGGTTCTTTTGGCCAGGATTAGAGTCTGATGTTGAAAACAAAGTCAAGTCCTGTGACAGATGCATTAAACGCAAAACTCCACCTAGACCTAGTGCTAAACTGGTGAACATTGTTAGTCACCAGCCAATGGAACTAGTCTGCATGGACTTTCTATCTTTAGAAAGGTCAAAAGGGGGTCATGAGCATATTCTGGTTATAACAGACCATTTCACCAGATATGCACAGGCTTTTCCCACTAGGAATCAGCTAGCTAAAACAACTGCAAAGGTTCTCTTTGAGAATTTCATCGTTCACTACGGCTTCCCTGCTCGCCTTCATAGTGACCAAGGGAGGAACTTTGAAAGTCATGTTATCAAAGAACTCTGCAGTCTAGCTGGTGTGGAAAAGTCCAGGACTACCCCATATCATGCTATGGGGAATGGAATGACAGAAAGATTCAACCAGACTCTCCTAAATATGTTAGGCACCTTGGAAGAACATCAGAAGCAAGACTGGAAGTCGTATGTCGCCCCATTAGTGCACTCGTATAATGCCACCAAACATGATAGCACTGGCTATTCACCATTTTAATGTTTGGAAGACATCCCAGGCTGGCTGTTGATGCGTATCTTGGTCTGAATAGTGATCAAGATCCAGTTTTTCAATCTAAGGAGCGCTACACTACCAAATTGAAGAAGAGGCTCCAATTTGCATATAAAGTTGCCTCCAAGGAAGCAGACAGGAGCGCCGCCCGTAGCAAAGCAGGTTACGACCTGAAAGTACGGGAAGCAACTTTGGACATTGGAGACCGTGTCCTTGTCAGGCTGGTTGGTCTGAGAGGCAAACAGAAATTGGCTGATAAGTGGGAGAAAAGCCCTTATATTGTTATTTCAAAACCTAATGACAATATCCCTGTATATAAGGTGCAGAAAGAATCTGACGAGTCCTGCATACGCACCCTTCATAGGAATATGCTGCTCCCATTTTCGGTCATTCCTGTTAAATCTGAGGTTCCAGAACCAAAGATTACGCCAAAGCGTCCTCTTAGGAAAAGTGTACAGCCCCAAATCAATTCTGATACTGAGGAATCAGATTCTGACCAGTCAGAGTCTGGTTCCCGGTCATCGGGCAAATACATTATTCCCGCAAGGAGGAAATCTCCCAGTCCTGTTAATATTTCCAGTTTCGATAAAACATCTAGTAGTGTGGAAACTGGAAATAATACCCAGTCAGCCAGTTCTGACAGGCAATCTACTTCCAATTTTGGTAGTACTCCTGTTACAAATACAGATGCTGGTGATGGAGGTAGGAGTGTACCTAACGATACACAACAGTCTGTTTCTCAGACTGGTACCAATATCCAATCTGGGTATACTCAATCTCCGTCACCGATTTCCACTCCTCAGCCCAGACGTTCTGGTCGTGTTCGTCTTCCGCCAAACCGTTATGGCGATTGGCTGATGAATCAGAGAACTGTTACTGATTCAGAGTTACAGGAGTGGTTTGTTTGATTATTTTATTAGTAGTGTTGTGATATTCTCATTTTTTAAATATGTATACAGGGGAGAATGTCATATAGATTCTTTTCTGTGTTTGTTTTTAATACACAAAACAATATGCTGAGTGTAATTTAGTTGAATGATATATTAATTGTTGCACTACACAAATATTTCATGTTCAATTTCTATGTGTGGTGCTATGAATTGTGCAGCAATTTATTTTTTTATATGAAATAACATATGTTACCTTGACATGTCATGTATATTACAATTCAAGGTAGTTTAAGTTGCATGACATGTAGTCATGTGCAAAGAAATAATATCTTTGCATTGTGGCAGATTTGTTATGTATTGATATTGATGTATTGATATTGATGTATTGCTCTTATTAGTGACCATGTTTGGCAAGAGGAGCAATTTCTCTTATAAGATATATATGTATGTTTCGTCATGGAACATCTGCTGCATAGTTTTGAATTAAATTGTAAATATGAAAAGCAAGCTGTGATAATAAGACTTGATAATTGTATGATTTTTAAATTGTGATTACACTCAGCTATTGTCTGTGTCATGCTTTGAATTGGAAATGTCAGGAGACATTTTTCCCTGACAGGGGAGAATGTCATAGATGTAGTTTTTTCGGTTCGGTTCGGTTCTGTGTTTCGCGTTTCCGACGCACGGTAGCTAGGTCACTAGCTTGATGTAATGACCTTCACTTTGCAATAAATTTAGAACCGAAACACGTTGGCATGCTTTAAATGCCAGTAACGGTAAATATCTTGTTTTTAACCTATCATTATCATGTTTTTAGCGTTGCCAGGGTGAATGCTTGTGTATGGTTGGCTGTTTTAATTCTCTAACCCTGCATGTGACCTTCTGCACACTTCTCACCACAAATTTTACCGCGTCAAGTCAGTTGGACTTCAGATAGCAAAGAGAGCAGTTCAATTGCTCAACTGGCTCAACCGGCTCACTACAATACTATCTCTGATAGACAGTCATTGTCTATCTGGTAGTATCATTTAAAGATGTCATAGCCAGGTATGAATTTCTTGTTCCTTAGCTAGTTTATTTTATTGCTCTTTCCCTGTTCTTTATTCTGAATATTGTGCATATTCTGTAATTTGCCATTTTGCGCTTACTTGCATATTTCCGCTGTTGTTCATGTTTTACTATTGAACCTTTCGCCATGCTATTTGCATTCACACAATACAGCGTAAGCTTATTAGGGCTTCTTCCCTAGCTTATTCTGTAACTTTATTCTCGAGTGCACCATTGCCTCAACATGTGTCAGAATTCCATTGCCATGAGATTCTTCACATGCTTCAGAGTTCCCCCTAAGCCGCCATCTTCATTGTCAACCTTTCATCTGGCTCGGGGTGCCTTTACGGGTGTATTCACGGCCCAAAATCCCCACTCATCCCTGCATTTCATCCCTGTCGAGTGTGTCATGTTGAGTACTGTGTCCTGTAAATGTCTACTGCTGTCATTCATCCATGTTAATGGTGGATAAATAATTATTGTACTGCTACATATATAGCAGTACATGTATTATTTTGTATTGTAATGTCATGTAAATAGTGTATTGTCAATCGTGTTTGTTTGTTTGTAGGACACCCTTTTTCATCAACCAACATTAAACCCTCAGTCCTAATCGTTGTTGGGTTAGTCTTTAAACCCCTGGTGCTCACCCGGCGAAGCAGAATCTCGATCGTTGTTCGTTGTAAACAAATGTGAGACCATGGAAGAGGTCATCTTACCTGCAGGTTATTTGGACGATCACTAAACCTCTGATCGGCAAACGTGATCGCTAAACCTATGATTATCAACTATGTTGATAGACTAGTTCTACTAGTTCGCGAGAGGAAGTTTCACGCGAGTGGGGGATTCACCCTAAGTTATAAACTGGCCAGTCGCGTCTTGTGTTGTTTCTTTTTTTTTTTTTTTTGTTGTTGTTGTTTTTGTTGTTTGCTTCTGTAGGTATTCACGTCACCCGTTCCGAGCACAGAACATTGTTTTGCCTTCGGAGCGGAAGTCGTGAGTTGGCTACAGAAGCAACAAATTGTGATGTTTTGTGTTAGTAAGTGTTGTATGTAGATACTGTAAATAATTCATGTCATTCATCTAACATCTTTCTTGTGCCTTACCCCACAGCTGCCCGTACACCTGTCAGAGATCACGCTCGGTTGTCTTGTCAGCATGGGGGTTTGCGGGACGCCGTAAACCCACATGTAACATTTGGTGTCAGTGAAGTGAGGATTTGATCTCTGGCTGGTGTTCCCGGCTGTGGAACAGCACATTGATACTCTGAATCATCAACTTTAAAAAAAAAAAAAAAATGCATTGACAGCCACATTTAGAAATTAACTTTAATCTTCCTTCCTGCGTTGATGAAGTGCGAAACCCATGTATTCAACTGAATGGATACTGACAAGTCGATAATTTCTGAGCAGGAAGGCAAGGCAAACCCCACTTTTTCTTGGTAACGAAAAATTTAAGTAGACCCCACTTAATTGTGTTACCTGACATTCTACTAAGTTAAACTGGAGTTACTAATTGATCTTACCCACACATGGTTCTGACGTAGTGACGTTAACAATTTAATGACGTTGACATAACGGTAGCGTTAATATTTACGCAGTGGCTTGAGGTTAGACGTAATAGAAACATTAATGGTGACTTGTTATGATCGGAGTTTTGTAATGTGATGAAACTTCGGATTGTAGCATTTTACTGTAAACGTCGTCAGTTTATGACGTCATATTAGACTACCAGTACGCAACGTCATACTTTGCTGAAAGCATTTGACATTTCAAATCGCGTGTGCTTTAATAACTAACGTTTTAGTTAGATTAACGCATATAACACATCTTAACGTTTTAGTTAAGCCCATTCAATCATCACTGATCATAACTGATCAGTTTATAGTGGTTTTGATAGTAACGTGAGATTTACGTTATCAATAATGGAGCGTTTAATGCAAATGGGAAAGGACTTAGGTTATGAGGGGAAGGAGTTACAAGGTTTTGTTAAAGAGCAACAAGATATTGAGCGGGCAGAAAGGCAAGAGCAAAGGGATTTAGAAAGGTTAAGGTCTGAGGAAAAGGAAAAGGAAAGGGTACATGAACTAGCTAAGTTAGAAGAAAAGGAAAAGGAAAGGGCACTAAGTTAGAAGAAAAGGAAAGGGAAAAGGAAAAGGAAAGGGCACATGAACTAGCTATGTTGAATGTTAATAAGGAACTTGAAATGACACGCATTAAGAGTGAAAGGGAGGCAAAAGAGATTAGTGAGACCCATTTAGAACAAATAAAGCATGGGTTTGAGCTTCAGCACCAAGAATTAAGGAATCAGTTAGAAATGCAGAGAGCGAAGCTCGAGCTAGAATTGGAAAAGCAAAAAGCTGAGAAGGTGGCTCATGCCCGGGATCCTAAGTTACCTTATTTTGAAGAGGGTAAAGATAAAATGGATAGTTATTTATCTAGGTTTGAGAAATATGCTACGGCTAATAAATGGGATAAGAGTGTTTGGGCCGCGTATTTAAGTGCATTGCTCAAAGGGCGCGCACTTGATGTATATGACCGGTTGTCAAATGAGGATGCGGCCGATTATGAAAAGTTAAAGGACGCTTTATTAAAGAATTTTGACATGACAGAGCGCGGATTTAGGAAGCAGTTTCGTTATAGTAGGCCCGAGAAATCAGAAACGTTCATACAGTTCAGTAGTAGACTGAGTTCCATTATGAGTCTATGGGAGCGAAGGGGCCCCGGGGCGTCGCCCATTTGGAACCCAGGGGCATGATTGGCAGGAATTATGTAGGTGACCACTGGCCGTTGCTACATGCTAAATATCTAAGCTCTGGGCCCTGTGGTTTCAGAGAAGAATATTTTTGAAGCTTTTTTTCCATTATGCGTCTTTGGGAGCTAAGGGGCCCCGGGGCGTGGCCAATTTGGACCCCAGGGGCATGATTGGCAGGAATAATGTAGGTGACCACTTGCTGTTGCTACATGCCAAATATCTCAGCTCTGGGCCCTGTGGTTTCAGAGAAGATTTTTGAAGCTTTTTCCCATTATGAGTCTATAGGAGCTAAAGGGTCCTGGGACGTGGCCCGTTTGGACCCCAGGGGCATGATTGGCAGGAATTATGTAGGTGACCACTTGCCGTTGCTACATGCTAAATATCTAAGCTCTGGGCCCTGTGGTTTCTGCGCAGAAGATTTTTGAAGCTTTTTTTTTTCCATTAAGTCTATGTGAGCTAAGGGGCCCCGGGGCGTGGCCAATTTGGACCCCAGGGGCATGATTGGCAGGAATTATTTAGGTGACCACTTTCCATTGCTACACGCCAAATATCTCAGCTCTGGGCCCTGTGGCTTCAGAGAAGAAGATTTTTGAAGCTTTTTTCCATTATGAGTCTATAGGAGCTAAAGGGCCCGGGGCATGGCCCGTTTGGACCCCAGGGGCATGATTGGCAGGAAATATGTAGGTGACCACTTACCATTGCAACTCTGGGCCCTGTGGTTTCCGAGGAGAAGATTTTTGAAGCTTTTTGTTCCATTATGAGTCTATGGGAGCGAAGGGGCCCCGGGGCGTGGCCAATTTGGACCCAGGGGCATGATTGGCAGGAATATCGTAGGTGACCACTTGCTGTTGCTACATGCCAAATATCTCAGCTCTGGGCCCTGTGGTTTCAGAGAAGATTTTTGAAGCTTTTTCCCATTATGAGTCTATAGGAGCTAAAGGGCCCTGGGACGTGGCCCGTTTGGTCCCCAGGGGCATGATTGGCAGGAATTATGTAGGTGACCACTTACCATTGCAACTCTGGGCCCTGTGGTTTCCGAGGAGAAGATTTTTGAAGCTTTTTGTTCCATTATGAGTCTATGGGAGCGAAGGGGCCCCGGGGCGTGGCCAATTTGGACCCAGGGGCATGATTGGCAGGAATATTGTAGGTGACCACTTGCTGTTGCTACATGCCAAATATCTCAGCTCTGGGCCCTGTGGTTTCAGAGAAGAAGGTTTTTGAAACTTTTTTCCATTTTGAGTCTATAGGAGCTAAAGGGCCCGGGGCGTGGCCCGTTTGGACCCTAGGGGCATGATTGGCAGGAATTATGTAGGTGACCACTTGCCATTGCTACATGCTAAATATCTAAGCTCTGGGCCCTGTGGTTTCCGAGAAGAAGATTTTTTCCATTATGAGTCTATAGGAGCTAAAGGGCCCCGGGGCGTGGCCCGTTTCGACCCCATGGGCAAGATTGGCAGGAATTATATAGGTGACCACTTGCCGTTGCTACCTGCTAAATATCTAAGCTCTGGGACCTGTGGTTTCCAAGAAGAAGATTTTTGAAGCTTTTTGTTCCATTATGAGTCTATGGGAGCGAAGGGGCCCCGGGGCGTCACCCATTTGGAACCCAGGGGCATGATTGGCAGGAGTTATGTTGGTGACCACTGGCCGTTGCTACATGCTACATATCTAAGTTCTGGGCCCTGTGGTTTCAGAGAATAAGATTTTTTAAACTTTTTTTTCATTAGGAGTCTTTTGGAGTAAGGGGCCCCGGGGTGTGGCCCATTTGGACCCCAGGGGCATGATTGGCAGGAATTATGTAGGTGACCACTTTCTGTTGCTACATGCCAAATATCTCAGCTCTGGGCCCTGTGGTTTCAGAGAAGAAGATTTTTGAAGCTTTTTTTCCATTATGAGGCTAAAGGAGCTAAAGGGCCCGGGGCATGGCCCGTTTGGACCCCAGTGGCATGATTGGCAGGAATTATGTAGGTGACCACTTATTATTGCAACATGCTAAATATCTAAACTCTGGGCCCTGTGGTTTCCGAGAAGAAGATTTTTGAAGCTTTTTATTCCATTATGAGTCTTATGGGAGCGAAGGGGCCCCGGGGCATGGCCAATTTGGACCCCAGGGGCATGAATGGCAGGAATTATGTAGGTGACCACTGGCCGTTGCTACCTGCTAAATATCTAAGCTCTGGGCCCTGTGGTTTCAGAGAAGAAGATTTTTGAAGCTTTTTTTTTTCCATTATGAGTCTATAGGAGCTAAAGGGCCCTGGGGCGTTGCCCGTTTGGACCCCAGGGGAATGATTGGCAGGAATTATGTAGATGACCACTTGCCATTGCAACATGCTAAATATCTAAGCTCTGGGCCCTGTGGTTTCCGAGGAGAATATTTTTGAAGCTTTTTGTTCCATTATGAGTCTATGGGAGCGAAGGGGCCCCGGGGCGTGGCCAATTTGGACCCCAGGGGCATGAATGGCAGGAATTATATAGGTGACCACTGGCCGTTGCTACATGCTAAATATCTAAGCTCTGGGCCGTGTGGTTTCAGAGAAGATTTTTGAAGCTTTTTTTCCATTATGAGTCTATAGGAGCTAAAGGGCCCGGGGCGTGGCCCGTTTGGACCCCAGGAGCATGATTGGCAGGAATTATGTAGGTGACCACTTGCCATTGCTACATGCTAAATATCTACGCTCTGGGCCCTGTGGTTTCCGAGAAGAAGATTTTTGAAGCTTTTTGTTCCATTATGAGTCTATGGGAGCGAAGGGGGCCCCGGGGTGTGGCCAATTTGGACCCCAGGGGCATGAATGGCAGGAATTATGTAGGTGACCACTGGCCGTTAATACATGCTTAATATCTAAGCTCTGGGCCCTGTGGTTTCAGAGAAGAAATTTTAATTTTTTCCCATTGTAAGTCTATGGAAGCTATATGTTGCCATGGCAACCAGAATTCCAATCTGATCAGCCCAAAAACCCTTATGCAGCCTTTCCCCCTACCTGATGATGCTTCTCATAAAATTTGATCAAGATTGACCATGGGGTATTAGAGATATACTTATTTGAAATTGTTAACGGACGCACGGACGCACGACGGACGACGGACAAAAAGTGATCACAAAAGCTCACCTTGTCACTACGTGACAGGTGAGCTAAAAAAGGGTCCGAAACTTAAACGCAGTCAATAACTTACTTATTTCTGGATGGATTTTGAAATTACTTTGAAGAAATGTTAACCATCATGAGAGAATGTGTCACTTGCAAACACAGATCCATACCTCCAAGGTCAAGGTCATACTTAGAGGTCAAAGGTAAAAAAATGGTCCGAAACTTAAACGCAGTCAATAATTTTCTTATCTCTGGATGGATTTTGAAATTACTTGGCAGAAATGTTGGCCATCATGAGACAATCTGCCTCACACAAAACCAAGATCCTTACTTCTAAGGTCAAGGTCATACTTAGAGGTCAAATGTGACTAAAGGGTCCAAAACTTCAAGACGGTGAATAAGTTTCTATGGATGAATAAGAACATAAACATATTTACAGGCGGGGGCATCCATGTACTATGGACGCATTTCTAGTTAGTTATAGAGGAGAACCATATATGCCAGGGTTTTGAATTTTCATATATTGGTTCCTCATGAAAGAAATAGCTCATCCGTATTTTTTTCTTGTCTGGATTATGCCCAGTTTCTAAGTTATGACCCTTAGAAAAAAAAAATGGATGAAATCTTGTCAGCAAAATATCTCAAAAACTACTTAAGCTAGAGCCTTGAAATTTGATGAGTAAATTGCTAGTGATGATTAGATGATCTAATTAACTTTTGAAGAATTTTTGAAAAATATTTCAGTAGTTATTGCCCTTTTTATCCCCCGACCGAATAGGTTCGGGGGATATAGCGATCAGCCTGGCGTCCGTCTGTCCGTCCGTCTGTCCGTCCGTCCGTCTGTAGACGCAACCTTGTGATGGCCATAACTCCTATACCCTTTGAGATTCATTGATAGTTCTTGGCACAATTGTTCACAAGGCTGAGACGGCGTGTCATGCACAAGAACCAGAACTCTGGATGCCATACTTTTTTAGTTATCTCCCCTTTAAATAAAATAGAATGACTACATTGTGATGGCCATAACTCCAATACCATTTGAGATATATTGATGGTACATGGTACAGTTGTTACATGGTAAAGTTTAGACAGCGTGTCATGCACAAGAACCACAACTCTGGCTGCCATGGTTTTTGGGTTATCTCCCCATCCAATTAAATAGAGAGACTACCTTGTGATGGCCATAACTCCAATACCCTTTAAGATATATTGATGATATCTGGCACAGTTGTTCGCAAGGCTGAGACGGTGTGTCATGCACAAGAACCACAACTCTGGCTGCCATGGTTTTTTAGTTATCTCCCCTTCCAATAAAATAGAGTGACTACCTTGTGATGGCCATAACTTCAATACCCTTTAAGATATAATGATGATACCCGGCACATTTGTCCACAAGGCCGAGACGTTGTGTCATTTACAAGAACCACAACTCTGGGTGCCATGGATTTTGAGTTATCTCCCCTTCCAATAGCTGCCTTCAGCTTCTGTGGCAGTTGGGTAAAAGCCTCCAACATACAGAACAATCGTCCGTTCGACCGGTATTATTTTGTAATTCAATTTATTCAAATGCATCTTACGGTTTTTTTACAATTCACTACGCGAGATCTATCCTTTTAAACCTTTCCTATCGCATGTTACTACCACGCTGCATTTGTACGTGTATCATCATTGTTGGTGGGTCGCGCACCACAAAGAAGAAAACCTCATCTGTATGTTTGTACTGTGTATGTGTCACTTTTTCATGCTCCATCACTCTGCACATCAATGAAAGATGCATTTTAAATACGTTATTAGATAAGTAACTTGTCGTTTCATGTTACCTCAAATTTATTTCATGTTATCCCAAAGTTAACTGCCCCGCGCCTGCCCGGGGGGTAGAAATATGGCGGCTGCCTTCGGGAGTGTGGCAGAGTGGTAAGACCCCACCGAAAACAGTCCCATTGCCGAGACCACCCGGTGCCTCGAAATAGGTGGCTGCCTTCAGGTTCTGTGGCAGTTGGGTAAAAGCCTCCAACATACAGAACAATCGTCCGTTCGACCGGTATTATCTTGTAATTCAATTTATTCAAATGCATCTTACCAAATTTTTTACAATTCACTACGCGAGATCTATCCTTTTAAACCTTTCCTATCTCATGTTACTACCACGCTACATTTGTATGTGTATCATCATTGCTGGTGGGTCGCGCACCACAAAGAAGAAACCTCATCTGTATATGTTTGTACTGTGTATGTGTCACTTTTTCATGCTCCTTCACTCTGCACATCAATGAAAGATGCATTTTGTATACGTTATTAGATAAGTAACTTGTCATTTCATGTTACCCCAAAGTTATTTACATCAATGTTAACAGAATTGGATACTTATCACGAAGTTCTGAAGTGTTCGTCATCATCTAACACAGCTTTATTCTATATTAGTTTATAAAATCCTTCGTTCTCTCTGAAACTTATTACCTCAATAATTTCTTACCATAATCGTGGATCTCATATTTAGCAAAGGATCTCCTGTTTTCAGAGCCAAGCTTTTATTTAAGCAAACGTTTTCGGCCTCCCTTGTCTGTAGGGAATAAAATATACAGATCACTTTCCTTCTGTAGTGAATGGGGATGAAATTCCTTGTTGAAACAGGAGCCACTTGTTTGCCGTGAGTGGCGTCTCGTATGCTGGAAGAAGGGATCCTGATGATTGAGAAAAGCCCAGGGATCTCCAGCTTTTCAACACATCATTTTGGCCCATATTTCAGATAGAAGAGGGGTTTGGGCTAGATCCGGCCTGAATCAATCGGCTCAGTCGTGCCAAGCTCTAGAATCGCACAGCTTGTCCTTATCTTCCTTCTTTCTTTTTTACGTATCTTTATGGTACAAACCGGGTGTAATTTTGTCTTATTCCTCTATCTTTGAGTGTTATTTGATGGGCGGCGGCTGATGGGTCAATCGGTGGGCTTGTACTGGGGAATTTCAGCAGAAGCTTCTGTGAGGGAGAGAATACGGGTGGGGATGGGTCCCAACTGTTCCTCATTTTTTCATTGAAATCTGGGTGCATAGTTGGGAGTCATAAAACAGAAGTGGAGCGGAAGGACTCTGGTCCTGTCATCGAGTATAATAGCAATGTAGCCTTGGCGTTGGAAATAGGAGATCCATTTCCATTAAAACGTCCCCTTGTAGGGCTCCAAGGAGGGTGGGGCGCATAGCTATCGAATCATAAATTATCAACATGGGATCCAACACTAGGAAAAGAGCATTTTTAGATTTATCTGACGACGACCCGGAACCGGCAACTTTCAATTTCAAAGCCAACGAAAATTTCGCTAGATTTTTGGTGATTTCGAGTAAGGAAGAAAAGGCTGTTACTACCCTTTCACCGTTTGTGATCGAAAAGCAAATAGAATCTATCATTGGTACACCTAAAAACGTTAAAAAATTAAAAAATGGAACTCTTTTGATTGAAACTAACAGGAAAACTCAAACGGAAAATCTACTTAAAATCAACAAATTTTTCAACATGAATGTTTCTGTCACGGAACATAAAACTTTAAACTCTTGTAAGGGAATTATCCGTGACAGAATGTTAAAACAAGAATCTGAAGCCAGCATTATAGAATATCTTAAAGATCAAGGAGTAACGGCCTGTAAACGTTTTAAAATCAAAAAAGACGGAAATCTGATTGACACGAACACGCTTCTTCTTACATTTAGTACAACTTCCTTACCGAAATCACTAAAAATTTTCTACAGGATAATACCGGTTGACATATACGTGCCCAATCCTCTGCGATGTTTCAATTGTCAGAGGTTTGGACACCATGAAAACGATTGCACTGTCCCTGACGGATCTGTTTGTGAGAAGTGTGGTGGTACCGACCATCACACTATCAACTGCAAGAATCCTCCAAAATGTGTGAACTGCGGAAAAGATCATTTATCTAAATCCAATGTCTGCGAAGTTTGGAAAACTGAAAAAGAAATCATGAAAATTAAAGTTACACAAAACGTCACCTATTTGGAAGCAAAGAAAATACAACAAAACAAACCAGAAAACACATTCGCAAAAGTTGTCCAATCCCTTGCCAGCAAACCTGAAACAAAAGAAACCTCCACTCAATTTAATGAAAAAGATTTTGAAATTAAACCCCACTCTAAAGTAATTACCCCTACTGTTAAACCAAAACCCACATCATCACAACCTACTACATCGTCACAACCTACATCTACTCATCATTCAAGATCAGAATCTAGACAAACTTCGCAGACCAGTTCACAACCTAACAGCAAACATTCGAGCAGATCTCACTCCCGATCCACGTCAGGGACAGCGGATCAAAAAGAAAAGAACGGCAAAGAAAAGCATAAAGGATCAAACCCGAACAGTAAAGGGGCGTCGGCTGATCCAGTAAAACTGGCTAATCAGTACGGCGCCCTTGAGGACATGGAGTTGGACAATGATCCCTCCACGTTCTTAAAGCCTAATAATAAAAGATAAAGGATTAAATTCCTTGTTTTAATCTTCTCTCCATTCAACCATGGATAAGAAGTCAATAATTCAATGGAATTGTCGAGGACTGAAAGCCAATTTTAACGAACTTTTAATTTTAACTACACTTTTTTCTCCTAATGTCATTTGTCTCCAAGAAACTTTTTTGAAAACTACAGATAATATTAATTTCAAAGGTTACAGTATGTACAATCATATCACAACGGATAATCAGAAGGCATCAGGAGGTACATCAATCCTGGTAAAATCTGACGTTCCTCATAGGAAAATAGATGTAAAAACTAATTTACAAGCTGTTGCTGTAAACGTCACTATATCCAAATCCATAACGATTTGTTCTGTCTACCTTCCACCACACTATAATTTTTCTAAACAAGATTTAGAAAATTTAACTAATCAATTACCTAGTCCTTATATATTATTAGGAGACTTTAATAGTCACAGCAAATTATGGGGTTGCTCGGATACAAATGAAAAAGGAGAAATCATAGAGAATTTTATTGCTGAAAATGATTTATGTTTATTTAATGATAAACAGCCAACATACCTTCATTCTCCCACAAGAAATTATTTTGCTTTAGATCTTTCAATTTGCTCTCCAAATATTTATTTAGATTTTGATTGGTCTGTTGTGGACGATCTCCATGGGAGCGATCATTTTCCGATAGTAATTGAAGAAATTGCATCGACCCATGAGGATCGTCACCCCAGATGGAATTTGAGTAAAGCAAATTGGGAAAATTTTAATCAATTATGTAATGACAAACTCGACCCTGTTTTTTTTAAAACTGCAAATGATATACAAGATTTTACTGATCAATTGATTGATATTGCTGAAAAATGTATTCCTAAATCCTCGACTTTTTCAAAAAGAAACAAACCTTGGTTTAATGACGAAGTTAAAACTTCGATCAATAAAAGAAAATCTGCATTACGAAAATTTAATAAACAACCAACAAAAGAAAATCTTATCCATGCCAAACATATGCGAGCTAAAGCTCGCAAAACAATAAAATCGGCCAAAAAAGCATCTTGGCAGCAATACGTCTCCAAACTGAATACCAGAACACCAACGAAGAAAATATGGGACATGATTCGAAAAATTAGTGGCAAAAACAAATCAAATAAACATGTCCATATTAAATCGAACGGAAATATATGTACAACGGCGAAAGACATTTCCAATGCCTTGGGGGAAAATTTTCAGAAAAACTCCTCTAGCTCGAATTATTCAGAAAGTTTCCAAAATATTAAACAAGAACAAGAGAAAAAGAATTTAAATTTTTCCTCATTAAATCACGAAAAATATAATTTGCCTTTCACTACTAAAGAATTATTAGATGCTCTCCATAAATCCCATGATACTGCTGTTGGCCCTGATGACATTCACTATCAAATTTTAAAACATTTACCCAACAAGGCATTGGAAACTTTATTAAATATTTTGAATGATATTTGGATCACTGGAAAGTTCCCCGAAAACTGGAGAAAAGCTACCATTATTCCTATTCCGAAACCTAATAAAGATCATACTGAAGCCACTAATTACAGACCTATTGCTTTGACAAGTTGCTTATGTAAAACAATGGAGAGAATGATTAATGATAGGCTGGTTTGGTTCTTAGAATCAAACCAGCTTATCACTAAATTTCAAGCTGGTTTTAGAAAAAACAGCTCAACTAATGATCATTTGATTCGCTTAGAATCATTTATACGCGATGCCTTTATTAAAAAAGAACATGTCGTAGCTGTATTCTTTGACCTAGAAAAGGCCTACGATACCACTTGGAAGTATGGCATCATGAAAGATTTACACACATTGGGCCTTAAAGGCCGATTACCACTTTTTGTTCAAAATTTCTTATCCGATCGAACATTTAATGTTCGCATAGGAAATACATTATCGGACACATTTGGTCAAGAACAAGGTGTACCACAAGGTAGTATTTTATCACCAACCTTGTTCAGCATAAAAATTAATAATATAGTAAAATGTGTAAAAGACCCAGATTGTTCGCTTTTTGTTGACGATTTTGGAATCTTTTATCGATCCAAAAATATGGAAACCATTGAATTTAAACTCCAAAGGTGTTTAAATAATATAGAAACTTGGGCAACAGAAAATGGTTTTAAATTTTCAAAAACAAAAACTCAGTGTGTTCATTTCTGCCAAATTCGAAAGTTGCATTTAGATCCTGTTCTTACTATATACGGCAGTCCAATTCCAGTCGTCACTGAAGCGAAATTTTTGGGTCTTTTATTCGATAACAAATTGTCTTTTATTCCCCATATCAAAGCTTTGAAAGCTAAATGTTTAAAAGCTCTTGATATTCTTAAAGTCCTGTCCAGTTCCGACTGGGGAGGAGATCGCACTGTTCTTTTAAATCTTTATAGGTCTTTAATTCGTTCCAAATTGGACTATGGCTCCATAGTCTATGGATCTGCTAGGAAATCTTATTTAAAATCTTTGGATACTATACATCACCAAGGTTTACGTCTAGCACTAGGTGCCTTTCGCACCTCACCTGTTGAAAGTCTTTATGCTGAATCGAATGAACCATCACTGTATGTTAGAAGGGAGAAATTGTCTCTTCAATATGCTACAAAATTGGCCGCTAATCCACGAAATTCAGCATATGACATTGTTTTTAATCCTAATTACGAACGATTCTACAACAACAAACCATCGGCTATTAAACCGCTTGGCCTAAGAATCAAACCATTATTTATGGAGGCCAATATTAATATTAATAATATTCAATCTTTTACATTACCATCAAAAGAGCCATGGACGTTAAGTGCTCCATCGATTATTTTAGATTTAAGTAAAAATAAGAAAACAGAAGTAGAATCTCATATTTTTAAAAACGAATTTTTAGAAATCAAATCCAATTTTAAACGTCACACTTCCATTTACACTGACGGTTCGAAACAAGATGAGAAAGTTGCTTGTTCTGTTATTAGTCCGAATTTTACTGACAGCATTAGATTACCCGATAATAGCTCTATTTTTACCGCTGAAGCGAAAGCAATTGATATAGCACTCTATCATATACGAGATCAATCCGAAAAACAATTTATCATTTATTCTGATTCCCTTTCTGTATTAAAAGCTCTGAAAGACCAACAGCATAGGAACCCCTTGATTCAACAAATTTTACGAAAATATCATTACCTTTCTGTCTACAAGGAGATTATATTCTGCTGGCTTCCAAGTCATGTTAATATTCGTGGAAATGAATTGGCTGACTTGGAAGCCAAGTCGGCATTATCGTTGACTGTTACAAATTTAAAAATTCCTTTCTCTGATTTCAAATCAAACATCAATACATATATAAAGAAAAAATGTCAATCTATTTGGGACAATGAAACTAATAATAAATTAAATAAAATTCAACCTAATTTTTACAGTAAATGCTCATTTTTGAACTATAGCCGAAAAGATCAGACAAAAATTACGAGATGCCGTATTGGACACACACGACTCACACATTCCTACATTTTAAAAAACGAACAAGCACCTTTCTGTATATCTTGTAACGAACCGTTCACTGTTAAACACTTTCTCATCTCATGTATTGAATTTAATCATATACGTTCAAAATATTTTAACATTACTACAATGAAAGATCTTTTTAATAATGTTCCTTTTTACCAATTAATCAATTTTCTTAAAGAAATCGGTCTTTTTAACAAACTGTAATTAATAAAATTTTAATTGTTTAATCTTGCACAATTTTATGAATAATATATTTAACTGTTTTAGACGCTATATGCCCTATTAGGGTTGAGCGTCTTTAAATAAAACATCCATCCATCCATCCATCCCCTTCCAATAATATAGAATCACTACCTTGTGATAGCCACATCTCCAATTCTCTTTGAGATATATTGATGGTACTTGGTACAGTTGTACATGAGGTTAAGCAGGTGTGTCACATGCAAGAACCACAACTCTGGGTGTCCTGGTTTTTTAGTTATCTCCCCTGACAATATAACATTTTGACGGCCATAACTCCCAATACCCTTTGAGATATATTGATGGTACTTGGCACAATTGTATACAAGGTTAAGACGACGCTTCATGCCTTAGAACCAGAATTCTTGGCGCTATGAAAAATATTTGAGTTATCTACCCTTCCAATATAACAGTATGACCAGCTTGTGATCTCCAAAACCCTTTGAGACATATTGATGGTACTTTGTACAGAAATGCATGAGCTTATGCAGGCATGTCATGCGCAAGAACCACAGTTCTGAGTACCCTGGTTTTTTAGTTATCTCTCCTGAAGTTTAATCTTGTGATGGCCATAACTGCAATACTTCTGTGATATATTGCTGGTTTAGTTCTGTTGCACTTTCTATTGGTGAACAATCTTCTGAAGGCCATATTGGCTTTTGGTCGGGGGATTTGCCATCTCTTCCGATGGCTATTTTTAACTTTGGGCATTTGTACATTGAATGGTTTGTGATGCATAGCATAACTTTGGAACCATATATGCTTGGGTTTTGAAATTTCATATATGGATACCTCATGAAAAAAATAGCTCCCCATATTTTTTCTCACCTGTATTATGTCCCTTTCCCAAGTTATGGCCCTGTGAAAAATTGGCTGAAATCTTGTCAGCAAAATATCTCAGCTATTAAAAGTAGAAGTAAAACAAAGATCAGGAATCAATACAATTAACTTACTCCACTCATCAAAGACACCAAAGGGAAAGAAACACAAACATTAAGCGACCAGACCATAATGGAAACCTAAACAAAGGAAGGCCATAAGGACAGTTACTTTCCCACAAAATGGCCATATGGCCATCCAAAATAAAAAGACACAAGTGATACACACAGTAAGTAACAAACAACACCATAAATAAACCGCCACAGAAGAACCTGTCTCAAAAACTACTTAAGCTAGAGCCTTGAAAGTTTGTGAATGATTCCTAGTGAAAAGTAGATGATCTGATCAACTTTTGAAGAAATTCTGAAAAACATTCTGTGGGTTATTGCCCTTTTTCTACATTGCATGCTTTTTGATGTATAGCATAACTTGAGAACCTTATATGCTAGGGTTTTGAAATTAACAGTAGCTCTTCATAGAACTTACTTACGAATGGTCATTGTGATGAAATACAGACAAACTTGTTATTTGTTGCATATGATGTTATGATTTTGTACATGTCTAAATGTCTCTATGACTTTCTCTTCTTTGTTCCATGGTATGTTGGTCTGTACATGTTTTTGCTGTTTGTGTGTATATATTGATTTATCATATGACGTCGCGTCTGAGAGTGTAATAACGCCATGTTATATTTTCGATAATCCACTAGTGGATTAAATATGCAAATTAGCTAGAAACGTCCCATAACGTTACATGTACAACGTCGCGTTTACTAACGGCGTAATATTTACATTTTTATAAAACAATCGTGAATAAAATGCGTTTTAAATGTCATCTGATAAACAGAATATTGCATTCGTGCTCATGTATTATTGAATTTATTAAACTTGTTGAGGAAAAGGGATAAAATGCTCGGCAAAGCCTCGCATTTTATCCCTTTTCCTCAACTCATTTAATAAATTCAATAATACACGAACACGCATGTAAGATCCTCTATGTCACTCAGTCTTCTATTGTTACAGTGAGTTTGAATGACTGTTTCTATTTATTGAGACCTTTTCTGTCTATTCTGCACAGTGCTTAACTCTTTGATGTACTGTCCAACCTGTATTAAGCAAGCACCAAATGGATAGTGCTTGTTTATGACAGGTGCTTGCTTAAAACAGGTGAAATTTAATACATTTGCCTTTTTTGGGAAATGAATGCCTGCTTGCTTAAGACAGGTGTCTTGCTTAATAGAGGTGGCCACTAAGACAGGTTTTACTGTATTGATTTTGTGTGCAAGCTGTAAAAAATCAGAACTTTAGCCTATTTGACACAATTGACAAAATAAAAATTTAAGCATCGGTAGCAAAATTCGGTCTTGTTATCTCAAACACAGTTATGTCTAACTGCTCACGCCTCAGCCCATCCTGGCATCGGGGCTGTAGAAATAAATCCGGCTGCTTTGTGCTTCCATGCTGAGCTGCAAAAACTGCACACATCAGTACTGGTAAATCGCTTAGAAGGTCTTATCCTGCCCAGGCAAAGTTGTGCGAGTCCGACATCCATGCATATAAACCCTATTTAGCATGTTAAACAACAGGGCTTGAGATGTTATTTCATCTCAGTTTCAGGTAGAAGTCGTACAAAATTGGACGTAACCTCTCCAAAATGACCTAAATAGTGTTGAAGGGGACATCAAACAAACAAGTCTTAAATGGCTTTAGTCTAAACTTTGAGCTGGTAATATGTCCTTATATTTGAACATCTTTCTCTTAAAATGCTTTTGGTTCAAGCAAAAATTTGAGTCTTTGGGGTTTGGGGATGGCATGGGACAACATAACCATTATAAACTCAATTTCGAGGTAGTTCCCCTGATTTCCACCCGTGCATAGGTAAGGGTAGAGGGTGTTTTTTATTTGTTTCATCACTTTCTTTCATCTTCCTCTTTCTCCCCTATCTTCCTCTCGTACTAAACCTTCGGTCTTTTAAGCTCACCTGAGCACGAAGTGCTCATGGTGAGCTATTGTGATTGGTCAATGTCCGCCGTGTGTCGTGCGGCATCAACAATTTGCTTTAAATGCTAACTCCTCCTTAACCCTTGAGCCAATTTTAATAAAAACTTCACAGGAATATTGCTGAGATGACCCTCTACAAAAAATAGCTAAAATTATTCCGCTCCACTAAGATGGCCGCCAGAGCTTAAAAAAGAAAAATCTTTAAACGACAACTTCTCCTGTACCTTAAGGCCAATTTCATTCAAACTTTATAGGAATGTTGCTTAGGTGACCCTCTACCAAAAATGCTATAACGTTTCTGCTCAAGTGAACAAAATGGCCGCCAGAGCTAAAAATAGAAAATTCTTTAAACGACAACTCCTCCTGTACCCTTGGGCCAAATTAATTCAATCTTCATAGGAATGTTGCTTAGGTGACCCTCTAGTAAAATAGCTAAAATGGTATTACTCTGATGAGCCAAATGGCCGCCATAGCTAAAAATAGAAAAAAATTGTAACACAAACACCTCCTCAACCTTTGGGCCAATTTGATTCAAACTTCACAGGAATGTTGCCCAAATGACTCCCTACCAAAATAGCTAAAATCGTTGTGCTCTGACAAACAAGATGGCCACCAGAGCTAAAATAAAAAAAATCTTTAAACAACAATTGCTCCTGTTCCCTTGGGCCAATTTTATTCAAACTTCATAGGAATGTTGCTTAGCTGACCATCTACCATAATAGATGAAAAGGTTCTGCTCCGATGAGCAAAATGGCCACCATAGCTAAAAATAGAAAAACATCGTAAATTTGCTTCAAACACGAACTCCTCCTTAACCCTTGGGCCAATTTGATTCAAACTTCACAGGAATGTTATGTAGGTGACTCCCTTAAGAAAAAGCTAAAATCATTCTGCTCTGACTAACAAGATGGCCGCCAAAGCTAAAAATAGAAAAAATCTTCAAACGACTACTCCTCCTTTACCCTTGGGCCAATTTCATTCAAACTTCATAGGAATGTTGTTTAGATGACCCACAACCAAATAGCTAAAACTTTTTTGCTCTGATGAGCAAAATGGCCGCCATAGCTAAAACAGAAAAACTTTGTAAATTTACGTCAACGAGAACTCCTCCTCAGCCTTTGGGCCAATTTGATTCAATCTTCACAGGAATGTTAGTCAGGTGACTACCTACCACAATAGCTAAAATCATTCAACACGGCGAACAAGATGGCCACCAGAACTAAAAATAGAAAAAATCTTCAAGCGACAACTTCTCCTTACTCCTTGGGCCAATATGATTCAAACTTCACAGGATTATTATGTTGTTGACTCCCTACCAAAATAGCTAAAATTGTTCTGCTCTGACTAACAAGATGGCAGCCAGAGCTAAAAATAGAAAGCTTATTCAAACGACAATTCCTCCTTACCCCTAGGGCCAATTTTATTCAAACTTCATAGGAATGTTGCTTAGCTGACCATCTACCATAATAGCTGAAAAGGTTCTGCTCTGATGAGCAAAATGGCCACCATAGCTAAAAATAGAAAAACATCGTAAATTTGCTTCAAACACCAACTCCTCCTTAACCCTTGGGCCAATTTGATTCAAACTTCACAGGAATGTTATGTAGGTGACTCCCTAAAGAAATAGCTAAAATCATTCTGCTCTGACTAACAAGATGGCCGCCAAAGCTAAAAATAGAAAAAATCTTCAAACGACTACTCCTCCTTTACCCTTGGGCCAATTTCATTCAAACTTCATAGGAATGTTGTTTAGATGACCCACAACCAAATAGCTAAAACTTTTTTGCTCTGATGAGCAAAATGGCCGCCATAGCTAAAACAGAAAAACTTTGTAAATTTACGTCAACGAGAACTCCTCCTCAGCCTTTGGGCCAATTTGATTCAATCTTCACAGGAATGTTAGATAGGTGACTACCTACCAAAATAGCTAAAATCATTCAACACGGCGAACAAGATGGCCACCAGAACTAAAAATAGAAAAAAATCTTCAAGCGACAACTTCTCCTTACTCCTTGGGCCAATATGATTCAAACTTCACAGGAATATTATGTTTTTGACTCCCTACCAAAATAGCTAAAATTGTTCTGCTCTGACTAACAAAATTGCAGCCAGAGCTAAAAATAGAAAGATTATTCAAACGACAATTCCTCCTTACCCCTTGGGCCAATTTGATTCAAACTTCACAGGAATATTATGTCATTGCCCCTCTAACATATTAGCTTAAATGATCCCACTCCGATGAACAAAATGTCTACCAGAGCTAAAAATAGAAAAAACATTGTAAATTTGCTTCAAACTTCACAGGAATGTTATGTAGGTGACTCCCTAAAGAAATAGTTAAAATCATTCTGCTCTGACTAACAAGATGGCCGCCAAAGCTTAAAATAGACAAAATCTTCAAACGACTTCTCCTCCTTTACCCTTGGGCCAATATCATTCAAACTTTATAGGAATGTTGCTTAGATGACCCACAACCAAATAGCTAAAACTTTTTCGCTCTGATGAGCAAAATGGCTGTCATAGCTAAAAACAGAAAATTTTTGTAAATTTACGTCAACGCGAACTCCTTCTCAACCTGTGGGCCAATTTGATTCAATCTTCACAGGAATGTTAGTTAGGTGACTACCTACCACAATAGCTAAAATCATTCAACACGGCAAAAAAGATGGCCACCAGAACTAAAAATAGAAAAAATCTTCAAGCGACAACTCCTCCTTACTCCTTTGGCCAATTTGATTCAAACTTCACAGGAATATTATGTTGTTGACTCCCTACCAAAATAGCTAAAATTGTTCTGCTCTGACTAACAAGATGGCAGCCAGAGCTAAAAATAGAAAGATTATTCAAACGACAATTCCTCCTTACCCCTTGGGCCAATTTGATTCAAACTTCACAGGAATATTATGTCATTGCCCCTCTACCATATTAGCTTAAATGATCCCACTCCGATGAACAAAATGTCTGCCAGAGCTAAAAATAGGAAAAAAATTGTAAATTTGCTTCAAACTTCACAGGAATGTTGCCCAGGTGACTCCCTACCAAAATAGTTAAAATCATTCCACTCTGATAAACAAGATGGCCACCAGGGCTAAAAAAAGAACAAAATCTTCAAACGACAACACCTCCTGTTCCCTTGGGCCAATTACATTCAAACTTCATAGGAATGTTGCTTAGATGACTCTCTACCAAAATAGCTAAAATGGTCACGCTTCAATGAACAATCTGGCCGCCACAGCTAAAAATAGTAAAACATTGTATTTGCTTCAAATGCGAACTCTTCCTAAACCCTTGTGTCAGTTTGATTCAAACTTCAAAGGAATGTTGCTTAGGTGACACCCTTCCAAAATAGCTAAGATCGTTCCACTCTGATGAACAAGATGGCTACCAGAACTAAAAATAGAATGTTCTAGAGACAGTGACATTCAGGTGGTCGAATCAGGGCCCTCTGGGCCCTCTTTTTTCTTCCTTTCTCTTGGAGCAACACAATATTACCCACAAAAATTGATGTATCGTTGAACCTCAACACATTCAGTCCATATATGTATATACTTTCAGACAATGAAAGCTTTTATGGAGCGAGTGAAACTCACAGCTGTTGGATTTTCCAGGTACTTTTATGTCTAAAAATATCAGAAGTGTCCCTACTACCCTCATAGGAGTTCCCATAATTTGTATGCAGCTTTTTGTCAGAGTTTTTAATGTAAGAGCAGGCTCGATTGTCGACTTTATGAACACCAATAAGGTGTGCGATAAGGAGCATCTTGTCTCCTTCGCTAGTCAGGATAAAAAAAAAAACACAGTTAAATGTGTCAAAGACAGTTATTTGGTCTGGAAAAGTCATAAGAACCAACATATATGTTATTAGCTTTCTTTGATTGTTTTCCTTCCATCGGGACTTGAAGAAATAGATGGGCAGCATGTTGCTTCCACGCAGTGCTGAAACCGACTGGCACATGAGTACTGGTAAACTGCTTAGAGGATCTAAACCTGTCCAGGCAAAGCAGTGCGAGTTAACCCGTCCATGCTTATAAATACCTATGTCTTGGTGCAGAACTAAGAAAGGTAGAAGCTCCGTGGTGCAGTGGTTATGCTACTCGCCTTGTAAACCAGGGATCGCAGGATCGATCCCGGGCTTCTCCAGACTTTCGGATGAGTCTTTAAACCGAGGTCCCGTCTCCGTATGACCTTAGCTGTTGGTGGGACGTTAAACTAAAACTCACTCAGAACTAAGAAATGTAATGTTAACCAGTGCAAACCCAAGTTTTCTTTATATAAAGTGGGGCTTACAGGTGTTTTCATTATACTAGCTGGTTAATGTGTTAGCATTTTCTTATTCTTATTTCAGACGAGAGAAAGATGAAGATTTTGATCTGACCATGAAGAAAGGCACACTATGTGAATATTACAGCTATGGTGCTGCCTGTTCAGAAGTTGAGATTGATGTACTCACAGGAGAAAATCAGGTTGGTTATGAGGGCCAGGGGCCAGTTGTTCAAAACTTACAACGTCGTTGATTAACAAATCATTAAAACTTTGATCATTAAATATGGCAAATATGCTAAATGTTTTGCTGAAAAAATGTGAGCAGCTTTTGCATATGCAAAAGCTGTTCACATTTTATCAGCAAAAATAACAAAATTTGATATTAAACTTGCTGGAACAGTTAACAGTATGACCACTAATGAGCTCGTTAAGCCAACGATGCTTTGAACAAATGGGCCTAGTTGTTCAGACTGATGTTGTTAGTTAAGACTATAATCATTTAATATGGTAAATAAACTAAATTTTTGCTGACAAAAATGTGAGTAGCTTTTGCAAATAACATTTATTCATCAAAAATACTTTATTAGATATTGCATTTACAGGCCTGCCGCCTCTGTGGCCAAGTGGATCAGAGCGCTGACTCGTAATCATTAGATCTCTCACCACTGTGGTTCGAGCCTGGCTCGGGTCACATGTGAAACATCAAGTTCTGCAATGGAGTGTCATGTGTGTTTTCAACAGTAACTACGGTCCCCCCCCCCCCTCCGATTAACTATGGGCTCGATATGAGTGAAATAATCTTGAAAGGGCAATAAAACCAAAACCAACAAAAAAAAAAACTGCATTTACAAGAAGAGTTAAAGGCATTTTTGTCGCGCCTGCTATTAGCATGGCGCGATATAGGCGCCCGGTTTTCCGTCCGTTCGTCCGTTTGTCCGTTTGTCCGTTCGTCCGTCCGTTTGTCAAGGCGTCAACATTTGCGACCACCCTAGCGTTCACCCTGAGGTTCAAGTTTATTTCTCAAGAACTATAAGAGCTTCATTAATGATACTTGGTACAAACTTGTATCTGGGGATGACAACTTACATGCAAGCATCCATATTTGACCTTGACCTACATTTCATGGTTCACTGACTTTGTAAAATATTGCGACCACCCTAGCGTTCACCCTGAGGTTCAAGTTTATTTCTCAAGAACTATAAGAGCTTCATTAATGATACTTGGTACAAACTTGTATCAAGGTACTGTTACTTAAATGCAAGCATCCATATTTGACATTGACTTATATTTCATGGTTCACTGACTTTGTAAAATATTGCGACCACCCTAGAGTTCACCCTAATGGTCAAGTTTATTTCTCAAGAACTATAGGAGCTACATTAATGATACTTGGTACAAGCTTGCATTTAAGAATGGAAACTTTTGTGCAAGCATCTATGTTTGACCTTGACCTACATATCATGGTTGGGTGACTTTGCGCCCCCACAGGCGCGACATAGCCTTCGGCGGAATTCTTGTTTTTTTATTTCATCACATAATATCACGTTACACTCAGTGCTGACTTAAGAGAAGCCCTCTGTCGTCAACAGGTAAGGGGCCTCCTTGGGGGAAAATCCATAATTTACTAGCAGTTTACTAGAATGTACATTATTGAATTCCCCTTAAGTGCCTCAGTGAGGGGATTCAAAGAGCTACTAATCACCCTATTGAGGACCGCCTTTGATCTGCTATAAACAGTTTATCACAAGAGGCAATAAAACAATTATGAACACACGGTGTGTGCTATTGTTACAAGAATAAATGCCTTTATCTTTTTGACCACTAACAAGCTAGCTCATTGAGCTAACCATTCCTTGAACAACTGGTTGCTTGAGGCATTATTAGCTTTCTTAACAAACATGTTTAATGGGTTGCAGCAAATACAGTTAAAGATTTTAAAGACAAACCCAGGGTGAACCACAATCACAAGAGGTAGCCCACGCTTGGCATGAGGAGGAAGAGAATAACCTCTCAAACAAGCACTTAATGAGTGTTCTTCCTTAAATGGTGTGATTAGACTACTAGAATAACAACAATTCGCAGTTCTAATCACACCGGCCCCGATAGCTCAGTTGGTAGAGTGTCCGCTCTGTGGAACGGGAGGTCAAGGGCTCGATCCCAGGCCGCGACATATCAAAGTCATTAAAAATGGTACTAGCTGCTCCTTGCTTGACAATCAGATTTACGGAGTAGAGCTAGGACTGGTTGACCCAGTGTCAGGATAATAGGACTGGGTGTGGTATCATGTATTGTGTCTGCGACATGATACTTCAGCACTATAAAAGTGAGCATTGAGCTTCCTGTCGCAACCAGACACCGTCGTGATATGACTGAAAAATTGTTGAAAGCGATTTCACACAATGCAAACCTGTTCAAATAAACTGACAACTTTACCAGAAAAAAATGAAAATAAAGTAATAAAATTTCGAACTTTTTTTCTTATTTCTGCTCTAACATAGATTGTTGGTTTTGTTAGAACTGCTTTGTCCAGAAGGTTCTGAAGAGTGAGTGAGTGTTTGAGTTTTACATCCCACCAACAGCTCAGGTCATACGGAGATGGGACCTCGGTTTAAAGACTCATCCGAAAGTCTGGAGAAGCCCGGGATCGATCTTGCGACCTCTAGTTTTCAAGGCGAGTATTGTAACTACTACACCACGGAGGCTTCTAGGTTCTGATGAGTATCCACAATCTGTGTTTAGAGCAGTAATAAGAAAAACAATATATACCCCTGTAAACCCTAGTTCATTATATAAAAGTGGGGTTTAAGGGGATCAAAATTATATAGGTATCTTTTCGTGATGAGAACTGTTACATTGATATGAAACAGAGCAAGAATGAAAGAGCAACACCAGAACAATGGCCTTAGCATGATTTGCACACAAGCTACCGAGGGCTTAAAACTTTGTACTGCCGGGTAAATCTTCACCCTATCTTCAGGTGTAATTCCAAACATAAACACGAAATCTCTATTAAACCATATGAGCCCCGCCAAGCAAATTTGGGTCTTCGAGCATTCCGTCATGACAAATTTTAACTGCGCATGCCCAGCCATTCAGAGGGGGCAGGGATATGGCTTTCTGTCTGAAGGTTCCTCTTGATTCACTGCTTGTATGAGCGAGCAGCGAAGGTTCTGGCGAGACTGCGTGGATGTGCAGGCTCGCCTGAACCTTGGCTGCTCGCATAGGCGACAAGTACCAAAATCGCTTGAGGGGGCCCATATGATATGAATACCTGATAGAATGGTTACTACTGATTTTACTATTAACTCTTATCATGCAGTTCACAACAACACCTATCTTTGGAAACAGTGTAGATCCAGATCAGATGGCTTCTGAAGAATCAGGATCTACACTATTTGACATTCAGTTTATTAATTTGTAGGAATAAATTACATCAAGTAATCTGATTGGTTCAAAGTCAGAAATGGGTGTGGCTAAACTAAATATTCAGCAAGAGAAGGGTTAATATTATTTCATTTGTCATTTTTTCAGGTGTTACAGACAGATATTGTGTTTGATATTGGTAAAAGTATAAACCCTGCTATAGACATAGGACAGATAGAAGGAGCTTTTGTACAGGTTGGTATAACTTGATATAAATTATAGTTCAGTCGAGAAGATCTCTTTAACCCAAATTTGCCCAGGATCCCATTTTCGGTACTCTGGCTAATATTGCGAGTTCAGGATATACAATGTTGTTTAGAATACAACATTTTAGCTGGGCGGAAGACTCCTGGGGAGCTTGCAAGTTAATAATCCATCCGTAGTCTGTTAGTCATTTGTCCACACCTTTGACCAGTTGTATCAATGTTACCTACAAGCTGTTGTTAATTATTTCTCATCTGTAGCATGCCTCTGTTGGGTGGGGGGAGGGGGTAGTGTTGGCATAAGCTTTTTATCGAATTTTGAATGACAGTTCGGTAACCATGGCAACCACAAATGTTCCATAGACTTACAATGTCAAAAATGCTTGCCATCATTGATAACTTCTTTCATCCTTTAGTCGGCTGAAAATCATATACCCTCAAAAACTAGATTGGTATCTTGGATTCCCTGGATCACACCAGAGATTAGAAGAAAAAAATGCAGAAGAAATAAGATTCATGCAAAGGCAAAAAAGACTGGAAGTGGTAAACTCAAGACAAAATTTGAAAACTTGAGACGTGAGATCAAGACGGATATAAAAACTCAGCATGATTTATATGTGAATAACTTGGTAGGTGATGTAAAGGCAAACCAAAGAGACTTCTACAGATATATCAACAGTCAGAAGAAAGACAGGCAAGGTATTTCGCCCCTTAATAAAAGTGGAGAGAACGGGTTTGATAAGCCAGATTTACCCCCCCAGAACTTCAGTTAAATAAAGCAAATTCTTCTGATACCGAGGCCCCGTTTTTGGATTTACATCTATCTTTTGTGGATGGGTTTGTTTCTTGCAAAATTTATGATAAACGCGATGATTTTGATTTTAAGATTGTAAACTTTCCTTTTTTGGATGGTGATGTTCCGCGTTCGCCATCCTATGGCGTTTATATTTCACAATTAATTCGATTTGCCAGAGTGTGTAGTCATGTAACTGACTTCAACACTTGTAATAAATTGTTAACGGCTAAACTTCTTAATCAGGGTTATCAGTACCATAAACTACGCAAAGCCTTTTCAAAATTTTATAGACGTCATTCTGATTTAATTTCAAAATTCAATATTGCACTTAAATCTCTTCTGCAACAAGGTCTATCAGAACCCGAATTTTATGGTGACTTAGTATTTAAATTTAGAAAAATTTATAACCCCAACGACTTCAGCACCCAATTTCGTAAAATCATTCTTCGATATAAAAAGATTGGGTACTACATAAATGTTATACGACAGACTGCATGCATGGTAGTTAACCAGATCACGGTTGACAACTTTGCTTCCCTCTTTAATTGCACGCCGGTGGGTCAAGCCTCAGATTCTATGACGGTTCCAACGTTAAGGCTTATGTTGGAAGGTACCTGATGATCTGTCTCTGGTCGGGCCCATCTGAGTCTAACTGTTGGTTTTCTTGTGCTCCAGCATTTCTGTTGTTTCTTGCTGTCGAGTTCTCACCGTTGTTTCATCTCTCTGATTGTTTGATTTTTATGTTCAGGGAGATGTTGCACTGATGGGTTAGGAGGCCTTCATGTGAACTGAACAAATTATTTGTCTTAATCGTGACGGAAGTAAGGGCGAGGATTGTGGCCATGTAAAATCGATTTAAGCTCCCCAGTGGAATTTGTTTCCGCTGACCATTCCAAGGCAGTTCTTCTGTCGTGGTTAAGTTTTGTTATGGTTTGTCTTTGGATGTTTGTGTTGCTTTTATTATTATGTCTCCCCCGAAAAAAATTTTTTCGGAGAGACATATTGTTTTTCCCCCGGACGTCTGTCCGTCTGTCACACTTTCGTGCCCGCTCTATAACTTGAAAACCGTTAGAGCTATCTTCACGAAACTTGGTATAAATATTAATCAGCATTAGACGACGTGCAGTGCGCAAGAACTATAACTCTCGCATTTATACTTTTTGAATTATATCCCTTGGAAGTTTGTCGGTATGTATATATGTATGGGCAAATCGTGTCCGGTCAATAACTCTCTAATTTCTGATGGATTTTAAAATTACTTGGCAGAAATATTAACAACTATAAGACAATGTGTGGTGCGCATGAGGCGGGTCGGTTCATCAAAGGTCAAGGTCATATTTAGAGGTCAAAGGTAAAAAAGGGGGCCTTTTTTTTCGTATTTGGTCAATAACTTTCTTATTTTGAGATGGATTTTAAAATTACTGGGCATAATTATAAACAACCATGAGACGATGTGTGGTGCGCATGAGGCAGGTCGGTACCTTAAATGTCAAGGTCATACTTAGAGGTCAAAGGTCAAAAGGGGGCCTTTTTTTCTTATTTAGTGAATTACTTTCTTATTTTGAGATGGATTTTAAATTTACTTGGCATAATTATTAACAGCCATGAGAAGATGTGTGGTGCGCATGAGGCAGGTCTGTACCTCAAAGGTCAAGGTCATACTTAGAGGTCAAAGGTCAAAAAGGGACCTTTTTTCCTATTTGGTCAATAACTTTCTTATTTTGAGATGGATTTTGAAATCACTAGGCAGAAATGTTAACCAATATAAGACGATGTGTTGCGTGCATGACCCAGGTTGGTAACTCAAAGGTCAAGGTCAAACTTAGAGGTCAAAGGTAAAAAGGGGGCCTTTTTTCGGGTTTTGTCAATAACTTGCTTATTTTTAGATAGAATTTGAAGTTACTTGGCAAACATGTTAAATATCATGAGAAGATGTGTTGCATGCATGATTCAGTTTGGTACCTAAAATTCCAAGGTCATACATAGAGGTCAAATGTAAAAAAGGGGCCTTTTTTTCGTGTTTGGTCAATAACTTTCTTATTATGTCCCCGGTAGTGATAGCGGGGGCATATTGTTTTTGCCCTGTCTGTTTGTTGGTTTGTAGGTTTGTTGGTTTGTTGGTTTGTACGTGGACAACTTTAATGTTGGCCATAACTTTTGAACCGTTTGAGATAGAGCTTTCATATTTGGCCTGAAGGTTCCTTGTGACAAGACCTTCACATTCATGCAAAAAATTGACCTTTGACCCTTGACCTACTTAAAAGAAAAAAAATAACATTGGTCATAACTTTTTAACCACTTGAGATACAGCCTTTATATTAAGCTTGTATGTTCCTTGTGACAAAAGCTTTACATTCGTGCAAAAATTTTGACCTGTGACCCTGACCTTGGCCTTTGACCTACTTAAAATAAAAAAATAAAATTTTGGTCATAACTTTTGAACCGTTTGAGATAGAGCCTTCATATTTTGTATGTAGCTTCCTTGTGACATTCACACAAAAAATTTTTACATTCATGTCAAAAGTTTGAACCTGTGACCTTGACTGTTGAAATAACAATTTGGTCATAACTTTTGAATGGTTTGAGATAGAGCCTTCATATTTTGCATGTAGGTTCCTTGTGACAAGAGCTTTAGATTCACACAAAAAAATTTGACCTTGACCTTGACCTTTGACCTACATAAAAGAAAAAGTTAACATTGGTCATAACTTTTGAACCGTTTGAGATACAGCCTTCATATTTAGCATTCGTGTTTTTTTGTGACAAGAGCTTTACATTCATGTCAAAAGTTTGAACCTGTGACCTTGACTGTTGAAATAACAATTTGGTCATAACTTTTGAATGGTTTGAGATAGAGCCTTCATATTTTGCATGTAGGTTCCTTGTGACAAGAGCTTTAGATTCACACAAAAAAATTTGACCTTGACCTTGACCTTTGACCTACATAGAAGAAAAAGTTAACATTGGTCATAACTTTTGAACCGTTTGAGATACAGCCTTCATATTTAGCATGTAGGTTCCTTGTGGCAATCGCTTTACATTCATGCAAAAATTTTGACCTGTGACCTTGACCGTTGACCTTCTTAAAAAATAAACATTTTTGGTCATAACTTTTGAACCGTTTTGGATAGAGCTTTCATATTTGGCATGTAGGTTCCCTTTGATTAGAGCTTTTCATACATGCAAAATGTTTGGATCATGACCTTGACCTCTGACCTACTTAAAAGAAAAAATAAAATTGTTCATAACTTTTGAACCATTTAAGATAGAGCCTTAATATTTGGCATGTAAGTTCCTTGTGACAATAGCTTTACATTCATGCAAATTGTTTGACCTGTGACCTTGACCTACTTTAAAGAAAAATATTATTGTTCATAACTTTTGATCCGTTTAAGATAGAGCTTTCATATTGGCATGTAAGTTTCTTGTGTCAAGGGCTTCACACGCAAACAAAAATCTTGAACTGTGAGCAACTTTGAATAAAAAATGACCATGCCCGGGGACATGTTCATGTTTCACAGACACATCTTGTTTTTAGATGGATTTTGAAATTGCTTCGCAGAAGTGTTAACCACCATGAGATGATGTGTTGCACGCATGACCCAGTTTGGTACCTGAAAGGTCAAGGTCATACATAGAGGTTAAAGGTAAAAAAAGGGGCCTTTTTTGTGTTCTGTCAATAACTTTCTTATTTTTAGATGGATTTTGAAATTACTTGGCAGAAATGTTAACCACCATGAGACGATGTGTTGTGTGCATGACTCAAGTTGGTACCTCAAATGTCAAGGTCATACTAAGAGGTCAAAGGACAAAAAGGGGGCTTTTTGTGTTCAGTCAATAACTTTCTTTTTCCTGGATAGCTTGTGAAATTACTTGGCAGAAATGTTAACCATCATGAGACGATGTGGTGCATGCTAGACCCAGGTCGGTACCTCCAAGATCAAGGTCATACTAAGAGGTCAGAGGTAAAAAAAGTTTTTTTTTGTGTCCAGTCATTAACTTTTTTTATTTCTGGACGGACTTTATAAAGTAACCATGCAGAAATGTTTGCCGTCATTAGACCATGAGTCATGTGCAAGACCAAGGTCCATACCTACAATGTCAAGGTCATACCTAGAGGTCAAAGGTAAAAAAGTGACAGTCAATAACTTCCTTAATCTTTGATGGATTATGAAATTACTTAGCAGAAATGTTAACCATCATGAGACGATGTGTTGTACCTCAAAGGTCAAGGCCATACTTAGAGGTCAAACGTAAAAAAGTGCTTTTTTTTGTTTATGGCCAATAACATTTTTATTTTTCTATGAACATTTTTAAAGTTACTATGCAGAAATGTTCATCTTCATTAGATGATGTGTTGCACACAAGACCCAGCTCAATACCTCCAATGTCAAGGTTATACTTAAGTCAAAAACGGGGGAGACATCTGTGTTTTTGTAGAAAAACAAATTCTAGTTTTATTTTGGATAGCCTGTAGATTGGCCATTTTATGGGAAAGTAAATGTCCTTTTGGCTTTCCGCTGTTGGTGTTTCCGTTGTTGTCTGCTGCTTCATGTTTGTGTTTCTTTCCCTTTGTGTCACCGATGGAAGCTGTGGGTTAATTGTATCGATTCCTGATCATTGCCTCTACTTCTATTTTGCTGAATGAGACTCTGAAAGGGCAGAGGAACTAATTGGTCAGTTAAATGATGCGTTTAATAAAACTTAGTACACAGAGGTCCCATTGACTAGAAGATCGGCCCAATTCATGGATAATATTGTTTTGTCACCGACAGGAGTGATCAAGCTACTTAAAGGCTTAACCCTTGTCCTGCTGAATATTCATATATGCCACACCCACTACCGATTATCAACCAGTCAGATTACTTGATGCAAATTATTGCTACAAATTCACAATCTGGCTGGCAAACAATGTATATCCTGATCAGATGGCTTCGTCAGAAGCCATCTGATCTGGATCTACATTGTTTCAAAGATAATGCATATCCGGGATTAGCAGGACAAGGGTTAAACCCCACTAAAGCTTTAGGACCTGATGAGCTTCATCCTGGAGTCTGGAAGGAACTAGCAATAGAGTTAGGTCCAGTTTTTGTTCACCTGTTTCAACAGTCTCTTGATACTGGCTTGGACCCATCAATACCCGGACTTGACGCTGTCCGTTTCCGTTAATTTTCATGTTGCGGGTGCTGAAATTGCGTACATCACTTCCTGTGTCCATTTGGAGTTGGTGAAAATCAGTCGAGTAGAAAGCGATGATTATCCGTGATAAACAACCACAAATATGAGTCATCTATGAACAGTGAGTCAATCATCATTAAGAATAAGTATAGTATTATAACAATAAAATAGGTTTTGATTACATTTGTTGAATATTAATCACAAACATGGTATATTTAATCATAATTTACAAACACTGTTTCGTGAATGTAACGGGCCGTGGAAGAAAAATGTCGACCATCACTGAACAATATTTGCATTTGTAGAGCCTTTTGTTGCATTTCCTCATTAAAATCAATTCTAAACTCAACTTATTAAGAATTAACTGGTTTTGTTTCAATGCTTTATGAACACACTGATTCAAACCTCCAATCAGAAAAATGAAATATTGTCTGTTGAAAATGCCAAGTTTTTCGAATTTGACCCACAAATGGTGACTTTTTAGTTAAGTGGTATGTGAAAAATCTGACGATTTTTTATGATATTAGGAGTCAGGTCACTCAAACCTTATTCAAAAATAAAGAACCCAAGATGATATCATTGCTTAATAATAGTTTTAACTGGGTTATTTGCAATAAATAGTTTAATATGCACCAAGTGTTGCTAAATTTAGACTCCATTTTCAGATCATTAATGATAGACATTAGAAAATGTTAAACTCTTTATTCTCTGCTATCTCATGCAATCAAAGTTGATCAAGGTCTGTTTTGTGAATGCTGAAGCATAAACGTGTGAAACAGCTCTATCTATCTGTCTATCTATCTATCTGCAAACAGTGAAGACCCTGATCAGACGCAGCCTTTTGCCACATCAGATCTGGGCCTGCACTGTTTGTCAATGCCCAGTTTAAATGAATACTTGGGTAAGGGCATACTCCCGGATGACAAGATGAAAGCAGACAGACATTCACATAATTACTGCCAGGAATTTTAACTAACCATGTCTTAAAAGCTTCCATGACATTTGGCCGTATGTACTGAGGGTTCCTAGTCAAAACTTCAGTTCCTCAGGTAAGAGGTTTAGCCTCATTCAGCCTCCATTACAATAACACTTCCGAGTGATTTAGTCCTTTTTTCATACGTCAAAAAGGGTATTTTTTGATGAAAATTTGTGATATTTTTCTTATTTTTACTCAAAACATAGGTTTTGGATGCTCGTTAGAACCGCCTCAATGAGGAGGTTCTAACGAGTACCCACAACCTATGTCTGAGAGCAGAAATAATGTACACCCCCGTAAACCCCAGTTTTCTCTATATAAAGTGGGGTTTAGGGGGGGGGCTTTATTTCACGGACTTGTTTACCTGATTGATAAAATTATTTTTATCTTTTAAGGGCATAGGTATGGTAACCAGTGAGTATATTGATGTTGATAAATCTGGCAAGATGATAAACTGCAGTCCTACGAGTTATAAGATACCGAATGTACGCAGCATACCTCGCAAATTTAATGTGACACTGTTGAAGAACCATGACATTGTTAGAACTATCTACTCTGCAAAGGTAGGTATAGAAGGTAATTGTGAAAAATCATTATACCAAAGTGGTTTACATCTGTCCTTCCTTCCATCAATCCGTGTGTAATTTTTCATCAGGTTTCTCAAAAACAATAAAAGCTAGAAACCTCAAACTTGGCATACCAAGCAATCATGATGATGTGTTTTGTGTAAGAGGCAAAGGGCATTGTTGGCTTATTTGTTCATAAGTTCTTTCATTCTTTTTTCTCTCCATATAGGCCAACGTTAAATTTTTCGTCAAAGATTTCTTTGAAACTTCAAAATAGAAGTGGAGGCAATGATCAGGAATTGGTACAATTTACCTACAGATCCCATCAGAGACACAAAAAAGAAAGAAACACAAACATGAAACAACAGAGTGAGTGAGTGTTTGAGTTTTACGTCCCACCAACAGCTAAAGTCATACAGAGATGGGACCTTGGTTTAAAGAGTCATCCGAATGTCTTTGATCTTGCAATCCATGGTTTACAAGGCGAGTACTGTAACCACTACAGCACAGAGGCTTCTAAATGAAACAACAGACCCTAATGGAAACATCAATAGCGGAAAGCTAAAAGGACAGTTACTTTCTCACAAAATGGCCAATAGGCTATCCACAATAAAATGGTATAAGCGACACAAACACCCAAAGACAATTCATAACAAAAATAAACCACGACAGAAGAATCACAATGGAACGGTCAGTAGAAACGAACCACACCGGGGTCCCAAGCGGCGCCATGTGGCCACAATCCTCGCCCTTACTTTCGTTGCGATTAAGACAAATAATTTGTTCAGTCGGCATGAAGGCCTCCTAGCTCATCATTGCAAAATCTTTGCGAACACAAAACTCAAACAACCAAAGAGATGAAACAATGGTGAGGACTCGACAGCAAGAAACCACTGAAATGCTGGAGCAAAAGAAAACCAACAGTTAGACTCCGATGGGGCCAACCAGAGACAGAGCATCAGGTACCAACCAACATTAGCTTTTACACTTGAATCTGAGGCCTGACCCACCGGCATGCAATTAAAGAGGTAAGCAAAGTTGTCAAGCTTGATTGGGTTAACTATCATGCATGCAGTCTGTCGTATAACATTTATGTTGTACTCAATCTTGTTATATCGAAGAAGGATTTTACGAAATTGGGTGCTGAAGTCATTGCAGTTATATATTTTTCTGATTTCATATACTAAAGTCACCATAAAATTCGGGTTCCGATAGACCTTGTTGCAGAAGAGATTTAAGTCCAATATTGAATTTTGAAATTAAATCAGAATGACGTGTATAAAAATTTGAAAAGGCTTTGCTTTGTTTATGGTACCAATAACCCTGATTAAGAAGTTTAGCTGTTAACAATTTATTACGAGTGTTGAAGTCAGTTACATTACTACCCACTCTGGCAAATCAAATTAATTGCGGAATATATAAACGCCATAGGATGGAGCAAGAGGAACATCACCATCCAAAAAATGAAAATTTACTATCTCAAAATCAAAATCATTGCGTTATCATAAATTTTACAAGAAACAAACCCAACTCAACTTTTATCATAAATTTTGCAAGAAACAAACCAAACTCAACTTTTACGTCAAAGTTGTTAACCTCACCGATTTTCAAAGTGTTAAACCTTTTTGATTGCTCATATCTCTGCAACCACATGTTAGATTCTCTTCATATTTGGTACAGGATATCTCTATAGCATTGCCTTTCATTTGGAATGTCTAAGCTCGCAGGTCAAGACCCTGTGTGGGCTGTCCGTCTGTTCATCAACGTTTACGTCAAAGTTTTGTGTTTAAACTTTTAGATTGCTCATATCGCTGTAACCACATGTTAGATTCTCTTAATATCTGGTAAAGGATATCTCTATACCATTATCTTTCATATGGAATATCTAAGCCCCTAGGTCAAGCCCCTGGGTGGGCTGCACGGCCTTCTGTCAACTTTTACATCAAAGGTTTGTGTTAAACCTTTTTGATTGCTCATGTCTCTGTAACCACATGTAAGATTCCCTTCATATTTGTTAAAGGATACCACTATAGGATTAGCATTACCTTTCATTTGGAATATCTTAGCTCCCGGGTCAAGCCCCTGGGTTGGCTGTCCATCCGTTAATCAACTTTTATATCAAAGTTTTCTGTTAAACCTATTTATTTGCTCATTTTTAGCTCGCCTGCCCCGAAGGCTCCAGGGGAGCTTATAGTATAGTGGGTCCTCCATCCATCCATCCATCCGTCCGTTGTCCGTCCACACTTTTGAGCAGCTATATCTCTGTATCCTCCAGGCTGATGTCAATCATTTCTCATCTGTAGCATGCTTCTGGTGGGGCATTGATGACATAAATTTTTTTTTCTAAATCGCTCTAAAACTTTGGTTCGTATGGCAACAACAAGGTCCCATAGACTTACTATGGGAAAATGCTTATCATCACCGTAGCGCCTTCAGTTTTGATCTGATCTTTCTGAAACATATATGTAAGGTGGCTGGGGATAAAACCTCGGATGAGTTTGAAAACGGGCCAAGTCCGCCCATTTATGATAGAGTTACGTTCCTTTGATTGCTGAAAATGCCTATTTTTAGCTCACCTGGGCCTAAGGCTCCAGGGTAGCTTTTAGTACAGACTACAGTGGGTCATTCGTCATCCGTCGTCCATCCCTCGTCCGTCCACACTTTTGAGCAGCTATATCTCTGCAGCCTGCAGGCTGATCTCAATCATTTCTCATCTGTAGCATGCCTCTGGTGGGGCATTGATGACATAAGCTTTTTTTTTTAAATTGCATGAAAACTTTGGTTGCTATGGCAATCACAAGGTCCCATAGATTTACAATGTGAAATAGCTTGTCATCACCGTAGCCCCTTCAGTTTTGATTGGATCTTTCTGAAACTTATATATAAGGTGGCTGGGGATAAATTCCGTATGAGTTCGAAAACCAGCCAAGTCGGCCCATTTATCATAGAGTTCTGTCCCTTTGATTGCTGAAAATGCCGATTTTTGACCTTGTCATCACCGTAGCCCCTTCAGTTTTGATAGGATCTTTCTGAAACTTATATGTTAGGTGGCTGGGGATAAAATCTCGGATGAGTTCGAAAACCAACCAAGTCGGCCCATTTATTGAAGAGTACTGTCCCTTTGATTGCTGAAAATGCTGATTATTTACCTTGTCATCACCGTAGCCCTTTCAGTTTTGATTGAATCTTTCTGAAACTTATTTGTAACATGGCAGGGGATGATATCTCGGATGAGTTTGAAAACCAGCCAAGTTGGTCCATTTATCACAGAGTAACTTTCCTTTGATTGCTGAAAATGCCGATTTTTTGACCTTGTCATCACCGTAGCCCTTTCAGTTTTGATGGGATCTTTCTGAAACTTAAATGTAAGGTGGCTGGGGATAAAACCTCGGATGAGTTCGAATATGGGCCAAATTGGCCTATTTACCATAGAGTTAGGTCCCTTTGATTGCTGAAAATGTTGATTTTTAGCTCACCTGTCACGTAGTGACGAGGTGAGCTTTTGGGATCACTTTTTGTCCGTCGTGCGTGTGTGTGTGCGTGCGTAAACTTTTTCTTCAAATGACATCTCCTCCTAAACCACTGTTCGGATTTTAACCAAACTTCACAGGAATGATCCTTAGGTGGTCCCCTTTCAAAGTTGTTCAAATGGTTCCAGTCCATTGCACATCCAGGTCACAGGAGCTAAAAATAGATTTTTAAAATGAAAACTTTAAAAATCTTCTTCTCTGAAACCGAAAGGCCAAGGTCTTCTATATTTGGTATGAAGCTTCATCTAGTGGACCTCTACCAAGATTGTTCAAATAATGGCCCTTGGGCCAGAAATGCCCCCCCCCCCCCCCCCCCCGGGGGGCCTTTGGGTTTACATAGGCTTATATAGGGAAAATCTTTAAAAAACTTCTTCTCTAAAACCACAAGGCTCAGATCTTTGATATTTGGTATGAAGCTTCATCTAGTGGACCTCTATGAAGGTTGATCAAATTATAGCCCTAGGGCCAAAAATGCCCCCGCCCCGGGGGCCTTTGGTTTTACATAGGCTGATACAGGGAAAATCTTTAAAAATCTTCTTCTCTGAAACTGAAAGGCCCAGGTCTTCGATATTTGGTATGAAGCTTCATCTAGTGGACCTCTACCAAGATTGTTCAAATTATGGCCCTTCGGTCAGAAATGTCCCGCCCCGGGGGCCTTTGGGTTTACATAGGCTTATATAGGGAAAATCTTTAAAATTCTTCTTCTCTAAAACCACAAGGCCCAGGTCTTTGATATTTGGTGTGAAGCTTCACCTAGTGGACCTCTACCAAGATTGTTCAAATTATAGCCCTATGGCCAAAAATGCCCCCGCCCCGGGGGCCTTTGGTTTTACATAGGCTTATACAGGGAAAATCTTTAAAAATCTTCTTCTCTGAAAACACAAGGCTCAGATCTTCGATATTTGGTGTGAAGCTTCATCTAGTGGACCTCTACCAAGATTGTTCAAATTATAGCCCTGGGGCTAAAAATGCCCCCGCCCCGTGAGCCTTTGGTTTTACATAGGCTTATACAGGGACAATCTTTAAAAATCTTGTTCTCTGAAACCGCACGACCCATGTCTTTGATATTTGTTGTGAAGCTTCACCCAGTGGACCTCTTCCAAGATTGTTCAAATTATAGCCCTAGGGCCAAAATTGCCCCTGCCCCGTGGGCCTTTGGTTAACATAGGCTTATACAGGGAAAATCTTTAAAATTCTTCTTCTCTGAAACTGCAAGGCTCAGATCTTTGATATTTGATATGAAGCTTCATCTAGTGGACCTCTACGAAGATTGTTCAAATTATAGCCCTAGGGCCAAAAATGCCCCCGCCCCGGGGGCCTTTGGGTTTATGTAGGCTTATATAGGGAAAATCTTTAAAAATCTTCTCTGAAACTACAAGGCTCAGATCTTTGATATTTGGTATGAAGCTTCATCTAGTGGACCTCTATGAAGGTTGTTCAAATTATAGCCCTGGGGCCAAAAATGACCCAGCCCCGGGCGCCTTTGGTTTTACATAGGCTTATACATGGAAAATCATTAAAAACCTTCTCCTCTGAAACTGCAAGGCTCAGATTTTTTATATTTGGTGTGAAGCTTCATCTAGTGGACCTCTACCAAGATTTTCAAATTATAGCCATAGGGCCAAAAATGCCCCCATCCCCGGGGCCTTTTGGTTTTTCATAGGCTTATATAGGGAAAATCTTGAAAAATCTTCTTCTCTGAAACCACAAGGCCTAGGTCTTTGATATTTGGTATGAAGCTTCACCTAGTATAGCCCTTGGGCCAAGAATGTACTAGAGACACTGATTCTCAGGTGAGCGATTCAGGGCCCTCTGGGCCCTCTTGTTGACCTTGTCATCACTGTAACCCTTCAGTTTTGATCGGATCTTTCAGAAACTTGTATGTAAGGTGGCTGGGGATAAAACCTTGGATGAGTTCGAAAACCGGCCAAGTCGCCCCATTTACTATATAGTTATGTCCCTTTGATGGCTGAAAATGTCGATTTTTGACCTTGTCATCACCATAGCCCCTTCAGTTTTGATCAGATCTTTCTGAAACTTATATGTAAGGTGTCTGGGGATAAAAACTTGGATGAGTTTGAAAACCAGCCAAATCGGCCCATTTTTCATAGAGTTACGTCCCTTTGATTGCTGTAAATGCCGATTTTCGACCTTGTCACTTGAAAGTTACATGTAAGAAAGTCAGGAATAAAAGCTTAAATGAGTTTGAAAATCGGTGGGGTTAGCTGATTTATTTTAGGAAGCTGACAGGAGTAACAACTAACTAATCTCATAACCAACTACTTTAATATGACATCCAAATATATATGATGGATGATATATGATGATTAATAACACTTTTAAAATGGGTATGTTTGGACGCTGGCCAGGATCCACGCCGGAGGTTGTGGTGAGCCTCATTCTTACCATCAAAACACACACTGGCCGCTTAAATAAATTTGACGCTTCTACTTCCAAATATACATTTTCAGACTTTGTACCCAAATACTCATTCTGAATACACACAAAACCAACAGGACTATGTAAATAAAACCACAACCATGCCAGAGCATATGAATAACCACCGCTAAAATACACCAAAGTCCCAAAGTGGGTTCCGCGAGGGATACCAGTACAGGAAAAGCCACCAAAATATGTATATATTCAAATTTTGTCCTGTACCTGTTGAAACGGGTAAACCTCTCCCCATATCATTCCAATTTGGAAACCAGTATGTGATTTGTGTTTGCACAACTGTCTTTATGTATATTAACTTGTCTTAGCTTGAACTTGTGTGATCTGGGAAAGAACCACCTCTCAAGGTTTCTATCATTGCTGATAGCCAAGTAGAAGAGTTTGTCCCAGTTCACATCTAAATTTTCTTATACCTTATAATTGACAGATCACCAAGACGCCCAACTGATAGCCGCCTGAATCCCGATCACAGCAACAGACTGGATGTCCTGAAGGAGAGCACAGATTACAGACCGTACATTACAGTCAAACAACAAAACAAAACAAACAAAAAATATTGTAATAAAATAGATGAATTGTTCTGTTCTTTATTTTCCTAACTGGAGTGCTTCCACATGGTGTCCATGTACATAAAATGAATACTTCATATCTCAGTAGGGCTGTATACACTAGGGTTGGCAGCCTGAAGTTAGGATAGTACTATTTGTCCATATAAAGATGTAGACTGTTTACACCTGGAATTGTAAATACTAACAGCAGAATCACAGTTCAAATCAACAATAGCAAAGCAGTTCTAAAGTAGACCGAGCAGCCAAATGGCAGATTGAAAGGGTATAAGCTGATGGGTACACATCAACATATTAATTAGAAAGGGAAAGGGTGTGTGGGATTTGAAATCGATTTTCCACAATATGCGTCCTTGAAAACTGTCTAGAAGCCCGGATGAAATTGAAAGCATCCAAATCCAGATCGTTAGACGCTTTGTTCCGGATCGCTAGACGCTTATTAAAAGGAATCACCTAAATCAAGCATTTGGCTGCTCTGACTACTATCAGTTGATCATTATTGTTCGGATGCTTATACCCGGAAGTGTTTACAAATTTACAGAAACAAACAAAAAAAAAGCTCAGATCTTTTCTAAAAGCATAAATTTATCAGTCAGCTCCAAAATAAATCCAGTTATTTTAAATGGCAATAACTGGCATTATTTTAGGAAGCTGACAGGAGTAACAACTAACTAATCTCATAACCAACTACTTTAATATGACATCCAAATATGTATGATGGATGATATATGATGATTAATAACACTTTCAAAATGGGTATAGTTGGACGCTGGTCAGGATACAGGCTGCCATGCCGGAGGTCGTGGTGATCCTCATTCTTACCATCAAAACACACACTGGCCGCTTAAATAAATTTGACGCTTCTACTTCCAAATATACATTTTCAGACTTTGTACCCAAATACTCATTCTGAATACACACAAAACCAACAGGACTATGTAAATAAAACCACAACCATGCCAGAGCATATGAATAACCACCGCTAAAATACACCAAAGTCCCAAAGTGGGTTCCGCGAGGGATACCAGTAGAGGAAAAGCCACCAAAATATGTATATATTCAAATTTTGTCCTGTACCTGTTGAAACGGGTAACCCTCTCCCCATATCATTCCAATTTGGAAATCAGTATGTGATTTGTGTTTGCACAACTGTCTTTATGTATATTAACTTGTCTTAGCTTGAACTTGTGTGATCTGGGAAAGAACCACCTCTCAAGGTTTCTATCATTGCTGATAGCCAAGTAGAAGAGTTTGTCACAGTTCACATCTAAATTTTCTTATACCTTATAATTGACAGATCACCAAGACGCCAGACTGATGGCCGCCTGAATCCCACCACAGCAAATTGGTGCCTAACAAATCAGGCACAAATTTGTCCCCCATTCAGCGGCCTTTAATTAGCATCAAACATTCTCTGGTCAGTGTCCAGAAAAAGTCTAATAGCCTCTTGTAAGGCTGACAGGAAAATGGCATTACCAATCTCTGATAAATGTACACCATCTGCTTTGAATAACCCTGGAGTAAAAGTTTCAATTTCATGAATAATGTAGCGTCCATGACACAAGGTCCTTACAACTTGACGACGGGCACGATTAACCCTTTTACGCTTGTCGTTCATTTTGAAGAGGTTTTCTTGAGTTGAGTCCATGCCTCGCCAACACTGCGGGGGCAAAATATCAGACCAAACCAGGTAAGCTTGTGGAAAAACAGAAGAGATATATGAAAGGTCTCTTCTGATTAGCTTAATTAGCTTTGCTTGCTTAATGTTAACCAGGTCATTGCCACCCAAATGGATCAAAATTAAAACAGGAGAAGGGTGGAACATCATTTTCAACTGTAAGCTAGGCAACAACTGGTACCAGTGCATACCGGAAGTCCCCATCCAATGTACCTTCTTATTTGGAAGGCCCAAATCTGCCAGCCGCCTGAGATCAGCATGGGCCGCTACCCTTGATACTAGCGAGTCTCCGACAATCCAGATGTCTGGAACAAATTAATGATGCAAATTAGTACAGAGAATCAGATTAAATTACCTACGAGCGAATATAGTGGTCCACAACATCAGAAGTCCACCTACCCAGTTTCTTAATAATGGGCGTTGGGGCTCCCTTGGAAGCCAACACCGTCGCCCGACCAATGCGAAATGAATGAGAAGTGTAAATATGGCAAGGTAAACGCAAGACTGATAGCTTTAGCCAAAACGCCACAAAACTGACTGCGGGTTAGAGGGGACCCTTTAATATGGCTGAAAAAATAATGAGCAGATACTGGCCGTAAGCAAAGATAATGCCGTATTGCCGTTACACAACAAAGTGATGGGTCACCAGAAACAGGGATTCTTAAAATAGAAGGTAATCCACGTTGATTAGTTTTAGAAACCCTAATGCTGACAAGCAAAGCTTTTGACCCATCGACAATCTGTATATCTGAAAAAAGCAAAGGCCGGTTTGCCTGAACCTGAGTGGTAAAAACAATCTCGCTTACACGGAGAAGTCTATAAAATGCTAACAAATAGGCAGCTCTAAAAAGGCAAGACTCGTATTCAGAAAAACAAACATTAGGCAAAACTTCACAGATTTTCCGTAAAATAGATTCTGTGATAGGAGCTCTCAAATCGCGCCTCTTACGAGTTCGTTTGACACCTTCTAATAGCTTTCTAATGACAAACGAAGCAGTTGGATATAGCAGGTTATGAATCTTATGATAAAAACTTATGCTAGAAACGTATGACATGATGGTTGCTGGCGAGTTCCCAAGCTCAAAGCAATAAGTAACAAAAAGTGTAACATGGTCGTGAGGTGCTGGCCAGATACACCTCAGGCTGTAAATTTGACGAAAGTCCTTAAATGCCAACAAAGCATTTTTATATACAGAATGTGTGTTAGGCGCGATACTGGCTGCCAACAATTTGATCGAATTTAGGCGAAGATGTTCCAGAGATGGCTGGGCACCGGTGTTGGGGCCGAGTCTGCATCTGGTGCGAGCTTGTGGAACTTCTGAAATTGAAAACGGCTCAATGAGTCGGCCAGTTGATTAACCCGGGTACTGACATGTTGTGCCTTAAAGGCAATATTGAGCTTTAGGCACAATAATGTAAAGGCCCTGAGGATGACCATCACTCTGTCATTTTCAAATGTCATCGACTTTACGATGTGAACTGAGGCCATGTTATCACATCGAAACACGATTTGTTTGTTCCGAAGGTCTTCGCCCCAAATATGTAGGCATACTAAAAGAGGGAACAATTCCAGAACTGTAATATCCTCGGTGATACCTTGCTCAATCCAGGCGTCAGGCCATGAAGCATACGCCCATTTCCCTGCAAAAAATGCACCAAAACCTAGGTTAGATGCCCCCGCGCTGTCTGTAAATAATTGAAGGTCTTCGTTTGACACCCAAAATCTTTCATGGAAAACAGAAATGCCATTAAACTCTTCAAAAAACTGAAGCCAAAGTTTCAGATCTTCCTTTATATCCCGAGTAATACGAAGATGATGATAAGGCTGTGTCAAGCCACATGTTGCATTAATAAGCCTTCTACAGAATGGTCGACCTGGAACAATTGCACGACAGGCAAAGTTAAGGGAACCAGTCAGAGACTGCATCTGCTTTAGAGTGCATTTTTTGCATCCAAGCATGTCCTTGACTTTCTGTCTGATTTCTTCAATCTTGGGCACAGGTATGCGAACCACCATTTCTTCTGTGTCAATTTCCAAACCCTAAAAACTAAGTTTGGTTGTAGGCCCTTCAGTCTTGTCAGATGCAATAGGAACACCTAGTAAAGTCATTTTGCTTTTAAAAACAGCCATAATCCCAGCACAATGATTAGTCCCTTTTTTGCCGCCAAAGAGAAAATCATCCAGGTAGTGTAATAACCTTCCTCCAGAGTTGGAAGAACCTCTGGCTACACAAAATTCAAGGAATGTTGAAAATAGCTCCCAAGTTTTTGGTGCAATAGAACAGCCAAATGGCTTGGCTTTATCCACATAAAATTAATTGTCAAACATGAATCCAAGTTGGTCATAATCCATGAAAGACACTGGCAAGAGCCGGTAGGCATTTTTAATATCTGACTTACAGGGTCACTGATGAGGCTTTATTAGCCGAAACTACGTAGTATGACCCATCTTCTTTCTTATGAATGTTTTCATTGCTTTTAAAGGAACTCATTTTTTATTTTTGTTTACCTAATAAACAACCCCGTCCGAGGTCCTGAACCATGTGAACAGCTTAATCGAAACTGGTGTATTGTACAGAGCAAAGATTTGGGTCTGTAAAATCATTAAGAGAGTTGCCAGTGGGGTAGGACAAGTGATGTATCAGTCTGAATTGACCTTGTTCCTTTTTTGGGAACAAGGCCAAGGGGTGAAATGCGTAAATTTGGTAAAGGGCGGTTCTCGAAAGGTCCTGCAACTCTGCCTGCTTCAATCTCAGTTTTGATTTTTTGCTGAACAACATCTGGTTGGAGAAAAGCGGATTTTAAATTCTTAGCATCTGTAGGTGCACGTTTGCCTGAATAGTACAAAGGAAAGCCATACCTAAAACCACTAAAGATAGCCGAAGCTTTTCCCGGGTCATAACCTGCAAGTTCTCTACTTAAGGAATCCAAGTTGATGGGCGTTTTTGCCAAGGAAGATAACTCTGGTAACACATTCTGACTTTCAAAAAAGACCGATGGTTTCAACTCAGCAGAGGTAGCACTACTGCTTGTTGCCAGGTCTTTGGAATGGTCTACCTCCCCGTGCATATGGACGGAAACCTCTTGATCGACGAAAAGTAGAACCACCCCTAGGTACAGATTGATTGTGCAGCCGAAAACAGGACTGACGACCATGATTTTAACCCCCACAGTGAGAGCAAACATGAGTATATCTGCAAGAATTCCAAGCGCAAAAACCGTTATTGAAGTCGAAGCAGGTACCTTTCACCATATTGACAGCAGAAGATTGTTCCGGCTGAGAACTATTAGCCGTCATGACCCGAAGCCACAAGTCAGAGTTCAGTCTTCCCCATGACTGGACAGATGTAGCCTGTCTCAACCTAAATTGCTCATCGTATATGCGCCATGAAAATGAGGAAGTTGAACGGGATGCTGCCTCTCTGATAATACTCATATATTGCCAAATTTCCTGCAGTTTGTTTGGAAAGCGCTTCAAATAGATGGACGAAAAAATTAAAAAGGCATCAGTCCATTTCTCAATGTTGCAAATTTTTTCCTTGGTTACCTTTGGTCTGGTTTCTAATTGGCCCTTGTCATTTATATGGAGTAAGCCGCCAGAGCACAAGTCCTGCAGCTCAACATTGCCTTTGAGCAAAAGGGCAACATTAATATATTGGTGTGACCAAATTTTCTGGCACAACTGGGCTGGAACATGAGAGGTCATATCCTCTACACCCAAGCGAAGCATTTCTTCACCAGCACTGAAATTAATAACACTGCCGGTGGCTTCAGGGTTCTGTGGTGTAACCGACAGTGGCTGAGGGGATTGTTGGTTTGTGCTAGGTAATGTTTGATTTGATTTAGGGTGCAAAGGGATATCAGATCGTGCTAGGAGGGTTTCAAAACCAATGAAATTGGCGATTGTCGGTTCGGTTCGGGTGCGTGTGGGTGCTACTTGCAATTGATCATTACCTGCCGATGTGCCCTGGGTCCCGCCTGTCGCAGACAATCCATCTGGGTTAGGCGGACCAAGCATCAGGCGCTCAGGTTCGTCCGTAACAGCCCCTCCTCGCAGATTAGAGTCTGTCCTTCCTCTCTTGGTTTTGCCTCCTCCAGACGTACTGCCCCGTTTTCTAGAAGGCCTGTTGTTTGGCATCTTGGATAAAAGCTTTAGATGGCCTCGAAAAGGTGTAGAACAAGACAGATTAAAAATTTGAAATCGATTTTCCACAATATGCGTCCTTGAAAACTGTCTAGAAGCCCGGATGAAATTGAAAGCATCCAAATCCGGATCGTTAGACGCTTTGTTCCGGATCGCTAGACGCTTATTAAAAGGAATCACCTAAATCAAGCATTTGGCTGCTCTGACTACTATCAGTTGATCATTATTGTTCGGATGCTTAAACCCGGAAGTGTTTACAAATTTATAGAAACAAACACAAAATAAAGCTCAGATCTTTTCTAAAAGCATAAATTTATCAGTCAGCTCCAAAATAAATCCAGTTATTGCAAATGGCAATAACTGGCATTATCATAGAGTTACATTCTACTTGATTGCAGAAAATGCTTACCATGTCATTACCTTGTCCTCCAATAAATCCTTCAGGAAAGGTTGGCACTTCCTGAAATTTTGAAATTGTTAGCTCAGGTGAGCGATACAGGGTCCATTTTGGTCCTCTTGTTCTGTAACCTCATGTTAGATACTCTTCATAACTGGTACACAATATCTCTTTAGCATTAACTTTCATATAGAAAATCTAAGCTCCTGGGTCAAGCCCCTGGGTGGCGCTAGGGGTCAATAATTAAGACTTAGGCATTTTAATTACATCAAAGTTTTTTGTTAACTGTTTTCATTATACTTCTTGCATTCAGAGTATATCAAAGGTTTTTTTATTACTGTCTGTTCATTATTAGTTTGTTTGTTCTTTCGTTATGCTGTGACCCTTCTCAGATTTGTCACCTTATATATTGGCCCTTGTGATCTTAGAAACTACAGTGACTAGACCTGTGAAATTTTGCAAACATTTTCCTCTAGAAATGCAAACAATAATGCAAGGAAAGTAAAAATAAAAAAATGTATTGGTTTATTATCGCATTATACAGCTACTTTAATTCAGCAATTGATTGTTCTATGACAGCCTATTTAATGTTTGTTGTCTCCGGGTAAAATTGTTCCAAATTGCCACAAATTTTGAATTCTTTTTATTCAGCTAGGACAAGCAGTTTCATTTTTGGATATGATAAATTATACATGTACTACATATTTGTTGATTTGTTTGTTTGATTTGAGTTTTAACGTCCCTGTCAACACTGTAAAGGTCATTTTGGAGACATTTCTTCCAAGTTTGTGGGACTTTTACCCGACATTGAGATGAAATGACATCTCAAGCCCTGTCACCCAATGAAACCAATTGGGTTTATTAGCGTGGACGGTCCGCCTCACACCGCCGTTCCTAGACAGGTTTAGATCCTCTAAGCGGTTTACCAGTACTAGTGTGCGGGCCGGATTCAGCTCTGCATGGAAGCATCATGCAGCCCACATATTTCTTCAAGCCCCGATGGGCGGGGCCAAACATATTTGTTGAAATTCAATAGTTTTTCTCAGCGGACTAAATGGAAAGTTTCAATGCTGCAGACAAATTGTCATTTCCATTTACAGGCAATGACACTGGCTGGGGGTATACTGGCCAGTTCATATGAGATTTGTTTGCCTTTTAGTCTCCCATAGACTCACAATTGGGAAAATGTCCAGTTGACTGTGTCTGCTTTTTGGATGTAATCTTCATCAAACTTGCATTGATAAGGACAATAAAATTGCCTAAAATCTCTGACAAGTTCATTTCCCCACTTTCAGCTATTTGCATAAGAAAAGCCCACCCTTTAGGACCTCATTGATTTTGGAATCTGTTTTCCAGATACCGGTAATAGCAAATTCATTTTTGATAGCAAATTCATTTTTGATGGAATCGTCATCAGTCTCTGGTCGGGCCGATCGGAGTCTAACTGTTGGTTTTCTTTAGCTCCAGCATTTCAGTGGATTTTTGCTGTCGAGTCCTCAACGTTGTTTCATCTCTGTGGTTGTTTGATTATTTGTGTTCATGGAGATGTTGCACTGATGTGTTAGGAGGCCTTCATGCCACTGAACAAATTATTTGTCTTCATTGTGACGGAAGAAAGGGCCAGGATTGTGGCCACGTAAAATTGATTTAAGCCCCCCAGTGGAATTCGTTTCAGCTGACCGTTCCAAGGCGGTTCTTCTTTCGCGGTTTATTTTTGTTATGGTTTTTCTTTTGGTGTTTGTGTCGCTTATATTAAGTTTATTTTGGATAGCCTATTTGCCATTTTGTGGGAAAGTAACTATCCTTTTGGCTTTCCGCTATTGATGTTTCCATTAGGTCTGTTGTTTCGTGTTTGTGCTTCTTTACCTTTGGTATCTCTGATTGGAGCTGTGGGTTGATTGTATCGATTCCTGATCATTGCCTCCACTTCTATTTTGCAGCACAGCTTGAGGCCAGCTAAAAATCTTGGACGACTTCCATTTTGGGGCAGATTGAACTATTCACATGAGAGTTACTTGCCCTTTAGTCTCCCAAAGACATATAATGGGGATATATCCGAGTTATAGCAAATTTATTTTTGGTAGGATCCTCATTAACCCTTTTTGTACCAAATGGAAACTTCCTCTCTATATATAGCCATAGTCCATTCCAAAATTTAGGGGTATCAGGTTGCGTTTTCTTCATAATTTATTTAGAAAATGGCTTAAGTTTTCGCAAACAGTGTAGGCCCTGATCAGACGCCGTGTTCTGAGGGTCAGATCTGGGCCTGCACTGTTTGCCTTGGTACCCGTTTTGGGGTTTCTGGTACTATATGGGTTAAACTTGTAAGTTATGATGACATGCATAATATCTTGGACAAGTTGGAATTAATCGGCTCATTCACATGTCATTTACTTGCCCTATAGTCTACCATAGTGGGGAAAATGTCTGCTCTACAATGGATTCTTGTATAATAGTACATGTATCTTGCTCAATCTTGCAGTTAAGAAGAACAGGCATATACCCTCTGCCAGGTTCTATTCTTGCTCAGTTTTGACTGCTGATATGAGAGTTACCCGACCTTGTTGTTTTAATATTTTGCGGATGATAGCGTTTTCATTTTTATAGAACTTTCATCAGATGCAGGTAATAAGAACAGCCGTAAGACATTGAATCGGTTTGATTTTGGGGGCAGATCAGGTTTCTGACAGGGCAGATCAAGTTTTTTGACAAGAGAGTTTCTTGCTCTTTAGTTTCCCATAGGAAAATTTACGTGGGCTATAATGACTTTATTTTTGATCAGGGGCCAGTTGTTCAAAACTAACTATGTCTTTAGTTAATGTATCGTTAAAACTTTGATATTATGGCAAATATGCTAATATTTTTGCTGAAAAAATGTGAGCTTGCTGCTCACATTTTTTCAGCAAAAAATACCAAAATTTTAGATATTGAACTTGCCAGAACACTTAACAATATGACCACTAATAAGCTCGTTAAGCTAACGATGCTTTGAACAACTGGCCCCAGATCTTCATTAACAGGACAAGGCCTATCTTGAAATTCTTTGAATGACATCTCCTAAAGCTTGTTTCATTTAAGTCTAATTAACCTGAAATTGATGGGAGGCATCAGGGCGACATGAGATTGAGAGTCTGTAAAATTGTGTCCTGTAAATATACAAGATTCAAACCAGGGCAAAAGTCCTGCTTAAAGTATATTGTCTGCCCCCGCTTATTGGGGCTTGAAGATTGGTTGCATGATGCTTCCTCGCAGAGCTGAAACTGATAGCACACAAGTACTGGTAGGTAAACCACCTAGAGGACCTTAGCCTGCCCAGGCAAAGTCCATGCTTATGAATATGTTCTATAAAAGGGTTATCCTTTGGAAGCAAGGAATACACCACAGAAGTGAAAAATATGGAGCGTACATGTTTTCTGGGCCAGACTAGCTAGTTTCGGCCAATTAGGCCTCATCAGTGACCCTCAGATATTTTCAAAATTCCACAATGGAATCGATGATCCCAAAGGACAAGAAAATATAATCTACACTATGATGTAGGGCAGGGAGACGTTTTACCGCCGCCACACATTCCCACACACCAGCTGTAGTGAAGTTAAATATGTTCTATAAAAGGGTTATCCTTTGGAAGCAAGGAATACACCACAGAAGTGAAAAATATGGAGCGTACATGTTTTCTGGGCCAGACTAGCTAGTTTCGGCCAATTAGGGCTCATCAGTGACCCTCAGATATTTTCAAAATTCCACAATGGAATCGATGATCCCAAAGGACAAGAAAATATAATCTACACTATGATGTAGGGCAGGGAGACGTTTTACCGCCGCCACACATTCCCACACACCAGCTGTAGTGAAGTTAAATATGTTCTATAAAAGGGTTATCCTTTGGAAGCAAGGAATACACCACAGAAGTGAAAAATATGGAGCGTACATGTTTTCTGGGCCAGACTAGCTAGTTTCGGCCAATTAGGCCTCATCAGTGACCCTCAGATATTTTCAAAATTCCACAATGGAATCGATGATCCCAAAGGACAAGAAAATATAATCTACACTATGATGTAGGGCAGGGAGACGTTTTACCGCCGCCACACATTCCCACACACCAGCTGTAGTGAAGTTAAATATGTTCTATAAAAGGGTTATCCTTTGGAAGCAAGGAATACACCACAGAAGTGAAAAATATGGAGCGTACATGTTTTCTGGGTCAGACTAGCTAGTTTCGGCCAATTAGGCCTCATCAGTGACCCTCAGATATTTTCAAAATTCCACAATGGAATCGATGATCCCAAACCCTATTGGTTTCATTGGGCGACAGGGCTTGAAATGTCATTTCATCTCAGTGCTGGGTAAAAGACCCATAACATTAGAAGCAACATCTCAAAAATGACCTATACAGAGTTGACGGGGATATTTTACCTCAAATCAAACAAGCAAACAAAACAATATCTTGTTTATTTAACCCTCCATTCTGCACCAACATCATCTCCTGAGTTCAAAGTAAGATTGTCCTGTTCAGAAACTTAATAGGCGGCATCAACATACAGATTCAGGATTGCTAAAGGTAATCACATCAGATAGCCAAGTTGGCAACCATGGCACAATGTGACATATTATGATAAGCGTAATCCAGATGAGAGATTTCTGGCCCCTTTGGGCCTATAGTTTAGTGCATGATCAGAGTGGCTGTGTATGTAAGTGTAGGGACATATCTGAATATTTTAGCATAGGATCATTTTGCCTGTATAATTCAATGCAGGATGATTAGGCCTGGATATTTTAGTGCAAGATCATTGCCTGTATATTGCAGGGAAGTATCATTACACTGTATATTTTAGAGCTTAATCATTATGCCTGTATTTTATAGTGCAGTGTTATTATGTCTGTATTAGTGCAGGAACAGTATGCCTGATTTTTTCTGTGCAGTGAAGGACCATTATGCTTATATATGTCAGTGCAGCGTCATTTAGCCTTTTTATCATATGACGTCGCGTCTGAGAGTAGAATATTGCCATGTAATAAACGGCGTCGAGTTTACTTATGGTGGAATATTGATATTTTTGTAAAATAAACCTGAATAAAAAGAGTTTTAAATGTCATTTGATAAATAAAATCTTGCATTCGTGCTCATGTACCATTGAATTTATTAAACTCGTTGAGGAAAAGGGATAGAAGCCTCCGTGGTGTAGTGGTTACGCTACTCGCCTTGTGAACCAGGGGTCGCAGGATCGATCCCGGGCTTCTCCAGACTTTCGGATGAGTCTTTAAATCGAGGTCCCGTCTTCTTATGACCTTAGATGTTGGTGGGACGTAAAACTCGAACACACACACACACACACATGAGGAAAAGGGATAAAATGCTCAGCAAAGCCTTGTATTTTATCCCTTTACCTTAACTCGTTTTATAAATTCAATAATTTATGAGCACTCATGTAAGATCCTCTATATATAACATTATATTCCTGGTAATTTTCATTATAGGGTGTTGGCGAGCCACCATTACTGCTCTCATCCGCTGTCCTCTGTGCCATCAAAGATGCAGTTAAAACAGCCCGGGCTCAGATTGGTCTGACTGGTCACTTCAGACTGGACAATCCTGCTACAGTGGAGAGAATAAAAATAGCTTGTGGTGACCAGCTACAGATGAGAAAGAAATAGACACTGTTTTTAATTTTTGTTTGAATAAAAGATGTATGCTTAACATCGTTTTATGCCCCAACATGTCCCGTTTACTAGGTATGGAAGTTACTGCATATTGCCTATAGTCAAGCAATATTCAAGGTGTATTATGAAAAGGCTGTCAAATTTAAATAATGACATTTTTGGCAGACATTCTCCTGGTGAAGACACAGAGTCGTAAGTCTTCTTATTTCTGCTCAAAATATAGATTGTGCGCACTCGTTTGAACACCTCTAACAAGTACCCACAATATCTATATTTTAGAGCAGAAATAAGAAAAATAAGGTTTCAAGGTATTACTATATTAAAGTGAGGTTCAATGGGGTCAGAATTGTAAGCCCATTACGTAAACATGACCCTACAAATACATTGTAAGGTTTACTACCAATAAAATGAAAATTATGTCTCCCCCTGAAAATTTTTTTTCGGAGAGACATATTGTTTTTCCCCCCGGGCGTCTGTCTGTCCTTTTGTATGTTTGTCTGTCTGGTTGTCACAAGTTCGTGTCCACTCTATAACTTGAAAACTGTTCAAGCTGTCTTCAACAAACTTCATATAAATATTAATCAATATTAGACGACGTGCAGAGCACAAGAACTACACCTCTCGCATTTATCATTTTTTAGTTATCTCCCTTGGAAGTTTATCGGTATGTATATATGCATGGGCAAATCGTGTCCGGTCAATAACTTTCTTATTTTCTGATGGATTTTGAAATTACTTGGCAAAAATATTAACCACCATGAGGCGACCTTTGAGACCCTGAAAGGTCAAGGTCATACTTAGAGGCCAAAGATAAAAAGGGGCCTTTTTTCGTGTTTGGTCAATAACTTCCTCGTTTTTACATGGATTTTAAAATTACTTGGCATAAATGTTAACCACCATGAGAAGATGTGTTGCTTGCATGACACAGGTTGGTATTTCAAAGGTCAAGGTCAAACTTAGAGGTCAAAGCTCAAAAAAGGGGACTTTTTTCATGTTTTGTCAATAGCTTTCTTATTTTTTGATAGAATTTGAAATTACTTGGCAGAAATGTCAACTATCATAAGAAAAGGTTTTGCACGCATGATTCAGGTCGATACCTCAACGGTCAAGGTCATACATAGAGGTCAAAGGTAAAAAAGGGGCCTTTTTTCGTGTTTGGTCAATAACTTTCTTATTTTTAGATGGATTTTGAAATTGCTTGACAGAAATGTTAACCACCATGTGAAGATGTGTGGCGCACATGAAGCAGGTCAGTATCTCAAAGGTCAATGTCATACTTAGAGGTCAAAAAAGTGGCCTTTTCTCATGTTCGGTCAATAACTTTTTGATACATTTTGAAATTAATTGGCAGAAATTTTAACTTTCATGAGACAAGGTTCTGCACGCGTGATTCAGGTTGGTACCTCAAAGGTCAACGTCATACATAGAGGTCAAAGGTAAAAAAGAGGCCTTTATGTGTTTGGTCAATAACTTTCTTATTTTAGATGGATTTTCAAATTTCTTGGCAGAAATGTTAACCACCATGAGACAATGTGTTGCAAGCATGACCCAGTTTGGTACCTCAAAGGTCAAGGTCATACATACAGGTTAAAGGTAGGAAAAGCGGCCTTTCTTGTGTTCGGTCAATAACTTTCTTATTTTTAAATGTATTTTGAAATTATTTGGCAGAAATGTTAACCACCATGAGATGATGTGGAGCATGCATGACCCAGGTTGGTACCTCAAAGGTCAAGGTCATGCAAGATACCTCCAATGTCAAGGTCATACTTAGAGGTCAAAAAGGGGAAGACATCTGTGTTTTTTTAGAAAAACCAATTCTAGTTTTAATATGAAAAACTGATATTTTTGGCTTGTCTGTTTTTTTTTGTTGTTTTTTTTTCAAACCTTTTTATATGCAGCAGGAGCTGCACTTAAGCTGCCATTTTTGGTCGATTAACTCGGGTTAACGATATAACTGCATCATAGCCTTTATGCATCATAGCATCATTGTTGTTCCATTATTTACAGATTCACTTAGGTTATCGATACAACTGCATCATGACCCTTTTGTTGTTCCATTATTTCAAGGGTTATTCTGTTTCACATTTATGATGACAGTTCAGGGCATTTTTGATACATCTACCTTGTGTATATAGTAGAGAGAAATTGAAAATTGAAGGAGTCAACTTGCCATCGGTTGTTATCGTACATCTATAGTGTTGCTTCAATGGCTTCAACTTTTCCAACTATGAACATATGACAGGGCTTGAGATGTCATTTCATCTCAATGTCGGGTAAAAGTCCCACAAAATTGGAAGCAACGTCTCCAAAATGATCTTTACAGTGTTGACGGGGACGTTAAACCTCAAATCAAACAAACAAATGTTCTTGCATAAATACCTGTGCCGTTTGATGGACTGAAAGTTGTGCTTAAGCAACAAAACCGATGTTGAAATCATGAAGTTTGTGTGTTGTTTGAACATGCATTTTGATAAAGTTTTTGAAAGATCAGGAAGAAATCTGTTTTGGTCTATAAAAATTCGAATGAGGATTTAAATAAATTGAAATCCAGACATTTTCGTGCTTCAAAGTAGAAGTAAAACAAAGATCAGGAATTGATACAATTAACTTACTCCACCCATAAAAGACACCAAAGGGAAAGAAATACAAGTCTGTCTACTTACGATTTTTTCCGCTCTTTACACTTCACTTCCTCATTATCTTATAAATGAAAAGCTTAATGATTTAATTGAATGGGCTTTTCACAGAGAAGATTCTCTCTATCTTGCAAGTAATGTCAAAAATGCATTTTTCACTTCTAAAGAGCACAAGAATTATACACTTTGGCCATGTCAGAAAGTGTGTGATGCCCTCACCTTTCAACTTGACAATATTTATATTAGATTCGGTACCTGTTTATTTAGACAAATTGTGGGCATTCCGATGGGTACGAATTGCGCATCTCTTGGGGCTGATCTATTCTTGTATTGTTATGAAAGAGACTTTATGTTGTCGCTTTCCATTGATAACCAATCTGAAATTATTGAAGCTTTTAGCTCCACTTCTAGATATTTAGATGATTTATTAAATATTGATAATACCTATTTCGATGGTTTGATCAGTCAGATTTACCCCCCAGAACTTCAGTTAAATAAAGCAAATTCTTCTGATACCGAGGCCCCGTTTTTGGATTTACATCTAGCTATTGTAGATGGGTTTGTTTCGTGCAAAATTTATGATAAACGCAATGACTTTGATTTTCAGATTGTACATTTTCCTTTTTTGGATGGTGATGGTCCTCGTGCGCCATCCTATGGCGTTTATATTTAGCAATTAACTTGATTTGCTAGAGTGTGTAGTCATGTAACTGACTTCAACACTCGTAATAAATTATTAATGGCTAAACTTCTTAATCAGGGTTATCGGTACCATAAACTACTCAAAGCCTTTTCAAAATTTTAGAGACGCCATTCTGATTTAATTTCAAAATTCAATATTGGACTTAAATCTCTTCTGCAACAAGGTCTATCGGAACCCGAATTTTATGGTGACTAAGTATATAAATTCAGAAAAATATATAACCGCAATGACATAAGCACACAATTTTGTAAAATCAGTCTTGGATATAAAAAGTTTGGGTACAACATGGATATTATACGACAGACTGCATGCATGGTAGTTAACCCAATCACGGTTGGCAACTTTGCGTCCCTCTTTAATTGCACGCCGGTGGGTCAGGCCTCAGATTCTATGACGTTTCCAACGTAAAGGCTTATTGAGAATTAGAGAGATCTAATTCAAGGTAATGTTGGTTGGTGCCTGATGCTCTGTCTCTGGTCGGGTCTATCGGAGTCTAACTGTTGGTTTTCTTTTGCTCCAGCATTTCAGTGGGTTCTTGCTGTCGAGTCCTCACCGTTGTCTCACCTCTGTGGTTCGTTGATTATTTGTGTTCAAGGAGATGTTGCACTGATGAGTTAGGAGGCCTTCATGCGGACTGGACAAATTATTTGTCTAAATCGCTACGGAAGTAAGGGCGAGGATTGTGGCCACGTAAAATCGATTTAAGCCCCCCAGAGGAAATCTTTCCACTGACCGTTCCAAGGCGGTTCTTCTGTGGCGATTTATTTATGTTGTTTGTTACTTACTGTGTGTATCACTTGTGTCTTTTTATTTTGGAGTGCCATATGGCCATTTTGTGGGAAAGTAACTGTCCTTATGGCCTTCCTTTGTTTAGGTTTCCATTATGGTCTGGTCGCTTAATGTTTGTGTTTCTTTCCCTTTGGTGTCTTTGATGGGTTGAGTAAGTTAATTGTATCGATTCCTGATCTTTGTTTTACTTCTACTTTGAGCTTTTGATATCCCAATATGGACATTGCTTTGTTTTACGTTATGTTGAACTATGTAACATTATCGTCCTGAAAGTAGCTTTTAAGAGTTCTATGATGACGTCAGAGGGTTACTGCATAACAACTTCATTGCAAACAACATGAACTTGCTGCCATGTTGCTGTGCCCATGTTACTGTGCCAGTCGCATTTGAAGAGTTGATATGAAGTTTATATAGATCTTTTCGGCTTTTCGTCAAAATGTGCCTTTGGAATCATGTTTTGCAAGAACAACGATCACCTATGGTTATGTCATCGTTTTAATATTTGCCGGAGCCCTTGCAAAGATATGAACATTCAGTCTAGCGGCCTCATGTTCACACAGCTTCCTCAGGACAAGGCAATGCATGAAAAACCCTGGTGGATCCCTATATTTGATACGGGGGTAACTGGAGCCATTCAGGCATGTGATGAGGCTTATTTCTTCTACGTATAAAGGGTATGCTATGTATTTATTGCCTCATTGGCGCAATCCTAATGAGTACAGACAGTTATGCGCAGTATTGATTACTTACACAATGCAAGAGACAGTTACCAGGGCTTTCTATCTAGTGATCAAGAGGTTTTGCGTTGCTGTAAAATTCGTTAAAGTTTGGCCACAGCCAGATGTTCGGACAGTTCTAGTTTGCATGTGTTGCTAGCAGGTTGTGATAGTTTGATAGTGAATTCATTTGATACTTAACAAACATGACATATCATTATGATAACGCAACTGTACGAAATAGTGCATTTTTGGTATCTGAAAAACGGACATTTTTCTGATGAAAATATGCAATATTTTTCTTAATTATACTCCAATCATAGGTTGTGGATGCTTGTTAGATTGAGGCGGTTCTAACGAGTACCCACAACCTATGTGTTGGAGTAAAAACAAGAAATTTTTACTCCAATTTTAGGTTCTAACAAGTACCCATGACCAATGTGTGGGATTAAAAAAGAATAAATTTTTACCCCAATCATAGGTTGTGAGTGCTTGTTAGAACTGCCTCATTCATGATGGTGCGCATGCGTCGTGCGATCTAACATCCTCTCTTTGTCTTGGAAAGAAAATATTCTGGATTTTTTGTTCTAAATAGTTATCTGGCATCAAAATTGTGTTGTTTGTTTGGGCTAAGTATCATCCCACTGAACACTATTGTGTACCACTCCGATCGCCCGTATCTTGGGCGCAAACAGCTTTTTTTCCAAAATTGTGCAACTTTTGTTTTTGATATAAGCGGCCATCTTGGATTTCCATTTTTACATGATGTAAGCGGCTAGAACGAATGTTTGTTTTGCCATGAATGCGACAGGTAAAAATTGATCTTGTTTTGTGTTGTCGTGTTTTGTTTAGGATTTCTCAACATGTCTTCAGATGAATCTAATCCAGCGCCTTGTGGTGCATGTGGATTAGAAGTAACTGATGTAGGTATCCAATGTGACAATTGTTCGCAATGGTACCATCCCATGTGCCAGGACATAGGAGACAACTCTTACGTCTTCCATACTGAAAACCCTGATTTTTCCTGGGTCTGCTTGACATGCGGTGCACTTAACCATTCAGTTTCAGTGCTAGACAGCAGTCTGGCTTCATTTGCATCCCATAATAGTTTCAATACTCTGTCTGATTCTGCCGGCAGATCATCAGTTTCTTCTGCTGGCCAGAGAACCAACAGCCATAGACTAAAGAATGCGACCCTGACAGCCCTCAATTTAAACGCCCGCTCCATAAAGTCCCAAGATAAACTTGACCAGTTTCACGCTATGCTTGAACAGCTAAGCCCGGACATTGTAGCATGCACAGAGACATGGTTGACCGCAGACGTCTACAATGCGGAGATCATTCCAGACCACTTGGGGTATACAATATTTAGGCGGGACAGAGGGTCTAGAGGGGGTGGTGTTTTTATTTTGGTAAAAAACCTCTACATTGCTAGCAGGGTCAAAGAATGGGAAACGGATTGCGAAATTTTATGGGTCAAATTGCAGCTTATAGGGTCTGTCCCTCTCCATGTAGCAGCTTATTATAAGCCAAGTGAGTCTGACTCGCGCAGCTTTGAAGAGCTCAAGAAATCCCTTGAACTGGTACGCCCTGTCAAAGGCCACGTCTGGGTTCTGGGGGGACTTCAACTACCCCAAATTTACATGGAATGACCATATTCCTGTTATCTCACCCGACTGTAAACTCACCAACCTGTATGAGGACTTCACGGACATGCTAGATGAGTTCATCCTGACCCAAACTGTGACCCACCCAACGAGAAATGAAAACATACTGGATTTGTTCCTTATTGACAATCCAAATTTGGTCAAGTCTGTTGATGTGAGACCCGGCATTGCTGACCATGACGCTGTTCTGTCTGAGGTTTTCATAAAACCTCAAATCTCAAGACAGAAACCAAGACTCATGTACTTGTATAAAAAGACTGACTGGGAGGGTCTGGAAAATTATATGCTGACATTTCAGAAGTCCTTTCTGTCTTCCAATTGTGAGAACAGACCTATTAACTCCCTATGGGAGGATTTCAAAAGGGCCCTACAAAGCGGAATAGAACAGTTTATTCCCCAAAGGTCAATCAGCACAAAATCGTCACTGCCCTGGATCACTCAAGACATCAAGATGACTATGCGTAGACGGGACAGTTTGTATGACAAGTACAAAAAGTACAGACGCCCCACTGACAGGCAAGCTCACCTTGAATATAAACATGAAGTCAACAGGAAACTTAAGGAGGCCCACAACAGGTATATTGAGGAAATTTTGGGCATTGCAAATCCTACAGACCCCTGATTCAAGTGTACATCCTCAAAATGACACTGATCCACACAAAAATACCTTTGCTACAAAAAAGTTGTACTCGCTCTTGAAAAACGCCAAACAGGACTCAAAGGACTCAGCACCTCTGAAGCACAATGTTCAATTACATACAAACACCACTGACAAAGCCAACATTCTAAACCAGCAATTTCAGTCGGTCTTTACACCCAAAACCCCCCTTGCTCTACACCAACTATCACTCATGGCTGTACAGAATTGTGTGGATGATGGAAAGCTTCATCCGTCCCAATTACCAAAAGAGACCCTCAATTCTGTTCCGCCCATGTCAAATATCACAGTCTCCCTCAATGGCATATTGAAACTGTTAAAGGATCTGAACCCCCACAAGGCTGCAGGACCTGAGCAACTGAAACCCCTAGTTCTTCAAAGACTTCGTGACGTAATAGCGCCTATGTTACAGTTAATCTTCCAGAAGTCCCTTGATACAGGAAGGGTACCAAACGACTGGACTACTGCCTACGTTTGTCCTCTTTTCAAGAAGGGAGACGCTAGCCTTGCTTCCAACTATAGGCCCATCTCTCTGACTAGTATTTTGTGCAAGTTGCTGGAGCACATTGTCACAACCAATGTGGTTTCCCCCATGGACCAGCACAACCTGTTGTACGACTTACAACATGGTTTTCGCACCAAGCGGTCATGTGAAACCCAACTTGTGACTCTCATAGAAGATCTTATGAGAAACTCCATAGCAGGTAGCCAAACTGACCTTGTCTTGCTTGACTTTTCAAAGGCATTTGACAATGTCATTCACCAAAAACTCCTACTAAAGCTGCACAAATACGGAATCAGAGGTCCCAGCTTGAAGTGGATACAGGCATTCCTTTCCGGCCGAACACAAACTGTTGTTCTCGAAAACGAACAGTCAGAAACGGTGCCTGTAACATCTGGGGTCCGTCAGCGTGCCGTCCTTGGCCCAATACTTTTCTTGATTTACATCAACGACCTACCGGACAGGACCAGATCTAAGGTACGGTTGTTTGCTGATGATACGGCCATCTACCTGGCAGTCTCCAGCCTACAGGATGCTCAAGTACTGCAGAAGGATCTTGACTGTCTTCATGAGTGGGAACTGCAATGGGATATGGTGTTCAATCCAAGTAAGTGTGTTGTCATACACGTGACACGAGCACGAACTCCAGTCCCGAGTGAATACCTACTGCACGGTCAGATTCTTGAATCGGTTGAAGGCTGCAAGTATCTGGGCGTTGAAATCAGCAGCAACCTATCTTTCAACAACAACATCCAAAAGACATGCACAACAGCTAGCCGATCATTAGGGTTCATTAAGCGAAACATCAGGACAAAGTCACCAGCCATCCGCGAAATTGCATACAAGACACTGGTACGCCCCCTAGTAGAGTACTCCTCCTCTGTCTGGAGCCCTTACACCCAAAACAACATCTATAAAATCGAGATGATCCAACGTAGGGCAGCCAGGTGGACACTTGACAACTACTACAGACAGGCGAGTGTTACAGACATGTTAGACCACCTTGGCTGGCGTGCTCTGGAACAGAGAAGAAATGATTCCCGGCTCTGCCTGTTCTACAAAATTGTCCACGGACTTGTAGCTATAGACCTACCACCGTATGTTGTGCACCCGACCAGGATTCCATAAAAACTCTCACCCACTGGTTTATCGACAAATCCACACCAGAGTAGATTATTACAAGTATTCGTTCTACCCCCTCGCAATCGTGCAATGGAACCGGCTGCCATCCAATGTTGCATTACTGCCCACTTTCGAATCTTTCAAAAGGGCACTTCTTCTACTAACATCGCACTGACGCGCACCTGCAATGAATCCCCGTGAGGGGATGATGCAGTATTGATATAGATATAAAGATAGATTCAGGCCGTTCTAACGAGTACCCACAACCTATGTCTTGGAGTAAAAATAAGAAATTTTTACTCCAATTATAGGTTCTAACAAGTACTCATGACCTATGTCTTGGAGTAAAAATAGGAAATTTTTACTCCAATCATAGGTTGTGAGTGCCCGTTAGAACTGCCTCATTCAGGCCGTTCTAACGAGTACCCACAACGTATGTCTTGGAGTAAAAATAAGAAAAATATTGTGGGTAAACCCCAGTTTTCTCCATACAAAGTGGGGTGTAAGACGTGTTCCTTCCACGGACTTGTTCACATGATGCATATACAGTTGCAAGTGGGTATTGATGCATGCATATTATTAGGTATATATAGAAATAAAGTGATTGAAAAAAGCATAAGTTTTGTTTTAAGTTGGGATCCTTGTTGAAAACTTTACTAGAACATGACTTTCATGTGCCCAACTACTTTGCCCCCAACTTCACAGTAGTTGGAGGGGCCTATATCTGGGATGTGTGTGTGTGTGTGTGTCTATATCGTCACCTTCACTGGCCCCCGCCCTTTTGGGCTTGAAGAAATAAATGGGCTGCATGATGCTTCCACGCAGAGCTGAAGCTGACCACATGAGTACTGGTAAACCACTTAGAGGTTCTAATCCTGCCCAGGCAAAGCGAGTCAGACCGTCCATACTTATAAAAAAAACCTATTGGTTTCAATGGGCAACATGGCTTGAGATGTCATTTCATCTCAGTGTCGGGCCACCCCCGCCCATCGGGGCTTGAAGAAATAGATGGGCTGCATGATGCTTCCACGCAGAGCTGAAACAGTCCGCACACTAGTACTGGTAAACCACTTACAGGATCTAAGCCTGTCCATGAACCACGGTTTGAGGTGGACCGTCCATGTTTATAAACCCTATTGGTTTCATTGGGCAACAGGGCTTGAGAAGTCTTTTCATCGCAATGTCTGGTAAAAGCCCCACAAAATTGTAAGCAACGTCTCCAAAATGACCTATTTAGTGTTGACGGGGACGTTAAACCTCAAATCAAACAAACAAAAAATCGTCACCTTCATGCAAAACTGTCGTAAATCCATTTTTTCCCATTTTTTTTTTTTTTTTTTTTTTTTTTTTGATATGATGCAATGTAAATCTCTACTTGAAACATGGAAAAAATATCAACCTCCTATCTTTACTATTTTTAGTAAAAATTGTTATTTGTCCTTTTATCGTATTTTTATCGTACTTTAAAAACATACTTTCGTTTAATACAAAACTGTGGTAACTTTAAGTTTTGACAGTTTTGCATTTCATATCAGAATCGGAATTCAGCCCACACCCACACACACATTCATATCAGAATCGGAATTCAGCCACACACTTCTTATATCACAGCCCCCGCCCATAGGGGCTTGAAGAAATATATGGGCTGCACGATGCTTCCATGCAGAGCTGAATCCGGCCTGCACACTAGTACTGGAAAACTGCTTAGAGGATCTAAGCCTGTCTGGGAACCGTGGTGCGGGGTGGACCACCCATGTTAATAAACCCTATAGGTTTCATTGGGCAACAGGGCTTGAGATGTCATTTCATCTCAATGTCGGGTAAAAGTCCCACAAAATTGAAAGCAACGTCTCCAAAATGACCTTTATAGTGTTGACGGGGATGTTAAACCCTTGAAAACTGTCTAGAAGCCCGGATGAAATTGAAAGCATCCAAATCCGGATCGTTAGACGCTTTGTTCCGGATCGCTAGACGCTTATTAAAAGGAATCACCTAAATCAAGCATTTGACTACTATCAGTTGATCATTATTGTTCGGATGCTTAAACCCGGAAGTGTTTACAAATTTATAGAAACAAACACAAAATAAAGCTCAGATCTTTTCTAAAAGCATAAATTTATCAGTCAGCTCCAAAATAAATCCAGTTATTGCAAATGGCAATAACTGGCATTATCATAGAGTTACATTCTACTTGATTGCAGAAAATGCTTACCATGTCATTACCTTATCCTCCAATAAATTCTTCAGGAAAGGTTGGCACTTCCTGAAATTTTGAAATTGTTAGCTCAGGTGAGCGATACAGGGTCCATTTTGGTCCTCTTGTTCTGTAACCTCATGTTAGATACTCTTCATAACTGGTACACAATATCTCTTTAGCATAAACTTTCATATAGAAAATCTAAGCTCCTGGGTCAAGCCCCTGGGTGGCGCTAGGGGTCAATAATTAAGACTTAGGCATTTTAATTACATCAAAGTTTTTTGTAAACTGTTTTCATTATACTTCTTGCATTCAGAGTATATCAAAGGTTTTTTTATTACTGTCTGTTCATTATTAGTTTGTTTGTTCTTTCGTTATGCTGTGACCCTTCTCAGATTTGTCACCTTATATATTGGCCCTTGTGATCTTAGAAACTACAGTGACTAGACCTGTGAAATTTTGCATAAAATTTCCTCTAGAAATGCAAACAATAATGCAAGGAAAGTAAAAATAAAAAAATGTATTGGTTTATTATCGCATTATACAGCTACTTTAATTCAGCAATTGATTGTTCTATGACAGCCTATTTAATGTTTGTTGTCTCCGGGTAAAATTGTTCCAAATTGCCACAAATTTTGAATTCTTTTTATTCAGCTAGGACAAGCAGTTTCATTTTTGGATATGATAAATTATACATGTACTACATATTTGTTGATTTGTTTGTTTGATTTGAGTTTTAACGTCCCTGTCAACACTGTAAAGGTCATTTTGGAGACATTTCTTCCAAGTTTGTGGGACTTTTACCCGACATTGAGATGAAATGACATCTCAAGCCCTGTCACCCAATGAAACCAATTGGGTTTATTAGCGTGGACGGTCCGCCTCACACCGCCGTTCCTAGACAGGTTTAGATCCTCTAAGCGGTTTACCAGTACTAGTGTGCGGGCCGGATTCAGCTCTGCATGGAAGCATCATGCAGCCCACATATTTCTTCAAGCCCCGATGGGCGGGGCCAAACATATTTGTTGAAATTCAATAGTTTTTCTCAGCGGACTAAATGGAAAGTTTCAATGCTGCAGACAAATTGTCATTTCCATTTACAGGCAATGACACTGGCTGGGGGTATACTGGCCAGTTCATATGAGATTTGTTTGCCTTTTAGTTTCCCATAGACTCACAATTGGGAAAATGTCCAGTTGACTGTGTCTGCTTTTTGGATGTAAACTTCATCAAACTTGCATTGATAAGGACAATAAAATTGCCTAAAATCTCTGACAAGTTCATTTTCCCCACTTTCAGCTATTTGCATAAGAAAAGCCCACCCTTTAGGACCTCATTGATTTTGGAATCTGTTTTCCAGATACCGGTAATAGCAAATTCATTTTTGATAGCAAATTCATTTTTGATGGAATCGTCATCAGTCTCTGGTCGGGCCGATCGGAGTCTAACTGTTGGTTTTCTTTAGCTCCAGCATTTCAGTGGATTTTTGCTGTCGAGTCCTCAACGTTGTTTCATCTCTGTGGTTGTTTGATTATTTGTGTTCATGGAGATGTTGCACTGATGTGTTAGGAGGCCTTCATGCCACTGAACAAATTATTTGTCTTCATTGTGACGGAAGAAAGGGCCAGGATTGTGGCCACGTAAAATTGATTTAAGCCCCCCAGTGGAATTCGTTTCAGCTGACCGTTCCAAGGCGGTTCTTCTTTCGCGGTTTATTTTTGTTATGGTTTTTCTTTTGGTGTTTGTGTCGCTTATATTAAGTTTATTTTGGATAGCCTATTTGCCATTTTGTGGGAAAGTAACTATCCTTTTGGCTTTCCGCTATTGATGTTTCCATTAGGTCTGTTGTTTCGTGCTTGTGCTTCTTTACCTTTGGTATCTCTGATTGGAGCTGTGGGTTGATTGTATCGATTCCTGATCATTGCCTCCACTTCTATTTTGCAGCACAGCTTGAGGCCAGCTAAAAATCTTGGACGACTTCCATTTTGGGGCAGATTGAACTATTCACATGAGAGTTACTTGCCCTTTAGTCTCCCAAAGACATATAATGGGGATATATCCGAGTTATAGCAAATTTATTTTTGGTAGGATCCTCATTAACCCTTTTTGTACCAAATGGAAACTTCCTCTCTATATATAGCCATAGTCCATTCCAAAATTTAGGGGTATCAGGTTGCGTTTTCTTCATAATTTATTTAGAAAATGGCTTAAGTTTTCGCAAACAGTGTAGGCCCTGATCAGACGCCGTGTTCTGAGGGTCAGATCTGGGCCTGCACTGTTTGCCTTGGTACCCGTTTTGGGGTTTCTGGTACTATATGGGTTAAACTTGTAAGTTATGATGACATGCATAATATCTTGGACAAGTTGGAATTAATCGGCTCATTCACATGTCATTTACTTGCCCTATAGTCTACCATAGTGGGGAAAATGTCTGCTCTACAATGGATTCTTGTATAATAGTACATGTATCTTGCTCAATCTTGCAGTTAAGAAGAACAGGCATATACCCTCTGCCAGGTTCTATTCTTGCTCAGTTTTGACTGCTGATATGAGAGTTACCCGACCTTGTTGTTTTAATATTTTGCGGATGATAGCGTTTTCATTTTTATAGAACTTTCATCAGATGCAGGTAATAAGAACAGCCGTAAGACATTGAATCGGTTTGATTTTGGGGGCAGATCAGGTTTCTGACGGGGCAGATCAGGTTTTTTGACAAGAGAGTTTCTTGCTCTTTAGTTTCCCATAGGAAAATTTACGTGGGCTATAATGACTTTATTTTTGATCAGGGGCCAGTTGTTCAAAACTAACTATGTCTTTAGTTAATGTATCGTTAAAACTTTGATATTATGGCAAATATGCTAATATTTTTGCTGAAAAAATGTGAGCTTGCTGCTCACATTTTTTCAGCAAAAAATACCAAAATTTTAGATATTGAACTTGCCAGAACACTTAACAATATGACCACTAATAAGCTCGTTAAGCTAACGATGCTTTGAACAACTGGCCCCAGATCTTCATTAACAGGACAAGGCCTATCTTGAAATTCTTTGAATGACATCTCCTAAAGCTTGTTTCATTTAAGTCTAATTAACCTGAAATTGATGGGAGGCATCAGGGCGACATGAGATTGAGAGTCTGTAAAATTGTGTCCTGTAAATATACAAGATTCAAAACAGGGCAAAAGTCCTGCTTAAAGTATATTGTCTGCCCCCGCTTATTGGGGCTTGAAGATTGGTTGCATGATGCTTCCTCGCAGAGCTGAAACTGACTGCACACAAGTACTGGTAGGTAAACCACCTAGAGGACCTTAGCCTGCCCAGGCAAAGTCCATGCTTATGAACCCTATTGGTTTCATTGGGCGACAGGGCTTGAAATGTCATTTCATCTCAGTGCTGGGTAAAAGACCCATAACATTAGAAGCAACATCTCAAAAATGACCTATACAGAGTTGACGGGGATATTTTACCTCAAATCAAACAAGCAAACAAAACAATATCTTGTTTATTTAACCCTCCATTCTGCACCAACATCATCTCCTGAGTTCAAAGTAAGATTGTCCTGTTCAGAAACTTAATAGGCGGCATCAACATACAGATTCAGGATTGCTAAAGGTAATCACATCAGATAGCCAAGTTGGCAACCATGGCACAATGTGACATATTATGATAAGCGTAATCCAGATGAGAGATTTCTGGCCCCTTTGGGCCTATAGTTTAGTGCAGGATCAGAGTGCCTGTGTATGTAAGTGTAGGGACATATCTGAATATTTTAGCATAGGATCATTTTGCCTGTATAATTCAATGCAGGATGATTAGGCCTGGATATTTTAGTGCAAGATCATTGCCTGTATATTGCAGGGAAGTATCATTACACTGTATATTTTAGAGCTTAATCATTATGCCTGTATTTTATAGTGCAGTGTTATTATGTCTGTATTAGTGCAGGAACAGTATGCCTGATTTTTTCTGTGCAGTGAAGGACCATTATGCCTATATATGTCAGTGCAGCGTCATTTAGCCTTTTTATCATATGACGTCGCGTCTGAGAGTAGAATATTGCCATGTAATAAACGGCGTCGAGTTTACTTATGGTGGAATATTGATATTTTTGTAAAATAAACCTGAATAAAAAGAGTTTTAAATGTCATTTGATAAATAAAATCTTGCATTCGTGCTCATGTACCATTGAATTTATTAAACTCGTTGAGGAAAAGGGATAGAAGCCTCCGTGGTGTAGTGGTTACGCTACTCGCCTTGTGAACCAGGGGTCGCAGGATCGATCCCGGGCTTCTCCAGACTTTCGGATGAGTCTTTAAATCGAGGTCCCGTCTTCTTATGACCTTAGATGTTGGTGGGACGTAAAACTCGAACACACACACACACACATGATGAAAAGGGATAAAATGCTCAGCAAAGCCTTGCATTTTATCCCTTTACCTTAACTCGTTTTATAAATTCAATAATTTATGAGCACTCATGTAAGATCCTCTATATATAACATTATATTCCTGGTAATTTTCATTATAGGGTGTTGGCGAGCCACCATTACTGCTCTCATCCGCTGTCCTCTGTGCCATCAAAGATGCAGTTAAAACAGCCCGGGCTCAGATTGGTCTGACTGGTCACTTCAGACTGGACAGTCCTGCTACAGTGGAGAGAATAAAAATAGCTTGTGGTGACCAGCTACAGATGAGAAAGAAATAGACACTGTTTTTAATTTTTGTTTGAATAAAAGATGTATGCTTAACATCGTTTTATGCCCCAACATGTCCCGTTTACTAGGTATGGAAGTTACTGCATATTGCCTATAGTCAAGCAATATTCAAGGTGTATTATGAAAAGGCTGTCAAATTTAAATAATGACATTTTTGGCAGACATTCTCCTGGTGAAGACACAGGGTCGTAAGTCTTCTTATTTCTGCTCAAAATATAGATTGTGCGCACTCGTTTGAACACCTCTAACAAGTACCCACAATATCTATATTTTAGAGCAGAAATAAGAAAAATAAGGTTTCAAGGTATTACTATATTAAAGTGAGGTTCAATGGGGTCAGAATTGTAAGCCCATTACGTAAACATGACCCTACAAATACATTGTAAGGTTTACTACCAATAAAATGAAAATTATGTCTCCCCCTGAAATTTTTTTTTCGGAGAGACATATTGTTTTTCCCCCCGGGCGTCTGTCTGTCCTTTTGTATGTTTGTCTGTCTGGTTGTCACAAGTTCGTGTCCACTCTATAACTTGAAAACTGTTCAAGCTGTCTTCAACAAACTTCATATAAATATTAATCAATATTAGACGACGTGCAGAGCACAAGAACTACACCTCTCGCATTTATCATTTTTTAGTTATCTCCCTTGGAAGTTTATCGGTATGTATATATGCATGGGCAAATCGTGTCCGGTCAATAACTTTCTTATTTTCTGATGGATTTTGAAATTACTTGGCAGAAATATTAACCACCATGAGACGACCTTTGAGACCCTGAAAGGTCAAGGTCATACTTAGAGGCCAAAGATAAAAAGGGGCCTTTTTTCGTGTTTGGTCAATAACTTCCTCGTTTTTACATGGATTTTAAAATTACTTGGCATAAATGTTAACCACCATGAGAAGATGTGTTGCTTGCATGACACAGGTTGGTATTTCAAAGGTCAAGGTCAAACTTAGAGGACAAAGCTCAAAAAAGGGGACTTTTTTCATGTTTTGTCAATAGCTTTCTTATTGGTTTGGTCGCCATGAGGCGGGCAAACCGGGTATAATGACCAGATTGTAACTGTTCCATGGAGGGGCACGTGACACGATCAACCAATCAATTTTAACGATGATGCAATACTTAACTGCAATTACAGGAAACAGCCTGTCTGAATAGCGAAACAGACCGAAAAGCAAGCGTTAACTCGAACAATAAATATCTTAAGGGAAATGGATACACCTGGCAGGTGTGGCAGTTAGTCTACCATTTTTACCGTATTTCGAAACACACCTATACAAATACATTGTCATTTTTTTGGCCAAAGAAAAAGAAATTAAATTTTAAAAAAGAAAAAATGGAATATTTGCCTTTTTTCATAAAACATAAATTGCGGGGAGTCGACAGAAACGCCTCGACGAGGCGATTCTATCGAGTACCCACAATCTAGTGTCTCAGAGCATGAATACGGAAATTAATTTTTACCCCTGCAAACCCGAGCTTTACTATATAAAAGTGGAGATTATATTTTCTTGTCCTTTGGGATCATTGATTCCATTGTGGGAGAAACTACTTTTGCAGGAGTAGCCCCACCCCCTTAAGGCGTATCTATTTCCCTTATGGGGAACTTGTAACAGCCGCAGTCATTTTCGCAAATTTTAAGTCTTGCAATGCCATTATGGAGTAAGTCCATGGGGCCATGGAAACGAAAAACAACAGAACATAACTACTACTACTCACAAAGTGTGGCTGGCTGCGGTAGCTCAGTCGGATGCAGTCTGACTGGTGATAAGGTAGACTCGGGTCCGATATCTACCGGGGTCGGCAACATTCTTTCGTGGAGATTGATTATGAAATCTTTTTTATGGTCATTCTCTCCCTTCCGTTGATTCAGGAAGGGCAGGGGTCAGTTTTTGGCGACAGAATGTGCACTGAACTGGTAAACCGCTTACGGATAAGCCTGCTCAGGAAAAGCGTGGATAGGTACACTGACAGGCCCAAACATGACCCAAATCAGTGTTGACTGGGCCGTTAAATACAAATAAACAAAACTTGCAAAGTTTACTTCACACAGATGGGAACATATTTGTAAATTCTGAACATCTTTCGGTACGCTGGTAGCTCTTATAATACGTACGTATATGTAAAGGTTGGAAAGACAAAGAACGTTATTTTTGGTTTGATTGGATTGGTGATACCCCCAGTTGATTTCTAACCGTCTTATGACGTAACTAGGAAAGCCCTACAGATAAGACACATATTTACGAAGTGAAAACTCGTTCGGAATGAACAAGAATATGCCGCGCCCGTCGATGTCTATTTATAAAGCGTTTCCAGATATCTATTTATAAACGTTTCCAAGAAGTCAAACCAAGAAAAAAAAAAGTTACCTACTTTCACTTTCGTCAATTTCTAAGCATAGGGGATGTCATTTTTCTTTTAAGTTTTACAAAAATGCATGTACTTTGAGCAAACAGTTTAGACCTTGATCAGATGCGGCGTCTGATCTGGGTCTGCACTATTTGCCAATATCTCAAAAGATGGAGGCCTATATGGGTAAATTTCAATATTTGAAGGTCATTGCAAAAAGCAGTAATACTTGATTCCAGTTTCCCATTTTCCGGTAGGATGGTGAAATTATCTTAACTGCCGTATTTGACGTAATAAGCGTTTGTTGTGACTCGAAACACTGCTATGGTCTTCTCCATTGGAATAATTGTAAAACATCTATGTGCTACAATCTCATGAATTAGCATTTTCAGTTCATTACGAAAACACGCCTATTCAAATATATACAGAATTTTGCCATTCAAATGAAAATTGTCTGATAAATCAAAGTACTGAAAGTACTGAGGAAAGTTGATTTATGAGGAATAATTATTATATAAAAATGTTAGTCGTAGATCAAGCAGTTATCTAGATATTTTGTTGAAACAAATATAGAGACTAACTTCCCATATCACAGGTCCTGGTTTATGAATGACATTTGACGTGTCACCAGTAACAATTCTGAGTCTGGTTCTGATTTGACAAGGTCTAAGTGGGTTAAAAAATTCGACAAAGAAAAAATATTCATCGATTGTTTTGAGTTTAACGACAGGGCAACCCTAGTGGATCATTTTTGTCTTCTCCAAAGGAAAGGGGAAAAGAGATAGAAGAGACAGTAGAGAAGATGATGTGTTTGTTTTTTTGTTTGATTTGAGGTTTAACGTCCCCATCGACACTGTAAAGGTCATTTTGGAGACGTTGCTTCCAATTTGTGGGACTTTTACCCGACGTTGAGATGAAATGACATGAAACCAATAGGGTTCATAAGCATGGACGGGCCGACTCACACCGCTTTGCCTGGGTAGGCTTAGATCCTCTAAGCAGTTTACCAGTACTCGTGTGCGGGTCGGTTTCAGCTCTGCGTGGAAGCATCATGCAGCCCATATATTTCTTCAAGCCCCGATGGACAGGGCCGTTGTAGAGAAGATGAAAGTGAGGGACAGAGGAGAAAGAGGAAAATGAATGGAAGTGTAGGAACAGAAGAAATATCAACACTCCCTCATTCTACCGTTACCAGCTACAAGGACAGCAGGTGTTGCCCAACTGTAAGTCAATATCAGCTGGACTCCCCAGTGACACAAGATACACATCGCCATTGCCTCACTCAACTACCCCCCGAAGAAAGTACGGAAGAAAAAAAGATAAACGTGCCAACCAATTTCTTCATGGTCCAACCATAAATTTCTAAATTAGCTCAGTACATATCTGCTAATAATCTTACAGAGAAGTTCTCCTAACGGGAGACCCCCGCCCATAGGGGCTTGAAGAAATATATGGGCTGCATGATGCTTCCACGCAGAGCTGAATCCGACCCGCACACTAGTACTGATAAACCGCTTAGAGGATCTAAGCCTGTCCAGGAACCAAGGTGCGAGGCGGACCGTCCAAGCAAATAAACCTTATTGGTTTCATTGGGCGACAGGGCTTGAAAAGTCATTTCATCTCAATGTCGGGTAAAAGTCCCACAAAATTGGAAGCAAGTCCCCAATATGACCTTTACAGTGTTGATTGGGAAGTTAAACCTTAAATCAATCAATCAATCTCCTAGCGGGCACATGATGTCTTAGCAACGTCGCATCAACGTCGCATTGATACGACGATGCACATAGGTTGTGCAGCCGCTTGGAGCTATGTTCCTTGGGGCGTCGGGACATAAAAAGGAAAATAACTTGACAAAAAAGATCATTTTTTAAACCATTTGATTTAGACATTATAACTCTGGTCAGACACCGCGTTTACCCAAGGCGAATTAAAATACGTTTATTCCACCCGTACGGGGTCCTAAAAACATTAACCCATACATGTCAATTGTTTCAATTATGTGACATTTAGAAACAGTTAAGATAGATTAGAGGTCACAGAATGTTGCGTCTGATCGGTTTCTTTACTATTTGCTAAAGTACGGAACTTGCATGATTTAAACAACACGTGTATTTGCTAAAGTACGGAACTTGATTTAAACAACACGTGTTTTGTAATATTAGAGCTCTCGAAAGCAGGCACATTGTGGTCAGTAAAGGGTTGTTTAGTTGGTCAATGATAAGCTAACCCTTTTAACCCTGTAGACCGGTACAGACGCCGAGGTAGAAATACACTGCATCTATGCAAACCTTGTAGATCCTGATAAGACGGCACGTAGCTAGAACGTCTCGCCAGAATCTACATGTACACTGTTTGTCATCCTGTCGGTGAACTAATCAGAAATCCTTTTCTATAAGAATATATTTAAAGCGAGAAGAGTCCTGTTTAGAAACTCAGGGATGAAAGAGTAAAACATAAATATCACCGAAAAGCGCGTAGGAAAATAGTTCCTTTTCAGAATTCGTCTTTATGTGCCAATTTATATTCAATCCGTATAAAGTCTCGAAAACTGAAATGTTTTGAAAGACGTTCCATGCGGGGCCGGCCTGCAAATTTAATTTTCAAGAGTTCATTTGGACTATTTTATGCAGCGTACGAACAACGGAAGTGGAGCAACGCGGTCCAGTACCGGAAGTAGAAATGTAATGACAAAGAAACTTGATTTAAAAAATCAACTTTCAAAAATCAGATTTTTTCATATATCTGCTCTCAGCATAGATTGTGGGTACTGGTAAGAACTGCCTCGATGACGCGGTTCTTACGACTACCCACTGTCTATGGGTCAAAACTAGGCAGGCGTGTTTCGTGATGTGATAAAAAAATATTCTTTTTTTTTTCTAGTCTAAATATAGATTGTCGTTGCTCGGGGTTCTGAACCCCCTAAAAAGGAAAATAATGTACCCCTGTACACCCAACTTTCTCTATATAAAGTTGGGTTTATAGGGTTGTTCAGTACATATGGGGTAGCCTCAATGTGCTTCTAGTGCCCGGTTACCTTAAAAACAAGATCATCGTTGTTCAGTACACGGACTTGTTGATGTAATGCTTTTCTTTTCTTAAGGATTTGTAAAAAAGAAAAAGAAAAAATAAATGTCTATAGATTACAAAAAATAATTCTGTCACTTGACTTCTCTCGTAGTCTCAAACTTTTCATGGTCACTCAGAATTTCCAGGACGAGTTCACGAAGGGAGTTTGACAGCTGAAATCAGAAAAAATAGTTTTGCAGAGTCCAGTTACAGGCAGATAGTCTAACTTGCATTGTGTAAAACAATTTTTCCGAAGTAAATCAATCAAGTGTGCTTGTTGTAGGTTGGTCTCTATAAAAGTGATATGTCAATTTTTCTTCATTATTTAGGAACATTATTAACCGCTCCTTTATAAGCGGTGGGTGAAGAGAACGACAGTTTTAAACCATTGCAGAACTTGTCACGATCGTGCCTCGAACTCAGGCAGAAAGAGACCTCATATCCTACCAACATGGTCAATTTTACAAAACATGTTCATCTCTCAAATCAAATTGCGTGTCAAACGAGTAATTTAAAAGCTTAACATGGTTCAGTCTTTTCTGACAAATTTTCCACCAGCATAAAACTTGTGCGAGTGAGCAGCTCGCCACATTCAGCCTTCGCTCTTCATAAATGCCGATTTTTTTTAACCATTACAGTTAGATGCACATCGACGTTGCGGTTTCGCTCCTCGCCGGGTCCGTGAATATGTTTCTACGTACATTGTCCTCCCTCAATGGTTTGAGACGGACAGCTAACACTGAAACAATTTCCGTAAAAGTCTTACCAGAAAAAGCGTGCTAATTTAGAGCGACCACGTCGATGCATCGTCAAGACGTGGGTGTTTTTCACAAAGGCGATCAGCACTGACTCAGGCGAGCCTTCGAGTACGCGCAGCCTTACCAGAGCCTTTGCTGCTCTCGGATATGAAGAAAAGAAAATGCGTTTTAGTTGGCTGCGCACATGCATTTGACAAAATGTATGCTTATAAGGGAGGTAATACAGGGGAAATGATTAACTTTTCAAGTCCCAAAACCTGGGAAATCGAGTGAAAAAGAATGTGAAAAATATTATTATAATTATTATTATCTTTTTTTTTTTTTGTTTTTACCAGTTGATAACTTTACTTGCAAATAAATTTGTACAACACAACAGCACAAATGATTGCTTGCAGGTAAATTTCAACCTAATGCGGTCGCCGATGCTTACGCCGACGACGGACGTTGGGGGTATGGCAATAACTCCCCATTACTTTCGCGGGCGAGCAAAAATGGCGGATTTTCAACTTTACAAACTGGGGAAGCGTTCCTTTTAAAAGGAAACTTTATTCCTCATTTATAAAGATCGCTGGGTGTAACGGGCCTCCGTGGCCTAGTGGATAAGAGTGCTGACTCTTAATCACAAGGTCTCTCAACGCTGTAGGTTTGAGCATGGCTCAGGTCACATAATGAGAAGTTCTGCAATGGAAAGTCAGGAGGTTTTTCATCGGGTACTCCAGTTTTCGCTCACCTCTGATTAACGATCGGCTTGATGTGAGTGAAATAATCTTGAAAGGATCGTAAAACCAAACATAAAAAAGATCGCTGGGCGTGTAAAACATTTTCATGTCTTTGCTACTAGAATTAACGTCAGTGCCAAGGTCGAAGGTTTTAACGCTTCCAATATATAAAATATTTAGGGAGCGAAATAAAGTCATAACGTTGATGGGTCGTTGTTTGTTGTTCTTGAGCCCAGCACAGATAGCAATAGTTTCTGTTCAAAAACTTCATGTCTACTAAGTGACCTGCCACCGGTTACAGACCGAGGTGTTAAAAGACTTTTTGGAGCATTCGATGGGAGCTATTGTATCTGATAAGCCGAGAGTGGTGTTCAATACTCAATACTTGACCTTTTACTAATCAGTTTCATTTACAATTAAATTGTGATCCAAAAAGATATACAAAAAGGATTGCAAATTTCAGGTTTTTGCGGAGGTACCGCTCAAAGAAACTGCCGAGGTTTAAGATACAGTCTGATTCGCAGCACTTTGTCTGGGCAGGCTTAGATCTTCCTAGGCGGTTCAGCAATACTTCAAAGTTCGGTCGGTTTCAGCTAATGCAGTCCAATATATTGCCCCAAGGTCTGATCGGGGATTGATGAAATAGATTGGGCTGCATGATGCTTCCACGCAGAGCTGATACCGGCCGCACATGAGTAGTGTATAATCGCCTAGCAGTTCTAAGCCTGCCCAGGAAAAGTGGCTCGAGTCGGACCGTTCATGCATTTCAACCATTTAGTTTCATTGCGCGACAGATTGGAAGCAATGTCTCAAAAAAGACGCATACAGTGTTAACAGGGACGTTAACAACACATGAAATAGATAACCAAGGCCCTATAGAAGGCCTGATGACTTAGGAAAAATCTTTTTATATACCCGTTTGAAAAACAACAACAAAAAAAAAAAAAAAAAAAAAAAAAAAACGGTCGTATTAAGTTATGGGGTTGGTGTCCGTCCGTCCGTTCGCAAACATTTTTTTCGTTTCCGTATAACTCCTACTATACGGTTTTCATATATACGATCAAGCCTAAAATGTTTATGTTGTAAGGCTAAGATGCCAGTTACTGTCCAACAAATATTAACAGAGTTATGACCTTTGAAAAATTCGGTTTACATTTTCGTTTGGTTAAGTTTTGTGCTATACATGTGTAAACCATATGTAAGTTACATTTAGTTTATACTTGCCATGGCGTTAAACAATTTACCACAAAATACTCATCACTACCTACCCCTCCTGATACCAGGGTCATAGACTTCGAAATTTTATATACACGTTTTGCATTAAAACATAGAAGTGGAGGCAATGATCAGGAATCGTTACAATCAACCCACAGCTCCCATCAGAGACACCAAAGGGAAAGGCACACAAACATGAAACAACATACCCTAATGGAAACACCAACAGCGGAAAACCAAAAGGACAGTTACTTTCCCATAAAATGGCCAATAGGCTATCCAAAATAAAATAACATAAGCGACACAAACATTCAAAGACAAACCATAACAAAAACAAACCGCGACAGAAGAAACGTCTTGGAACGCTCAGCGGAAACGAATTCCACTGGGCTTAAATCGATTTTACGTGGCCACAATCCTCGCCCTTACTTCCGTCGCGATTTAGACAAATAATTTGCTCAGTCCGCATGAAGGCCTCCAAACTTCAGACAAACCATAACAAAAAATATACCGCGACAGAAGAACCGCCTTGGAACGTTTAAAGTTTAATGCATTAAGTGGAATAATGATATCAGCTGGCTCAAATCAGAATGTAGACTGACAAGACCAAACCTATTGGATGCTTTTTGAAAGCAGCCAACTTGTTTTTTGATAGAATTTGAAATTACTTGGCAGAAATGTCAACTATCATAAGAAAAGGTTTTGCACGCATGATTCAGGTCGATACCTCAACGGTCAAGGTCATACATAGAGGTCAAAGGTAAAAAAGGGGCCTTTTTCGTGTTTGGTCAATAACTTTCTTATTTTTAGATGGATTTGAAATTGCTTGACAGAAATGTTAACCACCATGTGATGATGTGTGGCGCACATGAAGCAGGTCAGTATCTCAAAGGTCAATGTCATACTTAGAGGTCAAAAAGTGGCCTTTTCTCATGTTCGGTCAATAACTTTTTGATACAATTTGAAATTAATTGGCAGAAATTTTAACTTTCATGAGACAAGGTTCTGCACGCGTGATTCAGGTTGGTACCTCAAAGGTCAACGTCATACATAGAGGTCAAAGGTAAAAAAGAGGCCTTTATGTGTTTGGTCAATAACTTTCTTATTTTAGATGGATTTTCAAATTTCTTGGCAGATATGTTAACCACCATGAGACAATGTGTTGCAAGCATGACCCAGTTTGGTACCTCAAAGGTCAAGGTCATACATACAGGTTAAAGGTAGGAAAAGCGGCCTTTCTTGTGTTCGGTCAATAACTTTCTTATTTTTAAATGTATTTTGAAATTATTTGGCAGAAATGTTAACCACCATGAGATGATGTGGAGCATGCATGACCCAGGTTGGTACCTCAAAGGTCAAGGTCATGCAAGATACCTCCAATGTCAAGGTCATACTTAGAGGTCAAAAAGGGGAAGACATCTGTGTTTTTTTAGAAAAACAAATTCTAGTTTTAATATGAAAAACTGATATTTTTGGCTTGTCTGTTTTTATGCCCCCAACTTTGAAAAAGTTGGAGGGGCATATTGCTTCTGGTTCGTTCGTCTGTTCGTCCGTTCGTCCGTCCGTTACGCTTTTGATGCATAGCATAACTAAAGAACCGTGTATGCTAGGGTTTTGAAATTTCATATATGGATTCCTCATGGAAAATTAGCTGACACGTATTTTTTTTCTCGTCCGGATTATGCCCCCTTCAAGAATTATTGCCCTTTGAATTTTTTTTAATAAAATCTTGTCAGCAAGATATCTCAAAAACTATTGGAGCTAGAGCCTTGAAAGTTGGTGAATATATTGGTGGTGATGAGTAGATGAACTGATTAACTTTTGACAAAATTCCGAAAAATACTTTGTGAGTTATGGCCCTTTGTCAATTTGGTAATTTATGCCCATTGTAATGTATGCTAAAAGTGATGCATAGCATATCTTTAGAACCGTGTATGCTAGGGTTTTGAAATTTCATATATGGATTCCTCATGGAAAATTAGCTGACGCGTATTTTTTTTCTTGTCCTGATTATGCCCCTTTTAAGAGTTATTGCCCTTTGAAATTTTTTTAATAAAATCTTGTCAGCAAGATATCTCAAAAACTATTGGAGCTAGAGCCTTGAAAGTTGGTGAATAGATTGGTAGTGATGAGTAGATGAACTGATTAACTTTTGACAAAATTCCGAAAAATACTTTGTGAGTTATGGCCCTTTGTCATTTTGGTAATTTGTGCCCATTGTAATGTATGCTAAAAATGATGCATAGCATAACTTTAGAACCGTGTATTCTAGGGTTTTGAAATTTCAAATATGGATTCCTCATGGAAAATTAGCTGACGCGTATTTTTTTTCTTGTCCGGATTATGCCCCTTTTAAGAGTTATTGCCCTTTGAAATTTTTTTAATAAAATCTTGTCAGCAAGATATCTCAAAAACTATCGAAGATAGAGCCTAGATAGTTGGTGAATAGATTGGTGGTGATGAGTAGATGAACTGATTAACTTTTGACAAAATTCCGAAAAATACTTTGTGAGTTAAAAGTGATGCATAGCATATCTTTAGAACCGTGTATGCTAGGGTTTTGAAATTTCATATATGGATTCCTCCTGATTATGCCCCTTTTAAGAATTTTTGCCCTTTGAAATTTTTTTAATAAAATCTTGTCAGCAAGATATCTAAAAAAACTATTGGAGCTAGAGCCTTGAAAGTTGCTGAATAGATTGGTGGTGATGAGTAGATGAACTGATTAACTTATGACAAAATTCCGAAAAATACTTTGTGAGTTATGGCCCTTTGTCATTTTGGTAATTTGTGAAAAACTTTGTCATCGTTCTAGCGCCTACATTTCTTCACCAATTTCAATATAACTTCACACAAATGTTCCTTATAAAAAAATCTCGAGCGATTTCGACTTTCAAGGTCATGACCTCAAGGTCAAGGTCACTGTGGCTATTTTTAGAAAAAACTTTGTCATCACTCTATCGCCTACATTTCTTCACCAATTTCAATATAACTTCACACAAATGTTCCTTATAAAAAAAATCTCGAGGGAGTTCGACTTTCAAGGTCATGACCTCAAGGTCAAGGTCACTGTGGCTATTTTTAGAAAAACTTTTGTCATCACTCTATCGCCTACATTTCTTCACCAATTTCAATATAACTTCACACAAATGTTCCTTATAAAAAAATCTCGAGCGAGTTCGACTTCAAGGTCATGACCTCAAGGTCAAGGTCACTGTGGCTATTTTTAGAAAAACTTTGTCATCGCTCTAGCGCCTACATTTCTTCACCAATTTCAATATAACTTCACACAAATGTTTCTTATGACAATATCTCAGCGAGTTCGACTTTCAAGGTCATGACCTCAAGGTCAAGGTCACTGTGGCAATTATAAGAAAAACTTTGTCATCACTCTAGCGCCTACATTTCTTCAATGATTTCAATATAACTTCACACAAATGTGCCTTATGACAATATCTTGAGCGAGGTTGACTTTCAAGGTCATGACCTCAAGGTCAAGGTCACTGTGGCTATTTTTAGAAAAACTTTGTCATTGCTCTAGCGCCTACATTTCTTCACTGATTTCAATATAACTTCACACAAATGTTCCTTATGACAATATCTCGAGTGTGTTCGACTTTCAGGGTCATGACCTCAAGGTCAAGGTCACTGTGGTTATTTTTAGAAAAACTTTGTCATCGCTCTAGCGCCTACATTTCTTCACCAATTTCAATATAACTTCACACAAATGTTTCTTAGGACAATATCTCAGCGAGTTCGACTTTCAAGGTCATGACCTCAAGGTCAAGGTCACTGTGGCTATTTTAAGAAAAACTTTGTCATCGCTCTAGCGCCTACATTTCTTCACTGATTTCAATATAACTTCACACAAATGTTCCTTATGACAATATCTCTAGCCAGTTCCACTTTAAAGGTCAAGGTCACTGTGGCTATTTTTAGAAAAACTTTGTCAATGCTCTAGCGCTTACATTTCTTCACCGATTTCAATATAACTTCACACAAACGTTATTTATGACAATATCTCAAGCCATTTCAACTTTCAAGGTCAAGGTCACAATGGCTATTTTTAGAAAAACTTTGTCATCGCTCCAGCGCCTACATTTCTTCACCGATTTCAATATAACTTCACACAAATGATCCTTATGACAATACCTCGAAAGAGTTTGACTTTTAAGGTCAAGGTCACAGTGGCTATTTTTAGAAAAACTTTTTCATTGTTCTAGTGCTTACATTTTTTCACCAATTTCAAAATCGATTCACACAAATGTTTCTTATGACAATATCTGTAGCGAGTTCCACTTTCAAGGTCAAGGTCACTGTGGCTATTTTTAGAAAAACTTTGTCAATGCTCTAGCGCTTACATTTCTTCACCAATTTCAATATAACTTCACACAAATGTTCCTTAAGACAATATCTCGAGCGATTTCGACTTTCAAGGTCAAGGTCACTGTGGCTATTTTTAGAAAAACTTTGTCATCGCCCTAGTGACTACATTTCTTCACTGATTTCAATATAACTTCACACAAATGTTCCTTATGACAATACCTCGAGTGAGTTTGACTTTCAAGGTCAAGGTCACTGTGGCTATTTTTAGAAAAACTTTGACATGGCTCTAGCGCTTACATTTCTTCACCAATTTCAAAATAACTTCACACAAATGTTCCTTAAGACAATATCTCGAACTATTTCGACTTTCAAGGTCAAGGTCACTGTGGCTATTTTTAGAAAATCTTTGTCATCGCTCTAGTGCCTACATTTATTGATGGATGTTAATAGAACTTCACACAAATGTTCCTTATGACAATATCTCGAACTATTTCGACTTTCAAGGTCAAGGTCACTATGGCTATTTTTAGAAAAACTTTGTCCTTGCTCTACCGCCTACATTTATGATTTTAATCTAACTTCACACAAAAGATGCTTATGATAATATCTTGAGCAAGATCTACTTCGCGGCCATGGCCTCAAGTCAAGGTCCCTATGACTATTTTTAGAGAAATAATGTCATCACTCTAGAACCTACATTTATGGATGGATTTTTAAACAAACTCTACACAAATGTTGCATATGATAATATCTCAAGCAAGTTGGACTTTTGCCATTTCAGTGTTTTCCACACACGAAGTTGTCTTGTGCGAGGGGATTTGTATCGCATGCGATGCCTTGTTTTTTTTTTAATAAAATCTTGTCAGCAAGTCCATATCTTTTAGAACTATTAGAGCTTCATTAATCATTCTTGGTACAAACTTGCATCCAGGCATTGCAACTTCAACGCAAGCATCCATATCTGACCTTGACCTATATTTCATGGTTCACTGACTTTGTGAATTATTGCGACCACCCTGACTTTCACCATTTCTCGAAAACTATTAAAGCTTTTTAAATTATAATTGGTACAAACTTGCATCTAGGAATTGCAACTGCAACGCAGGCATCCATATTTGACTTTTACCCATATTTCATGGTTCACTGACTTTGTGAATTATTGCGACCACCCTGACTTTCTATCTAATGTAAGAGTCCATTTCTCAAGATCTATTAGAGCTTCATTAATTGTATTTGGTACAAGCTTGCATTTAGGAATTGAAACTTCAATGCAAGTATCCATTTCTGACCTTGACCTACATTTTATGGTTCACTGACTTTGTAAAATAGTGTGACAACCCTAACTTTCACCCTGATGTAAGAGTCTGTTTTTAAGAGTTTCATTGATGATACTTGGTACATGCTTGGAACTAGGAGTGAAATTTTTATGCAGGCATCCATGTTTGACCTTGACCTAGATTTCATGGTTTGGTGACTTTGCGCCTCCACAGGCGGGACATAGCCTTCGGGGGAATTCTTGTTGTATGTTTTTGAGTCTTTAACAATATTTGTTGAATATTTTGCCATCTAGGGACAAGCAAAGGTTGGGGGCATTGTGTTTTACAAACACCATTTCTAGTTTTTGTTGTTTTTTTTTTCAAACCTTTTTATATGCAGCAGGAGCTGCACTTAAGCTGCCATTTTTGGTCGATTAACTCGGGTTAACGATATAACTGCATCATAGCCTTTATGCATCATAGCATCATTGTTGTTCCATTATTTACAGATTCACTTAGGTTATCGATACAACTGCATCATGACCCTTTTGTTGTTCCATTATTTCAAGGGTTATTCTGTTTCACATTTATGATGACAGTTCAGGGCATTTTTGATACATCTACCTTGTGTATATAGTAGAGAGAAATTGAAAATTGAAGGAGTCAACTTGCCATCGGTTGTTATCGTACATCTATAGTGTTGCTTCAATGGCTTCAACTTTTCCAACTATGAACATATGACAGGGCTTGAGATGTCATTTCATCTCAATGTCGGGTAAAAGTCCCACAAAATTGGAAGCAACGTCTCCAAAATGATCTTTACAGTGTTGACGGGGACGTTAAACCTCAAATCAAACAAACAAATGTTCTTGCATAAATACCTGTGCCGTTTGATGGACTGAAAGTTGTGCTTAAGCAACAAAACAGATGTTGAAATCATGAAGTTTGTGTGTTGTTTGAACATGGATTTTGATAAAGTTTTTGAAAGATCAGGAAGAAATCTGTTTTGGTCTATAAAAATTCGAATGAGGATTTAAATAAATTGAAATCCAGACATTTTCGTGCTTCAAAGTAGAAGTAAAACAAAGATCAGGAATTGATACAATTAACTTACTCCACCCATAAAAGACACCAAAGGGAAAGAAATACAAGTCTGTCTACTTACGATTTTTTCCGCTCTTTACACTACACTTCCTCATTATCTTATAAATGAAAAGCTTAATGATTTAATTGAATGGGCTTTTCACAGAGAAGATTCTCTCTATCTTGCAAGTAATGTCAAAAATGCATTTTTCACTTCTAAAGAGCACAAGAATTATACACTTTGGCCATGTCAGAAAGTGTGTGATGCCCTCACCTTTCAACTTGACAATATTTATATTAGATTCGGTACCTGTTTATTTAGACAAATTGTGGGCATTCCGATGGGTACGAATTGCGCATCTCTTGGGGCTGATCTATTCTTGTATTGTAATGAAAGAGACTTCATGTTGTCGCTTTCCATTGATAACCAATCTGAAATTATTGAAGCTTTTAGCTCCACTTCTAGATATTTAGATGATTTATTAAATATTGATAATACCTATTTCGATGGTTTGATCAGTCAGATTTACCCCCCAGAACTTAAGTTAAATAAAGCAAATTCTTCTGATACCGAGGCCCCGTTTTTGGATTTACATCTAGCTATTGTAGATGGGTTTGTTTCGTGCAAAATTTATGATAAACGCAATGACTTTGATTTTCAGATTGTACATTTTCCTTTTTTGGATGGTGATGGTCCTCGTGCGCCATCCTATGGCGTTTATATTTAGCAATTAACTTGATTTGCTAGAGTGTGTAGTCATGTAACTGACTTCAACACTCGTAATAAATTATTAATGGCTAAACTTCTTAATCAGGGTTATCGGTACCATAAACTACGCAAAGCCTTTTCAAAATTTTAGAGACGCCATTCTGATTTAATTTCAAAATTCAATATTGGACTTAAATCTCTTCTGCAACAAGGTCTATCGGAACCCGAATTTTATGGTGACTAAGTATATACATTCAGAAAAATATATAACCGCAATGACATAAGCACACACTTTTGTAAAATCATTCTTGGATATAAAAAGTTTGGGTACAACATGGATATTATACGACAGACTGCATGCATGGTAGTTAACCCAATCACGGTTGGCAACTTTGCGTCCCTCTTTAATTGCACGCCGGTGGGTCAGGCCTCAGATTCTATGACGTTTCCAACGTAAAGGCTTATTGAGAATTAGAGAGATCTAATTCAAGGTAATGTTGGTTGGTGCCTGATGCTCTGTCTCTGGTCGGGCCTATCGGAGTCTAACTGTTGGTTTTCTTTTGCTCCAGCATTTCAGTGGGTTCTTGCTGTCGAGTCCTCACCGTTGTCTCACCTCTGTGGTTCGTTGATTATTTGTGTTCAAGGAGATGTTGCACTGATGAGTTAGGAGGCCTTCATGCGGACTGGACAAATTATTTGTCTAAATCGCTACGGAAGTAAGGGCGAGGATTGTGGCCACGTAAAATCGATTTAAGCCCCCCAGAGGAAATCTTTCCAATGACCGTTCCAAGGCGGTTCTTCTGTGGCGATTTATTTATGTTGTTGTTTGTTACTTACTGTGTGTATCACTTGTGTCTTTTTATTTTGGAGTGCCATATGGCCATTTTGTGGGAAAGTAACTGTCCTTATGGCCTTCCTTTGTTTAGGTTTCCATTATGGTCTGGTCGCTTAATGTTTGTGTTTCTTTCCCTTTGGTGTCTTTGATGGGTTGAGTAAGTTAATTGTATCGATTCCTGATCTTTGTTTTACTTCTACTTTGAGCTTTTGATATCCCAATATGGACATTGCTTTGTTTTACGTTATGTTGAACTATGTAACATTATCGTCCTGAAAGTAGCTTTTAAGAGTTCTATGATGACGTCAGAGGGTTACTGCATAACAACTTCATTGCAAACAACATGAACTTGCTGCCATGTTGCTGTGCCCATGTTACTGTGCCAGTCGCATTTGAAGAGTTGATATGAAGTTTATATAGATCTTTTCGGCTTTTCGTCAAAATGTGCCTTTGGAATCATGTTTTGCAAGAACAACGATCACCTATGGTTATGTCATCGCTTTAATATTTGCCGGAGCCCTTGCAAAGATATGAACATTCAGTCTAGCGGCCTCATGTTCACACAGCTTCCTCAGGACAAGGCAATGCATGAAAAACCCTGGTGGATCCCTATATTTGATACGGGGGTAACTTGAGCCATTCAGGCATGTGATGAGGCTTATTTCTTCTACGTATAAAGGGTATGCTATGTATTTATTGCCTCATTGGCGCAATCCTAATGAGTACAGACAGTTATGCGCAGTATTGATTACTTACACCATGCAAGAGACAGTTACCAGGGCTTTCTATCTAGTGATGAAGAGGTTTTGCGTTGCTGTAAAATTCGTTAAAGTTTGGCCACAACCAGATGTTCGGACAGTTCTAGTTTGCATGTGTTGCTAGCAGGTTGTGATAGTTTGATAGTGAATTCATTTGATACTTAACAAACATGACATATCATTATGATAACGCAACTGTACGAAATAGTGCATTTTTGGTATCTGAAAAACGGACATTTTTCTGATGAAAATATGCAATATTTTTCTTAATTATACTCCAATCATAGGTTGTGGATGCTTGTTAGATTGAGGCGGTTCTAACGAGTACCCACAACCTATGTGTTGGAGTAAAAATAAGAAATTTTTACTCCAATTTTAGGTTCTAACAAGTACCCATGACCAATGTGTGGGATTAAAAAAGAATAAATTTTTACCCCAATCATAGGTTGTGAGTGCTTGTTAGAACTGCCTCATTCATGATGGTGCGCATGCGTCGTGCGATCTAACATCCTCTCTTTGTCTTGGAAAGAAAATATTCTGGATTTTTTTGTTCTAAACAGTTATCTGGCATCAAAATTGTGTTGTTTGTTTGGGCTAAGTATCATCCCACTGTACACTATTGTGTACCACTCCGATCGCCCGTATCTTGGGCGCAAACAGCTTTTTTCCAAAATTGTGCAACTTTTGTTTTTGATATAAGCGACCATCTTGGATTTCCATTTTTACATGATGTAAGCGGCTAGAACGAATGTTTGTTTTGCCATGAATGCGACAGGTAAAAATTGATCTTGATTTTTGTTGTCGTGTTTTGTTTAGGATTTCTCAACAAGTCTTCAGATGAATCTAATCCAGCGCCTTGTGGTGCATGTGGATTAGAAGTAACTGATGTAGGTATCCAATGTGACAATTGTTCGCAATGGTACCATCCCATGTGCCAGGACATAGGAGACAACTCTTACGTCTTCCATACTGAAAACCCTGATTTTTCCTGGGTCTGCTTGACATGCGGTGCACTTAACCATTCAGTTTCAGTGCTAGACAGCAGTCTGGCTTCATTTGCATCCCATAAAAGTTTCAATACTCTGTCTGATTCTGCCGGCAGATCACCAGTTTCTTCTGCTGGCCAGAGAACCAACAGCCATAGACTAAAGAATGCGACCCTGACAGTCCTCAACTTAAACGCCCGCTCCATAAAGTCCCAAGATAAACTTGACCAGTTTCACGCTATGCTTGACCAGCTAAGCCCGGACATTGTAGCATGCACAGAGACATGGTTGACCTCAGACGTCTACAATGCGGAGATCATTCCAGACCACTTGGGGTTTACAATATTTAGGCGGGACAGAGGGTCTAGAGGGGGTGGTGTTTTTATTTTGGTAAAAAACCTCTACATTGCTAGCAGGGTCAAAGAATGGGAAACGGATTGCGAAATTTTATGGGTCAAATTGCAGCTTATAGGGTCTGTCCCTCTCCATGTAGCAGCTTATTATAAGCCAAGTGAGTCTGACTCGCGCAGCTTTGAAGAGCTCAAGAAATCCCTTGAACTGGTACGCCCTGTCAAAGGCCACGTCTGGGTTCTGGGGGGACTTCAACTACCCCAAATTTACATGGAATGACCATATTCCTGTTATCTCACCCGACTGTAAACTCACCAACCTGTATGAGGACTTCACGGACATGCTAGATGAGTTCAACCTGACCCAAACTGTGACCCACCCAACGAGAAATGAAAACATACTGGATTTGTTCCTTATTGACAATCCAAATTTGGTCAAGTCTGTTGATGTGAGACCCGGCATTGCTGACCATGACGCTGTTCTGTCTGAGGTTTTCATAAAACCTCAAATCTCAAGACAGAAACCAAGACTCATGTACTTGTATAAAAAGACTGACTGGGAGGGTCTGGAAAATTATATGCTGACATTTCAGAAGTCCTTTCTGTCTTCCAATTGTGAGAATAGACCTATTAACTCCCTATGGGAGGATTTCAAAAGGGCCCTACAAAGCGGAATAGACCAGTTTATTCCCCAAAGGTCAATCAGCACAAAATCGTCACTGCTCTGGATCACTCAAGACATCAAGATGACCATGCGTAGACGGGACAGTTTGTATGACAAGTACAAAAAGTACAGACGCCCCACTGACAGGCAAGCTCACCTTGAATATAAACATGAAGTCAACAGGAAACTTAAGGAGGCCCACAACAGGTATATTGAGGAAATTTTGGGCATTGCAAATCCTACAGACCCCTTTTTCAAGTGTACATCCTCAAAATGACACTGATCCACACAAAAATACCTTTGCTACAAAAAAGTTGTACTCGCTCTTGAAAAACCCCAAACAGGACTCAAAGGACTCGGCACCTCTGAAGCACAATGTTCAATTACATACAAACACCACTGACAAAGCCAACATTCTAAACCAGCAATTTCAGTCGGTCTTTACACCCAAAACCCCCCTTGCTCTACACCAACTATCACTCATGGCTGTACAGAATTGTGTGGATGATGGAAAGCTTCATCCGTCCCAATTACCAAAAGAGACCCTCAATTCTGTTCCGCCCATGTCAAATATCACAGTCTCCCTCAATGGCATATTGAAACTGTTAAAGGATCTGAACCCCCACAAGGCTGCAGGACCTGAGCAACTGAAACCCCTAGTTCTTCAAAGACTTCGTGACGTAATAGCGCCTATGTTACAGTTAATCTTCCAGAAGTCCCTTGATACAGGAAGGGTACCAAACGACTGGACTACTGCCTACGTTTGTCCTCTTTTCAAGAAGGGAGACGCTAGCCTTGCTTCCAACTATAGGCCCATCTCTCTGACTAGTATTTTGTGCAAGTTGCTGGAGCACATTGTCACAACCAATGTGGTTTCCCCCATGGACCAGCACAACCTGTTGTACGACTTACAACATGGTTTTCGCACCAAGCGGTCATGTGAAACCCAACTTGTGACTCTCATAGAAGATCTTATGAGAAACTCCATAGCAGGTAGCCAAACTGACCTTGTCTTGCTTGACTTTTCAAAGGCATTTGACAATGTCATTCACCAAAAACTCCTACTAAAGCTGCACAAATACGGAATCAGAGGTCCCAGCTTGAAGTGGATACAGGCATTCCTTTCCGGCCGAACACAAACTGTTGTTCTCGAAAACGAACAGTCAGAAACGGTGCCTGTAACATCTGGGGTCCGTCAGCGTGCCGTCCTTGGCCCAATACTTTTCTTGATTTACATCAACGACCTACCGGACAGGACCAGATCTAAGGTACGGTTGTTTGCTGATGATACGGCCATCTACCTGGCAGTCTCCAGCCTACAGGATGCTCAAGTACTGCAGAAGGATCTTGACTGTCTTCATGAGTGGGAACTGCAATGGGATATGGTGTTCAATCCAAGTAAGTGTGTTGTCATACACGTGACACGAGCACGAACTCCAGTCCCGAGTGAATACCTACTGCACGGTCAGATTCTTGAATCGGTTGAAGGCTGCAAATATCTGGGCGTTGAAATCAGCAGCAACCTATCTTTCAACAACAACATCCAAAAGACATGCACAACAGCTAGCCGATCATTAGGGTTCATTAAGCGAAACATCAGGACAAAGTCACCAGCCATCCGCGAAATTGCATACAAGACACTGGTACGCCCCCTAGTAGAGTACTCCTCCTCTGTCTGGAGCCCTTACACCCAAAACAACATCTATAAAATCGAGATGATCCAACGTAGGGCAGCCAGGTGGACACTTGACAACTACTACAGACAGGCGAGTGTTACAGACATGTTAGACCACCTTGGCTGGCGTGCTCTGGAACAGAGAAGAAATGATTCCCGGCTCTGCCTGTTCTACAAAATTGTCCACGGACTTGTAGCTATAGTCCTACCACCGTATGTTGTGCACCCGACCAGGATTTCCCATAAAAACTCTCACCCACTGGTTTATCGACAAATCCACACCAGAGTAGATTATTACAAGTATTCGTTCTACCCCCTCGCAATCGTGCAATGGAACCGGCTGCCATCCAATGTTGCATTACTGCCCACTTTCGAATCTTTCAAAAAGGGCAGTATGCATGGTTAGCCATCCAATGCCATAAATGCCAGCGCACTGTTTTTATCTTTTAGCTTTCACTGTCAGCTTGTTTCTGACTATTAACATTTTAACCCTATCATTTTTATTCCACCTTCTCTAACAGTTCTTACGGAATTTTTTTAATTTTAAACTTCTTCTACTAACATCGCACTGACGCGCACCTGCAATGAATCCCCGTGAGGGGATGATGCAGTATTGATATAGATATAAAGATAGATTCAGGCCGTTCTAACGAGTACCCACAACCTATGTCTTGGAGTAAAAATAAGAAATTTTTACTCCAATTATAGGTTCTAACAAGTACTCATGACCTATGTCTTGGAGTAAAAATAGGAAATTTTTACTCCAATCATAGGTTGTGAGTGCCCGTTAGAACTGCCTCATTCAGGCCGTTCTAACGAGTACCCACAACGTATGTCTTGGAGTAAAAATAAGAAAAATATTGTGGGTAAACCCCAGTTTTCTCCATACAAAGTGGGGTGTAAGACGTGTTCCTTCCACGGACTTGTTCACATGATGCATATACAGTTGCAAGTGGGTATTGATGCATGCATTTAGAAATAAAGTGATTGAAAAAAGCATAAGTTTTGTTTTAAGTTGGGATCCTTGTTGAAAACTTTACTAGAACATGACTTTCATGTGCCCAACTACTTTGCCCCCAACTTCACAGTAGTTGGAGGGGCCTATATCTGGGATGTGTGTGTGTGTGTGTGTGTGTGTGTCTATATCGTCACCTTCACTGGCCCCCGCCCTTTTGGGCTTGAAGAAATAAATGGGCTGCATGATGCTTCCACGCAGAGCTGAAGCTGACCACATGAGTACTGGTAAACCACTTAGAGGTTCTAATCCTGCCCAGGCAAAGCGAGTCAGACCGTCCATACTTATAAAAAAACCTATTGGTTTCAATGGGCAACAGGGCTTGAGATGTCATTTCATCTCAGTGTCGGGCCACCCCCGCCCATCGGGGCTTGAAGAAATAGATGGGCTGCATGATGCTTCCACGCAGAGCTGAAACAGTCCGCACACTAGTACTGGTAAACCACTTACAGGATCTAAGCCTGTCCATGAACCACGGTTTGAGGTGGACCGTCCATGTTTATAAACCCTATTGGTTTCATTGGGCAACAGGGCTTGAGAAGTCTTTTCATCGAAATGTCTGGTAAAAGCCCCACAAAATTGTAAGCAACGTCTCCAAAATGACCTATTTAGTGTTGACGGGGACGTTAAACCTCAAATCAAACAAACAAAAAATCGTCACCTTCATGCAAAACTGTCGTAACTCCATTTTTTCCCATTTTTTTTTTTTTGATATGATGCAATGTAAATCTCTACTTGAAACATGGAAAAAATATCAACCTCCTATCTTTACTATTTTTAGTAAAAATTGTTATTTGTCCTTTTATCGTATTTTTATCGTACTTTAAAAACATACTTTCGTTTAATACAAAACTGTGGTAACTTTAAGTTTTGACAGTTTTGCATTTCATATCAGAATCGGAATTCAGCCCACACCCACACACACATTCATATCAGAATCGGAATTCAGCCACACACTTCTTATATCACAGCCCCCGCCCATAGGGGCTTGAAGAAATATATGGGCTGCACGATGCTTCCATGCAGAGCTGAATCCGGCCTGCACACTAGTACTGGAAAACTGCTTAGAGGATCTAAGCCTGTCTGGGAACCGTGGTGCGGGGTGGACCATCCATGTTAATAAACCCTATAGGTTTCGTTGGGCAACAGGGCTTGAGATGTCATTTCATCTCAATGTCGGGTAAAAGTCCCACAAAATTGAAAGCAACGTCTCCAAAATGACCTTTATAGTGTTGACGGGGATGTTAAACCTTAAATCAAACCAACAAACAGTATCGGAATTGTTACTGGTAATACGTCAAATGACATTCATACACCAGGATCTGTGATGTGGGAGGTTAGTCCCTAGCTCTAACCAAGGAGGTAAACTTAGCTATACAATCGTTAGCATCTACAGCTGTCAAAATTATCGAATCGGGAAGGGCATTCCAATCTCTGGGAAAGAACAACTCTTCATAAATGTCATTTCTTGCAGAAATGGTCTAAAAGGGCAACGAATGGTGATTTCTTCATTGCCTAGCTGTGCGAACAAGGTCATCTGTTGGTATGCTGGAAGCACCATCAAGACCTTTGTATAAAAGGATGAGCCTACTGTCTTTTCTCCTTTCCTTGAGAGACTCCCATTTTGAAGGTACATTTAAGACTTCTTTTGCTCCAGCATTTCTGTTGTTTTTTGCTGTCGAGTCCTCACCTTGTTTCATCTCTGTGGTTGTTTGATTTTTGTATTCATGGAGATGTTACACTGATGAGTTAGGAGGCCTTCATGCAGACTGAAGAAATTATTTGTCTTAATTGCGACAGAAGTAAGGGCGAGGATTGTGGCCACGTAAAATAGATTAAAGCCCCCCCCCCCCCCCCCCCCCCCCCCCCCCCCCGTGGAATTCGTTTCCGCTGGCCGTTCGAAGGCGGTTCTTCTGTCGCAGTTTATTTTTGTAATGGTTTGTTTTTGGGTGTTTGTGTCGCTTATTATATCTCCCCTGAATTTTTTTTTTTCGGAGAGACATATTGTTTTTCCCCTGGCCATCTGTCTGTCTGTCTGTCTGTCCCTCTGTCACAAAATCGTGTCAGCTCTATAACAAGAAAACCATTCAAGCCATCTTCATGAAACTTCATATAAATATTAATCAATATTATACGTCGTGCAGTGCACAAGAACTATAACTCTCACATTTATACTTTTTGAGTTATCTCCCTTGGAAGTTTGTTGGTATGTATACATGTATGGGCAAATCGTGTCCGGTCAATAACTTTCTTATTTTCTGATGGATTTTGAAATTACTCGGCAGAAATATTAAGAACCATGAGAGGATGTGTGGTACGCATGACGCAGGTTGGTACCTCAAAGGTTAAGGTCATACTTAAAGGTCAAAGGTAAAAAAGGGGGCCTTTTTGTATTTGGTCAATAACTTTCTTATATTTTGATGGATTTTTAAGTACTTGGCAGAAATGTTAACCACCACGAGACAATGTGTTGCGTGCATGACCCAGGTTGGCACCTCAAAGGTCAAGGTCATACTTAATGGTCAAAGGTCAAAAAAGGGGCCTTTTTTCGTGTTTTGTCAATAACTTTTTTATTTTTATATAGAGTTTAAAATAACTTGGAAGAAATGCTAACTATCATGAGACGATGTGTTGCACGCATGATTCAGGTTTGTACCTCAAAGGTCAAGGTCATACAAAGAGGTCAAAGTTAAAAAAGGGGGCCCTTTTTCATGTTTGGTCAATAACTTTCTTATTTTTAGATGGATTTTGAAATTGCTATGCAGAAATGTTAATGTGTTGCGCGCATGACCAAGTTTGGTAACTCAAAGGTCAAGGTCATACATAGAGGTTAAAGGTAAAAAAGGAGCCTTTTGTGTTCTGTCAATAACTTTCTTATTTTTAGATGGATTGGCAGAAATGTTAACCACAATGAGACGTGACCCATGTTGGTACCTCAAAGATCAAGGTCATACTAAGAGGTCAAATGTCAAAAAGAGGCCTTTTTTAGTGTTCAGTCAATAACTTTCTTATTCCCGGATAGATTGTGAAATTTCTTGGCAGAAATGTTAACCATAATGAGCAGATGTGTTGCGCAATAGACCCAGGTCGGTACCTCCAAGGTCAAGGCAATACAAAGAGGTCAAAGGTAAAAAAAGTATTTGTTGTTGTGTCCAGTCAGTAACTTTTTTATTTCTGGATTGACTTTTTAAAGTTACCATGCAGAAATGTTCACCTTCATTAGACGATGAGTCATGTGCAAGACCATGGTCCATATCTCCATTGTCAAGGTCATACCTAGAGGTCAAAGGTAAAAAGGGGCCTTTTTATGTACAGTCAATAACTTTCTTATTCTTCGATGGATTATGAAATTACTTGGCAGAAATGTTGACCATCATGAGACGATGTGTTGTACCTCACAGGTCAAGGCCATACTTAGAGGTCAAAGGTAAAAAAGGGCTTTTTTATGTATGGTCAATAACGTTCTTAATTCTCAATGAACATTTTAAAGTTACTTTGCAGAAATGTTCATCTTCATTAGATGATGTGTTGCACACACGACCCAGGTCAATACATCCAATGTCAAGGTAATACTTAGAGGTCAAAAACATCTGTGTTTTTGTAGAAAAAACAAATTCTAGCGTTATTTTATTTTGGATAGCCTTTTGGCCATTTTGTGGGAAAGTAACTGTCCTTTTGGCTTTCCGCTGTTGGTGTTTCCTCTGGGGTCTGTTACCTCATGTTTGTGTTTCATTCCCTTTGATCTCTGATGGAAGCTGTGGGTTAATTGTATCGATTCCTAATAATTGCCGATGCTTCTATATGTTTTCTTTTCTTTTCTGAAATTAAAATTGTTTTAGATAAAAGCACTTTTTATGCCCCGAGAATCTTTGATTCGGGGGGGGGGGGGGGGGGGGCATATAGTTTTTGCCCTGTCTATCTGTCTGTCTGTTTGTTTGTTGGTTTGTTTGTCTGTCTGTCTGTCTGTCACATAAACTTTAACCTTGATCATAACTTCAAAAGTATTTGACCTAGCCCGATGAAACTTCACACACTTATTCACCTCCACAAGGGCTACATCCTGACCAAGGACCATAACTCTGTTGTCATTTTTGGCTGAATTATCTCCCCTTGAATTTTTTACAAAACTTTAACCTTGATCATAATTTAAAAAGTATTTGACCTAGCCCGTTGAAACTTCACACACTTATTCACCATTACAAGGGCTACATCCTGACCAAGGGCCATAACTCTGTTATCGTTTTTGGCTAAATTATCTCCCCTTGAAATTTTTTAAAACTTTAACATTGGCTATAACTGTCGACTGATATGTGATAGGGCTTTCATATTTCACATGTGCATTTCTTCTAATAGTACCATCAATAATTATCTCTTGACCTTGACGTTTGACCTACTTTTTAAAAACTTTAACATAGTCCATAAGTTTCTCGCTTCGTTTAACACGAAATCATCATCATCATCATTATCATCATCGTTATCATCATCGTCTCTCGGTAAGTGATAGGGCTTTCATATTTCACATGTGCATTCTTTTTTACAAGACCTTTCTAGTGGTACCATAATTTTTTACCTCGTGACCTTGACCTTGACATTTGACCTACTTTATAAAAACTTTTACATTGGCAATAACTTTCGATTGGTAAGCGGTATGGCTTTCATATTTCACATGTGCATTCCTTGTCACAAGAATGCTACCACAATGTTTGACATTGTGACCTTGACGGTTGACCTACTTTTTACAAATTTCGCATTGGCCATAACTTTCGATTTGTAAATGATAGGGCTTTCATATTTCACATGCGTATTTTATCTCACGACCTTTCCAACGATCCCATAATTTTTTACCTTGTGACCTTGACCTACTTTTTTGAAGATTGGCCATACCTTTCGATTGCTTAGTGATAATGCTTTCATATTTAACATGTCCTGTCCGGGGGCATCAGTGTTTCACAGGACCATCTTGTTTTTTTTTTTTTTGTTTTTTTTTTTACTTTTTTCATTCAAACGCCTTAGGGACCAAAACTGACCTTGTCGTAAAATAGGTCAAAGTCAACCCAAGGTCATCATTTCTTAACTTTTGCAAGGCTCGAGTACCTTTTGCTCTCGACCATGTTTCAAGTTTATCTATGGGTCTGAAGAATATTTTAAATGTTTCTTTGCTTTATATCGGCATGGCTGCCATCTGGATCATGTGACCAGGACAAATGATATAAACTTTAGTTCATATGATGCATAGAAGTTCAATATAAAATAGGACTTCAATTCTCATTGTGGTTTGTGAGATGTTTGAAATTAAGATGGGCATTTAATCGTGTGGCCTTAGGCCAATGTCATTGAATGACCCTGACCTTTGACATCCATAGATGTTCGTTTAAGTCCTATTTTTATTTCATAAACTATGATTTTATTGCATACAGACACGCATTTACCCTTTTCCCATTCAAATGTCTTAGGGACCAAATCTGACCTTGCCATAAAATAGGTCAGTGTGAACTCAGGGTCATCATTTACATAACTCTTGTAAGGCTCGGATCCCTTTTGCTCTCTGCCAAGTTTAAAGATCATGTTACTTATGGCTCTTGAAAGGATTTTTTAAGGATTTTTAGCTCACCAGAGGTGAAGGCTCCGGGGTAGCTTTTATTAAAGGCATTTCTCCGTCCTCGTATGTCGTATGTCATCGTCGCGTCATCATTTTAGAACGACATCTCCTCTGAAACTGCTTTGCTGATTAGACCGACTTTTCATCTATACCATCCTTGGGTAGGTAAATTGAAAGTTTGTGATTTTTACGAAAATCAGCATTATAGTTTGGATAGTATGGCAACTTAGAGTTTCCATACACTTATAACGAGCATAGCGGCGGCTGCCGAAGGCAGCCGTCGACGTCCGCCGAAGGCGGGCGTCGAGCGAGCTCGTATCTAGGTAACGCGTATCATCACAAGACACAATCTATGCAAGAAAGTTTGCTTGCGCCCAGGAACTGGCTTAAACCGGTTTTCAGGTTCCCATGTATTCCATTCCAAGCATGTATGAAATCGGGAACCAGAGCCTCAAAAGGCTTATGTAACCCGTATCCGTCACCGGATGAACAGTGTGTCGCAAGGCTGATTGGTGATTCGGTTTGTTGTAATAGCTAAAAAATCAACATTGGCATATCAGTCAATTAATATATTTTTCTTATTTATGTGTTGGCATAAATTTGTACATTTTGTATTTATTTTTGTTGATATTATTTATGAATAAATTAAAATGACGTCACGAGATCGAGTGACTTTGGGAATTCTCTACGCCGCCATATTTATTTCTGTCGTTATGTACTGGAAGCACTCGAAAAACGATGAATCTGATGATTAAATCGGGCAATCTACACGTAGGTGATTTTCAGGCTCAGGTGTATGATTTCTTTCTATATATTGACCTAGCGAACTCGGCCCATGCAACAACTTGGGAAGTTCAAGCTCATTGTAGGACATCTCGACCCCTTGTCTATCTTCTGATACTGCGTCGGTCACATTTGACCATTACCGCAGGTGTATATTACATACACTCCAGTTTTGCAGGATGAAAGCCTACACAGTAATCATGTAATTACGGTAGGGATCTTTAACCTGCACAGGGGATGGTTCTCCCTGCACAGGGGGCCTCCAGTTAACGTCCCGATCCGAAGGACGGTGCACTTAATGACATTCATCCCTGCAAATGATGCCAATGGAGCGTGTTCGGACACCGAAATTTTATCGCCGCTGCCGGGGATCGAACCCGGGACCTTTAGCATCAGAGGCAAGTGCACTAACCACTGAGCTATCACGCTCCTTGACAAACAACAAGAACACCAATAATCCTTGGTCATTTCGTCCCGCCCATCAGGGAGCGCGGTGCTCCCATTAGGCGGAACTCAGAATCAGAATTGTTACTGGTGACACGTCAAATAACATTCATACACCAGAACTGAAACCGAGTGAACTTGAATACTGCCATAACTGGAGACCACTCCCAGGAAAAGGCTTGAGATGTCACTTCATCTTAAGGTTCCTCAATACATTTGCACAAGAAAAATATAGGTGTCAGATTTGCATGTTATTTTTTCCCAAAATATTATCCTGATTTCCTTTTAAAATGCCTGTCCTAGAAGAAGAATGCTTGGAGGTGCTAAAGGTTATTACAGCAAGTACTTTCTTGCATTAGCAACATCTCAGTGCCTTTGAAAATAAATGCATTTCTGTATTTTTCACTTTCACCAGGAAAAAAAAGAAAACGCCTCCTAAACTTTTTAAAAGTTACTAAAATAGCTGCAGATCAATAGTTCAGAACAAATACTAGCGACTCGGACAAAGCTTTCTATCAAAAAGCCTACCTGAATTGAAAACCAGAAATTTTTTTTGACATGTTTTTCTTCATGGGCGCCGCCATCTTCCTTTTTTGCGGTAAATATGAACTGCTAAATTTTCATCACTTATGCACTTCCACATTTTATTTTGCCCATCAACAATAAATATACCTTGAAAATTCAGCTTTATAGCCTCCTTCCTGCATATAGCATTATGACATCGCCTATCTTGGAAGCATGTCATCATTGATCAATTATTGTAGCTGTCAAATTGAAAGAGATATCCATCTTGCCAAGGAAAAAACGTATTCATACGCCTTGGGACTAATTTCCAAAAATTACAATAGTACACCATTGTTTTTAATTTAAAACATAATATTCATTTTTGAAACTGTATTGCAACTAATTTCACGTACTTTCTAACATAATTTGTTCTTTAATTTATGTATAGTATGCATTCATTTCCGAACTATTTTTTATGTGTAACCTTATCCAGGTTGGTGTTGTTCAGCCCAGCTTCTAGTAAACAAATTGAGAAAATTAGATTTTTGAAACTTTTTTCATCAAAACATATTAAATGCATTGGGCTTCTATGAGTTTTTACCAGCCTACACATTGGTAAGTAGGTGACATAACAGATCATTAATTGGATTGGATAAATATAAACTTTGTGTTGTCCAGAAGTTCACCTGTGCAAAAATCAAGTATTTGTTTATGGTGGCTCATGTGAACCAATGTAACAAATCAATGGGTAAAAATAATTTGCAGTTATTGGCTGTGATCAGAAGCCTTTTGGTACTGAACAGGCTGCTATCAGTCCTTCAGTTCAAATATGGGGATAAACTTGGCTTATCTTATATTCAATTATTTGGTTTTGAGTTATCCAATATCAAAGCACCCATCCTGTAAACACAATCAGTAACACAGTGAAACTTTGGGCAGTGATTGCATAAATTGTTAAAACTGCATGAATGAAATATATAAAATGAAGTACTAAAAGCACCGAAGAAGGACAATCATTTTACAAGCTAAATGCAAGAGATTTCAACACCTCAACCCAATTAATGAGCTTGTTGCCAAATTGGTAGAACTGGTCCTTTTTTGCTACCATACACTGAATTTAAAATAGTACCAGGTGAGATAATTACATTTTTTGAATTTTTGGGAATCATTCATTTTCAGTTCTATTTAGGTATTGTATTTGAAATTCCTCTGTTGCAGTGCCTCAAGGCAACCTTGAGCCACATTTCTATGATAGTATTTTACATATTGTGGTTTTGTGGATTGAGATGTCATTTTTTTGCAAAACCAAGGAAAAATGCAATAATTTACCAAAATGGTGACTTTTGAATAAAAATCTTTGGCTTTCATATTCTTACATTTACATGGACTACCATCTGATGAAAAATCTTTTTGGGTAATTATTTGCAAATATGATTTTTTCAGTACCCCAAATGTAGTGAAATAACTGTATTGAGGAACCTTAAGTTAATGTCTATCTATCTTTTTATACTGCAGCAACCCCGTTAAGAGGACTATCGTGCAGGTAAATTTTGTTTGTTTAATTTGAGGTTTAACATACCCGTCAACACTGTAAAGGTCATTTTGGAGACGTTGCCTCCAATTTTGTGGGACTTTTACCCGACATTGGGATGAAATGACATCTCAAATGTTGCCCAATGAAACTGATAGGGTTTATTCGCATGGACGGTCCGCCTCACACCTCGGTTCCTGGACAGGCTTAGATCCTCTAAGGGTCGCCCCCGCCCATAGGGGCTTGAATAACTATATGGGCTGCATGATGCTTCCACGCAGAACTGAATCCGGCCCTCACACTAGTACTGGTAAACCGCTTAGAGGATCTAAGCCTGTCCAGGAACCGCGGTGCGAGGCAGCTGTCCATGCTTAATAAACCCTATTGGTTTCATTGGGCGACAGGGCTTGAGATTTCATTTTCATCTCAATGTTGGGTAAAAGTCACACAAAATTGGAAGTAACGTTTCCAAATTGACCTTTACAGTGTTGACAGGGACTTTAAACCTCAAATCAACCAACCAAGATCCTCTAAGGGGTTTACCAGTACTAGTGTGTGGGCCGGATTCAGCTATGCGTGGAAGCATCATGCAGCCCATATATTTCTTCAAGCTCCTTTTGTTTGCAATGGAGTTTATTAAACTGTTTAACCGCCAAGTCAACACATTTTGTACCGAATGGAATCTTCCTCCTTATATATAGCACAAATCTATTTCAAGGTTTAGGGGTATCAGGTGTTTTCTTAAAAATCTATTTGGAACTGCCTGAATGGTTTGCAAACAATGTAGGCCCTGACAAGTTTTTTGTTTGTTTGATTTGAGGTTTAAACACCCCATCAACACTGTAAAGGTCATTTTGGAGACATTGCTTCCAATTTTGTGGGACTTTTACCCGACATTGAGACGGTTATGATATCTACAGCCCAATGAAACCAATAGAGTTTATAAGCATGGACTCTCACCACTTTGCCTGGGCAGGCTTAGATTCTCTAAGCGGTTTACCAGTACTTGTGTTCGGGTCGGTTTCAGCTCTGCGTGGAAGCATCATACAGCCCATCTACTTCAAGCCCCGATGGATGGGGCCCTGATGAGACACTGTGTTCTGCGGCATCTGACCTAGGCCTGACAGGCTAAGCAATGCAACTCTGTGTTGGGTCGGGGGGGGGGGTTAAATTAAGAAATGCAATTTATTTTTCTGCAGTTCATGGAAGTATGAACGCAGTGGGTCCTGCAAAGTAAATGAACCCCGAAGGGTTTCATGTAAACTTTGCTAGCGACCCACTGTTGTTCATACTTTCATGAAAAGCAGAAAAATAAAGTTTTTTTTTTATATTTCCATTATTTTCCCCTCATCACTGAGCGAAAAAATGCTTGTAGGGCAAACGTTTAAAGCTAAAAAACATTTACACGTTGTTTTTCTACAAAGAGCGGAGCAGCGTTGACGTCATCAACGCCTGTAGAGAACAATGGTTTAAAATGACGTCACTAAAAATCAGTTGATTCGATGTGTTCATGGAAGTATGAACCCAATTGTTTTTCTATAGGCCTACATTAGACTATACACTGGAAATGTAAATATTCTTAAATGAACACCCCAGATCATGGAGTACACCTTCCGTTATTTTTTTAACCGCACAACCTCGCGTTGATGGGGTGATGATGAAAAAGATAAACATTTGTGACTACCGGCGTGGATACGCACCGAACTTGTGGAAGAAAGGTAATCACACAATTCCTCAGCATTATAAGGTATAAGATTGAATTCTGCATATGTTAAATAAGATGCACTCAGGGGACACACAGTGTGTACCTTGTGCACTGCTGTTGCAATGGCTTACAGTTGGATATAGCACGGGTCTTGCTTGGAAACGTGACCAGCCTAAACAACTAGACAGCCGCTTAACCCTTTACCACTTAGGGATTTAGTGAATCTCGCTGATTTTCACAGGGTTGCGCCTGACAGCAACTTCAACTAGCCATTGTTTCATAATGGATGGTTTGTTTTACACCAAACTCAGTATGAATGTTCATTGGGCAGCGGCGTTTCAAATGCAACTTTCATGACTCGATCATTGTTTTCATGGTAAAGAGGGGGCATCTCAAAGTTGGCAAAAAGTGTGTTTTCACATGAATTTTTGACAACATTTTCATCTTCACACAGCTGTCAAGGCAACAGTTAAGGTGTTTGGCACTGGACATTTTCACTGTTTGCAGCATGTTTTATCAGCATCAATTTTCAGGCATTTTTGACCCCAGATACCCTCAGATATAAATTTTAGCGGCCAGTTGGGCCATACACCCAAAAAAATTTCGGGATGTGACGGGGCCTAGCCCCCCTTCAATCCCCCCAGAATATTTTTAGTGGGGAGGCGCGCGAAAAAACAGGTCACTTTTTTGACCCACAAATCCTAAAGCAAAACATAACTATCCAGGGGTAGAAATGCAGATTTTAGGTGCTTCTGGGGCTTAAAATGGGGGGGGGGTGCAGACACGTAAAAACACATATCTGAGTGGGAAAGGGTTAAATGAACACCCTAGATCATGGAGTACACCTTCCGTTATTTTTTAACCCGCACAACCTCGCGTTGATGGGGCGATGATGAAAAAGATAAACATTTGTGACTACCGGCGTGTATACGCACCGAACTTGTGGAAGAAGGGTAATCACACAATTCCTCAGCATTATAAGGTATAAGATTGAATTCCGCGTATGTTAAATAAGATGCACTCAGGGGACACACAGTGTGTACCTTGTGCTGTTGCAATGGCTTACAGTTGGATATAGCACGGGTCTTGCTTGGAAACGTGACAAGCCTAAACAACTAGACAGCTGGGTTGTGCAGGTAATAGTTAAAATTACAATTGCAGCTGTATAATGTACATACCAATCAAGGGGTATCCCAATGTTTCCTTGGAGTTCCAACAGATGTAAAATCATTTGTCCCCGTGTTCTCACAGGTATATTGACATGAATCTGCAGTGTACTTACAACGTTGCATTGAAACTCTGTTGGTTTCATTGGCTGATTGGGCGAGAGGAGCTGTCGTTTCATCTCAATGTCGGGTAAAAGTCCCACAAAATCCAAAATGACCTACATGTATTCAGTGTTGAAGGGGATTTAGAACCTCAAATCAAAGAAACAAAACTTTTTTGCTCTTTCGCTATACATTTACCAAATATTAACATTTTGGTTCAAGGACTGTTGGGGACTATACAAGTTATGGTTTGTTGGGCACATGCACTGTTGCTAAAATTACCATATGACAAGCTCTGAGTTATCCAATGTGGGATTGGGTAGCAGTGCATAGTATGCTAACAGCACGACCTCTGTTATGCAGATTCAAACTTTCTTTCAACAATACTTAGGTGGTTGTCAACATATCCTGCTTAATGAATCGTATCATTTGACATGTCACCAGTAACAATTCTGATTCTGATAGAACTGACCCAACCCCAGAATGCCACCAGAACCTGACAGGATACCCTGGGGATTGTATATCAGTCTAGTTATGCGGCATCTGCAGCTGTTCATTACATACACTCCAGATTTGCAGCAATGTGGATGATGCCTATAGAGTGATCATGTAATAGATTACTGTAGAGATCTTTGATATGGGTCGTACACAGGGGATTTCCAACTTAAAAGTGGCATTCATTCCTCAACTGATGCCTGTGAAACATGTTCGGATATTGAAATTAATAGCCCTGCCAAGGATCAAACCCATCACCTATACACCATTAGGACCTACCATAGTAGTGTCTGTTTATGCACCTTCTGGCTTTTAAATGCATCTTAAAATGCTTATTGTAACATACTGTAGCTCTAGGGACTGAGAGGTATATGTATATATGCCCATATAAGCTATTAGCCAGACAACCTTATTACAGAACTGAGAAGGACCTGCGGGTTCAAACCGGCCCTGGTAGCACAGTTGGTAGAGTGACTGCGCCGGGGAACAGGAGGTCACGTGTTCGATTGCGGGCCGCGACATACCAAAGTCGTTAAAAATGGTACTAGCTACTCCTCGCTTGGTACTCAGATTTACGGAGTAGAGCTAGGACTGGTTGACCCAGTGTTAGGATAATGTGAGTGGGTGTGGTATCATGTAATGTGTCTGGGATATGAAACTTCAGTGGCATAAGTTTAATTTGTAGGTCCAATGTGGTCTTCGTACCTTTATAGTGGTCCAAAGTAGATAAAACTGGTATCAAAATAAACATGGGCATCTTATCTCCACAATGAGACCTATTATCCTTTTCTAAACCATGTACTTTTTGCACCAGGGCAACTCAAATACCACTAGGGTCAGTCACATTTTGATCTATCTGGATCGCGATATATTTTAGCAGTTTTTGACTTCGTTCATTGTGCCACAGATACGGAGAGTGAAAACCCGGCTTCAGTTATGAGGAGTAATCATTTGAATGTCATAAAATTGCTTTCTTACCAACATACATTGCAAACTCGTATCATAAAACTGTGATTTCCAGACTTCAGTAGAACGACAGCCATTTTCACGCACTTGGTGACTTGTTTACATAAAGCGCCTCAATGACGTGGAATGACGTGCCAAAATTAAAGCGACCTCTGATAATGGCGCGAAAATTAAGGGACGTAACTACGTAAAACGATGTTTTTTGTTCTTCATTCTATTCTAGAGAAGACTGTAAAATCTTATGAATGCGCGAGATAAGAGCATCCAAATTACTTCCGTCACTTATTATAGTAAATTGTTATTAGCTTCCGATGAATACAGATTTTTTTACCTCAGCAGGATTGTCAGGATCGACTGGTTTTTGGTCGATTGTAAGAAGGACGGCGGTGTATCATTTTGAGAATGCTTACAGTAACTTACTCATTTGCATACCGTATGCTCAATCTATATTCAGCCAAGAAATTCCACAAACGTTCATTTTTCTGTTTAATATTTTGTATTTTATTATTTTTCAAACAGCAATTTAGGAGTTATTCTTTAGTTGCATCTTACATCTTTATTTTAATAAATAACCAATGGTAAATCACGAGGAAGACAACAACAAAAAAGAGGCTCCATTGGGGGTATTTGGATACTGTTTGTAGTGTGTAAAAATATTACTACATGCGATTTATTCCGTTAATGCCCTCTAATGGACCTATGTCTATAAAGTGACAAAAATGCGGCCTCAAATGCAAAAATATCCAATTTAGCCCAGGCTGAAAGAATGACAGAATAACAGCTTGCTGGAAGACTGGTCTCATCTCTGAATAGGGATTAAACCACATTATTTTGGAAAATGATAAATTCATGGCAAATCTAAAAAATGTGGTCTCACTCCTATATAGAGAAGAAAATCTGGTCTCACCTCAAATAACATACTAAAAGTCTGGGCTGAAGGAATGTGGTCTCATCTCTATATAGGGATGAGACCACATTTTTAAGGAAAATGATAAATTCATGGCAAATCTAAAAAATGTGGTCTCACTCCTATAAAGAGAAGAAAATCTGGTCTCACCTCAAATAACATACTAAAAGTCTGGACTGAAGGAATGTGGTCTCATCTCTATATAGGGATGAGACCACATTTTTAAGGAAAATGATAAATTCATGGCAAATCTAAAAAATGTGGTCTCACTTCTATATAGAGAAGAAAATGTGGTCTCATCTTAAATCACATACTAAAATCCTGGGCTGAAGGAATGTGGTCTCATCTCTTTATAGGGATGAGACCACATTATTTAGGAAAATGATAAATGCATGGCAAATCTAAAAAAATGTGGTCTCACTCCCTATATAGAACAGACAATGTGGTCTCACCCTAAATAACATACAAAAAGCCTGGGCTGGGACGAGACCACAATATTTAGGAAAATGATAAATTCATGGAGAAGAAAAAAGCCTGTGCTGAAGGAATGTGGTCTTAATAATTTGGTCACCCATTAAAAAACTTAAGTTGATCCCTATTATTATTAGACACGCTACATACACGGAATGAATCTAATTTTGATAATGATTAGGGCCCAATTATTCTGTATGTTAATTAGGATATAACTGCGCATCCCTCTAAAATGAATCCAGAAATCCCATTGGTGGAAGCTAAAAATCTTGTTGTGCTTTAGAATGCTTACAGCACCATTCAAAAATTTATGAATGTCTCTTTGATCCAAGTTAGTGGACGCTTGCACGTTCGTAACGCCCAGAGAGCTAAATTTTGCATTAGATTGTAAAATGTAGACATTTTAAAGAATTTACCGTCATCATCAGATGAAAAGTATCTCTAGTTAAGTATTTGGTTAAAGATAAATTGGAAATCACAATGAAATATAGTTGCCAAGTCATGCAAATTAGAGAAAAACAGTTGCTACCCCCTTGCACTAGAAAGCAAAATGGCGGAGCAGAAGCGGAAAAATTTCCATACCCTACCTCAGTTCATCCGATCCTAGCCAACCATCCTTCTGCCTAGGATATCATTTTTCTTTGTGATATTAGAGATGAGATATTGAAGTTTGTTTTAAGACCTTATTTGGTGTGATTCACCTTCTTATAAGGCAGGGGACCACATTGGACCTACAAATTAAACTTTTACCACTTCAGTGAGGCAGCACTATAAAAGTGAGCATTGAGCTCCCTGTCGCAAGCAGACACCATCGTGATATGACAAAAATTGTTGAAAGCGACACACACACACCTGGGTTCAAGTTAGAAGCGAAGTCATTGTGTTTGTTACTCATATGATTTATATACAACTATGTAGAACTCATTGAAAACACTATCATGAGGTAGGAGTTTGTGATTCCCCCCCCCCCCACACACACACACACATTATTTCATTTATTTATATTTATAAAATTTGAAGCCAGTGCTCTTACTACATGTACATTATGTAAGTATCACAGTGTGCCATACAGTCATCGCCACTAATACATGAACATGTACATATTAAAGATAACTCAAGGAAGAAAGCCTGTGTAATTAACTGCCTATCACTGCATTTACTATCCTATCACCTGTGAAGGAGTTACAGCCGTTTATTTTCTAAAAAATGTGCTATTAACCTTTGGATGCAAACTACTTCAACATTTCTTCACTGATTCAGTTGAAACTTTGCACATGCTTTCCTTGTGAGGTGAAGGGGTGCCTTACACAATTTTCACGTTGATCCTATCATCTGTGACGGAGTTACGGCCCTTGATTTTCTAAAAAACCCGTTTGAAAACCTTGTGACGCAAACTACTTCCACATTTCTTCACCGTTTAAGCTGAAACTTTGCACATGCATTCCTTGTGAGGTAAGGGGATGCTTAACACAATTTTCATGTTGATCCTATCATCTTCGGAGGAGTAACAGCCCTTAATTTTCTGAAAACCGCGTTCTTAAGCCTTGTGGTTCAAACTACTTCCACATTTGACTATTTTGTTAGATTTTTGCATATGCATTTTCAATGATATATGGATGTCCCTAACACAAAATTCATTCTGCTCGGATGAAGCGTTTTGGAGTTATGGCCCTTGATTTTCTAAAAAATGCACTAAAAATATTGTGACACAAGCTACCTCGACATTTCTTCACCGATTGAGCTGAAACTTTGCACATACTTACCTTGTGAGGTGAAGTGGTGCCTAACGCAATTTTCAAGTTGTTCCTTTCACATGCAACGAAGTTATGGCCCTTGATTTTCTGAAAAAATGCGTTCGAAAACCTTGTGATGCGAACAACTTCCACATTCCTTCACCGATTGAGCTGAAACATTGCACATGTATTCCTTGTGAGGTAAAGGGATACCTAACACAATTTTCACGTCGATTCTATCGTCAGCGAAGGAGTTACGGCCCTTTATTTTCTGAAAAACGCATTATTAAACCTTGTGTCGCGAACTACTTCCACATTTCTTCGTCAATTTTGTTAAATTGTTGCATATGCATTTGCAATGATATGTAGATGTGTCTAACAGAAAATTCATTCTGCACGGATGAAGCATTTTAGAGTTACGTCCCTTGTTTTCCCCTCAAATTGACTCCCAAGGGGGCATTGCTCACTTATAGTGACGGCTCTTGTTGGTTATAAAATTCTCATTCTATCATAGCAGCCTATATGAGTATTGTGATCAACGAACATCACGAAAACATGTCTATATAATTCTGTACACGCATGATAACATCCAGTAAGCTTTCATAGCAATCAAATGATCATCAGTGCTGTCATTGTGATTGATAATCAATTAGTAATCACTGAACATACTAGAGATTTGGTCATATTTTTACCTCTTGCCATAACATCTTTCTTATCATGTGTTATACATTACTGCGTGAATTAGGACAGACAGGCCTGATCAAACAGTGTAGACCAAGAATGCATTGTCTCTTCAGGGTCTGCACTGTTTGCCTCTTATCCAGCCATTTTAGATATAAATTGGGTTGTTAATTATACTTATCGAACAATTGATTACTACTAAATATGATAATCAGTTTAGGGGAATCTATTGATCGATTAATCGATTATTGGTGTCCGCCTTAGTAAAACTGGGGTTTACAGGGGTATACATAAATTTTCTTATTGCTGTCTGCACAGACCATCTAGTTATCCTTTGTTTGTTTGATTTAAGGTTAAACATCCTCGCAAACACTATTAAGGTCATTTTGGAGACGTTGCTTCCAGTTTTGGTGGGAATTTTACCCGACATTGAGATGAGATGACACCTCAAACCCTGCTGCCCAATTAAACTAATAGGGTTTATATGCATGGATGGTCTGACTAGCACCACTTTGCCTGAGCAGACTTATTGAACCCTCTAAGCAGTTTACAAGTACTCCTGTGCGGTCGGTTTCAGGTGGGTGGGGGGATGGGGGGTCTAGTTATCCTTTATAAATGGAACTGAGGACTTCAGCAAATGCAAACAAATTTGATTTTTCTAGTCGATAAATCCCAGACAGTTTTTTGTGGTGCAGCTGCAATGATAATGTTTTGCTTTGATATGTACTCTGGCAAGTGATGTGCTTTCCCAAACATGTATCCTCAATATGTGGAGTGAACACCAAGAATTGGCAGCAACTACCACCAACGGTGACAAGGTGAGCTTTTGGGATCACTTTTTGTCCGTCGTCCATGCATAAACTTTTGCTTCAAACGACATCTCCTCCTAAACCACTGATCAGATTTTGACCGAACCTCACAGGAATGATTCTTAGGTAGTCCGGTTTCAAAGTTGTTCAAATGGTTCCAGCCACAAGAGCTAAATATAAATTTTTTTCTTACTGAAAACTTAAAACTTAAACCCAGGTCTTCGATATTTGGCTTCATCTAGTGAACCTCTACCAAGATTGTTCAAATAATAGCCCTGGGACCAAAAATGCCCCCGCCCCGGGAGCCTTTAGTTTTACATAGGCTTATATAGGGAAAATCTTTGTCTCTGAAACCGCTAGGTGCAGGTCTTTCATATTTGCTGTGAAGCTGCATCTAGTGGATCTCTATCAAGATTGTTAATGATTGCCCTAGGACCAACAATGCCCCCACCCTGGGGCCCTTTGGTTTATCATCGGGTTATATAGGGAAAAATATTTAAATTAAAAATCTTCTCTGAAACCACAAGGCCCAGGTATTTGATATTTGGTATAAAGCTTCATCTAGAGAACCTCTACCAAGATTGTTCAAGTTATAGCCCTGAGGATAAAATTGTCCTCGCCCTGAGGCCCAAATTGTCATCGCCCTGAGGCCCTTTGGTTTTATGCAACAGTCATTTGTAACCACTGCCCCCATCCCACCTACAGGGATAGCGGGAAACAATAACTTTTCACTTTTCACAGCCCTACATGGTGGGTGGGGGGAGGGGGACCTGTAGAAGGTCACAGTACATGTAGTTCATTCCACTGGGGGTATATTTGCATAATATCAAAACCCCCTCACTAACCCGGCACTGCAGGGGAACATGGGGGGTAACTATTCCGCACATGAGCCCCCCTTTCCCCCGCCTATCACAGTAGGTGGTGGTGGGGGTGTGTTTCAAATGACTAGACTAGTGCATTATAAAGACTTACATTTGCATATAAGGCAAATCTCCTGTCTGGAGATCTTTTGCGTAAAAGGAGATCATAGGCAGCGGTAAAATGCCTTATAGATATGGGCAACTTAAAAAAAATTCAGCAAAAGTGTGACAATGGGGGTCAAATTTCAAACCAGATATATCATGATGGTTTTATCATTTTTTGGACCAGTGAACATTAAATTTTAAGAATTTTATAGTGTTTAAAGGACAAAACACATGAGTTTTTTGGGTTTTTTTTAATTATTATTTTCACCATTTTTCATTACATTTTTGCAATTCCTCAGTAAACATTAGACGTGATACTTCACCAAGATTTGAAAGATAATGTCATTTTTTTCTTCTGTAACTTTTAGTGGGTACACATATCCACCATTCTGGCCAATTTTTTCTCACTTAGTTCCACTTGAATATTTTTTTAGGGATTTTTTGCAATATTAGACCCATATTTTTTCAAAACACACCTAAAAAGCTTTTTTCCCAAGAATAGTAGGCAAGATATTAGAGGCATTTCAAAAACAAATGTAAAATTTCATTTGATTGTGATAAATATTTATGATTTTAGGTGGCTTTCAAAAACATGCATATTTTCTATAAAAATGTTACACTTGTGACAGTTTCAGCACTGCTGTGTAATGCCTAAATTTTTCATTTCTGTTCAAATAAGTGTTACGTTTTACATATTTTGGTAATGAAAGGAAACAAAGATATGTCTCAGAAAGTAAGTCTCCAACTTCAACAGTACTTTTGAATAAAAAATTATAGAACAGACTATCCCTATGTACAGAAGAAATATTTTTTTCCAGTATTTCACATAAAACGTATTTGAGTATATTATCTTACCAATATTTATCTATGCTATGACAATTTTGATACAGTTAATTTGAAACTTAAAGTCTTGGGTACAATCTGCAGGCTACATTTAACAGGTACAAAATGTTACACTTGTGACACATTTCATCATTGAAGCTACATGGCTACAATTTTAATCTGAGGAAAAAAGCTGTGACATACATAATAATTTTTGGATTGAACAAAGACTAGAGAACATATAAACAAGTATTTAATGAACTTTTAACAGAACTTGTAAACAGAACTTGTAAACAAACAATACTATAAAATTGTTGTCCTCTGCATATTGTATTTTTTTCAGATATATCATTTTGAAACTATTGAAATATTTTGTTTTACCATCATTTATCCTTTATACCATCATTTTATAAACAATTTGTTTTAAGATCAAAGCTTTAGCTACATTCATGAGGCTTAATTCGAAAGTAACTCAAAGCGTTACACTTGTGACAATGTTAGTTCCAAACTTTTAAAGTCTCAAGCTCAATTTCCTGGACAAAACAGTATGGCACTCATGTATATTTTGGCAAATAAGATGACTAGAATGGATAGTAAAATTAATTCTTCCACTTTAAAGTAACTTTGGAACAAGAAACAAATATAATAAAACAGTATAATCCAACATAGACTAGATTGTTTTCAGATTTCATTCTATCAGTGTTGAAATACATTATTGTGTCAATGTAAATCTGTTGTCTTATCATTAAAATAGTTCATTTTGAGTTCAAAATATTAATACAAATCTGGAGTGTAAAAACTGAATGTCACTTTAATGTTACACTTGTGACAAATTTAGTTTAAATACTGGTTTCATTTGATCTCCTGATCTTAATGTTTTAAAATATGATTAACATATTCTCTGAAGTGTACACTGAATTCATTTGACTTAACTAATCATAATTGCTCTTTTGAAGGCCTCTTAACTAATCATAATTGCTCTTTTGAAGGCCTCTTAACTAATTAATCATAATTGCTCTTTTGAAGGCCTCATTATCAAGATTTATTAATCAGTGACCCATATAGGGTTATATGAAGCAAAGGCCAATATAATATATACATCAATAAATCTTGATACTGACACCTTCAATCAAGTTTTGTTAAATCAATCCTTTTGGAATATCTGTCTCAGTATTCTTCATTTTTCTACCGATTATTTCTTGATTGTTGAATCTCACGAGGTATAAATTTGAGCTTGATTCCTCGCACAGGGAGTAGACTCGGCAGTGAAAGCCTCTGTATTATATCGGAATGTGGGTTGGTGGAGACATTATTTTGGCTTGGCATGGTATAGACATTGGTTAAAACTTCTTTCATAAACCGTAGTGTGACTTCATTGTCAAACTTCAACACATACAATAAAAAGTATCAATAGAGTTCGATAAAGAAATAGTGTCTTATTAAAATGCATCAACAAGTAGGCTGGTATAAACTTTAATTTGATCATTAATAATTGAAGCTGATGTGTGAAAGTGAAAATATAGTAGTAAGGGAAATACGTTTTTAATTGAAAGGTATTTTGTGGACTGTCGACCTGGTCTTGCTGGAAAGTCGTACAGCTACAAAGTCCTCCTCCTTACAGCTGAAATGTTGAATAATAAGCTGTAAAAGTAACTGATATAGATTGTTCCTGCATGCATGTAGCCTTTAGCATATAAATGCTTTAACACTACTTATTTTGCATTGCTTGCTTTAGTAACACTGTTTACAAACTTTGTCTTTTATAGCACTGCTTGCTTTCTATATATGCACCCTTTGGTTATTAATCACCCTCTGCTTAGTGCTAGCTGGCATTAGTAACACAAAGTAAGGTGAGTGGTTTGACTGATGCACTACCATATTAACCATTTAACCAGGCTCTGCAAGCATCATGCAACCTGGGGGTTCCGGCTAGTATAGAAATACTAGTTTGTATTAACTCCTCTATTTAGCGCTAACATTCCATTTACTCGTACCGTTGAGCTGGCTAACATAGTGGTGAAGGTCAGGTAGGTATCCCAGGCGAAGAAGACCATAATGACCAGGCTCAGAAGGTGCTATCAGAAGATCGGGCTCCTCAGCATGAGTGATGTGTAGCTTCACTTGTAGCATGTTTGCAAGGGATTGTATGCAAACATGATCCGCATAGGTACCGTCTTGGGCTATTTTTTCGACATAGCTGGTGAATGGTTCAGTCAGAAATTGCTCCATTTCTGATTGCTTTGACTGAAAAAATACAATCTACTATCTGACATATGCTTTTAGGCCTACTGCTCATTTGTATTGGTTGCCATGGAAACCAAAATGAGAAGAAAAAAAAAAATAAAAAAAAAATTATAATTAAAAAATCATCTCCTCAGAAACCGTATGCTCTAGAGGCTGAGAGTTTATGAAAATATTCACCATATTTGCCTTTACAGATTTTGTGTTTTTTATGAAATTTGGCTCTTTAGTTTGATTGCTATGGCAACTTAGTTTTTCCATAGACTTATAATGGGGAAAATTGAAAAATGGCATTAGCTACAAAGCCTTTGCAGATATTTTTGACAAAACTTTCATAGAAATGGTTCTTTAGTGAACTTCTCTCAGCCATTTGCTTTTGTGTCAACCTGGGGGTCCAGTCGGTTGTGCCGCGGCCATGCCCCGCCCCCAGTACTTCATAAAATGCCTTATATCTCAGAAACCTTACAGATCCCCACCCCTAAACCGTATATATTCTTGTTCCGTATGATAAGGTGCAATAAGTGACACCAACCTGGGGATCCCCCGGATGTGCCGGGGACATGCCCCACCTCCTCCACTTCATAAAATGCCATTTATCTCAGAAACCATTCAGATCCCCACCCGTAAACCGTATATATTCTTGTCTCTTATGATAAGATGCACTCAGTGACACCAACCTGGGGGTGCCCTGGAATGTGCCTGGGCCATACCCAACCCCTCCATTTCACAACAGGCCCAATATTCCAGAAACCTAACAGATCCCAACCCCTAAACGAAATATATTTTTGTTCCTTATGATAAGTTGCATTCAGTGACACCAACCTGGGGGACACCTGGGATGTGCCGGAGACGTGCCCAACCCCCTCCACTTCGTAAAAGGTTGGCCCCCACCCATAGGAGCTTGAAGAAATATATGGGCTGCATGATGCTTCCACACAGAGCTGAATCCGGCCCGCACACTAGTACTGGGAAACCGCTTAGAGGATCTAAGCCTGTCCAGGAACCGCAGTGTGAGGCAGACCGTCCATGCTAATAAACCCTATTGTTTTCATTAGGCGGCAGGGCTTGAGATGTCATTTCATCTCAATGTCGGGTAAAAGTCCTACAAAATTGGAAGCAACGTCTCCGAAATGACCTTTACAGTGTTGATGGGGATGTTTATCCTCAAATCAAACAAACAAACAAACTAAACTTCATAAAAGTCCAAATATTCAAAAACCTTACAAATCCCCACCCCTAAACCATATATATTCTTGTTCCTTATGATAAGAAGCATTAAGTGACACCAACCTGGGGGTCCCCCAAGATGTGCCGGGGACATGCCCCACCCCCTCCACTTTATAAAACGTCATTTATCTCAGAAACCATTCAGATCTCCACCCCTAAACCATATATATTCTTTTTCCTTGTGATTAGACACATTCATTGACACCAACATAGGGTTCCCCCCACCCGCAGGGCCATGCCCCACCCCTTTACTTCATTAAAAGCCATATACAGTCCAACCTGTGTTAAGCAAGCACCTTAGGGATAATGAAACTGTGCTTGCTTAGGACAGGTGCTTGCTTAATACAGGTGAATTTTAATGCATTTGCCTTTTTCGGGAACAAAATGCCTGCTTGCTTAAGACAGGTTGCTTGCTTAATAGAGGTGGCCACTAAGACAGGTTTGACTGTATCTCAGAAACCGGTCAGATCCCCACCCCTTAACCATATATATTCTTGTTCCTTATGATAAGATCCCACTTCATAATAGGCCATATATCTCAGAAACTATTCAAATCCCCACCACATAATCACATTATATTCTTGTTCATTGTTATTAGCCACATTCAGTCACCCCATCTTGTGGGGTCTGCAGGGGCCATTTCTTTCCCATCCACTTCATAAAAGGGCCTCATGTCTCAGAAACTGTTCAGCATTAGGTTGCACCAATCTTGGGCTTTTCTGGAATCCACCATGCCCGAATCCCTCTTCTGCTTAAAAGGCCTTACATCTCAGGAGCCATACATATCCCACCGCTAAACCATATATGTCTCTATTCCTTTTCATAAGGCACATTAAGTGACACCAACCAGGGCTCCATTGGTTCATGCCCCACCCTCTCTACTATATAAAACACCTAATATTTCAGATACAGTCCACATGAGTGCTCATTTGGGAATGGGGTTTGTTTGGGAGACTTTATAATTGGTAGATTAAAATCATACCATGTTAAAATACATGTCTGCCATTGGGTTATGAAATTTGGATCCTTTGGTTTGTTTGCTATGGCAAGTTAAAAGTTTCCATTGACTTATATTGGGGAAAATTGAAAAATGGCATTTATGCCTTTCTAAATTTTGTCAAACTTACATAGAAATGTTCCTTTAAATTAATAATGTTCTTTTAGGCCTATTGGTTGCCACAGGTGGGAAATTGTCAGTTGTCATCTGTTCTCCTGCAACAACACATTCAAGCAACATCAGACCTCTGAAGCCACTAGGCTGATCGGGTCCAAATTTTATCTGTAGCAGGGCTTCCATGGTTAATTAAAATACTTTACTGCCAGTCGGCAGTGCCCCCTGAGCTCTGGTGAGCATAGTGGCCCATGGGCCTCTTGTTTAATATGAGTTTGGTCGCATGAACAATATGGCCACCGTGCCCATATACCTGTGAACACAGATCCGTTCAAACTTCGATGGGCTTCATTTCATCTTGACTTGAACATCATTCAATATATCCCAACATCCTGCCAGTCAACTGCCGGACAGAAATAAGTTCAAAACACAAGGTGGTGTACATATGCACATGTCATTGCTGACTCCTACACTGTCCAATCAAAATACATCTCAAATGTCAACCAGGAAGTGTTTTCCAAAATGAGAACAATCAATTGCTTGATCTAATTTTAGAAATCTTTGTCAAACATACTTGATGCAAAGAGATTCATTGGGAGGTACTTCATACGAACTTGAACAGTTTGTGTCCACAGGCGTATAAGATAAAAACCCTTCAGAAATCTTCTACGGAACCAATATGCCCATGATCAGGTCAAATGTCCAAGAGTCTGCCATGGTAAAAAAAAACCTTTAAAATCTTCTCAGAAATAAAATTGCTCCATAAGCTCTCAGCACCCAGGTGAGCGGCCCAGAACCACTGGTCCCCTGTTTTTTTGTTGTTTGTTTTTTTGTATACCTGACACTGCTCAACAGTTTCCATCAGAGTTTAAAGGTTAGTGATCTGGAGCTTAGGTGAGTTTTTAAACAGTTTTAGATGTACAGGACTTCACACTTGTAAATAGCTACTGTTCAAGTATACTCCAGATACTGGTGGCTGTAGACATAGAAAGGTATACAGCTGGATTCCAAAACATTGCAGCACATTTTAGTCAAGTAGTGCAAGCGGACAAGAAATCAACAAGGGGGGAAAAAGAACTATGTCAACTCACTGTCTGAAACATATTTCAGTGTCTCCTCGGTCATGGAAAAAAATAATTGTTAGTTATGGTCATGGGAAAACAGTTGTCATCGCATTGACTTCAGCTGTTAAATATTTCATGCCCTCCATCTCGACGAAAATTTCCCGTGCGGTTCTTTTTGCCCACGCTCTAAAGCGTCTCCAAAGTATGCTGCAAATGGTAAATACCGTTTGCAGCCAGTGGTTCCCGTGGTAAGCGAACAGACCCAGTGATGCACTCTGAGCAACTTTGGTGCTATTGGCACTCAAGATAAAACATTTGGTTATTAGACACATACTACTTTAAGTTGCATCACTTGTAAAAGACAAGGCAATGTGCAAATAATTTTCAAGTCATAACTAAGTATTCGGCAGTTGACTTGAGGTTGCCAACTTTTGCATATCAATAATATACAGACATTTTGGTTTAGATATCCATCAGCTTCCTTGTGTAGTTTGCTATGCTCGTTTATAGGTAACACCTATTTTTTTTCATATTAATGGGGAAATTGAAAAATGTCATTCTTCTGCCAAGCCTTTATAGATATCTTGACAATATTTTATAGAACTGTTCTTTGAGTAAACTTCTTTCAGCCATATGCTTTTATGCCAGCCTGGGCCCCAGGGTGTGCTGGTGGCCATGCCCCACCCCCTCCATTTCATAAAAAGCCATATATCTTAGAAACCATTCAGATCTCCATCCCAAAACCGTATATATTTTTGTTCGTTGTGAAAAGAAGCATTCAGTGACTCCAACCTGGGAGTCCCCTTGTTGTGCTGGGGACATGCCCCACCCCTCCACTTTGTAAAAAGCCCAATATCTAAGAAACCATTCAGATTCCCACCCCATAGCCATATATTCTCTCGTTCCTTATGATGGGGCACATTCAGTGATACCAACCTAGGTGTCTCCTGGGGTACGCCGGGGCCATGCCCCACACATCCACTTCACAAAAGGCCAAGTATCTTAGAAACTGTTGAGAGCCTCACCCCTAAACCAAATATTTTCATGTTCTTTATAATAAGTCGCATTCATTGACTCCAACATGGGGGGGGGGTGCCCCAGGTTATGTCCCACCCCTCCACTTCATAAAAAGCCATATATCTCAGAAACCATTAAGATCCCCACCCTAAATCATACCTTTTCTTGTTCCTTATGGTAAGGCTCATTCAGACACACCAACCGATTGGTCTCTTTGTGCTGGGGCAATTTGATGGTAACCAGAGTTGTGGTTCCTGCGCATGACACGCCATCTCAGCCTTCTAAACAATTTTGCCAGGTACCATAATATGTCTCAAAGGGTATTGGAGTTAGGGCCATCACAAGGGATTAATTCTAGTTTATTGTAAGGGGCGATAACTAAAAAGCTATGGCACCCAGAGTTGTGGTTCTTGTGCATGACACGCCATCTCAGCCTTTTGAACGGTCGTGCCAAGTACTATCAATGAATCTGAAAGGGTATTGGAACTATGGCCATCGCAAGGTTGCATCTATAGACGGACGTACGGATGGACGCCAGGCTGATCGCTATATCCCACAAACATATTTGGTCGGGGAATAAAAGTTCTCCATACATTATATATAATAGTGTAGATTATATTTTCTGGTCCTTTGTGGTCAATGAGTTCATTTAAGATCATTTTGAAAAAAAACAGTTCTGCTAAAGTCGGTGCTAGAGGGTGTGGCTGGTGTTGTTTATTTCAGTACTGGTCATGAACAGTCTCAATAAAACCGAATCTGCTATTTTCGTGTATTTGGTGTATTCTTTACTTCCAAAGGATATAACTATTCGTAACTTATTGAATTTCACTGCAGCTAGTGTTGTGCTGTTTGGCGGCTGTAAAAAGTCTCCCCATACATAATAACAGTGCAGATTATATTTTCTGGTACTTTAGAATCATTGAGTTCATTTAGAATAATTTCGAAAATATTGCTCAGCTTAAGCCTGTCGTATAAGGCGTTTCCGGTGTTGCTCTGTTGTTGATCTGAGGCTTAACGTCCCCGTCAACACTATATAGGTAGTTTAGGTCATAGTACCAACGGGTTAATCCAAAATCATTAATCCATAGACAAATGGCAAATATCAATGTTTAGACCAACAGACATGGACCCCAGAAGAGTGTAATCAGGCGTTCTAGGATAGTAAGCTTTTCTTGGTAAGCAAGCTTCGCCGACCATGCCTATCGACCTGAACGAAGAAAAGGAGTAAATGCCGAGAAGGGTATGTCCGAGATTTTGGAAGTCTTCCTATGGCTTACAATTGGCAAATACATCAGAAATAATTCTGGAAATGGCCACATTGTACGCATCAACAAGATCATGGTGCCTTCCACAGGTACTTTTTGAGACGTTGTTCCCAGTTTTGTGGGAGTTTTATCCGACATTGAAGCCCTGTCGACCAATGAGACAAATAGGGTTTACAAGCAAAGTCGGTCCGACTCACACTGCTTTGCCTGGGCAGGTTTAGATCCTCTAAGCGGTTTAAAGTACGCGTGTGCGGTCGGATTTCAGCTCTGCTTGGAAGCATTATGCAATCCATCTATTTCTTCAAGCCCCGATGGGCAAGGGCCGCACCGGTGCTGCGCACTTCAGTACTGATCATGAACAGACTCAATAAAACCGAGTGTGCTATTTTCATTTACTTTGTATATTCTTTGCTTCCAAAGGATTTAACTATTCAGAACTTATTTATGGCAGAATATGATCTGAAAAATTTAAGTAACCTATTTGTTACCAGAAACCCCAAAACAGGTACCATGGCAAACAGTGCAGGCCCAGAGCAGATGCCGCAGAAGGAGGTGTCTGACCAGGGCCTCCACTTTTTGCTAAAAGTTCAGTCATTTTCAAAATAAATTTTGATGAAAACACAACCTGTCACCCCTAAATTTTGAAATGGACTCCTGCTATATATATCGAGGAAGATTCCATTTGGTACAAAAAGGGTAAAACTTGTAACTGTTGCAGATGCTTATGGTTGGGTAGTGCAGTACCTCTTGCTGTAGATTAACCCATTGCATACATCACATACATTGCTAGCATAATTTTCCGTCACAAATAGAATACAAGAGAGCCAAGATGGCCCTGAATTGCTCAACTGATTTCAAGCTGTCACATACCTTATGAATGCCATGGGGGTAAGTGACAGTCATTCCATAAAGCATAACTGTTGCTATTTGGTAGATGGTCGCCTTGGCAACATTCTTGCACTGTTTGAATAAAACTGGCTTAAGAATTCCTTTTTAGCTCTGTCAGCCATTTTGTTCATTGGAACAGAACCGTTTTAGCTATTTTGGTAGAGAATCACTTAAGCAATAGTCTTATCAAGTTTGAATAAAACTTGCCCATGGGTATAGGAAAAATTGCTGTTAAAGGTTGATCTTGATCAGAGCCAAACAGATTTAGCTATTTTGGTAGAGGGTAATCGAAGCAATATTCCTGTGATTGAAATTGGCCAAGGGGTAAGGAGGAGTTTTTGGATAATGATTTTTCTAATGCTAGATCTGACAGCCATCTAGTGAAGAAGCCTAGTGGTAACGCTACTCGCCTTGTAAACCAGGGATCACAGGATCAATCCGGGGCTTCTCCAGACTTTCAGATGATTTTTTAAACCCAGATCATGTCTCCGTATGACCTTAGCTGTTGGTGGGACGTAACTAAAACTTAAACATTCTAGGCATCTTCAGCAGAACCTTTTGGACTATTTTATTAGGGGGCCACCTAGGCAACATTCCTGTGAAATGTAAATCAAACTGACAGAAGGGTTTAGCAGAAGTTCGCATTTAAAGATAACTGTTTATGTTTATCTATTTTAGCTCTGTTGGTCATTTTGCTTATCGGAGTGAAACAATTTTAGCTATTTCTGTAGGGAGCCACCTAGACAACATAGCTGTGAAGTCTGAATCAAAGGGTTTACGTCTAAATCGCGATGGAAGTAAGGGAGAGGATTGTGGCCACGTAAAATCGATTTAAGCCCCCCCCCCCCCCAACCCCAGTGGAATTCGTTTCCGCTGACCGTTCCAATGCGGTTCTTCTGTCTCGGTTTATTTTGGTTATGGTTTGTCTTTGGGTGTTTGTAATGCTTATATTATTTTATTTTGGATAGCCTAGTGGCCATTTTGTGGGGAAGTACTGTCCTTTTGGCTTTCCGCTATTGATGTTTCCATTAGGTCTGTTGTTTCATGTTTGTGTTGCTTTCACTTTGGTGTCTCTGATCGGAGCTGTGTGTTGATTGTATCGATTCCTGATAATTGCCCCTACTTCTATTTTGGAGGAGTTTACATTTAAAGCGGAACAGATTAACTATTTTGGTATTGAGTCAACTAAGCAACATTCCCATGAAATTTGAATGAAATTGGTCCAAGGCTACGGGAACAGTTGTCTTTTAAAGGTTTTTGTAATTTTAGCTGTGGTGGCCATTTAGTTGATCGGGGCAGAAGGATTTAAGCAATATTGGTAGTGAGCCACCTAGGCAATATTCCTGTGAAATTTGAATTAAACCGGCCCAATGGTTTAAAAGTAGTTCGCATTAAATTTTTTATATTTTTCTATTTTAGCTCTGACAGCCATCATGCTCATTGAAGCGGAACTGTTTTAACTCTTTTGTTAGAGGTTCACTTAAGCAACATATCTACAAAGATTCAATGAAATCGGCCCAAGGGTTTAGGAGGCGTTGCCTTATAAAGATTTTTTCTATTTTTAGCTCTGGTGGTCATCATGTTCATCTGAGGTTTTGGTAGGGCGCCACTTAGGCAACATTCCTGTGAAGTTTGAATCAAATTGGCTCAAGGGCTTAGGAGGAGTTCGAATTTAAAGCTTATTTTTGACGTTCTTCTTTTTTTAACTCTGGCAGCCATCTTGCTCGGCTTTCTATGAAGTTTGAATGAAATTGGCCCAAGGATATAGTAATTGTTTGCATTTAAAGCAAATGATTTACTGTTTTTCTTATTTTAGCTCTGGCAGCCATGTTGCTCATCAGACCAGAGTGAGTGAGTGGTTTGAGTTTTACGTCTCCCCAATAGCTAAGGTCATACGAAGATGGGAAAAGACTCACCCGAAAGTCTGCAGAAGCCCGGGATTGATCCTGCGAGCCCTGATTTACAAAGCGGGTGGCATAACCACAGCACCATGGAGGCTTCTCATCAGACCAGAACCGATTTAGTTAGTTTGGTAGATGGTCACCTAAGCAACATTCCTATGAGGTTTGAATGAAATTCGCCCTAGGGTACAGGAGAATTTGTCGTTTAAAGAATTTTTTCTATTTTTAGCTCTGGCGGCCTTGATGATGTTCATTGGTACGTTTTTATTATTTCGGTATGGAGTCACCTAGACAACATAGCTGTGAAGTTTGAATCCAATTGGCCAAGGATTTAGGAGGAGTTTGCCTTTACAGCAAATTTTTGGTTGTTTTTTGGCCTTAGCGTCCATCTTGCTCATTGGAGCGGAACCATTTTAGCTATTTTGGTAGAGGGTCACCTAAGCAACATGTCTATGAAGTTTGAAAGAAATTGCCCCAAGGGTATAGGAGGAGTTGTCGTTTAAAGGTTTTTCTAGTTTTAGCTCTGCCATCTTGTTTAGCTGAGCGGATCGATTTTAGCTATTTCTAGCGAGCCACCTGGGTAACATTCCTGCGAAGTTTGAAACAAATTGGCCGAAAGGTTTAGGAGGAGTTGGCATTTGAAGCAAATATTTTACGACACACGATGCACCGAACACGACGGACGACGGAAATTGTCTGATCACACTACCTCACCATGAGGACTTCGTGCTCAGGTGAAGTGATCAGGTGAGCTAAAAAACGAAAAAATGGCCCTGACACCCCTTTAATGACAAATGGCCTTGTCCATCCTATAGCAATGGGAGAGTCCACTAGTATACAATGGGTTAATACAAAGGTAAAAAAACAAATATAACAACAGCAGATACATGTACTGTGATACTTTAATGGCACAAACACTGATGGCTTGATTACTATGGATAATTAGGAATAGTTCTTGAGTTACCATTATGAAAATACGCCTATAGATGAGTTTAGGCTGATGGTTACGCTGCGTATGCGCAGTCTTGTGTGGCAAAAAGTAATCAATCGAGCGCGTGTGTGTACAGTACGAAACTAAGGGAAAATTAGATTGCTTAAGCATTGTGTTTGTCATTTCATCCACAATATTCATAGACTTTTATACTGCAATTCAGTGACCCCCGCCCATCGGGGCTTGAAGAAATAGATTGGCTGCATGATGCTTCCACGCAGAGCTGAAACCACCCTGCACACGAGTACTGATAAACCGCTTAGAGGATCTAAGCCTGCCTAGGCAAAGCGGTGGGAGTCTGACCGTCCATGTTTATAAACCCTATTGGTTTCATTGGTAGGCAGGGCTTGAGATGTCAATTCATCTCAATGTCGGGTAAAAGTCCCACAAAATTGGAAGCAACGTCTACAAAATGACCTATACAGTGTTGACGGGTATGTTAAACCTCAAATCAAATAAAACAAAAACTGAATAATTAATTTAGCCACACCCATTTCTGACAATGAACCAATCAGAATACTTGATGTAATTTAGTCCAACAAATTCACAAACTGAATGTCAAACACTGTAGATCCTGATGCGTTCAGAAGCCATCTGCTTTAGATATTAACTGTTTGCATTAGTAGGGTTGCCGTGGTCATCACGATTACAAGTCCGTGAAACGAAGACCCATGTAAACCCCACTTTATATAGAGAAAATTGGTGTTTACGGGGGTATACATTATCTGCCTTATTTTTGTCAAAAACATAGATTTTGGGTACTCGTTAGAACCGCCTCATTGAGGCGGTTCTAACGAGCACCCACAATCTATGTTGAAAGCAGAAATAATAAAGATGTTTTAATTTTTACCTAATATTTATCATTTTCTGACACCATGTTGGACGCCATTATTTCTTATGGACATGTTTTCCTAATGATCAGCGAAATAAGGATTAAGCCATACACATTACACATTAGAGGTACAAATACAAGCAATCGAAAGTCAATTTCTTCAAATTGAAAGAAATGTAAAAAAAAAAAACAGAAAAAAAAACTTCCAGTTACAAAATCACATATAGTATTAAGAAAGAAAGTGTATTTATCATACAGATCATCTGTTTATTATATGAAAAACAAACCAACAACAGCGGGGCGCTGTGGTGCAGTGGTAAAGCATCGGGTTAGAGATGGCAAGGCAGCATGTTCGATCCTCTCATGGGCCAACTGTTGTGTCCTTCAGCAAGCGACTTTATCCACATTCCTTAGTACTGGTTCCTACCCAGGAAAAGAGGGCCATATGGAAGATTAGTACTAAATGTCCCATCCTCTATAAATAAGGTTGATTACTATTATTATTATTATCAAACACCTATATCAATCTAAACCCTATATGCACTGCATTTCCTATAGTGCCCATTTTTCTCACTCTGTTTATCATATTGTGCTAAGCACATGTCTTCATAAATATGTTAAAAATATGTTCAAAAATTAATGAGCCAGTGCATGGCAAAATCTACAATAAGCAATCGCCCAACGGAGACTCGGATCAGCCTGCGCGTCCGCTCAGTCTGATCAGAGTCTTCGTTGTGCATAAGGGCCAATTGCTCCTTCTTACAGCAAGAGAAGTCTCTGGTTAGACTATATGGACGCACAGGCTGATCTGAGGCTTCGATGGACGCATGTCTTATTATAGGTTTTGTGGTGCGCTGGCTCATAAGTTAAAACGGCGTCTATTGCTTCGCATTACAAAATCTACAATAAGACATGTTCGCCCAATTAAGTCTCAGATCAGCCTGCGCATCCCCGCAGTCTGATCAGAGTATTCGCTGTGCGGGCTCTAAGGATAGCTAAGGACCCAATGCTCCTTCATGCAGCAAAAGAAGTCTCTAGTTAGATTATACTGATGCACAGGCTCATCTGAGGCTTCGATGGGCGCACATGTCTTATTGTTGGTTCTGTCGTGCGCTGGCTCATAAATAAAAACAGCATCTATTTCTTCCTCATCTGTAGCTGGTCACCACAAGCTATTTTTATTCTCTCCACTGTAGCAGGACTGTCCAGTCTGAAGTGACCAGTCAGGCCAATCTGAGCCCGGGCAGTTTTAACTGCATCTTTGATGGCACAGAGGACAGCGGATGAGAGAAGTAATGGTGGCTCTCCAACACCCTATAATGAAAATTACCAGGCATATGGCGTAATGATCTTGCACTGAAATATACGGACGTAAGGGATCCTCACTGCACTGAAATTATCCCACACTAAAACAGTTAAAATAACACTGTACTATAAAGTACAGGCATAATGATTAAGCTCTAAAATATACCGCGTAATGATACTTCCCTGTAATATACAGGCAATGATCTTGAACTATAAAATCGAGACCCAATCATCCGACACTGAATTAAACAGGCAAAATGATTCTATTCTAAAATATTCAGATATGCTCCAATACGGACATAATGGTTCTTTACTGCACTGAAATAATCAGGCATATTGATCCTGCACTGAAATATCCAGATATGATAATACTGCACTATTTATATAACTCAGCATTGAAATATACATGTACATTATGTCAGCAAAATGATACTTCCCTGCAATATACAGGCATAATGATCCTACACTTAAAATTCAGATATAAAAGTATACCGGCATGAAGGTTCTGCATTGAAATGTACAGATATTGTTATCCTATCATTGAAATAAACATGCATGACGATTCTGCCCTTAAATATACGGATAAAATGATACCGAAATTTAATATACAGACATGATGATCCTGTACTGAAATATATATGCCGGATTCCCATGTGAGTTGCTAAGTTCTGCAACGGAGGGTCAGGTGTTTTTTTCTATGCGACTCCGGTTTGAGCCAACCTCTGGTTAACGATCAACTTGATATAAGTGAAACAATTTAGCAAGGGCCGTAAAACCAAACCCAAAATATATATATAGAGAGAGAGAGGCACCATGGCCCTAAACTTAAATACGCAGACATAACGAGTCTTCACTGAATATATACAACCATAATGACCCTGCACTATAATATACAGGCACAATGATCTTTCACAATTACCTTTTATACCTACCTTTGCAGAGTAGATAGTTCTAACAATGTCATGGTTCTTCAACAGTGTCACATTAAACTTGCGAGGTATGCTGCGAACATTTGGTATCTTATAACTAGTGGGACTGCAGTTTATCATCTTGCCAGATTTGTCAACATCAATATACTCACTGGTTACCATACCCATGCCCTTAAACGACAAAAATAATTTTAACAAGAGGCTGAATGAGCCTAAACCTCTCACCTGTTGACCTGTTTTGGTTTTTGTTTGTATTGCAGTTGAAGGCCCAGTAAACACTATAAAGGTCATTTTTGAGCCGGTCAGTTTACCTATCCACACTTTTCCTGTGCAGGCTTTTTCTGTCTCTGTTCGGGCCCATCGGAGTCTAACTGTTGGTTTACTTTTGCTCCAGCATTTCTGTGGTTTCTTGCGGTCAAGTCCTCGCCGTTGTTTCATCTCTGTGGTTGTTTGATTTTTGTGTTCAGAGAGATGTTGCACTGATGAGTTAGGAGGCCACCATGCGGAATGAACAAATTATTTGTCTTAATTGCGACGGAAGTAAAGATCGCCCCCCCCCCCCCACAGTGGAATTCGTTTCCGCTGACCGTTCCAAGGCGGTTCTTCTGTTGCGGTTTATTTTTGTTATGGGTTTGTCTTTGGGTGTTTCTACTTTGTGTCGCTTATATTATTTTATTTCGGATAGCGGCCATATTGTGGGAAAGTAACTGTGTCCTTTCCGCTATTGATGTTTCCATTAGGGTCTGTTGTTTCATGTTTGTGTTTCTGTCCCTTTGGAGTTTCTGATGAGAGCTGTGGGTTAATTGTATCGATTCCTGATCATTACCTCCACTTCTATAATTCTACGTAAGCAGTTAACCAGTACAGTGCACATTTTTACGCAAGAAACTGACAACTGCCCTTCTTGAATTAGCAGAGGAGAGAGAATGACCATAGAAAGCAGTTCATGATCAATCTCCATGAAAGAATACTGCCGATCCCGCAAGGTATCGAACCCGCGTCCTCCTGACTGCCAGTCATACGCGCATCTGACTGAGCTACCGAAGCCAGCAATACTCGCCATTATGAAAACACGCTTATATAAACACAGTGTGAACTTTACCGCCAAAAAAAGAAATTTTAGGATGAAAAATTATGCTATTTCTTCTTACTTCTGCTCAAAACATAGATTGTTGGTGTCATTAGAACCGCCCCGCCTCGTCGATGCGGTTCTAACGAGTACCTACAATATTTATTTTAGATCCGAAATAAGAAAAATAGGGTTTGCCCCTGTAAACCCCAGTTTTACTATATAAAAGTGGGTTCAAGGGGGTCCAATTTATATAGGTGTGTTTTCATCATGCACATGAGAAACTGAAGATGTAACAATACACAGATTTGATTATTTCTCGTAATGTGGTAATAGAATCCTTTAATTGCAACTGATATATTCTTCTGTCCAACAAAGAAATGTAAAATATGCTCTCCAAAAAGGTTTACTCTTGGGAAGCAAAGATTACAGTTTATAGACACATCCAAAGACTACGTCACACAAGGTCAAAGTTCATTAGCCTCGTTTTATCTGGTGGGCAAAAACACGTCCGGTTCCATACTCTACCGTTGATGTAGCACGAATTATTTTCTGTAATAACTATTGTTAAATCGACTTCCTATCAAAACTGTTTGCTACAAACCATATTTGACATTAAAGTAATTCTTTTTCGTATAAAATTTGATAAAAAATATACATGCTTTAATCTTATTTCCATTCTTTAAATAATGCGCATCGACTACGTTTTGGCATGCTGGTAGGTAGCTTTATAACGCTTTTTAGGCAACAAAATGTGCGATAAAATGTCAGAAGACACTGGTTCTATATCATTTATTACTTCAAATACACAAACTGACAATGATCAGTTAATTTTGTGGAGAAGAAATGAGTTTAATCACATGACAAATATTCGAAATTCATTGACACTGTACGGCAACATGATGTTTTGCCAACCAGATAAAAGAGTACCTCTACAGGGGAGGTAATTGGCGCATGCGCAGTGAAATGTAAACAAGGTCACGTGTCAAAACATTGGATCCGTCTATTATAACCCTGATTAAGATGTTTAGCAGTTAACAATGTATTACAAGTGTTGAAATGAGTTACATGACTAGACACTGGCAAATCGGATTAACTGTGAAATATAAACGCCGTAGGATGCCGCACGATGAACATCACCATCCAAGAAAGAAAAAATTACAATCTAAAAAATAAAAATCATCACAATTATCATAGTTTTGCAAGAAACGAATCCATCTACATTTGATATGTGCCAAAAAAAAGTGGGCTAAAGTGATATTATGGTCGTCATTGAAAGACGTTTTCAGCAATCGAAGGCGCTAATTCTGTGCTTTATACGTCGACTCTCCCAATTTTAATCCATCCAAGCTTTAATACCAACCTATTTGAATATAAGTTTCAGAAACATCCGATCAAAACTGTAGGGCCTACGGCGATGACAAGCTTTTTTCCACTGTAAGTCTATGGGACCTTGTTGTGTTGTTTGTTTGAATTGGAGTTTAACGGCCCGGTCAACACTATTTAGTCATATTTGAGCCGGTCAGTTTACCTATCCAAACTTTTCCTGGGCAGGTTTATACGTAAGCAGTTAACCAGTACAGTGCACATTCTTTCGCCAGAAACTGACAATTGTCCTCCTTGAATCAGCGGAAGAGAGAGAATGACCGTAAAAAAGATTTCAAGATCAATCTCCATGAAAGAATGTTGTCGACCCCGGCAGGTATCGAACCCGCGTACTCCTGATCACCAGTCAGACGCGCATCCGCCTGAGCTACGGAGGCAGGCACCCATGGGACCTTGTAGTTTCCATAATTACCCAAAACTGCATATACTTTTGATAAAAAGCTTATGTCACTAATCCCCCACCAATGACATGCTGAAATCAGCTTACAGGTTGCAAATATAACCAGCCGAAGGTGTGGACGACTGATTGATGAAACACCGATGGACTACCAACTTATATGCTACCCTGGAGCCTTAGGCCCAGGTATGCTAAAATCAGTAAAATGTATGTACTTTATGCAGCAGAGTATTTCCTTAGCCAGAGTACCTAAATGGGACCCAAGACAAATATGAATATAAGAGAATTGTATCTTGAAACTGAATTATAATCTATATCAACTTATACCCACCTGTACAAAACCTCTTCTATCTGTCCTATATCTATAGCAGGGTTTAGACTTTTACCAATATCAAACACAATGTCAGTCTGTAACACCTGAAGAAATAATACATGAATTTAGAGGCCAAAATTGACCAGAAATCACTGACCTGGATGAGACTATAAGAATCTTATATGGGGTTCTGTTGTAGATGGGCGTTTCCAACCCTCGGGATGACCGTGTTGAGCGGAACCTCGGCTACTACGCCGAGGTTCCGCTCAACACGGTCATCCCGAGGGTTGGAAACGCCCATCTACAACAGAACCCCATATTGGATTCTTTTTCTTGCACAACACCTCCGGTTAGTTTTGACAGCTCGCACATGTATATTGTTTACAAAATAAAAGTAACTGCGGAAGTAGTTCCGGCAGTTGAATAGAATTGAAGCGCATTTATATTAGTTGCCTGGGTCGGAACACCAGGGTCAGAACATAAATTTCTCTCCCAGGGTAAAATTACGGATTTCCTTGTCTGGTGTGCAAGAATGATCATGCTATGTTACTTTCAGCCTTGTGGCTGATCTGTTCATGTATTGTTATGAAAGAGACTTCATGTTGTCGCTTCCCATTGATAACCAATCTGCAATTATTGGAACTTTAAGCTCCACTTCTAGATATTTAGATGATTTATTTAATATTGATACTACCTATTTCGATGGTTTGATCAGTCAGATTTACCCCCCAGAACTTCAGTTAAATAAAGCAAATTCTTCTGATACCGAGGCCCCGTTTTTGGGTTTGCATCTATCTATTGTAGATGGGTTTGTTTCGTGCAAAATTTATGATAAACGCGATGACTTTGATTTAGAGATTGTAAATTTTCCTTTTTTGGATGGTGATGTTCCTCGTGCGTCATCCTATGGCGTTTATATTTCGCAATTAATTCGATTTGCTAGAGTGTGTAGTCATGTAACTGACTTCAACACTCGTAATAAATTATTAACGGCTATACTTCTTAATCAGGGTTATCGGTACCATAAACTACGCAAAGCCTTTTCAAAATTTTATAGACGCCATTCAAATTTAATTTCAAAATTCAATATTGGACTTAAATCTCTTCTGCAACAAGGTCTATCGGAACCCGAATTTTATGGTGACTTAGTGTATAAATTCAGAAAAATATATAACCGCAATGACTTCAGCACCCAATTTCGTAAAATCATTCTTCGATATAAAAAGATTGGGTACAACATGGATGTTATACGACAGACTGCATGCATGGTAGTTAACCCAATCACGGTTGTCAACTTTGCTTCCCTCTTTAATTACACGCCGGTGGGTCAGGCCTCAGATTCTATGACGGTTCCAACGTAAAGGCTTATTGAGAATTAGAGAGATCTAATTCTTGGTAATGTTGGTTGGTGCCTGATGCTCTGTCTCGGGTTGGGCCCATTGGAGTCTAACTGTTGGTTTTCTTTTGCTCCAGCATTTCAGTGGTTTCTTGCTGTCGAGTCCTCACCGTTGTCTCACCTCTGTGATTCTTTGATTATTTGTGTTCATGGAGATGTTGCACTGATGAGTTAGGAGGCCTTCATGCGGACTGAACATATTATTTGTCTAAATCGCGACGGTAGTAAGGGCGAGGATTGTGGCCACGCAAAATCGATTTAAGCCCCCCCCCCCCAATTCTTTCCACTGACCGTTGCAAGGCGGTTCTTCTGTGGCGGTTCATTTATGTTGTTGTTTGTTACTACTTACTGTGTGTATCACTTGTGTCTTTTTTATTTTGGATGGCCATTTGGCCATTTTGTGGGCAAGTAACTGTCCTTATGGCCATCCTTTGTTTAGGTTTCCATTATGGTCTGGTCGCGTCATGTTTGTTTCTTTCCCTTTGGTGTCTTTGGTGGGTGGTGTAAGTTAATTGTATCGATTCCTGATCTTTGTTTTACTTCTATTTTACATCAGATCACATTGCCTTCAGCAATTCTAGATATGCATGTTTCCTTGATGTCTCTGATTAAGTTTCTGAACAGTTAAATCTTGTTAAGGATTCCGGACTCCTATGATGTTGGTGCAAGGTGGGTGTATAGTAAGACTGTGGGCTATCGTGTGCACCTGCCTTTGTAATACTCTATTAACACACAGGGAAATCAAGTCACCCAATCACGTGATTTCAACTGCAAAACAAACAAAACTAGAAAAAGGGTTTGTAAAACACTATTCTCCAAACAAATTTCCTTGCCCCTATATACAAAAATTTTGAAATGCCCATAATTTAAGAACATGATTGCTTCAAAATGTTCCGAATTTATTCAAAAGTTAATCAGGTCAATTTATCGCCACTACTAATCATTTCATCAGCTTTCAAGGCTCTAGCTTCAATAGTTTGTGAGATAGTTTGCAGACAAGATCAAAGATTTCATCCATTTTTTTCCAAAGAGCAATAACGGGGCACAATCCGGATGCGAAAAAATACAGTAGAACTTCGATGGCTCGAACACCGATGGCTCGTTTACCATGAATGTGTCGAACCCATTATTGAGCCCCTAGCGAAATCCTCTAAATAACAAATAGTGGGGGATGATTAAGGAGATTTTAGTCTATTATCTTGCAAATATATGCTGTGTGTACTCATTAGAATCGCCTCGATGAGGCGATTCTAATGAGTACACACAGCATACATTTTCATTATAGAACACCGAAAAAAATGTCTAATAGTATCTCGTTATGCCTTCTGGCAGTCACCTCAGTGGCTCGAACTACCCATGTCTCGAACAGATTTTCGAGGTCCCATAGGTGTTCGAGCCATTGAAGTTCGACTGTATATGCCATTTATTTTTCACTAGGAAACCATACATGAAAACCATAGCATACATAATTCTGAAGTTATGCTATGCATTACAAAGCATGCAGTGTAAAAATGAAGTTACAATGAGCCATAACACATGAAGCATTTATTGGAATTCATTAAAAAGTTAATCAGGTCATCTACTGACCAGATCACTAGAAATACACAAATAAACTTCGAAGATCATAACTGAAATAGTTCTTGAGATAATTTGCTGACAAGATTTTATCTTAATTTTGCTGACAAGATTTCATCTTTGTTTTTTTCAAAGGCCAATAAATGAGGAGAGGGGCACAATCCAGTTGAAAAAAAATGGTATTACGAGGACTGTTCAAATATGAATGCAAGTAGAACGTTTTCTCATGCACTAATGCGAAAATCACCTGGAAATAAATATCACAGCGTAGAAAAACATTTTATCTATACATTGATACCAAACCTGTTAAAATCCGTACACTTTAGCCATGGATATCGTTCGATAAACACTGTCTACTCTTGTATACTAATACAAAGCATGGTTGGAAGAAGGTCAGAGTACGCCGTTGAAATACGGTCCTATATTAAGAATCGTTGTATTCTTGGTATACGATGCATAGACATTTTTGATGAAATATGTTCGGTTTATGGGCATAATGAAATGTCTTTTCCGACAGTTTTTCGTTGGTGTAAGACATTCAGCTGTGGGCTAGGCTCAAACAGCAGATGCACCACATGATCGTCGGCCGAAAAGAGCAACATCTGCCTAGATGGTTGCTAGAGTGAAGGAAATAGTTGCTACCGATGCACGATGCACCACTAGGCAAATAGCAAGTATGGTTGGCATCTCATTAGGAGCAGCTCATACAATTCTGAAACGGGATTTGAAAATGAGAAAGATCTGCGCTAGATGGATTCCCAATCTGTTGACAGATGAGCAGAAAAAGACACGCGTTCAGTGCGCCAAGAAGTTGTTAAAAAAGTTTCCAAATTACAATGCACGGTCTTTCGCTAATGTCGTCACAGGTGATGAGACATGGGTTCACTTTTTTGAGCCAAAACGAAAGATTCAGAACAAAATATGGACAACAAAGTATTGCAAAAGACCATGCATTGGGAAGCGGACCATGAGCGTCAAGAAGGTAATGTATGCGATATTCTTTTCAAATCAGGGCCCTGATATTCAGGTTGCTGTGCCTAAAGGCAAATCTGTAAATGCGAAGTTTTACAAGAATAAAGTTCTTCGAAAATTGAAGAAATATTTCAAAGAACGAAGACCCGTAACTGGTTTGGCCAATGTCAGATTGCTACATGAAAATGCGTCATCGCACAAAGCATTCATTGTGCAAGACTATCTGAAGCAGGAAAAGGTTGTTGAACTCCCTCATCCCCTTATTCCCCTGACCTTGCCCCGTGTGCCTTTTTTTTTTTGTTCCCGCGGCTGAAAAAATACCTTTCTGGTCGGAAATTTTTACAGCGCAAACACCTCGGTTCTGCAATATTCCAGTGCCTTCATAGTATACCTCGAAAAGACTACCAAATGCATTCAATGATTGGATCAGAAGACTGAAAGTTTGTATTTCTGTTAAAGGGGAATACTTTGAGGGGACAAAATAAATTTTTCATCGAAATCTATCACGGAATCATTTTATGTGCTTAGTTGCATTTAATTTTGAACAGTCCTCGTAACTATTGTTTCGTGATTCCATATAAGAAATGTCAAAACCATAGTATTCATAGGTCGAAAGTAATGCACGAATGCCCAAAGTTACAAAGAGCCATATTTCATGAACTGTTTTTGGAATTGAGTCAAATGTTAACCAGACCATCTACTCATCACCATCAATCTATTCACCAACATTCAAGGCTCTTGCTCCAATAGTTTTGGAAAAGTTTTATCATTTATCTTGTCAAAGGCTCTTATAAGGGGCATATCCTGAATGAGAAAAAACACATCCGCTATTTTTTAATGAGGAATATATGCATTAAATTTCAAAATAGAAGTGGAGATAATGATCAGGAATCGATACAATCAACCCACAGCTCCCATCAGAGACACAAAAGGGAAACAAACACAAACATGAAACAACAGACCAAATGGAAACTACAATAGCGGAAAGCCAAAAGGACAGTTACTTTCCCACAAAATGGCAAATAGGCTATCAAAATCTAGAGGACCAATCACTAAAGGTGATGATTAATACCCCCGCCGCAATACTTGACACAGAAAGCAAACATAGACCGTGTCCACTGAGTCAATTTAGGGGCAATAACTCCATAATTTTTGGACAAACTTTAGTGAAATTTGTGTCTTGCACATCTACCCCTCCTGGTGAACAAGTATGGCAAGTATCAATTGAATCCGACTGATAGTGAAGAAGGTGTTCAGCGGACAAGTTTTTAGCACATTCTTTAGCAAATCAAGGGCCATAACTCCGTAATTGTGGGACAAACTTTAGTGAAATTTGTGTCTTGCAAATCTACCCCTCCTGAAGGAGGAGTTGAGTGGACAAGGCTTTTCAGCACAATTTTTTAGGAAATCAAGGGCATAACTCTGTTATTATGGGACAAACTTTAGTGAAATTTGTGTCTTGCACATCTACCCCTCCTGGTGAACAATTATGGCAAGTATCAATTGAATCCGACTGATAGTGAAGGAGTTGAGCGGACAAAATTTTGCAGACAGTCCTTGCCGACAGACCACTCGACCGCCGGACAAACCAACCATCCGACAGGCTGATTTCAGTATACCCCGTTTGCAGGGGTAATATAAAATATACGCGACACAAATACCCAAAAACAAACCATAACAAAAATAAACCGCAATGGACGAATCGCCTTGGAACGGTCAGCGGAAACGAATTCCACTGGGGGCTTAAATCGATTTTACGTGGCCACAATCCTCGCCCTAACTTCCGTCGTGATTAGACAAGTAATTTGTTCAGTCCGCATGAAGGCCTCCTAACTCATCTGTGCAACATCTCTGTGAACACAAATTATCAAACAATCACAGAGATAAAACAATGGTGAGGACTCGACAGCAAGAAACCACTGAAACGATGGAACAAAAGAAAACCAATAGTTAGACTCCGATGGGCTGGACCAACGATAGAGAATCGGGCACCTGTCAACATTACCTTGAATAAGATCTCTCTAATTCTCAATAAGCCTTTTCGTTGAAACCGTCATAGAATCTGAGGCCTGACCCACCGGCGTACAATTAAAGAGGGAAGCAAAGTTGTCAACCGTTATTGGGTTAACTACCAGGCATGCAGTCTGTCGTATAATATCCATGCTGTACCCAATCTTTATTTATCGAAGAATGATTTTACGAAATTGGGTGCTGAATAAGCCTTTTCGTTGAAACCGTCATAGAATCTGAGGCCTGACCCACCGGCGTACAATTAAAGAGGGAAGCAAAGTTGTCAACCGTGATTGGGATAACTACCATACATGCAGTCTGTCGTATAACATTTATGTTGTACCCAATCTTTTTATATCGAAGAATGATTTTACGAAATTGGGTGCTGAAGTCAGTGCGGTAATAATTTTTTCTGAATTTGTTTACTAAAACACCATTAAATTCGGGTTCCGATAGACCTTGTTGCAGAAGAGATTTAAGTCCGATGTTGAATTTTAAAATTAAATCGAAATGACGTCTATAAAATTTTGAAAAGGCTTTGCGTAGTTTATGGTACCGATAACCCTGATTAAGAAGTTTAGCCGTTAATAATTTATTACGAGTTTTGAAGTCAGTTACATGACTACACACTCTTGCAAATCGAATTAATTGCGAAATATAAACGCCATAGGGTGGCGCACGAGGAACATCACAATCCAAAAAAGGAAAATTTACAATCTCAAAATCAAAATCATCGCGTTTATCATCAATTTTGCACGAAACAAACCCATATGCAACAGATAGATGTAAATCCAAAAAACTGGGCCTCGTTATCAGAAGAATTTGCTTTATTTAACTGAAGTTCTTGGGGAGGTAAGTTTGACTGATCAAACCATCGAAATAGGAATCATCAATATTTAATAAATCATCCAAGTATCTAGACGTGGAGCTAAAACTTCAAAGATTTCAGACTCGTTTTCAGCAGAAAGGGACATCATGAAATCGCTCTCATAACAAAAAAAAAAAAAAAACAAATCAGCCACGAGTGGCGCGCAATTAGTACCCATCGGAATGCCCACAACTTGTCGTAGAAAGGTGAGAGTTTCACACACTTTCTGACATGACCATAAAGTATTACTTTTATGCTCTTCAGAAGTGAAAAAAGGCATTTCTTACATTACATGCAAGATAGAGGGAGTTTTCCCTATGAAATGTCCATTCAATTGAATCATTAAGTTTTGCTTTCATAAGATTATGAGGAAGTGTAGTGTAAAGGGTAGAAAAATCATAAGTAGACAGACTTGAAGCACGAAATGTCCTGGATTCAATTTATTTAAAACTTCATTAGAATTTTTATAGACCACAAAAGATTTCTATCCGATCTTTCGAAGACTTTGTCGCAATATTTATCACATGTTTTTCGATGGCCGTCAAACATGAAGTTAATAATTTGGAGAGTTCAGTGGTGATACTAAAGCTTGAATTTGCAATAAACCGTGCTTTGTATGGTATTTTAGGAAGTTTAGGTAACCAATATAACGTAGGGAGTTTGTCTTGGCCTTCTGTAACACAGACAGCAAACTTGGTGACTGAATGACAAATGTGGTCATCAACTAAAGCCCTCTCTACAGCTAAATGCTGAATTTCGTAGGCCTTACTACCACCAAGTTCTTGCTGAAGAGTGTTAACATAGTGAAGCCGTCAAACAACGACCACATTATATGCGGCCTTATCAGCTGGAGCCAAAACAAAGTTCCTTTGAAATTCTTGAATGCCTAGTTAAAGATGACGTTAAGACGTCTTAGGTTTAGGAGGTAATAAGTTCGTATTTTGCGAATAAAAAGAAATGCGTTTGTTCACTAATTTCAGAATGCTAAGTTTCCATTCTTTCAGAGTTATATGCTCAACATACTCTCGTTTACACCATCGATTACCAAATTCATTCAAGGCAGCAGCGATTTCATCTCTACATTTGTTGAAATCAATTTTAGAAGGAAATCGATATTTTGGTCCTTTAGATATTATATTGCATATCCTAGAATCAGGAATAATATTTAAATTGCCGGTAATAATATGACCAGCAGCAGGATAGCAATAAACTGAATTTTTACAATCACATGTATCAGGAGTGTTAGTGTCAATATCAAGATCAGAAACAAGTTTTTTTTAAATTAAAAATGATAGATCTAACAGCTTTGTTGTATTTGTAGCACATTATGGGTGTTTCAGTATTTGAAAATAGGCGGGAATAGATGAAATAACCGAACTGTCGCGGAGGATACTAGGTAAATCAATGAAATCCAAACCATTATTAATGAAGGATATTTTGATGCAATGACGTTTGTGATTAATTTCAGAATCGATGAAAGGACGAAGAGCGTGCTGAGTATAACCTCTGGTTAAAACTGCAGCGTCGTATAACTGATTAGAACTATCGTAGAATTTATTCGCCTCGTTATCCAGAATCTGTAACACAGAAATGGGTAATGAACTTAGAAAAGCAAGCATTGAGTGGCGTCCATGATTCAATAATATTATGGACAGTCACTTCAGTCAGGTATTGTTTCTTTTAAAAGCACGTAATTTACGTTTATAATTACCATTTTTTCTGGTGCAGTGCGATCTAGTTTTACGCTTTCGACAGTCCAGCAGCGAGAAAATATCAAAGTCGGGCATTTTAGATATATTACCCTCATGATAAATGTTGTAATTAAAGCCCAGTGGAAAAGGTGTCTGTAATAATTTAATCTATTTAATTAAGTTTCATGCCGTTTAATAATTTTAAACATAGCTGTAGAATTTACATCATAATTTTTTTTTCCACTGGCTGTATAGAAATATCTTTAATAGAATTCCCTGTACGTCTGAAATGACGGTACAAGACTTTTAGTACTCAGTTCTTTTAGGCTTGCTCATTCTACGACAGTGTTCGTTAAATCGTGCTTTTAACATGCGATTAGTTTGCCCGACATACTGCATTTTACAATTTGCAGTATGTCAGGTTATCAAATATATCAAATCCGTAGACTTACAAGTCAAATCGGACATGTTAACTGCAGAAAAACGTCTACCGTTTACAGACGAAGAAACGGTAGTCTCAGTGCAGGTCTATGGGAAAATTGTTCGCGCTCTAAGGGCTGTAACTGCAAAACCGAATGTCAGATTCAAGCCAAATACAAACTCATTAGATGCTTGTTCTTGTTTGCTAAAAGTTTAAAAAAAGAACAGATTAGAAACGGCTGAGAAAAGGTATTGACAATATTTTTCACTAATATTTATGCTCAAGGGCAGGTAATTCGAAGGCCTTTTGTCTCATGCGGTCCAAATTCGAACTACACATAGACTTTAAGCTCCTACTGGTTATCTGGAAATAAAAATCAAAAATGAGTTCCTTTAAGAGCAATGAAAACATTCATAAGAAAGAAGATGGGTCATACTACGTAGTTTCGGCTAATAAAGCCTCATCAGTGACCCTGTAATGAAGTTTGATGAAGGTCAGGATAGAAATAGCCAAACAAAGTTGGAGACATCGTTTTCCCATTATAAGTCTATGGGAATAGTTTTCACCTTCAAGGGGATGTAAATGGAAATTCGGTGCTCAGATTCAAGCCAAAATCGAACTCAATAGAGATTTTATGCTTATCCTCGTTTACCAAAAGTTACAAATAGATCAGATCAAAACAGGTTGCGGAAAGCTGGATACAACATTTTTCGCTAATATTTAAGCTCAAGGGCAGGTAACTCAGAAGTCATTTGACCTGCGTTGCCCAAATTCAAACTCAACATAGACTGTATGCCCCTCCTGGCTATCTGCGAGATTGATGAAGATATAATTTAAAATGGTCAAGAAAAGCTGGAGACGTCCTTTTACCCATTGTAAGTCAATGGGAAAATCTCTCACACTCAAGGGGATATGACAGGAAAACCAATGGTCAGATCCAAAATAGAAGTAGAGGCAATGATCATGAATTGATACAATTAACCCACAGCTCCAATCAGAGACACCAAAGGGAAAGAAACACAAACACGAAACACCTAAAGACATACCATGACAAAAAAATTACCGCAACAGAAGAATCGCCTTGGAACGGTCAGCGGAAACGAGTCAACTTCGAAATCGCTCGAGATTTTATGCTTGTCCTCTTTACCAAAAGTTACAAAATGATCCAATCATAAAAGGCTGAGAAAAGCTGGAGACAGCATTTTTCACTTATATTTACGCTCAAGGGCAGGTAACTCCAAAGCTGTTTGTCCCATGAAGCGACAATTCGAACTCGACGTAGTCTGTTAAGCCCCTCCTGGTTATTTGCAAGTTTGATGAAGATCGGATCAGAAATGGCCGAGAAAAAAGTGGAGACGTCGGTTTTCCCATTATAACTCTATGGGACCTTTTTGTTTCCATGGCAACCACAGTTCTGATCAAAACTGGTCCAAAACCTAATGCAGTCAATGCCCCAACCCAGTGATGCACATAAAATTTGATTTGGATTACCCTGCTAGTCACTTTGATATTCAAGTTCAAAGGTGTGGACGACGGACGGACGACGGATGCCGGATGCCTGCATTTTTGTTCCATGACAACCAGAATTCCAATCTGATCAGCCCAAAAAACTTATGGAGCCTCCCCCCTACCTGATGATGTTTCTCATGAAATTTGATCAAGATTGGCAATGGGGTATTAGAGATATATTTATTTGAAATTGTTTACGGACGCTCGACGGACGATGGACAAAATGTAATCACAAATGTCTCAGGGCCATTTAATTTTTGCATTATCTGCGAGATAAGTGACAGTATGGAGTAGCACAAGTGTGTGAAGGGTATCTCTGACTTGACTGTACTTTTGTCGAATAAATGTGTCAGAAGAAACAAAACTGATCACACCTATATTTCTAAGTTTACATGTATTTCATAATAATGTTGTCTGGAAGTAATAGTTTCCTGTGAGAGAGAGAGTCTTCTGTATGACGTAGTAGCTTATTCATGATATAGTAGGTGTGCAAAGGGATAGTTCTAGAGGATGTTGCCATATTTGGAGTTTCCACATTAATTTCATCATAGGGTGTGAATGTTTGTGTGGGTGATGAATAGACATAAAAGATGGACATTTTTTGGCAAAGGGAGTTCAGTCATGTTCAGTTCAGAACGAAACGTGTCGATGTTGGAGGAGGGAAATGGACAATATGTGTTAAACTGGAAAAATGGAATAAATAAATGGACATAAAAGGTTAGTGTTGAGAAATCATAATTCTATAAGAAGAAACTGCGCAAGTTGTACAAGACTGCTCGAATATTATCCTAGATACTATCTAGAAGTCAGTTTGTTAAACTGAATACTCAGTTCGCCATTAGCATATAGCTAGTTTGGGACATATTTGCTTGAAGCAAATACGTGGAGCAAATACGATTCAGTCAAAACTACGTTCAGTGGAGTGAGGGGTCATTTGGGATACAATACAGTGTATGGTGCGGCAGTTAAATACGGGACATTACTACGTGTCGGGGAACAATCATAACCAGCAGTTATCAGCATAAAAAGACTTCATTGGTTCACAAGATAGAGACGCAAAACTGCCTATAATAACTGAATAAGAACTTCTGAAAGAGTGTGTGTATGTTTGTTTTATTCATATTTAGCTATACATGTCTTTATTAAATTTTTCTATATAATACATGTTCCTTTCTTGACTCATCTGACCAAAACAGACAAACAAGGCACAGCCATCGTACGAATAGAATCACCTTAGACAACACTGAGAAGGCTCATTTAGAAATATCTGGGTCTTCTTATGACAAAATGTGCAAATAGAAGCCTCCGTGGTGCAGTGGTTACGCTACTCGCCATGTAAACCGGGGATCGCAGGATCGATCCCGGGCTTCTCCAGACTTTCGGATGAGTCTTTAAACCGAGGTCCCGTCTCCGTATGACCTTAGCTGTTGGTGGGACGTAAAACTAAAACTCACTCACTCACAAAATGTGCAAAGGCTATTCACATTTTTCAGCAAAATTCTTAGTATATTTTCCATATAAACATTGTTAGTTTTGAATAACAAGTCATGGTGACCAACCTGATTTTCTCCCGTGAGAACATCAATTTCAACTTCTGCACAGGCGGCACCAAAGGTGTAATAATCACACAGTTTACCTCTCTTCGTTGTCAGATCAAAGTCTTCTTTCTTTTGTCTACAAATATGAAAATACCACCATGTTAAACAGAGAAAATTAACTGATTGGACATACGAAACGGTGCACTATGCAACAAATGCATATGAATTTTACTCAAATATGGATAGTCTTCGGAAACGAAAGTAGCAAGAAAAGAAAGAAGCGTAGCTGAAATAATTAAGTTCTGAAGTTAGATCCTTTGGAAGCAAGGAATACACCAAATACACCATTACGAAACACGCCTATACAAATACATTGCCACCAAAATGAAGATTTGAAGATGAAAAATAACAAGATTTTGCTTATTTCTGCTCAAAATATAGACTGTGGGTACTCGTTAGAACCGCCTCATCGAGGCGGTTCTAACGAGTACCCACAATCTATATTTTAGAGCAGAAATAAGAAAAATAAGTTTTACCCCTGCAAACCCCAGTTTTACTATATAAAAGTGGGCTTCCAGGTGGTCAAAATTATATAGGCGTGTTTCGTGATGGAAAATAGCAGACTCGGTTTTATTGAGTCTGTTCATGACCAGTACTGAAATGTGCAACACCGGCCACGCCCTCTAGCACCGGCTTAAGCAGAACTCTATTTTCGAAATGATACCAAATGAACTCAATGATCCCAAAGGATCATATCCCTGCATATGGTGGGATTTGAGCCCAGGCCAAATGGGTGACAGCCAATTCTCTAACCACTGAGCCATAGAAAAATAGAAGTGAAGGCAGTGATCAGGAATATATACAATTAACCCACAGCTCCCATCAGAGACACCATAGGGAAAGAAACACAGATGTGGATTAACTAGAACCTAATGGAAACATCAATAGTTGGAAGCCAAAAGGACTGTTACTTTCCCGCAAAATGGCCAATTGGCTATCCAAAACAAAAAAGTATAAGCGATTCACATATTCAAAAAGAAACCGTAACAAAAATAAACCGCGACAGAAGAACCGGTTTGGAAAGTAACTGTCCTTTTAGATTTCCGCTATTGCTGTTTCTATTAGGGTCTAGTCATTTCACGCTTGTGTTTCTTTCCCTTTGGAGTCTCTGATGGGAGGGGTGGGCTACTTGCATCGAATCCAGGTCATTGCCTTCACTTCTATTTTTAAAGTTATACGCAATGCCTAGAATGATACCCTAAGCAGGCTGAAGACCCCTATAGTAATTACATTTTTAACGTATGTACACCTGCGAGTAACGGTTAAATGTGACTGATTGCATTAACAGTAAATATATAGATATATAAGCTTTTTCTAAAAAAATGATGACTGTGATGTCAATTATTAAAATGATTAAAAATTCAAAACGATATCAATCTGATTTTCCTGTGAGGATGTAAGACATAACAGTACCTGGAAAATCCAACAGCTGTGAGTTTCACTTGCTCCATAAAAGCCTTCGTTGTCTGAAAAAATAAAGTAGACAATGAATAGTAGTCACAGATAAGATTGACTAGGCGGAGCTATTCCGGTGTTTTCAATATATGTCGAATTCACTGAATCTACCAGAAGATTCGGTAGAGTGCCTTTCGCAAAAATGGTCAAACGCCACAGCTATGCTTGTGTTACAGTTGAATTCACACAATCGGGTGCCTTGGTTTACCTTATTGTTAATGGAATATTCCTAAGGCAGGTGCAAACGATATCTCCACCTCGTCAGTCGTATTTGCGACTACTATACCCAAGTCAAAACCGAAAACGAATCAGCATGTTCAACAGATATGGACCTGAACGAAGGGTGCAATCAGGCTTCTGCAGATAATTTTCAATACTTGGTAAGCAAACTGCATGCATGGTAGTTAACCCAATCACGGTTGGCAACAATGCTTCCCTCTTTAATTGCACGCCGGTGGGTCAGGCCTCAGATTCTATGACGGTTCCAACGTAAAGGCTAATTGAGAATTAGAGAGATCTAATTCAAGGTAATGTTGGTTGGTGCCTGATGCTCTGTCTCTGGTCGGCCCCATCGGAGTCTAACTGTTGGTTTTCTTTTGCTCCAGCATTTCAGTGGTTTCTTGCTGTAGAGTCCTCACCGTTGTCTCACCTCTGTGGTTCTTTGATTATTTGTGTTTACGGAGATGTTGCACTGATGAGTAAGGAGGCCTCCATGCGGACTGAACAAATTATTTGTCTAAATCGCGACGGAAGAAAGGGCGGGGATTGTGGCCGCGTAAAATCGATTTAAGCCCCCCAGTGGAAATCTTTCCACTGACCGTTCCAAGGCGGTTCTTCTGTGGCGATTTATTTATGTTGTTGTTTGTTACTTACTATGTTTATCACTTGTGTCTTTTTATTTTGGATGACCATATGGCCATTTTATGGGAAAGTAACTGTCCTTATGGCCTTCCTATGTTTAGGTTTCCATTATGGTCTGGTCGCTTGATGTTTGTGTTTCTTTCCCTTTGGTGTCTTTGATGGGTGGAGTAAGTTAATTGTATCGATTCCTGATCTTTGTTTTACTTCTACTTTGACCATCATGCCTATTGGACTATATAGTTTAGACCCATTGAACCTCACTTTTCTATAGTAAAACTGGCGTTTACAGAGGAAAACTAATTTTTCTGATTTCTGCTCGATGAGACAGTTCTAACGAGTATCCATAATCTATATTGAGCAGAAATAGGGAAAAATATCATGATTAAATGTTCGTATTTTCGGCGGTAAAGTTTACAATGTATTTGTAAGGGCGCGATTTCGTAATGGAATGAAGACTAGATGCCCAAGTGGGCCAGAATCGCTTACCTGGGTGAGGCTGATTATTAATTACATTGCGCCTTGGTGTTCGTTTTGTCTATCAGATCACATTGCCTTTAGCAAATGTGAATCTGTATGTTATCTTGATAACTCGGCCCCGATAGCTCAGTGGTAGAGCGTCCGCTTCGGGAATTGTAGATCCCGGGTTCGATCCCCGGCCGCGCCATACCAAAGGCGTGAAAAATGGTACTAGGCGCTCCTTTGGCTGACGCTCCCATTATCAGGGGTAGTCCTAGGAAGATAAATGAAGGCAGGTAAGTATTTGTTTAAGGATACTTTGTTTGTCGCAATAAAAGCTCTAGAGAGCTTATGTTATTTGTTTCGGATATGCGACGTAAAATAAAGCTTCTTTATCTCTTTTGTGCTTATTATTAAAGTTTCTAAACAGCTTATTCTGATTTAGGATTCAGGAAGAGATGTTGTTGGTGCACAGTGGAAGTGTATAGTTTGGCAGGACAGAACTATCGTTTATATCTGCTTTTGGCATGTTCTTTTATCAAAGAAGTAAACCATGTCAACCAAACATGTGAATACAAATGATGCACAAACAAGGCTATGGTGTATATCGCCGCTTGCAAAAAAGCCACAATACTGAATCTTCTTGTGGACTCTTGTGTCGAGTTTGACATATTCTGACAACACCTGAGCTGCCCTCCCTCTACATCTTATATGAATACACTATACAGGTGCTTTGAATAATTTCAAGATGGCCTCCATCTGTGATATCATAAATGCAACAATTTAAGCGATTCTGAATCTCCATATCATCCAAATGGCTCCCACACATTTCAACTCAATGCAACTAACATTTGGTAGCAGGTGTGGTTTGAAAATTTTCAAAATGGCCAACATGGCAGCCATCTGGGATATTAGAACAGAATGGTTATAAAATATCTGAATCCCCATGTCACCCCAATGCCTTCCATCAAGTTTAGGCACAATTCAACTTAATCGTTGCATTCACTTCTATTTATGCGGTCTGAAGAGTTTCAAGAAAGCTAGCATGGAAGCCACCTAAAAAGCAGACAAAAATATACATAATAGCGGTTCTTAACCCTTAAGGCCCACTCCATCCCTCAGCGGGCCCCAGACCGTGTTCGCATTGAAAAGCAACAACGCATAAAGTACATAATGGCGCGACCCGAGAACCGCACGAGCCCCTAAGGCTCTTTAAGCTACCGTTCCCGTACTGTGCGCCTCCTCCTCTACCACAATGGGGTTAACATTGTCGAATGTGGATTAAGACATACGCTCGCATGGGGTATACAAAGCCAAACTCAGTATTGTAGAATACAGCAGGTGCCAGTGGCTTGTCGTGGGTAAAACTGAGCTATGTGGAAAGCGGCGTGTTTATATGGCGTCCACCGAGCTAATTTGCGAAAGAAAATCGGGAACGGAGCCACATCCCTGCCGACGATGTGGCAAAGGGACAAAAGCGGAATCTTGGTTCTGTTCGAAATTGTCTGGTATTGACCGAGCACAAAAAGCTCTAGGTCAGGTAGAAAATCGAGCAAATCTTCCCCACCCCGTATGTAGCGGAACTCTTCTATATGGCAGAGAGACAGCGATTCTTGCCATTAATCGGGCTCAGATGAGCGCTATTATTTCAAGTTTTGTTGATTATATATTTATCGAATTTCTATTTAGATAATATAAGCGTGTGGTTAAGCCGTCCATATGGTTTAGATCCTGGACATATTTGCAGAGAAGACAGACAAATTGGTCTTCCGGTGGACTCCACGGGTTATCAGTGTTTTTTTAGGGCTGGCAGATGGATGTGCTTCAAGGGCATGCAGACCTAAGGGCTTTGTTTGAGGGAGCAGAACCTCAAATCCATGACAAGCTTGATGAAGAGATTGAGGCTTTGAATCGGGTGAAGTTCCAGCTTGCCCTAAAGGCCCAGCTAGAAAACGCGACTCAAGATGCAACTGAAGGGTTCACTAGCCCTGTGTTCACCATGCAAGTGGTATCAAGGAGGCACTTGACAGAGCTTTCTCCACCATTAAGGAGACCCTGGAAAAATGGACCCATTCTGATTTGATTTCAAAATTCAATATTGGTCTTAAATCTCTTCTGCAACAAGGTCTATCGGAACCCGAATTTTATGGTGACTTAGTATATAAATTCAGAAAAATATATAACCGCAATGACTTCAGCACCCAATTTCGTAAAATCATTCTTCGATATAAAAAGATTGGGTACAACACCGATATTATACGACAGACTGCATGGATTCTATGACGGTTCCAACGTAAAGGCTTATTGAGAATTAGAGAGATCTAATTCTTGGTAATGTTGGTTGGTGCCTGATGCTCTGTCTCGGGTTGGGCCCATTGGAGTCTAACTGTTGGTTTTCTTTTGCTCCAGCATTTCAGTGGTTTCTTGCTGTCGAGTCCTCACCGTTGTCTCACCTCTGTGGTTCTTTGATTTCTGTGTTCACGGAGATGTTGCACTGATGAGTTAGGAGGCCTTCATGCGGACTGAACTAATTATTTGTCTAAATCGCGACGGAAGTAAGGGCGAGGATTGTGGCCACGTAAAATCGATTTAAGCCCCCCAGTGGAAATCTTCCACTGACCGTTCCAAGGCGGCTCTTCTGTGGCGATTTATTTATGTTGTTGTTTGTTGCTTACTGTGTGTATCACTTGTGTCTTTTAATTTTGGATGGCCATATGGCCATTTTGTGGGAAAGTAACTGTCCATATGGCCTTCCTTTGTTTAGGTTTCCATTATGGTCTGGTCGCTTAATGTTTGTATTTCTTTCCCTTTGGTGTCTTTTATGGATGGAGTAAGTTAATTGTATCAATTCCTGATCTTTGTTTTACTTCTACTCTGGCTGAGTCGTTGATCAAGTTGAAACATTGGCTTGATATCGGCAGGTAACAGCCACTGAGAAGAGGATCCTACATCCCACAACCGGCTGCAGTGCAAAAGAAGGCAGTGGTGAAAGTGAAGCACAGTGATGACCACTGTCTCCGCTGGTCACTCCGCGCAGCTCTATTTCCAGCCAGTGACCACGTAGACAGACCGTCAATGTATCCTACCAATGATGACATGAACTTTGAAGGGATTGACGCACCCGCATAGTCTCTCAGATCCCCGAAGTCGAGCGACAAAACATCCTGGCCATCAACGTCTTTGGGTGGGATAAGGGGATTATTATACACCACATCAGCAGGCAGCGTGACGGTATGTCTCGTACTAACCTGCTGCTGATTTGGACGGCAGACAAATTCCACTATACATTTAAAACCTTAACCGCCTATTCTATGACAAAACTACGAGGGACCGAAGACTTTTTGTAAGCGCTGCATACCCGGTTCTTCTAGGGAGGACCTGCTACACTCTCGCTTTGCAGCGCAAATGCATTTGTTTTGCATGTGTATCGCGCGAGATTCGCACTCGCAATATACGCGTTTCACTTGCGAATGACATTTTAGCCAATCAGTTGCCTTTATGAATAACGCGATGTTTCCTGTAAATCGCGTTTTTTGATCAGCCAATCAACATAGAAGTAGAGGTAATGATCAGGAATCGATACAACTAACCAACAGCGCGCCAATCAGAGACACCAAAGGGAAAGAAACAGAAACATGAAACAACCGACCCTAATAGAACATCAATAGCGGAAAGCCAAAAGGACAGTTACTTTTCCACAAAATGGCCAAAAGTCTATCCGAAATGAAATCATATAAGTGACACAAACACCAAAAGACAAACCATAACAAAAATAAACCGCGACAGAAGAACCGCATTGGAATGGGCAGAGGAATCGAATTCCACTTGGGGGAGGGGGCTTAAATCGATTTCACGTGGCCACAATCCTCGCCCTTACTTCCGTCGCGACTTACACCAATAATTTGTTTAGTCCGCATGAAGGCCTCTTAACTCATCAGTGCAACATCTCCGTGAACACAAATAATCAAACAACCTGAGTGTCGAAAAGGCAGATTGTGCACATTCACAGACTGCTTCACGTTTCAAAGGCAACCAATCAATATTACGTAACTATTTCGCTCTTTTTATTTCCTTTTTCTATTTCTTCAAAATTTCCTTATTCCAGATTTTTTTTCAGTTTGAACATTACATATCTGATTATTTCCGAAAGGCAGACCGGTCAATTATCCTTTGGGTAAAGGGTAAAAATACAGGTACTGCATAGTGATTGAAGTTGACTGTCAAAATGCAGGATGTTTATTGACCAAAAGATTTATGACACCCATGTACAACTCGGGGCTATAAAGATAGCTGTTTAAAACAACACCTTATTATTCTAGATTACCGAAATAATTCATGTTCTTTCACTTACAGTATCGGCCCATATTTTAATTAATTTTATTTGTAATTTTAATTCTATTTTGTTTAATTATCTCGAAGTATCAGATTGAGCGAGCGAGTGTTTGAGTGTTACGTCCAACCAACAGCTAAGGTCATACGGAGACGGGACCTCGGTTTAAAGACTCATCCGAAAGTCTGAAGAAGCCCGGGATCGATCCTGCGACTCCTGCTTTACAAGGCGAGTAGCGTAACCACTGCAACACGGAGGCTTTCAAGAATCAGTTTGTGTTTTCTACGAAATGTATTTTGAAATGCCTGAACCCTTTGCATGAAATGTAGGCCCTGATCAGAGGCCTACTTCTGCTGCGTCTAATCTTGGTCTGCATGTTTTGGCCATTTTGGTGACCAATGGAATCTTCCACCTTGTTAATTGAACAAGTCTATTTCAAAATTAAAGAGTATGAGGTTGCGTTTTCTTCAAAATGAAGACTTTTGCAAACCCAGTAAGTCCTGGTCAGACGCCTACTTCTGCTAGGTCTGATCTGGATCTGCCCTTTTTGTCATTTGGCGTCAAATGGGATTCACCTTGTAAAAAGCACAAGACCGTTTCAAAACTGAGTGTGAGGTTGTGTTTTCTTCAAAATATATTTTGAAAATATCTGAAGCTTTTTAAAATAATGAAGGCCCCGATCAGGTGCCTATTTCTTTTGCGTATGATCTTGGTTTGCACATTTGCCTAATTAGCGCCAAATGGCATCTTCCTCCTTGTAAATAGCAGAATTCCATTTCGAAATTTAAGAGTGTGAGGTTGTCTTTTCTTTAAAAAATCCTAAATAATTCATGTTCAGTCACTCACAGAAGCAGCTCATTTGTTTAATTATTTATTTTTGCAATTTCATTTATTTTGTTTAATAAACACATTTGTTTAACCAAATGGAATCATCCACCTTATACATATTATTAGTCCATTTCAAAATGTAGGACAATCAGGTTGTGTTTTTTGGGGAAATGAGTGATTTTTTTGTAATCTTTTATAATCGAGGCCCTGATCAGATGCCAACTTTTGCTGCGCCTGACCTGGGTCTTTTCCCCATTTGAAAAAAAAATGCCTGAACGTTTTTGCAAACAGTGTTAGTCCTTATATTTTGGGTTTGTAATATGCAGTACGTCGGTCAAACTAACCGCATGCTTAAAACTAGATTGAACGAGCATTATCGTAGAATGAGTAAGCCTAAGAAAACTGACACCTTCTTGTACCGTCACTTTCAACGTACAGGTCATTCTGTAAATAACATTGTTATACAACCAGTGGAAAACTTTATTACGATGCAAATTCTACATCTAGATTCAAAATTATAAAAGACATGAGGCTGAACTGAAATGGATTAAATGTTTACAGACCCCTTTTCCACTGGGATTTAATGACAACATTTATCATGAGGGTAATATTTCTAGAATGCCGGACTTTGATATTTTCTCGCTCCTGGAATGTCGAAAACGCAGAACTAGATCTCACGGCACCAGGAAAAATGGTACCTTTAAACGTAAATCACGTGCGTTTAAACGAAACAATACTAGACTGAAGTGACTGTCAATTATATTATTAAATCATGGACGCCACTCTATGCTTTCATTTTTAAGTTCATTATCCGTTTCTGTTTTACGTCTTCTGGACACCGAGGCGAATAAATTCTACGATAGTTCTCATCAGTTATATGATGCGGCTCTCTTAACTAGAGGCTATACTCAGCATACTCTCCGTCCTTACATTGATTCTGAAATTAATCATAAACGCCATTTCTTCAAAATATCCGTCATTAATAAGGGTATGGATTTTATAGATTTGACCAGTATCTTCCGTGAGAGATCGGTGCTTTCTTCCATTCCTGCTTATTTTCAAAATACTGAAACACCTATAATTTGCTATAAATATAACAAACCTGTTAGATCTATCATTTTTAATTTCAATAAACTTGTTTCAGATCTTGATATTGATACTAATACTCCTGATTCATGTGATTGCAAAACCTCAAAGTATTGCTATCCTGCTGCTGGTCATGTAATTACTGGCAATTTGAAAATTATTCCTGATTCTAGGATAAGGAATATAATTTCTAAAGGACCGAAATATCGGTTTCCTTCTAAAATTGATTTCAGTAAATGTAGAGATGAAATCGCTGCTTCCTTGAATGAATTCGGTAATCGATGGTGTAAGCGAGAGTATGTTGAGCATAAAGCCCTTAAGGACTGGAAACTTAGCATTTTAAAACTAGTGAATATACGCATTTCTTTCTATTCTCAAAATACTAAATTATTACCTCCTAAACCCAAGACGTCTTTTTCGTCATCTTAAACTAGGTATTCAAGAATTTCTTAAGAAGTTTGTTTTGGCCCCTGCAGACAAGGCCGCTAACAACGTCGTCGTTGTGTGACGGCTCCACTATGTTAACACGCTTAAGCAGGAGCTTGGTGGTACAAAGGCCTATGAACTTCAGCCTTTAGCCGAAGAGAGAGCTATAGTTGATAAACATGTTTGTCATTCAGCCACCAAGTTTGCTGTGTGTGTTAACGAAGGCCAAGACAAGCTTCCTACGCTATACTGGTTACCAAAATTTCATAAAAGACCTTACAAAGCACGGTTTATTGCAAATTCTAGCTCTTGCACTACCACTGAACTTTCTAAATTATTTACTTCCTGTCTTACTGCTATTAAAACGCATGTGATTAAATATTGTGATAAAGTCTTTGAACTATCAGGAAGAAATCTGTTTTGGTCTATAAAAAATTCGAATGAGGTTTAAAATAAATTGAAATCCAGACATTTTCGTGCTTCAAGTCTGTCTACTTACGATTTTTCCACTCTTTACACTACACTTCCTCATAATCTTATAAAAGAAAAGCTTAATGATTTAATTGAATGGGCTTTTCACAGAGAAGATTCTCTCTATCTTGCATGAAATGTCAGAAATGCATTTTTCACTTCTAAAGAGCATAAGAATTATACACTTTGGTCATGTTAGAAAGTGTGTGATGCCCTCACCTTTCTACTTGACAATATTTATATTAGATTCGGTACTAAGTTATTTAGATAAATTGTGGGTATTCCGATGGGTACGAATTGCGCACCTCTTGTGGCTGATGTTCTTGTATTGTTATGAAAGAGACTTCATGTTGTCGCTTTCCATTGATAACCAATCTGAAATTATTGAAGCTTTTAGCTCCACTTCTAGATATTTAGATGATTTATTAAATATTGATAATACTTATTTCGATGGTTTGATCAGTCAGATTTACCCCCGTGAACTTCAGTTAAATAAAGCAAATTCTTCTGATACCGAGGCCCCGTTTTTTGGATTTACATCTATCTATTGTAGATGGGTTTGTTTCATGCAAAATTTATGATAAACGCGATGACTTTGATTTTGAGATTGTAAATTTTCCTTTTCTGGATGGTGATGTTCCTCGTGCGCCATCCTATGGCGTTTATATTTCGCAATTAATTCGATTTGCTAGAGTGTGTAGTCATGTAAGTGACTTCAACACTCGTAATAAATTATTAACGGCGAAACTCCTTTATCAGGGTTATCGGTACCATAAACAACGCAAAGCCTTTTCAAAATTTTATAGTCGCCATTCTGATTTAATTTCAAAATTCAATATTGGACTTAAATCTCTTCTGCAACAAGGTCTATCGGAACCCGAATTTTATGGTGACTTAGTACATGAATTCAGAAACATATATAACCGCAATGTCTTCAGCACCCAATTTCGTAAAATCATTCTTCGATATAAAAAGATTGGGTACAACATGGATGTTATACGACAGACTGCATGCATGGTAGTTAACCCAATCACGGTTGGCAACTTTGCTTCCCTCTTTAATTGCACGCCGGTGGGTCAGGCTTCAGATTCTATGACGGCTCCAACGTAAAGGATTATTGAGAATTAGAGAGATCTAATTCAAGGTAATGTTGGTTGGTGCCTGATGCTCTGTCCCTGGTCGGGCTCATCGGAGTCTAACTGTTGGTGTTCGTTTGCTCCAGAATTTCAGTGGTTTCTTGCTGTCGAGTCCTCACCGTGGTTCTTTGATTTTTTGTGTTCACGGAGATGTTGCACCGAAGAGTTAGGAGGCGTTCATGCGGTCTGAACAAATTATTTGTCTAAATCGCGACGGAAGTAAGGGCGAGGATTGTGGCCACGTACAATCGATTTAAGCCCCCCCCCCCCCCAAGTGGAAATCTTTACACTGACCGTTCCAAGGCGGTTCTTCTGTGGCGATTTATTTATGTTGTTGTTTGTTGCTTACTGTGTATATCAATTGTGTCTTTTAATTTTGGATGGCCATATGGCCATTTTGTGGGAAAGTGGTTGTCCTTATGGCCTTCCTTTGTTTGGGTTTCCATAATGGTCTGGTCGCTTAATGTTTGTATTTCTTTCCCTTTGGTGTCTTTGATGGGTGGAGTAAGTTAATTGTATCGATTCCTGATCTTTGTTTTACTTCTACTTTGATCTGGGTTTGCACTTTTTGCCAATTGGCGCCAAATGGAATCTTCTACCTTGTAAATAGCACAAGACCATTTCAAAATTTAAAATGTATTAAGAAAATGGCTGAAGCTTTTGGAACCCATTACGATAACACAACCGTGCGACATAGTGCTTTTTATCACATCTCCAAAATGGCTACTTTTCTGATGAAAATCCGTGATATTTTTTTTTATTATTATGATAATTTATTTAAGGAATAAATATGGTTTATTTTGAATGTTTTACATTTACATACTGTCAGCATTTTGCTCTGTGCTCCCAGTGCAGATATTTAACTTTGTTTCTAAACTGCATCATTTCAGTTTTGGCATTGAGCCTGACTAGCGTGGATGTTATTATTCAATTAAATTTACAATTTAATTTCCTTTATATATTGGATTAATAAAATTTGAGACTTGTGCCTGTGTGTGTGACATTATTATTTACAATTTGTTGGTGCTTCAATACCATATTCATTACAAAAGTTGGACTTTATCAATTTGTAAATGGCTTCTCAGTGTCGCACAACCATATGACTTGAAGACAACAGCTCAACCAAGGGCTGAGTTAGTTAAATTGGGATACAGGTTGCAACTTCGACTCTTAAGAGTGCTCTTACGCCGATATATGAACATGTTATTCACATGAAAAGTCAGTTTTGTGATGACCAAAGAAACAATAATAGTGGGCTCGATGCCAGGGCACAAATAGAAATAAATGAACAGGGAACTCAAAAACTCTTCTAATAAATCAGAAACTATGTCTTCAAGGACTCAGGATATAATCAAGTACAGCTCCAGATAAGGCACTTTTTATCCAAAAAGTCCTGATGTTTTTTTTATTTCTGCATGGGGGCATGGATTGTGGGTGCTTGTTGGAGGTGCCTCAGCGAGGTGCTTGTAGTGGGTGCCTGCGGCATGTGTTTTGCGCGGAGGTGGGAGGAATGACATTTGGATACCCGTTCTTATTTGGAGCTAGGAATTCAAGTGTTATCAGACAGTTCATCTGTGATGCAGAGAGTGCTGAACCATTCTCTGCTGTTACAGCTAACACTCAAGATGGGCCATGCATATCACCGTCCAGATATATCTGTATCTATTACTCATTTCTGTCAGGCTTTTGGGGTCTATATAAGGGGTTTTGTGTGAGAAGTACCCTCGGCATCAACCTGAACTGGACTTGTATGATATGTAGGAAATCTTTATGAGCTTTATGGAGATGTTTTCTTGTTGTATCATGTTCAGTTCTCGGTGAAATTAAAATAGATCAGTCTATGAGGCATAACGACCTCTTTCAGCATTTGATTGGTAGTGCTAATGGGGTGAGTTCACATTCTCGCATGTGCCCGATTTTTTCTCTAAACTCGTGTATATAATATGAGACAGAGCTATTATAAATAGCCTTTTCGCTTCAATGCACGTTTTGCTACTAAATTAATTTCATTTGTTGGGCATACCTTGGAGAACACACTGGTGATTGAACAATTGCTTACGTTATGATAAATTGGAAGCTCAAATTGACCAATTTTCATGGGCGATTCTGATTATGTGTTACAGCATGCATATCTGGAAATTTATATTAGTATGTACATCAGGGTACCCTTTTGAGGTCGGTTACGATCAAGTCTCCGGTCAGCACATATGAGAACAAAATCGCTTCAAATGATTTAAAAAAAAATTCTAAAAATGAAAAATCGGATAAAAATACATCAGGTTATCCTATTTTTGGAGTTTAATGTGCAAAAATTGATTTTGCCAGTTTAACGCAATTTGTTCTTTCTCGGGCGGCAGACAGGAAATGCAATATTGGCGATTTTTGTGTTCTTACTACAATCAGATCTAAATATTTTAGCACTATGGTACTAGATTGTTAGATTGCTCATAATAATATTGGGTTCATACAATATTCTATCTGTTTGATAAGCCGGCTTCAGTAGCTTAGTCGGATGCGCGTCTGACTGGTGATCAGGAGGACGCGAGTTCAATACCTCACTGGGTCGGCAACATTCTTTCATGAAGATTGATCATGAAATCTTTTCTATGGTCATTCTCTCTCTTCCACTCATTCAAGAAGTGCATTTTTTCAGTTTCTGGCGAGAGAATGTGCACTGTAATGGTTAACTGCTTAGGTATAAAAAGTAGAAGTAAAACAAAGATCAGGAATTGATAAAATTAACTTACTCCATCCATAAAAGACACCAAAGGGAAAGAAATACAAACATTAAGCGACCAGACCATAATGGAAACCTAAACAAAGGAAGGCCATATGGACAGTTACTTTCCCACAAATTGGCCATATGACCATCCAAAATTAAAAGACACAAGTGATACACACAGTAAGCAACAAACAACAACATAAATAAATCGCCACAGAAGAGCCGCCTTGGAACGGTCAGTGGAAGATTTCCACTGGGGGGCTTAAATCGATTTTACGTGGCCACAATCCTCGCCCTTACTTCCGTCGCGATTTAGACAAATAATTTGTTCAGTCCGCATGAAGGCCTCCTAACTCATCAGTGCAACATCTCCGTGAACACAGAAATCAAAGAAGCAGAGAGGTGAGACAACGGTGAGGACTCGACAGCAAGAAACCACTGAAATGCTGGAGCAAAAGAAAACCAACAGTTAGACTCCGATGAGCCCGACCAGAGACAGAGCATCAGGCACCAACCAACATTATCTCTTTAATTTTCAATAAGCCTTTACGTTGGAGCCGTCATAGAATCTGAGGCCTGACCCACCGGCGTGCAATTAAAGAGGGAAGCAAAGTTGCCAACCGTGATTGGGTTAACTACCATGCATGCAGTTTGTCGTATAATATCCATGTTGTACCCAATCTTTTTATATCGAAGAATGATTTTACGAAATTGGGTGCTGAAGTCATTGCGGTTATATATTTTTCTGAATTTATATACTTAGTCACCATAAAATTCGGGTTCCGATAGACCTTGTTGCAGAAGAGATTTAAGTCCAATATTGAATTTTGAAATTAAATCAGAATGGCGTCTATAAAATTTTGAAAAGGCTTTGCGTAGTTTATGGTACCGATAACCCTGATTAAGAAGTTTAGCCGTTAATAATTTATTACGAGTGTTGAAGTCAGTTACATGACTACACACTCTAGCAAATCGAATTAATTGCGAAATATAAACGCCATAGGATGGCGCACGAGGAACATCACCATCCAAAAAAGGAAAATTTACAATCTCAAAATCAAAGTCATCGCGTTTATCATAAATTTTGCACGAAACAAATCCATCTACAATAGATAGATGTAAATCCAAAAACGGGGCCTCGGTATCAGAAGAATTTGCTTTATTTAACTGAAGTTCTAGGGGGTAAATCTGACTGATCAAACCATCAAAATAGGTATTATCAATATTTAATAAATCATCTAAATATCTAGAAGTAGAGCTAAAAGCTTCAATAATTTCAGATTGGTTATCAATGGAAAGCGACAAAATGAAGTCTCTTTCATAACAATACAAGAACAGATCAGCCACAAGAGGTGCGCAATTAGTACCCATCGGAATACCCACAATTTGTCTAAATAACTTAGTACCGAATCTAATATAAATATTGTCAAGTAGAAAGGTGAGGGCATCACACACTTTCTAACATGACCAAAGTGTATAATTCTTATGCTCTTTAGAAGTGAAAAATGCATTTCTGACATTACATGCAAGATAGAGAGAATCTTCTCTGTGAAAAGCCCATTCAATTAAATCATTAAGTTTTTCTTTTATAAGATGAGGAAGTGTAGTGTAAAGAGTGGAAAAATCGTAGGTAGACAGACTAGAAGCACGAAACTGTCTAGATTTCAATTTATTTAAAACCTCATTCGAATTTTTTATAGACCAAAATAGATTTCTTCCTGATCTTTCAAAGACTTTATCACAATATTTAATTACATGCGTTTTAATAGCAGTAAGACAGGAAGTTAATAATTTAGAAAGTTCAGTGGTAGTGCAAGAACTAGAATTTGCAATAAACCGTGCTTTGTAAGGTTTTTTATGAAGTTTTGGTAACCAGTATAGCGTAGGAAGCTTGTCTTGGCCTTCGTTAACACACACAGCAAACTTGGTGGCTGAAAGACAAACATGTTTATCTACTATAGCTCTCTCTTCAGCCAAAGGCTGAAGTTCATAGGCCTTAGTACCACCAAGCTCCTGCTTAAGCGTGTTAACATAGTGGAGCCGTCACACAACGACGACGTTGTTAGCGGCCTTGTCTGCAGGGGCCAAAACAAACTTCTTATGAAATTCTTGAATACCTAGTTTAAGATGACGTAAAGACGTCTTGGGCTTAGGAGGTAATAAGTTAGTATTTTGAGAATAGGAAGAAATGCGTTTATTCACTAGTCTTAAAATGCTAAGTTTCCAGTCCTTTAGGGCTTTATACTCAACATACTCTCGCTTACACCATCGATTACCGAATTCATTCAAGGAAGCAGCGATTTCATCTCTACATTTACTGAAATCAATTTTAGAAGGAAACCGATATTTCGGTCCTTTAGAAATTATATTCCTTATCCTAGAATCAGGAATAATTTTCAAATTGCCAGTAATTACATGACCAGCAGCAGGATAGCAATACTTTGAGGTTTTGCAATCACATGAATCAGGAGTATTAGTATCAATATCAAGATCTGAAACAAGTTTATTGAAATTAAAAATGATAGATCTAACAGGTTTGTTATATTTATAGCAAATTATAGGTGTTTCAGTATTTTGAAAATAAGCAGGAATGGAAGAAAGCACCGATCTCTCACGGAAGATACTGGGCAAATCTATAAAATCCATACCCTTATTAATGAAGGATATTTTGAAGAAATAACGTTTATGATTAATTTCAGAATCAATGTAAGGACGGAGAGTATGCTGAGTATAGCCTCTAGTTAAGAGAGCCGCATCATATAACTGATGAGAACTATCGTAGAATTTATTCGCCTCGGTGTCCAGAAGACGTAAAACAGAAACGGATAATGAACTTAAAAATGAAAGCATAGTGTGGCGTCCATGATTTAATAATATAATTGACAGTCACTTCAGTCTAGTATTGTTTCGTTTAAACGCACGTGATTTACGTTTAAAGATACCATTTTTCCTGGTGCCGTGAGATCTAGTTCTGCGTTTTCGACATTCCAGGAGTGAGAAAATATCAAAGTCCGGCATTCTGGAAATATTACCCTCATGATAAATGTTGTCATTAAATCCCAGTGGAAAAGGGGTCTGTAAAAATTTAATCCATTTCAGTTCAGCTTCATGTCTTTTGATTATTTTGAATCTAGATGTAGAATTTGCATCGTAATAAAGCCTTCCCAGGAAATGCGTGGACAGGTAGACTGACCAGCTTGAATATGACCTAAATAGTGTTCACTGGGCCGTTAAACTCCAATACAAGCCAACAAACAAAATCTCTTTGATAACTCCCTCACTATAGATATACCAGATTGTTGAGCTGGGCATTGAACATGTGCCATATTTTTTCTGATGTTCAACATAGCATAGCACCCTTGGTGTGTCTAGAACGTCTGGGAATGATTCTCGACAGTATGATTATGCAGGTCTGCTTACCTTCAGATAAGGTGCATAGGATCATTGAAATTTGTGAGACCTATTGAGACAATCTTCTTGCTGCTTCAGCTTTTAGGTCACTTTAATTTTTCCTCCAGTGATCTTTAAAGGAAGGTCAGTGTTAGTCAAGATTTGTTGCATAGAATCACACCGAATCGGCATTGTAAAAAATAATTTCGCAAATGTGGCAAAATCCTTAAAGAATGGTATGGTCTGTCCATATTTTGTTATTCAGCTGTATCTTTGGCGGTTTTGCAGCAGTATTCGGTTCACAGTGTCTTATTCAAAATGGCCAGAACAACTTCTTCCAGTATCTGACGGTGATCTGTTGGTGGCCGTTCGCGAGTTTTATTCTATAGGTGCTGCTGCCGTCATCTGAGGGAAATGCTGGGCCAAAAAACGTATCCAGTTGATTTGTGACAATTCAGTTGTGTTTATAATACGGAAAGGACGGGCAAGACAATTTGTATGGTTGCTCCTCAAGCTGATCTACACCCATAAATGAGCCCCAACTCAGAGAAGCTATCATGGGACGAGATAATCTAAACGTTACAATGACGTCTTTATGACAATGAAAAAAGTGCTGTTCATTGAAAAGAACATATGAATCATCTCTATGGGCCTTCAAGATGTTTCTGTCAAAGATCAGAAGTTTCAGCAAAGACCTTTCTTCTGTTTATTGTCCATGCTTTAAGAATTTGTGGCTCAAACATTCTACAATTAAGATGGATATATGTATTTCTGGCGTACATTTCATGTATCTAATGGCATATATACCATGGCTATTACATACATACTTCAAAGTGGCAGTTCCTGTGTTTGTATTTATATCCTACTGACTTCAAGGACAGACCAAACATCCCAGACATATAATTACTAGGGCTATTCTGAGATAGATATGTGTACTTCTAAAATCGGAATATACTGACTGTATGTGGTACCGCTTCTTTGGATTCTAAGATGTTGGGAATTTACCACTGAGCAGAAATCCTTTGATCCTCACAGTACTTTGTGTCTGAGTGACGTTAACTTTTTCTGATGTTCGTGCTGCTTATTTCTAAAGTCATCCAAAACAGATCCATTCAGACAAGAAATAATCTTTTTAACCCTAGTCCTGCTGAATATTTAGATAAGCCACACCCACTACTGATTATCAACCAATCAGATTATGTAATGCCCATTATTGCAACTAATTTGTGAATAGGATGACAAACAATGAGGGTCCTGATCGGATGGCTTCTGACACTGATCTGGATCTGCATTGTTTGAAAGATAAGACATATCCGGGCTCAGCAGGAAGAGGTTTGAGCTAGAGACCAGTTTGGATTTATGTCCTTACACTTTCTTAAAAACTACACTCAACGCACTTACAGATTTGTGTTGAGGAACTTACCATAGAAACCATTATTCTTAACGGAGTTGGGTGATCCTCTAATTAGAACTTTTAAAAGAGTTACTTTAAATAACAGGACCAGACATTACCAATTGTTCTGGTCATTCATTTCCAATTGGTGCTGCAAGCTTGGCCTGAACAGCACGCTTAGATCAATTATTAAAAACAGTGGCGAGATGGTCACCAGACGTTACAGACTGTATATTCATGTGTATCGGCCCAAGCCCATCGGGGCTTGAAGAAATATATGGGCTGCATGATGCTTCCACACAGAGCTGAAACCGACCCGCACACGAGTACTGGTAAACCGCTAAAGAGGTTCTAAGCCTGCCTAGGCAAAGCGGTGCGAGTCGGCCCGTCCATGCTTATAAACCCTATTGGTTTCATCAGGCGGCAGGGCTTGAGATGTCATTTCATCTCAATGTCGGGTAAAAGTTCCACAAAATTGGAAGCAACGTCTCCAAAATGACCTTTACAGTGTTTACGGGGACGTTAAACCTCAAATCAAACAAACAAGACAAAGCATCAAGACGTGTGTTTAAACATGCACAAACAGCTTTGTTTAATGCTTGTCCTGTTGAATAAATTCATTTTGCCACGCCAATTGCTATCAAATCAATAGATCTTATGCATTTGTTCAAGTCATTTATTGTCTAGGAAACAATGTAGGTCCTGATGAGTTTTGCCATCTGATCTGGATCTGCAATGTTTGCAAAAGTATGGGTTTTAAATGATTGCAGGACATGCTAGTTAAGAGCTGTGGCCCTGCAATTCGACCTTTACTCAAGCTGAATGCAATGCAGCCTTTTATTTGTAATCATCAGTTTCAATTTTAAGCCTAGGTGGTCTTGTCAAATATATCAGTGCAATTTATTGCAATAATGACAACAGACATGTGCTTTCTAAATTGCCTTATCAACACAATTACCCTGAGCTAACATTTGTTTTACTTGATATGTATTTATTGTTCTAATTACATTCTGCCTAAATCTGCTATGACATTTAACAACAGTGTTGAAATATTAGCAGACTGTTTAACATTTTTGTGATCATTTAGAGGCTGATGATGGTTATTTATTTATTTTTTTTTACCTATTTACCTTACTCCTTGGGGAACCACTCAGCTGTGAACACAATTCACATCTGACTTGTTTTTGGGGAAACAGTTACTTTCTTATTGAAATTAACCTGTTTTCTCCCCAAGTCGCCAGTAATTTACAATGATATTTGCATTCTTCATCCTTGGTCAAACATTGCGGATGACCGTATAGTAATAAGCATGGCAGTATACTATCAGAAATACTGCTTGTCTGAATTACACTCCGCGCGCCATGCGGAACTGCGACATCTCTGCCGTCGGGCAGAACTGCTCCGCGCGCCATGCGGAACTGCGACATCTCTGCTGCTCCACGCGCCATGTGGAATTGCGACATCTCTGCCGTCGGGCAGAACTGCTCCGCGCGCCATGCGGAACTGCAACATCTCTGCTGCTCCACGCGCCATGTGGAATTGCGACATCTCTGCCGTCGGGCAGAACTGCGAATGCGACAGCGTGCATCTAAGCAGGATAGTGTAGTGCTCATAATGTGCAGCATTGATTTTCCTAGTCAGCAGTTTTGTCCAGGTTCATCAAATACTAGCTTCTTTCGCCAGGTTTAGACCATCCTTCGTCCAAGCGATCTGCGCGCCATGCAGGTTCCGGCTTGGTCCCGCGTGATAAGCTAGTATATTTGTTGCACTGGGCTGGTTCTCCTGATGACAAATATATTTATTATATGTATATAAATAAAGATGTAGTATTACGTGGACTTGCTCGTTTTCATTATAGTAGCTCAAAATAAATGATAATTTATTTAAGGAATAAATATGGTTTATTTTGAGTGTTTTACATTTACATACTGTCAGCATTTTGCTCTGTGCTCCCAGCCTTTAGCATATTTTCCTGTTTTTTATTTATTTATTTACTTATTTTTTTTTCTTGGTTCCAAACAGAGATTGTTGGTACTTCATTGCGAAAATACATCTACACAAAGCAATTGAATTTTTAACCACCAAAAATTGAACATTTTCCGTTATTTTAATACTTCTGCAAAAAACACAGGTTGTGCTACTCGTGAGAACCGACCCGGCGAGGCGGTTCTGAAGAGTACCCACAATCTATATTGTGTGCAGAAATAAGAAGAATAATATATATCACCTTTAATTCCAATTTTACTGTTTAAAAGTTGGGTTTAGCTGGGTCAAATGTGTGTAGGTGTGTTTTCGAGATGTGGTAGAAACACCATAAACACCCATTACACGGCGGTTCTGATGAGCACCCACAAGCAAGTAAATAGACGTAACTTGTCAAACACATATTCCAGGGTAAATGATTACCCTCTTGGTTCCCTTCTCCATATTCCTCAGAATACCCCGAGTGTTTAATATCTCTAAACTGTCAGGCATTAAGGTGTTATTCAATCCAAAATATGTTGTTATTGTGTGTGTTTATCCGAAGAAATCACTTCTGATAAGAGAGACCAGCCAGTGCTTCAGCTGAAGTGCACGACCCGCCGGATGCTTTTAGCTTTATGAGTGTTACCATATATGGGTATGGCGGCCATTTTGGTCATGTGACCTGGACTTAAAACGGTTCCCCCAATAAATGCGCCTTATCGTAAGGAGCAACAATATATCTTATATTTTAGTACTGTATTCTGAATCGTTTGCAGGATAAAATGCATTCTCACTTTTCCAAAACAAAAACATATGTGTCAAAGTTTGACCTAGGCACAAAGAAGGTCAAGGTCAACTCAGGGTCACCATTTTAGCAATTTATAATGGGCCTACGTCCTAGATGCTATTTATCAAGTTTCGTGGAAATCTGCCCAGTGGTTCTGGGGAAGACTATTTTTGAAGGGTTTTTACCATATATGGCCTGGCGGCCATTGTGGTCATGTGACCTGGAACTCATGAGCAAATTTTGGTTTCCCCCATCCCATAGAGGCTCCATATGAAATTTGACTTCAATCGGCCCAACGGTTTCCGAGGAGAAGCAGTTCGAAAATTTTCACATTTTTTGCCTCGGCGAGGCTATACTAAATGGAATGTTATATTTCCACGTTCATTGGTTATATCTCATTATGTCTCCCCCGAAAAAATTTTTTTCGGAGAGACATATTGTTTTTCCCCCGGGCGTCTGTCTGTCCGTCTGTCTGTCTGTCCGTCTGTCCGTCTGTCCGTCTGTCACACTTTCGTGTCCGCTCTGTAACTTGAAAACCGTTAGAGCTATCCTCACGAAACTTCGTATAAATATTAATCAGCATTAGACGACGTGCAGTGCGCAAGAACCATAACTCTCGCATTTATACTTTTTGAATTATCTCCCTTGGAAGTTTGTTGGTATGTATATATGTATGGGCAAATCGTGTCCGGTCAATAACTTTCTTATTTTTTGATGGATTTTAAAATTACTCGGCAGAAATATTAACAACCATAAGACGATGTGTGGTGCGCATGAGGCAGGTCGGTACCTCAAAGGTCAAGGTCATACTTAGAGGTCAAAGGTCAAAAAAGGGGCCTTTTTTCGTATTTGGTCAATAACTTTCTTATTTTGAGATGGATTTTAAAATTACTTGGCATAAATTATTAACAACCGTAAGACGATGTGTGGTGCGCATGAGGCTGGTCGGTACCTCAAAGGTCAAGGTCATACTTAGAGGTCAAAGGTCAAAAAAGGGGCCTTTTTTTCGTATTTGGTCAATAACTTTCTTATTTTGAGATGGATTTTAAAATTACTTGGCATAATTATTAACAACCATAAGACGATGTATGGTGCGCATGAGGCAGGTCGGTTCCTCAAAGGTCAAGGTCATACTTAGAGGTCAAAGGTCAAAAAAGGGGCCTTTTTTTCGTATTTGGTCAATAACTTTCTAATTTTGAGATGGATTTTAAAATTACTTGGCATAATTATTTACAATCATGAAACAATGTGTGGTGCACATGAGGCAGGTCGGTACCTCAAAGGTCAAGGTCATACTTAGAGGTCAAAGGTCAAAAAGTTGGCCTTTTTTTCGTATTTGGTCAATAACTTTCTTATTTTGAGATGGATTTTGAAATCACATGGCAGAAATGTGAACCAATATAAGGCGATGTGTTGCGGGCATGACCCATGTTGGTACCTCAAAGGTGAAGGTCATACTTAGAGGTCAAAGGTAAAAAAAGGGGCCTTTTTTCGGGTTTTGTCAATAACTTGCCTATTTTTAAATAGAATTTGAAGTTACTTGGCAAACATGTTAACTATCATGGGACGATGTGTTGCATGCATGATTCAGTTTGGTACCTAAAATGTCAAGGTCATACATAGAGGTCAAAGGTAAAAAAGGGGCCTTTTTCGTGTTTGGTCAATAACTTTCTTATATTTAGATGGATTTTGAAATTGCTAGGCAGAAATGTTAACCGCCATGAGATGATGTGTTGCACGCATGACCCAGTTTAATACCTGAAAGGTCAAGGTCATACATAGAGGTTAAAGGTAAAAAAAGGGCCTTTTTTGTGTTCTGTCAATAACTTTCTTATTATGCCCCAAACTTGGAAAAAGTTTGAGGGGCATATTGGTTCTGGTTCGTTCGTCCGTTCGTCCATCCATTACGCTTTTGATGCATAGCATAACTAAAGAACCGTGTATGCTAGGGTTTTGAAATTTCATATATGGATTCCTCATGGAAAATTAGCTGACGCGTATTTTTTTTCTCGTCAGGATTATGCCCCCTTCAAGAGTTATTGCCCTTTGAATTTTTTATTTTTAATAAAATCTTGTCAGCAAGATATCTCAAAAACTATTGCAGCTAGAGCCTTGAAAGTTGGTGATTATATTGATGGTGATGAGTAGATGAACTGATTAACTTTTGACAAAATTCCGAAAAATACTTTGTGAGTTATGGCCCTTTGTCATTTTGGTAATTTGTGCCCATTGTAATGTATGCTAAAAGTGATGCATAGCATAACTTTAGAACCATGTATGCTAGGGTTTTGAAATTTCATATATGGATTCCTCATGGAAAATTAGCTGACGCGTATTTTTTTTCTCGTCCGGAATATGCCCCTTTCAAGAGTTATTGCCCTTTGAAATTTTTTTAATAAAATCTTGTCAGCAAGATATCTCAAAAACTATTGGAGCTAGAGCCTTGAAAGTTGGTGAATAGATTGTTGGTGATGAGTAGACGAACTGATTAACTTATGACAAAATTCCGAAAAATACTTTGTGAGTTATGGCCCTTTGTCATTTTGGTAATTTGTGCCCATTGTAATGTATGCTAAAAGTGATGCATAGCATAACTTTAGAACGGTGTATGCTATAATTTTGAAATTTCATATATGCATTTCTGATGGAAAATAAGCTGACACGTATTTTTTTTCTTGTCAGGATTATGCCCCTTTCAAGAGTTATTGCCCTTTGAATTTTTTTTAATAAAATCTTGTCAGCAAGATATCTCAAAAACTATTGGAGCTAGAGGCTTGAAAGTTGGTGAATATATTGGTGGTGATGAGTAGATGAACTGATTAACTTTTGACAAAGTTCCAAAAAATACTTTGTGAGTTATGGCCCTTTGTCATTTTGGTAATTTGTGCCCATTGTAATGTATGATAAAAGTGATGCATAGCATAACTTTAGAACCGTGTATGCTAGGGTTTTGAAATTTCATATATGGGTTCCTCATGAAAAATTAGCTGACGCGTATTTTTTTTCTCGTCCGGATTATGCCCCATTCAAGAGTTATTGCCCTTTGAAATTTTTTTAATAAAATCTTGTCAGCAAAATATCTCAAAAACTATTGGAGCTAGAGCCTTGAAATTTGTTGAGTATATTGGTGGTGATGAGTATATGAACTGATTAACTTATGACAAAATTCCGAAAAATACTTTGCGAGTTATGGCCCTTTGTCATTTTGGTAATTTGTGCCCATTGAAATGAATCCTAAAAGTGATGCATAGCATAACTTTAGAACTGTGTATGCTATGGTTTTGAAATTTCATATATGCATTCCTAATGGAAAATAAGCTGACACATATTTTTTTCTCATCCAGATTATGCCCCTTTCAAGAGTTATTGCCCTTTGAATTTTTTTTAATAAAATCTTGTCAGCAAGATATCTCAAAAACTGTTGGAGCTAGAGGCTTGAAAGTTGGACCATGAGTCATGTGCAAGACCAAGGTCCATACCTCCAATGTCAAGGTCATACCTAGAGGTCAAAGGTAAAAAAAAGGACAGTCAATAACTTCCTTATTCTTTGATGGATTATGAAATTACTTAGCAGAAATGTTAACCATCATGAGACGATGTGTTGTACTGCAAAGGTCAAGGCCATACTTAGATGTCAAAGGTAAAAAAGTGCTTTTTTTGTTTACGGCCAATAACTTTTTTATTTTTCTATGAACATTTTTAAAGTTACTATGCAGAAATGTTCATCTTCATTAGATGATGTGTTGCACACAAGACCCAGCTCAATACCTCCAATGTCAAGGTTATACTTAGCAGTCAAAAACGGGGGAGACATCTGTGTTTTTGTAGAAAAACAAATTCTAGTTGATATTTATCAGTATGCCAAAAATTGTTTAAATATTCCAAGCGGTTAAGTCACTATCACCAATTTTCACAGAATGACAGAATGACACGGTGATTTCAGGGCACTCTTAGAAAATCAACCGACTTCAGTCGGTCGCTATTTCTGCGGGTCGTGCAATACCGCCATTAATTTATGAACGAATTAAAGAATTAAAATAAAGAATATGGGTCAAACATACGAGCTAAGACGATTTTGATTGGTCCGTTCTCTTTCGCATGCACGCGTTTTATCTTCACTTATCCAATTGAGTTTACCTAACGCGTTTTGAATAATCAGTTTCATTTGCTGATATTAAACGCGTTGTAATCGCGTATGAACGCAATGAACCACGTATTGAAACGCGAAATTTTACACGCAGGCAATGCGCGTGTGTCATGCGGTCAAAAAGGGGAAAATGGTCAAGTTCTCCTCGGGCGTATCTGTAAAGGCCCACAAACCCGACTGCCGTGTCATCGTCCAGACAGCTGTCAGAGTGGAGATGCCAGAGGGCAAGAACAATATTACCTTCCAGAACCATCACAAGCAGCGCCCTGTCCATTACATCTATGCCGACTTTGAGGCTCTTACTACCAAGGTTGAGGGACCTGAGTCCGACCCCACATAGAATAACACTCAAGGGACAAAACAACATGGGGGTGCGAGTTATTGCTACATTGTGGGGCGGTGTGATGGTCTTCAGGCAGAGCTGCCTGCCAAATAACCAACGCAGCAAAAAATTTCCTTAAAGCACAACAGTAAAAAGGGGCGCAAAATCAACATTAAAGGTATTCATTCAAAATATTTGGTGGCATTGAAAAGGGCCATTTTGAACATAGAACCTTCAGAGGTTCGGTCATTTTTGAGCCGGTCAGTTAACCTATCCTATTTCAGGATCAATCTCCACGAAAGAATGTTTATCACATTATTTAAATCACTGAGAACAAAAGGCAAACTGCTTCATGAAGGTGAAGTCTGAAAACCAGATGAAGCTATCTTTTATTGCACTTTTAAGTCTGCAATATTTAAAAAAATGAAAACAAATTCAAAGTACCACATTAATATTCATGAAGTATACTATGACATCAAAGTTTAAAAGTTTTAACAATCAAAACATCTGGTGTTTTATAATAATCAGAAATTACTTAACCACCCATTATAATAACACATCCGTGTGATATAGTGCACTTTTCAAACCTCGAAAAAGGTAATTTTTCTGATGAAAATTTGTAATATTTTCTTTATTTATACTCCAAACATAGGTCTTGGGTGCTCGTTAGAACCGCCTCATTGAGGCGGTTCTAACAAGTACCCACAACTTATGTCTTGGAGCAGAAATAAGGAAAATAATGTCTACCCCCGTACACCCCAGTTTTCTCTATATAAAGTGGGGTTTAGGGGGTCTTTATTTCACGGACTTGTTCACGTGATGAGTCTGTATTCATGAAATTGATCTCAGTCGAAATTCTAAAACAATTTCCACTTTTCTATAAATCGATATGTAAATGATTTATTGAAATAATTTATATTTCATATTTAAAACATGATTGTATGTAAATCAAATGACACACAGTGGTAGGTTGTGTATTTTGAAGACATTCAAAAAGCATTTTATTTTTTTTAACTATTTTAACTATTAAAGAAATTGAAGATAATTTGGTAGTTTTGAACAGTTTAAAATTTCAGTCAAAACTTTAACGTTATAATTCAGAAATTAAATTTAAAATTTATGTCCTTAGTTGTAAATAAAATTCATAACCATTATTGGGCATATGCAAAATGCATAACAAAATTATAGAAGTTGAAAATGTGTCAGTTTTAAACTTCATTAGAAAAAGTAAAATCCTATATGATATGTTACAAAATATTGCATTGTAGATCTAAATAACAAAAATTCTAGGTAGATTACTCGTAGGTATCAAATATAAATGAGCATAACTTTGGAACAAAAGTTTTTTTTCATGCAGTTTATAGACAAATGGTCCTTTTTTATGTCTTCTTTCAGTATACTAATACTAAAATATGTAAATGTTCTTGATCATGACTTGAACAAGTCCATGAAATAAAGACCGCTAAACCCCACTTTATATACAGTAAACTGGGGTTCACGGGGTTAAATAACAGTTTTCTTATTTCTGCTCCACGGCTGTGGTTGTGGGTACTCGTTAGAACCTCCTCAAGGAGGCGGTTCTAATGAACACCCACGACCTATGTTTGGTGTATAAATAAGAAATTATCACAAATTTTCATCATAAATTACCTTTTTTTTAGTTATGAAATAGTGTATTATACCACACGGATGTGTTATCGTAATGTAAATGACCTTTAAGAATTTATTTGTCGTGTGATTCTTGATCAAATCCCCCCACCCTCTTCTCCTTGTATATTCACTATATCAGTTTATAATTTGATTTCTAAAAATAGTGCATCATTACAAACACACAAACGTGCGACATAGTGCATTTTTCACATCTCCAAAATGGCTACAAATCTGATGAAAAACCGTGATATTTTTCTTATAAATGCTCAAAACATAGGTTGTGCGTGCTCGTTAGAACCGCCTCAATCAGGCGGTTCTAACGATTACTCACAGACTATGTCTCGGAACAGAAATAAGAAAAATAATGTTTACCCCCTTAAACCCCAGTTTTCTCTATATAAAGTGGGGTTTAGGGGGTTTTCATTTCACGGACTTGTTCACGTGATGTTAAGCTATTTATGACACTTTGATGGAGTGGACTTATTTTGCCCTATTATGAATCTGTTTACCCTTTTTGTACCAAATGGAATTTTCCACCTTATAATTTCAAAATTTAGGGGCGCCATGTTGTGTTTTCTTCAAATTTAGGGGTGTCAGGTTTTGGTTTCTTCAAAATGGATTTGGAAAATGGCTAAACTTTTAGCAAACAGTTGAGGCGCTGATTAGACGCCGCGTTCTGTGGAGTCTGATCTGGACCTGCACTGTTTGCCAGGGTACCCGTTTTGGGGTTTCTGGTGCTAAATGGGTTAAATGGCAAAACAAATTGTGATACCTACCAGCTGAGGCCATGTTAAATCAGGATTATCTTTCTTCAACGGCTCGAGATTCTTTCTCAATATACAGCAGGCATCCTGCAGGAAAAACAAAATATTAATAAGCACTATTAAAGGCATTTATTCTTGATTATTTAGGACTATCATTTCATTACATATTATTATATAGCCCTCACTCCTGACTGAAGACAAGTCCTCTGTCTTTAGCAGGTAAGAGGCCTCCTTGGGGAAAATTAAATACTTTACTACCTGTTTACTAAGGTGTACCTTATTAATGTTCCCCTTAAGGGCCTCAGTCAGTGGGGTTCAACAAGAGCGTCTAATCACCCATTTAAAGACCGCATTTGATCTGCTATATCAGTATATCAAAAGGGGCAATAAAACATTTATGAACACACCATGTGTCCTACTATTACAAGAATAAGGCGGTTCTAAAGAGCACCCACAAACTTTGTTTTGGAACAGAAATAAGAAAAATAATGTATACCCCATAAACCCCAGTCTTCTCTATATGAAGTGGGGTATAGAGGAGTCTTCATTTCACGGACTTGTTCACGTGATGGGTTAGTTCAAACTCCCTCTTGAGTCTCCAGAAATGTTTTCTCATAGCTCCCAATATCCAACTTTTTACCCTTATCTTGCTGAATATTCATTAATGCCACGCCCATTTCTGTCAATTAACAAATCAAATTACATGATGTAATTTATTGCTACACAATAATAAAATGAATGCCAAACAGTGTAGATCTGGATTTACACTGTTTGCAAAGATAGGGGTTGTCGTGGATAGCAAGATAAGGGTTAATGGTAATTTATGGCGGTAAGGCTTATTTATTATAATGTTTATTTATTTCAAGAGGTATGCTGTGTGCTCTCATTAGGATCAATCTACCTTATTTCTTAGAATATTGAAAAGAATCCTCATAATGTCAACTGAATTGGAGGCTATGCATTACGAAAACATGCCTATACAAATACATTGTGACTTTCATCGCCGAAAAAATAAAAATTTTAAGATGAAAAATTGTGACATTTTTCTTATTTCTGCTCCAAATATAGATTGTGGGCACTCGTTAGAACCGCCTAATCGAGGCGGTTCTAACGAGTACCCACAATCTATATTTTAGAGCAGAAATAAGAAAAATAAGGTATATCCCCAGAAACTCTAGTTTTACTATATAAATGTGGGGTTCAAGGAGGTGAAAATTATATAGGCGTGTTTTCGTGATGTTAGAATATTGAAAAGAATCCTCATAATGTCAAATGAATTGGAGGCTATGATTAATGGCTAAGCCCGGCCTTCATCACGATAGCAAGTCCGTGAGACGATGATCCGCCTAAACCCCACTTTATATAGAGAAAAGTGGGGTTTACGGAGAATATATTATGTGCTTTATTTTTGCTCAAAAATATAGATTATGGGTACTCGTTAGAACCGCCTCTATTGAAAGCAGAAATAGTTAAGATGTTATCATTCACCTAATGTTTATCATTTTCTGACACCATGTTTGGACGCCATTATTTCTTACGGACATGTTTTCCTAATGTCGAACAAACCTTCATTGTTCAAATGATGTTTGAGTCATTACCTCTAATTCGGCTGAACACGACAGCCCCTACTTCTGCAAACAGTGTAGATCCAGATCAGATTGCCTTTCGATCAGGACCTACACTGTCTGTTATGCAGTTTATGAAATAAATACATTCATTGTACTAAGTAGTTTGACTGGTGGGTACTAAAAAATGAATGCGGTCAAATTAATTTAATTTAATTCAGAATAAGGGTTAAAGTATAACTGCACCTTCAAATGAGTAAACATATATAAAGTTCATTATGACGCAGTTTTTGATATATAGAGGTTATTATATGGTAAAGGTGTGCCTCTAAGTCATATTGGTACCGGTATGTCATATTGGCCCGAGGGCTTTAGCCCGAGGGCCAATATGACTTTCGGTGCCAATATGACTTATAGGCACACCGTCACCATACCATAACCTCTTTATTACATCATTTATATAGCATAGTTATATTGCACCGTGAAGGAATGAAGGCAAAGAGAATATTTACTTTTTAAAGGTTGATGTCGGGAACGTTTCATCGAGTGTATTAAGGATATATTTACGGTATCCGCCGAAAAAAAAAACAAAATAAATTCCTTTTCAATTATGTAACTGATTAGAAGGCCTACACTAACCATGCTCACTCTAATACAGTAACACATTAGTGCGCAGCAAATTACGTCACAAGTGACGTCGCAACTGTAAGTGTCAAAACAAAAACAAATCGCCATTTTAAATACAGAATTTCTGCAGTTCAAAGAATGCTTTTTAAGGTATTTTACAGAATGTTTGGTGCTTATTTGAAAAGGAGAAGTAAAACAAAGATCAGGAATCGATACAATTAACTTACTCCACCCATCAAAGACACCAAAAGGGAAAGAAATACAAACATTAAGCGACCAGACCATAATGGACACCTAAACAAAGGAAAGCCATAAGGACAGTTACTTTCCCACAAAATGGCCATATTGCCATCCAAAATTAAAAGACACAAATGATACACACAGTAAGTAACAAACAACAACATGAATAAATCGCCACAGAAGAACCGCCTTGGAACGGTCAGTGGAAAGATTTCCACTGGGGGGGCTTAAATCGATTTTACGTGGCCACAATCCTCGCCCTTACTTCCGCCGCGATTTAGACAAATAATTTGTTCAGTCCGCATGAAGGCCTCCTAACTCATCAGTGCAACATCTCCGTGAACACAAAAATCAAGGAACCACAGAGGTGAGACAACGGCGAGGACTCGACAGCAAGAAACCACTGAAATGCTGGAGCAAAAGAAAACCAACAGTTAGACTCCGATGGGCCCGACCAGAGACAGAGCATCAGGCACCAACCAACATTACCTTGAATTAGATCTCTCTAATTCTCAATAAGCCTTTACGTTGGTACCGTCATAGAATCTGAGGCCTGACCCACCGGCGTGCAATTAAAGAGGTAAGCAAAGTTGCCCACCGTGATTGGGTCACTACCATGCATGCAGTCTGTCGTATAATATCCATGTTGTACCCAATCTTTTTATATCGAAGAATGATTTTACGAAATTGGGTGCTAAAGTCAGTGCGGTTATATATTTTTCTGAATTTATATACTAAGTCACCATAAAATTCGGGTTCCGATAGATCTTGTTGCAGAAGAGATTTAAGTCCAATATTGAATTTTGAAATTAAATCAGAATGGCGTCTATAAAATTTTGAAAAGGCTTTGCGTAGTTTATGGTACCGATAACCCTGATTAAGAAGTTTAGCCGTTAATAATTTATTACGAGTGTTGAAATCAGTTACATGACTACACACTCTAGCAAATCGAATTAATTGCGAAATATAAACGCCATAGGATGGCGCACGAGGAACATCACCATCCAGAAAAGGAAAATTTACAATCTCAAAATCAAAGTCATCGCGTTTATCATAAATTTTGCATGAAACAAACCCATCTACAATAGATAGATGTAAATCCAAAAACGGGGCCTCGGTATCAGAAGAATTTGCTTTATTTAACTGAAGTTCTGGGGAGGGGGGGGGGGTAAATCTGACTGATCAAACCATCGAAATAGGTATTATCAATATTTAATAAATCATCTAAATATCTAGAAGTGGAGCTAAAAGCTTCAATAATTTCAGATTGGTTATCAATGGAAAGCGACAACATGAAGTCTCTTTCATAACAATACAAGAATAGATCAGCCACAAGAGGTGCGCAATTCGTACCCATCGGAATGTCCACAATTTGTCTAAATAACTTAGTACCGAATCTAATATAAATATTGTCAAGTAGAAAGGTGAGGACATCACACACTTTCTGACATGACCAAAGTGTATAATTCTTATGCTCTTAAGAAGTGAAAAATGCATTTCTGACATTACACGCAAGATAGAGAGAATCTTCTCTGTGAACAGCCCTTTCAATTAAATCATTAAGCTTTTCTTTTATAAGATTATGAGGAAGTTTAGTGTAAAGAGTGGAAAAAACGTAAGTAGACAGACTTGAAGCACGAAAATGTCTGGATTTCAATTTCTTTAAAACCTCATTCGATTTTTTTTATGGACCAAAACAGATTTCTTCCTGATCTTTCAAAGACTTTATCACAATATTTAATCACATGCGTTTTAATAGCAAGAAGACAGGCAGTTAATAATTTAGAAAGTTCAGTGGTAGTGCAAGAGCCAGAATTTGCAATAAACCGTGCTTTGTAAGGTTTTTTTATGAAGTTTTCGTAACCAGTATAGCGTAGGAAGCTTGTCTTGGCCTTCGTTAACACACACAGCAAACTTGGTGGCTGAATGACAAATATGTTTATCTACTATAACTCTCTCTTCAGCTAAAGGCTGCAGTTCATAGGCCTTAGAGAGATAATGTTGGTTGGTGCCTGATGCTCTGTCTCTGGTCGGGCTCATCGGAGTCTAACTGTTGGTTTTCTTTTGCTCCAGCATTTCAGTGGTTTCTTGCTGTCGAGTCCTCACCGTTGTCTCACCTCTGTGGTTCTTTGATTTTTGTGTTCACGGAGATGTTGCACTGATGAGTTAGGAGGCCTTCATGCGGACTGAACAAATTATTTGTCTAAATCGCGACGGAAGTAAGGGCGAGGATTGTGGCCACGTAAAATCGATTTAAGCCCCCCAGTGGAAATCTTCCGCTGACCGTTACAAGGCGGCTCTTCTGTGGCGATTTATTTATGTTGTTGTTTGTTACTTACTGTGTGTATCACTTGTGTCTTTTGGTTTTGGATGACCATATGGCCATTTTGTGGGAAAGTAACTGTCCTTATGGCCTTCCTTTGTTTAGGTTTCCATTATGGTCTGGTCGCATAATGTTTGTATTTCTTTCCCTTTGATGTCTTTTATGGGTGGAGTAAGTTAATTGTATCAATTCCTGATCTTTGTTTTACTTCTACTTTTCTTATGAAATTCTTGAATACCTAGTTTAAGATGACGTAAAGACGTTTTAGGCTTAGGAGGTAATAAGTCAGTATTTTGAGAATAGAAAGAAATGCGTTTATTCACTAGTTTTAAAATACTTAGTTTCCAGTCCTTAAGGGCTTTATGCTCAGCATACTCTCGCTTACACCATCGATTACCGAATTCATTCAAGGAAGAAGCGATTTCATCTCTACATTTACTGAAATCAATATTAGAATGAAACCGATATTTCGGTTCTTTAGAAATTATATTCCTTATCCTAGAATCAGGAATAATTTTCAAATTGCCAGTAATTAAATGACCAGCAGCAGGATAGCAATACACTGAGTTTTTACAATCACATGAATTAGGAGTATTAGTATCAATATCAAGATCTGAAACAAGTTAATTAAAATCAAAAATGATAGATCTAACAGGTTTGTTATATTTATAGCAAATTATAGGTGTTTCAGTATTTTGAAAAAAAAAGCAGGAATGGAAGAAAGCACCGATACTGGGCAAATCTATAACATCCATACCCTTATTAATGAAGGTTATTTTGAAGAAATGGCGTTTATGATTAATTTCAGAATCAATGTAAGGATAGAGAGTATGCTGAGTATAGCCTCTAGTTAAGAGAGCCGCATCATATAACTGATTAGAACTATCGTAGAACTTATTCGCCTCGGTATCCAGAAGATGTAAAACAGAAACGGTTAATGAAATTAAAAATGAAAGCATAGAGTGGCGTCCATGATTTAATAATATAATTGTCAGTCACTTCAGTCTAGTATTGTTTCGTTTAAACGCACGTAATTTACGTTTAAAGTTACCATTTTTCCTGGTGCCGTGAGATCTAGTTCTGCGTTTTCGACATTCCAGGAGCGAGAAAATATCAAAGTCCGGCATTCTAGAAACATTACCCTCATGATAAATGTTGAAGACCATTTTAATTTTAAAGGCTTTTAGTGTCATTCGTCAAGCTAATGCTTAATCGATTCCGTTTGTAGCAGTCGGTCGCGGTGGTTGTTTACGTTAAAATACAAGACAATTTTCTTAGGGACATTTTTCCCTCCCACAGATTTCTTGCGCACAATTTCCAGCTCCTCATGAGTGAAATGATCTGTTCGTTTAAGGTTGTTGGCAAGACCTTATCGTTTCAAATGTTGGGACATCCCTGCTGTGCTTGAAAGCAACGTCCTTCACAATGCTTCCCAATCGTGAGTGAACTTCTTTTAAAAAATATTTTGGTTTCATTTTTCATGCTTGCCTCGAAATATCAGACTTTTCTCAAAATCTATTATTATCACTGTCATCTATCGCTCTCTCTAGGCCCAGCAGTCGGGTTGACATTGCTTCAAGTGATTTTTTCTGCGGCCGTTTTGAAGCTTATGGAGTACGGCATTAACGTTCTATTGCTATAGTAACAGATCGGAGCAGTGCCAATATGGTAAATCAGTGCCAATAATCCATATTATATGGATTGACTGTGCCATCAAAATAGCGAAAAAATGAGCCTGTATTGAAAGATTCTAATGTAATTTTCGTATAGAAGGTATGTAATAAAACATTTTAAAGCTGCATCATTTATATATAGCTGTTAAACTAGAAGACCATGATGGTCCTATATCACTCACCTGAGCTTCAAGATTCAAAGTTTCAGGAAGTCCCAATATTTACCGAAGGCTTTGTGCTGATGACAAGGTCGAACAAGAGGGTCCACAGGGCCATGGTTCGCTCAACTGTATGTCACTATCTCGAGTACATTCTATTTTTAGCTATGATGGCCATCTTGTTAATCAGCAGAGTGATTTTAGCTAATTTGGTAGGGAGTAACCTAGACAACATTCCTGTGAGTTTGAATAAAATTGGCCTTAGGGTTTAGGAGGGGTTTACATTTGAGTCAAATTTACAATATTTTTCTATTTTTAGCTCAGGTGGCTCATCGGAGCGGGATTGTTTTAGCCTTTTTGGTAGAGGGTCATCTAAGCAACATTACTTCGAAGTTTAAATGAAATTGGCCCAAGGGTACAGAAGGAATTGTTGTTGGAAGATTTTTTTTTATTTTTAGCTCTGGCAGCCATCTTGTTCATTGGAGTGGAATGAGTTTTAACTATTTTGGTAGGGAGTCACTAGGCAACATTCCTGTGAAGTTTTAAATCCAATTGGCACAAAGGGTTAGAAGGAGCTCGCATTTGAAGCAAATTTACGATGTTTTTTTTTTTGTATTTTTAGCTCTTGTGACCATTAGTTAATCGTTATGCTATTTTCCTGGAGGGTCATCTACACAACATTCAAATGAAGTTTAGAAGCCTTCATGGTGAAGTGGCCATGCTACTTGCCTTGTAAACCAGGGGTAGCAGGATCAATCCCAGGCTTATCCAGACTTTCAGATTGGTCTTTTAACAGAGGTCCCATCACTGTATGACCTTAGCTGTTGGTGAGACTTAAACTCAAACACACACTTCTATGAAGGCACCTATATGCCAAATATGAAGCTGTATCTTAAATGCTTCAAAAGTTATAACAAAGTAGGTCAAAGATCAAGTTCATGGCTCAAAAGTTTTGAATGGTTGAGAAAACCTTGTCACAAGGAACATGTTTGCCAAATATGAAGGCTCTATCTCATATGGTTCAAAAGTTATGATAAAGTAGGTCACAGGTCAACGTCACAGGTAAAACCTTTATATGAGTGGGAAGCCCTTGTCACAAGGAATCTACATGCCAAATATGAAGGCTCTATCTCAAACGGTTCAAAAGTTATGACAAAATAACCTACTGATCTACTTTTTGATTTGACATGACCCATATTCGAACGTAACTGAGATATTGTCCAGATGATAATTCTGAGCAAGTTGTATGATGATTTGACTAAAACTGTGGCCTCTTAGAGTGTTCAAAACGTTTTTCTATGATTTGACCTGCTGACCTACTTTTTGACCCGACATGACCCATATTCAAACTTGACCCAGATATTGTCAAGATGATCATTCTGAGCAAGATTGATGATGATCGGAGCAAAACTGGGGTCTCTAGTGTGTCCACAAGGATTTCAACACTCTGACCTACTGACCTACTTTCTGACCAGATATGACCTATATTCAAAAATAACTGAGATATTGTCAAATGATCATTTTGAGCAAGTTTGATGATGATCGGAAGAAAACTGTGGCCTCTAGTGTGTTCAGAGGGTTTTTCTATGATTTTATCTACTGACCTACTTTTTAGACCGACAAGAACCATATTCGAACTTGACTCAGATATTGTCAAGAGGATCATTCTGATGATGATCAGACCTAAACTGTGGCCTCTAGTGTGTTCAGAAGGTTTTTCTATGATTTGACCTACTGACCTACGTTTTGACCTGACATAACCCATATTCGAACTTGACCGAGATATTGTCAAGACAATCATTCTGAGCAAGTTTGATGATGATTGGACCAAAACTGTGGCCTCTAGTGTGTTCACAAGTTTTTTCTTTGAGTTGACCTACTGACCTACTTTTTGACCTGCCATGACACATATTCGAACGTGACCAAGATATTATCAAGATGATCATTCTGAGCAAGTTTGATAATGATCGGACCAAAACTGTGGCCTCTAGTGTGTTCACAAGGTTTTTCTCTGATTTGAACAATTGGCCAACCTTTTGAACCGACATGACCCATATTCGAACTTGACTCAAATATTGTCAAGATGATCATTCTGGGCAAGTTTGATGATGATTGGACCAAAACTGTGGCCTCTAGTGTGTTCACAAGGTTTTTCTATGATTTGACCTACTAACCTACTTTTTGACCCAACACGACCCATATTCGAACGTGACCACGATATTATCAAGATGATAATTCTGAGAAAGTTTGATGATGATTGGACATAAATTGTGGCCTATAGGGTCTTCAGAAGGTTTTTCTATGATTTGACCTACTGACCTACTTTTTGACCCGACAACACCCATATTCGAACTTGACTGAGATATTGTCAAGATGATCATTATGGGCATGTTTGATGATGATCGGACCAAAACTGTGGCCTCTAGTGTCTTCACAAGGTTTTTTGTTCTGATTTGACCTACTGACCTACTTTTTGACCCGACTTGACCCATATTCGAACTTGACTGAGATATTTTGTGGTGGTACAAAATGTCTGCAAGTTTAGATAAAAAACATAAATGAAACAGCTATCATGCAGACAAGAACAAAATAGGCAATTTTTGCCCTTTCAGGGGCCGTAACTCCGAAACACATTATGCGATATGGCTGGTTCAAGAAAGGAACCCAGATCTCATGGTGGTACAAGTTGTGTGCAAGTCTGGTTAAAATTAAATCATAAATGAAGATGCTATCGTGCGGACAAGCCCAAAATAGGCAATTTTTGCCCTTTCAGGGGCGGTAACTCCGTAACACATGATGGGATATGGCTGGTTCAAAAAAAGGAAATCAGGTCTCATGGTGGTACAAGTTGTGTGCAAGTCTAGTTAAAATCAAATCATAAATGAAGATGCTATCGTGCGGACAAGCCCAAAATAGGCAATTTTGCCATTTCAGGGGCCGTAACTCAGTAACACATGAAGGGATATGGCTGGTACAAGAAAGGAAACCAGATCTCATGGTGGTTCAAGTTGTGTGCAAGTCTGATTAAAATCAAATCGTAAATGAAGATGCTATCTTGCGGACAAGACCAAAATAGGCAATCTTTGCCCTTTCAGGGGCCGTAACTCCATAACACATGATGGGATATGGTTGGTTCAAGGAAGAAACCCAGATCTCTTGGTGGTACAAGTTGTGTGCAAGTCTCGTTAAAAACAAATCATAAATGAAGATGCTATCATGCGGACAAGAAATTGTTTACAGACGCACGGACGCACGGACGACGGACAAAATGTGATCAAAAAAGCTCACCTTGTCACTACGTGACAGGTGAGCTAAAAAGAAGGACTATGCTGGTCCTATACTGCTCACCTGAGCTAAGAGATCTACATGTTGTCTTAATCTTGAAGTTTCCATGTGTAGATAGCATTAAGACTTCGTATCAATATAAAGTTCAAGAATGCCACAGGGCTATAATTTGAAAATTCTTGGAAGAGGTACATTAGATGTAGCTATGTACTAAATATGAAAGGACATGGCTTTCTGGTTTCAGACAGGAAGATTTTTGAAGGTTTTCTCTTTATTAGATTATAAAAAAGTGGGCCGGAGCGGGGACCTTTTTTGGCCCCAGGGCTATAATTGGGACACGGTCGGTAGAGGTCCGATATATGAAGCTTCATACCAAATATCAAAGACATGGGCCTCAAAGACATAGTTTCAGACAAGAAGATTTTCAAAGGTTTTCCCTATATAAGCGTTTGTAAAAACAGTGGGCCCCGGGTCAAGGCCATTCTGGCCCCATGGCTATTATTTGAACAGGCTATTATTTGAACAATCTGGATAGAGGTCTACTAGATGAAGCTTCACACCAAATATCAAAGACCTGGGAATTCTGGTTTCAGATTTTTGAAGATTTTCCCTATATATGCTTATGTAAAACCAGTAGGCCGTGGTGCGGGGGGGGGGGGGGGGCATTTCTGGCCCCAGGGCTTTAATTTGAACAATCTTGTAGGAGGTTTAGGAGATGAAGCTTCATACCAAATATCAAAGAATCAGCGGAAGGGAGAGAATGACCGTAGAAAATTAGGAAATTATGATGATGACAACGTCAAAAATGGACATTTTCAGCAATCAAAGGGACATAACTCTAGAAGAAAAGATATTAAAGAGTTTTCACAAAGGTAGGCATCTCGGTATCTCAGTCGGATGCGCGTCTGAGTGGTGATCAGGAGTATGTTGGTTCGATACCTACCGGGGTCGGCAACATTCTTTCGTGGAAATTTTCTACGGTCATTGTCTCCCTACCCCTGATTCAAGAAGGGCAGTTGTCAGTTTCTGGCAAAAGAATGTGTACTGTATTGGTTAACCGCTTACGTATTAGCCTGCCCAGGAAAAGTGTGGATAGGTAAACTGATTGCCTCAAAATGACCTAATAAAGGTCCTTTGAGATCAGCGTGGATATTCTGAGAAATCAGAAATAAATTATTGGTTTAGACTCATATTCTCGACAGGTTTTTAAGTATTTGGACCCCATTTTGATTTATATCAGTCTTTGTATCGACTGCCTATTCGAAATTCGCAAAATTGTAGTATGTTTCCTCTGGCTTTCTTTGCCAGATCATTACAGGGTCACTGATGAGGCTTTATTAGCCGAAACTACGTAGTATGACCCATCTTCTTTCTAATGAATGTTTTCATTGCTCTTAAAGGAACTCATTTTTGTTTTTATTTACTAGGCAGTTAAACTCCAATACAAACAAACAAACAAACAAACAAACAAACAAAAAAACATGGTAGCCATCTTGGACATGTGATCTGATATGGGCCTAATGGTTCCAGAAAAGAAGGTTTCTGAAGGATTTTTACCTTATATGGGCATGGTGGCCATATTGGTCATGCGACCGAATTCATATTAATTAATTTTCCTAAAAGCTTTCATGTGACATTTGTTTATAAATGAAGCAGTGGTGTCTGTGAAAAATAAGATTTAATTTTCATATCTGAATGACCTTAGGTAAATGTCAGAGAATGACCTTGAACTTTAATACTCAAGTTGTTTTATCGACTTAACTAGCTAACTTTGTCTACCAATTTGCAGATTACAGGCTGCAACAGTTTTCGAAAAAATACATGGTTTTTACATTTTAACATACAAATGTCTATGCGACCAAATTTGATTTTGGCATAAAATAGGTTAAGGCCATCCAGGGGTCATCATTTGAAGAGACTATAATGGGCCCAAGTCCCCAATGCCACATACCAGGTTTCATGAAAAGCGACCTGTTGGTTCCAGAGAAGATGTGAACATATGGCCATATTGGACAAGTGACCAGACATACATTAATAAACTTTCATTTTCTTCTTTCTATAAGCTTTTATATAAAATTTCATCACCGACGACCTAGAAGTTCCAGTAGAAAATTAGTTTTAGTTTTCATATCTGAAAGGCCTTAGGCCAATGACCTTGACCTTTAATACTCATGTAGTTTCATCCACTGATTTATCTAACTGCATTTACCAATTTGCAGATCGGCGACTGTAATAGTTTCCGACAAATACATAGTTTTGACCTTTTCCCATACAACAGTCTGTGACATAAGGTTTTCCTATGATTTGCCCTACTGACCTACATTCTAGAGTGTTCACAAGGTTTTTTTCTATGATTTAAACTACTTTTCAATCCAACACGACCCATATTCAAACTGGACCAAGATATTGCCATGATGATCATTCTGACAAAGTTTGATGATGATTGGCCCAATCGTTTGGCCTCTAAAATGGTCACAAAGTTTTTTCTAAGATTTGAACTACTGACCTACTTTCTATCCTGATATGACCCATATTCAAACCTGACAAAGATATTGTCAAGATGACCATTCTGAGCAAGGCTTATGATGGCTGGACCAAAACTGTTGTCACTAGAGTGTTAAGAAGGTTGTCATATGATTTGGCCTAATTTTTTACCCATATTCGTACTTGATTGAGGTCTTGTCAAGCTGATTATTCGGAGCAGGTCTGATGATGTCTTGATTAAAACTGTGGCCTCCGGAGTGTTCACACGTTTTTCCTATGATTTAATCTACTAACCTACTGTTTGACCCGACATGACACATGTTGGACCGGGATATTGTCATGCTGATCATTCTGACCAAGCTTGATGATGGTTGGACCAAAACTGCCGCCTCTAGAGTTTTCACAAGAAAAACTTATGCAAAACGACGCCAGACATCTCACGGTCACAGAAGCTAATCATGAACTTCGGTCAGGCGAGCTTATAATGTCACTTTCATTGTTTCTCTTTTACAGCAAAATTGCAAATTTTATTACCTTTTTGACCTGTTTTGCCCGTCAAAATACTCTCCATCTACCTGAACTCACCTTCCCAGTCAGCAAAAGACGGCGGACCAGTGTCGGGCCGACAGCGATAGTCGTATCGCTCTGTCCGACGTTGGCCCGACATGCTTTGCTGGCTGGGTTAGGGCCGGTCAAATAGAGAATTCCAGGTGAGTGTCTTATGATATCAAGTTTATCAGGCGAGGCTTCGAGAACGCTTGTAGAATCGCGAGGCTTGCCGAGCGATTCTACATGCGTTCTCGAAGCCGAGCCTGATAAACTTGATATCAAATGACACGAATCTGGTATTATATTTATCAGTTAATACCATTGTACACTCTTACATTTTTGCAAATTTTCCCAGTAGTCCAGGTCTTAGAAGTGCAATGTCACGTTGACCTGATAAAGCTCTCTTGTCCTGAGATAGCATATGTTTATCAGGTCAATGTGCTACAATGCAGTTAGTATAGGGGGTAACTGATAATCCACTTTACGAAGCAGTTTTTATCCTATTAAATAGGAACATCCATCAGATACTGATAATTAATAGTTCATCTGTCATTACTGACAATTGAAAAACAATAATATTTGAGAAATGTTACTATTTGTGTGTTCTAAGATGACTGATGAGACCGATTATTGCTCTGAAGTGTCTGTTGCACACCAGGCGCAAATTTTTACGTGCTAATCTTAACCTTTTTGAGGAAGATCCTACCAACTTTCTTCAGAGATTTTCACTATAAGTAAGTAAGTAAGTAAGTAAGTAAGTAAGTAAGTAATTACTTTATTTACCGAGGGTAACTCAGTTGGCCGGAACCAATCTTCCCTGAGGCCCTCCAACATGAATACATAATACATACGGACATACAAAATGATATAATACAATGAAAAACATTATTAATGAAGCAATAGTGATCTATAGAAAATGAAAACTCAGGAGAAATGCTAATTTGAGAATAATTTGAAAATGTTATTGAATGTCCAACATTCTACCCCAGATGCCTAACAAAAATTGAAACAATGGAAGCACCCTCGCTCACCCCCGCAAAAGATGGTAAAGACTTTTCAATTAGCTGGGAAGGTTATTGTCTCGGTTTCTGGGATGCAGATGGTATTCCGCTAATAGATTTATCAGTTACCCCCTATACTAACTGCATTGTAGCACATTGACCTGATAAACATATGCTATCTCAGGACAAGAGAGCTTTATCAGGTCAACGTGACATTGCACTTCTAAGACCTGGACTGCTGGGAAAATTTGCAAAAATGTAAGAGTGTACAATAGTATTAACTGATAAATAGAATACCAGATTCGTGTCATTTGATATCAAGTTTATCAGGCTCGGCTTCGAGAACGCATGTAGAATCGCTCGGCAAGCCTCGCGATTCTACAAGCGTTCTCGAAGCCTCGCCTGATAAACTTGATATCATAAGGTGTCTTTTATGGGTGGAGTAAGTTAATTGTATCAATTCCTGATCTTTGTTTTACTTCTACTTTGATATCATAAGACACTCACCTGGTATTCTCTATATCTCAACAAGCGGTGCCATGCTCGTCTGTTTTTCCACGTCACGAAGACAAACCAGTCAAATTGCGTGATATAGAGTTACAGAACGTCATCAAAATATACCGTATACATCCTAGTTACCACAAAGAGCTAGGTTTTAAGGCTCTGTTACAAATAGTATTTGAATGGAAATAAAAATGTGTAACACATCAGGTCAGATTTAAAAGGTCAAGGTCACATGTCAAAAAGATAAGGTTATGGTTTTGGATAAAAAAAATTCAAAATAGGTCAAAATTCAAAGGTCAAGTTCACAGGTCTAAAAGGTCGGTACCACTAAAAAGGTATTTCCCAAGGAACATCCATGTGAAGTTTGAAGGCTCTGTTACAAATTGTATTGGAATGAGAGTAAAGAATGCTTTTCCAGAAAAAAAGTTTCATGAAGCTAGGTCTAATACTTTTGAAGTTATAGCCAAGGTTAGGTTTTTTGGAACAGCTACAAGTACTACGACGCAAACGCAGAAACTGGAGTTATGACAATAGCTCGAACGTTTTTATTCGAATATCAGACAAGATAAAAATGGACAAACAATCTATGGTACATACTATGCTTCACTTTTGATGTAGTCACGTGAAAATTAATTATTAAACTTAAGTGCCGCGCAAAGCTCTATAAAGGTGTCTTGTTCATCAGGACAATGTTCCTGTTCATAAGGGTGTCATTGTTATGACTGCCATTTGTGGCTCTAAATTGATTAGTCATCCGCCTTATTCACCTGATATCGCTCCACCAGACTTCCATATAGTTCAAAAACTTAAAACGGCTATTTCAGGCACCCACTGTCATGATGATGTCATATATGCAGTGGATGACTTTCGGAATAGCCAAGAAAAAGTGTTCTATAAAAGTAACATCGAGGCCCTTTAACACCGCTGGCAAAAGTGTATAGATACTGAAGGGGATAATGTTGAAAAATATTACAATATGTCCGACAAAATTCAAATCCTTCAACATGAGGCTAAACCCTTGTTCGTAAGTGGTTAACCAGTACAGTGCACATTCTTTCGCCAGCATCTGACAACTGTCCTTCTTGAATCAGCGGAAGGGAGATAATGACCTTAGAAAAGACTTCATGATAAATCTCCACGAAAGAATATTGCCGACCCCAACAGGTATCGAACCCGCGTCCTCCTTGTCACCAGTCAGACGCGCATCCGACTGAGCTAGCAAGGATGTCCTAAGGTATATGGAACGTATTTTAATGGAAGACTAAGTAAAAAGATTTCACGTTTGCAGTAAATGTAAAACAATGAAAGCAACATTATTTTTCGAATGGTCCTCATATCAATGGTATACAACGCGTATAATCTCACCAAAACTGCAGGTCCAAAGATATCAGTTCCCAAGCTGCCTCCAGTCACTGCAGCTAAAGGTATAGTGTGGGTACCAGTCTCGTTAGTATATATCAAGTCAACGGGCACTCCCAACTCTCTGGACGCTATCTGAAAGCATGACAATGACACATTCATGTGAAATACTGTATTCTTTCAGATTTTCTTGTCTGGTATATTTACCATTCAGTCAACATTGATTAGGTCATATCCAGCTGCCAGTTTACCGCATGACACTTTTCTTGCACACCCTGAACATTTCTTTCATCGTGTTAGTAAGACCGTGAAATGAACACCCCACATGACCCAACTTTATACAGATCAAGCTGCGGTTTATGGCGGTATAATTATTTTTCTTATTTCTGCTCCAAGACATGGCCTAAATTTGACCTATTTAGCACGGGCGTGACCATGAAAATTTGGTAGAGGTCACCTATACCAAAACATGTTTTTCATCCTGTCACGCTGTTATATCCATGCAAATTTGTTTAAAACCCACTTACTAATTCATGAGATATCTTGCACACAAGAAAGTGACACACCGCCGCATACCCATACGCCTACACCGACGGGATTAGTACTAAAACAATAGAAGGGGGGGGGGGGGACAAAACTGGCCCAGTAGTTTCAGACAGAACGTATTTTGGAATGTCAATGGACCTTTAATCCAAGTGACCTTGGGCCAAGGTCACTGACTGAAAAGTATGATTCTAAATGAACTCATTGATCCCAATATAATCTGCACTACGATGATGTACGGGAAGACTTTTTACGGCCGTCACACGGCACAACACCATCTGAGTGAGTGACTGTTTGAGTTTTACGTCCCACCAACAGCTAAGGTCATACGGAGACGGGACCTCGATTTAAAGACTCATCCGAAAGTCTGGAGAAGCCCGGGATTGATCCTGCGATCCCTGGTTTGCAAGTCGAATAGCGTAATCACTACACCACGGAGGCTTCTAACAACACCATCTGCAGTAAAGATAAATAAGTTCTGAATAGTTAGATCCTTTGGAAGCAAAGAATACACCAAATAAACGAGTTTAGCAGACTCGTTATTTTTTACTTTGTTCATGACCAGTACTGAAATGTGCACGCCCTTTAGCGCCGGTACAAACCCTTTGTACCGATACAGACCCAGAGGTTGAAATACATTGTACCTATGAAAAACTTATAGATCCAGATAAGACGACACGAAGTAAGCAATCTCGCCAGAACCTACAACACTGTACACTGAATGCTATCATGTTAATGAGCTAATCAGAAATCTCTTTCTATAAGAATACAGTGAAATCTATTTTAGTGGACACCTCTAATGAGCAAGCAATCTGTCTTAAGCTAATATGTATTTGGTTCCCAAAAAAGGAAAGTGTATTTAAATCCACCTGTATTGGGCAAGAACCTGTCTGAAGTTAGCACATTTTGATTATCCCTTACATGCTTCCTTAATACAGGTGGGACAGTATATTTAAAGGGAGAACATTCCTGATCAGAAATTCGGGGATAAAAGGGAACAATCTCAAACATCATCGGACAGCGCATAAGAAAGTAGTCCCGGAGTCTTGTTTTCTTTTCAGAGTTCGTCTTTCTGTGCCAATTTATTTGTAAAAGATAATCAGCATGTTAAGTATTTAGAACATTTCCGAAGTTCCATGATCATCCCAGTATAGTCATATTTTGTCTCAAGGACTATTTTATTAATAATAATAGTTCGTTTGTTATTACTGACAATGACCAATCTTAAACATATTTGGGAAATGTCACCGTTTGTGTCTTCTAAGATGGCTGATGAGACCGATTCTAGTTCTGAACTGTCTGTTGCATACAGAGCAACGGAGGCTAGAGAAAGACAGCTCTGTTGGTGATGCCTTAGCTCTGGCTTTGCGATGTGTGCTTTTATACCTCATATTCATTGGCACCCCTTTTGTTGAGACCTCTCCACTTTGCTCTGTCCTGTGCAATTTGTTCCCATAACTCTGTTTGAATGTTGAAGACCCTGAGGGCGGCTTTAAGGGTTTCCTTGTAGCGCTTCATCAGACCGACTTGGGAGCGTTTGCCCATTTCTTTTTCTCCATAGATAATTTTCTTTGGCAAACGTTCCTCAGGCAATCTGGTAACATGGCCTGTTCATCGTAATTCTTCTAATTTCAGAAGATTAGGTACACTTTGCATCCATTCCCTGTTCAGGACTTTCTTGTCTGGAATTTTGCCTTGCCACTTAATTTTTAAGAGTTTTCTAAGACAGCTTGTACGGAAGTGATTGAGTCTGTTTGCGTGCCGTTAGTAGGCTTCAATGTTTCACATGCATACAATAGTGTTGACAGCACCACAGCTCTGCAGACTTTCAGTTTTGTGACAAAATAGAAGTAGGGGCAGTGATCAGGAATCGATCATACAATTCATCCACAGCTCCCATCAGAGAACCAAAGGGAAAGAAACACAAACATGAAACAACAGACCCCAATAGAAACATCAACAGCGGAAAGGCAAAAGTAAAGTTACTTACCCACTGCTAACCGAAATAAAATAATATAAGAGACACAAACACCCAAAGACAAGCCATAACAAAAATAAACCGCGACAGAAGAACCGCCTTGGAACGGTCAGCGGAAACAAATTCCACTGGGGCTTAAATCGATTTGACGTGGCCACAATGCTCGCCCTTACCCCCGTCGCGACCTAGACAAATAATTTGTTCAGTCCGCATGACGGCCTCCCAACGCAGAAGTGCAACATCTCTGTGAACACAAAAAATCAAACAACCACAGATATGAAACAACGGTGAAAACTCGACAGCAAGAAACCACTGAAATGCCGGAGCAAAAGAAAACCAACAGTTATTTCAAGACTGATTCCACTTTGACCCCAGACATTACCACATAATCGGCCAAGTGCTGCATTAGCTTTGGCTATCCTGGTATTGACTTCATCATCAATGTGCACGGCTCTTGACAGTGTGCTCCAAAGGTGTGCGAACTTGTCTACCACTTGCAATATTTGACCTTTCACTGAGATGGTGGGCTCACAATTTTGTAAGGCATGTCAGGTGCAGGCTGATAGACTAATTTTGTCTTTTGATGCTGATTGTGAGATCATAGCTATCGCAGGAGTCGGATACTAATTCTATACTTGTTTGCATCTTCTCTACTGTTGGATTTGCCATGTCATCAGCAAAGAGGAACTCATCTAGAACCTCTGTATACACATTAGATTTGTCTTGCAACCTTCTGAGCATGCTTTTCTCTTTGTTTTGTTTGTTTGTTTGTATTGAGTTAACGGCCAAGTCAACACTATTTAGGTCATTTTTGAGCCGGTCAATTTACCTATCCACACTTTTCCTGGGTAGGCTTATAAAGAAGCGGTTAACCAGTACAGTGTACATTCTTTCGCCAGAAACTAATAAATACCCTTATTAAATCAGCGGAATGGAATGATGAACGTAGAAAGGATTTTGTGATCAATCTCCTCGCAAGCATGTTGCCGACCCCGGCAGGTATCGAACCCGCGTCCTCCTGAACACCAATCAGACGCGCATCCGACAGCTACCGAGGCCGACGCGGGAATGTCATTGTCACTTTTATGGAAAGCAACCGTGAGCATGGCAGAAAATCCCATGCTGAACAGTGTTGGGGCTAACACACAATCTTGCTTGGCTCCGTTTGTCACAGCGAATGGCTCTGAAAACTCACCATCATCTTGGACCAGTGCAGGCATAACACCGTGGAACTGTCTCTCCATCGCTATGAACTTGGTTGGACATCCGAACTTCACAGTGCTCTTCCAAAGACCCTCATGACTGACTGTGTCAAATGCTTTGGTGGGGTCAACAAAGGTCATGTATAGGTCCATGTTCTGCTTCTGGCATTTCTCTTGCAGCTGCCTTGCTGTTTAGACCATGTCAATTGTTCCTCTGTCCGTCATAAACCCAGATTTTCTTTCTGGTAGAAGACCTGACTGTTCAAGGTGTTCATTCTGTCGGTTAAGTAGGACTCTTGCAATGACTTTCCCAGCAATAAAGACTATTGACTTATTTATTAAGCATATGTTCGGAGCGGAAGCGCTGCAATTGGGTCCAGTACCCAGTAGAATTGCGTTGACAAAGACACTTGATTCAAGTTTCAACTTTCAAAAATTACCCAACCTCTCGCCCTACATCTTAAATGTGACCTAAATGAGGCTTGTGGGAAAGTAACTGTCCTTTTGGCTTTCCGCTGTTGGTGTTTCCATTGGGGTCTGTTGCTTCATGTTTGTGTTTCTTTCCCTTTGGTGTCTCTGATGGGAGCTGTGGGTTAATTGTTTCGATTCCTGATCATTGCCTCTACTTCTATTTTGAACCCACAGTGTTGAGAGACCTTATGATAAAGAGAATGCTTTCCTACACATGGGGGCCCTGCTTAATTAGTTATATACCTGTATCATCTTGGTGTTAATGCCTTGCCCCATCTCTATCCCACCGTGAGTCAATAACACTGACCCATCTCTGTAAATATGAACCATCGCCTGGCCCTGTGAAACAAAGAAATAAAGCCAACTTAACATAGCTCCAATGATAATAGATGGATAGTTATTCTTATTTATTCAAAACCATTGTGTTGTTGGCACTTGTGAGAATCGCCTTAATGAAGCAAGTCTAACACATACCTACACATAGGTCTCTTACTACATATATAAAATAAATCATCATTTTACGTTTACCACCCTCTAAGCGAATTCAGCAGACGAAAAATATTGTTGGTATTTATCAATATTCTTCATGGAAACACGATTCGGTATCTCATGCAAATTGTCTCAAGGAGATAATTTGCATGAGATGTCAAGTCCTGTTTTCTGGGAAAAAATAGAAAAAAAATATTTCACAGTGTTGTCTGCTGCGAAAGAAATAAACAAACAGCATGCAGAGCGTTAATTATCCTCATTTTATCATATGACGTCGCGTCTTAGAGTGTAATAGCGCCATGTAATAAATTCGATAATCCACTAGTGGATTAAATATGCAAATTATTTAGATACGTCCCGTAACGTTACACGTACGACGTCCTTAACGACGTCGTGTTTACTCATGACGGAATATTGACATTTTTGTTAAACAATTGTGAATGAAATGCGTTTAAATGCCATATGATAAATAGAATCTTGCCTTCGTGCTCATGTATTATTGAATTCATTAAACTCGTTGAGAAAAAGGGATAAAATGCTCGGCAAAGCCTCGCATTTTATCCCTTTGCCCCAACTCTTTTAATAAATACAAAAAACACATGAACACTTATGTAAAATCCACTTTATTCCTCCTTATCTAGAGTTACCATAAAAAACCTGAAAATTCAGACACCATGAGGACTTTGTATAATTCTCCAAAAATATTATCCTATATAGGCAATGGAAAAAAACTGTGTTTTATTCTGCAACAAATCACAGCTGGGAAGAGCGTGACGAGTGACGTCATTAAAATTCCTAATTTATGACGTCACTAGTCGATTTCCTTGACGTTAGACGGTGTAACGTCATTTTCTCGCATCGAAAACGTAAGAAAAGGATATAAATGCATGTGTTTCAGTCGATAATTTTAGCAGAATATCTTCTTACAATGGCGAAAGGTTGTGAGATTTTGAAGGAAACAACAACATTATTGCCGATTTTCAGCGTGTTAGAATCGAAATAGATCAGCTCTTGTCTGTGATTTGTTGAGTAATAAATCACAGTTTGACGGGCAGTTGTAAAGTAGAAGTAAAACAAAGATCAGGAATTGATACAATTAACTTACTCCATCCATAAAAGACACCAAAGGGAAAGAAATACAAACATTAAGCGACCAGACCATAATGGAAACCTAAACAAAGGAAGGCCATATGGACAGTTACTTTCCCACAAAATGGCCATATGGCCATCCAAAATTAAAAGACACAAGTGATACACACAGTAAGTAACAAACAACAACATAAATAAATCGCCACAGAAGAGCCGCCTTGGAACGGTCAGTGGAAGATTTCCACTGGGGGGCTTAAATCGATTTTACGTGGCCACAATCCTCGCCCTTACTTCCGTCGCGATTTAGACAAATAATTTGTTCAGTCCGCATGAAGGCCTCCTAACTCATCAGTGCAACATCTCCGTGAACACAGAAATCAAAGAACCACAGAGGTGAGACAACGGTGAGGACTCGACAGCAAGAAACCACTGAAATGCTGGAGCAAAAGAAAACCAACAGTTAGACTCTGATGAGCCCGACCAGAGACAGAGCATCAGGCACCAACCAACATTATCTCTTTAATTTTCAATAAGCCTTTACGTTGGAGCCGTCATATAGTAGACAAATCACGCGCGCTACGCGCTTGTGATTTGTCTACTTTACAACTGACCTCCAAACTGTGATTTATTACTCAACAAATCATAGTTAGAGCTGATCTATTTCTTAAACAAATTCATTTCATGATCAAGCGAGGAATCAAAAAGGTGCAGTCGGAATGGCAAACAGTAAAGACCCTGCTCAGACTTTTCCTCGAGCAGTCTGATCTGGCTCTGCAATGTTTGCCCAGGCCTATCTATGCCAATATTTAGAACCATTACAGTAAAAATAATGTTCAGGAGGAGCAAAAAAGAATGCACAAATTTCTAAAAGCAAACACTTTATAAACAATAATGTATTTTGATTTTGTCAACTGGCCTAACCTCAGTTTTGTCCTGATTATTACTGTGTTAATCTAATTTTTCAATATGATCAGCATTATCAAAATATCACTGTTGCTACAGGCTATAGGTCTCTGTTTTCAAGAAGAAGTGCAAAACACACAGTAAACATTTTCAACCAAGAGTGAAAAGTAGGTCGAGTTCAGTTAAGGTCATGGTCGGTGTGTATTATGACAGATGTTTGTATGGTGTTGGAACACCTAGAGTCTCAGTGTTTGAGAGACGGAACTTACCTGTTAAAAATGAGTGGGCCCATATGCCGGGATAGTGGCAAACATTGTTGATCCAGATCAGATGTTGCAGAATGGTATTTAAGAAAGTCAGGTGTGAAAATAAAACAAAAGGGCCATGATGGTCCTATAGATGGTCCTATATCGCTCACCTGAGCTATAAGATTAGAAGTTTCAGGAAGTTCCAATCTTTACCGAAGAATTTATGCTGATGACAAGGTCAAAAATAGCTATTTTGAGCATTCAAGGGGACTTTACTGTGTGAGAGCTGGCAGACATCACCAGTTTTCACACACATCCGCATTTTCAATCCCAAACCTACTTATATGCTAGTTAAGGAAGATTTGATCAAAACTAAAAGACTTATGGTAATGACAATCTACAAAATATGCATTTTCAACAAAGAAGGGGACTTAACTCTGGGAGTAATGGGCCAACAATGTAAGTTTGCAAACATATTCAAGTTTTTTATCTCTAACTTACTTATATGTAAGTTTCAGGAAGGTCTGTTCAAAACTTAGGGACTTATGAGGACTACAATGTCAACAAAACCTGCTTCGTATGGTGGTCTATGTATCGATGAAGTTTCATCCACATATTCCATTTGGTAAAGGAATTAGTGCCCAAAAACATTAAATGGGAATTGTTAGCGGCCATAACTCTGTTTAATGTTAACGTATTTTGCCAGTCAACAATCCCAAAATGCGCATACCCAATACCAATGTGTATTCAAAATTTGAAGAAAATCCGTGGAAAAATGTCAAGTTATTGATCGGAAACGCAAATCCCTAATTTTGAATTAAAAAGGGCCACATGTCTTCCAAACGTTAACGAATTTAGTCCATTAACAATCACATGCCAGTCATTCCCGGTATAAACATGTATGCAAAATTTGAAATAAAAAATCTGTGAAAGACTACTGAAGCTATCGATCGGAAATCTGTGAAAGCCTACTCAAGTTACCGGAAATGGTGCGGACGGACGGATGGACGGATAGACACCCAAAGGTATATCATAATAACCCATCACTATCGTGTGGTGGGGTATAAAAAATTCAGCAATCAAAGGGCCATAACTATGATAAATAGGCTGACATCACCAGTTTTTAAACTCATTCAATCTTCTATTCTTGACTTACTTACATTTAAGTTTCAAGGAGATTCGATGAAAACTGAAGAGGCTACGGTGATAACAAGCTACGGTGATGACAAGGTAAACAAGAGGGCCATGATGGCCCTGGATCGCTCACCAGATCCATAGGGTAACAAGTGGGCCCCGAGGAGAGCCATTATTTGCCCCAGGGATATAATTTGAATAATCTTGGTAGTGGTCTAAAAGGTGAAGCTTCATACCAAATATCAGAGACCGGAGTCTTCTGGTTTCAGACAAGAAGATTTTCAAAAGTTTTCCTTATATAAGAATATAAAAGTGGGCCCCAAGGAGATCCAATATTGGCCCCAGGGCTATAATGTTAATAATCTTGGTAGTGGTCTTAAAAGTGAAGCTTCGTACCAAATATCAAAAACCGGAGCCTTCTGGTTTCAGACAAGACGATTTTTAAAGAAGGTTTCATGCGGACTGAACAAATTATTTGTCTAAATCGCGACGGAAGTAAGGGCGAGGATTGTGGCCACGTAAAATCGATTTAAGCCCCCCCCCCCCCCACACACACACACATACAGTGGAAATCTTTCCACTAACCGTTCCAAGACGGCTCTTCTGTGGCGATTTTTTTATGTTGTTGTTTGTTACTTACTGTGTGTATCACTTGTGTCTTTTTACTTTGGATGGCCATATGGCCATTTTGTGGGAAAGTAACTGTCCTTATGGCCTTCCTTTGTTTAGGTTTCCATTATGGTCTGGTCGCTTAATGTTTGTGTTTCTTTCCCTTTGGTGTCTTTGATGGGTGGAGTAAGTTAATTGTATCGATTCCTGATCTTTGTTTTACTTCTACTTTCCCCTGTATAAATATATGTAAAACCATTGGTTCCCAGGGCGGAGCCATTTTTGGTCCCAAGGCTATAATTTGATCAATTTTGGTCGAGGTCCACTAGACAAAGCATCATACAAAATATCACTGGTTTCAGACAAGAAGATTTATAAAGAATTTCCCTTGAAAAGTCAATGTGAAACTAGTGGGACCCGGGAAGGGGGCTTTTTTGGCCCAAGGACTATAATTTGAACAATATTGGTAGAGGTCAACTAGACGAAGTTCCATACCAAATATCAAAGATCTGAGCCTCCTGGTTTCAGACCAGAAGATTTTTAAAGATTTTCCCTATATAAAAATAGAAGTGGAGGCAATGACCAGGAATCGATACGCTCCCATCAGAGACACCAAAGGGAAAGAAACACAAACATGACACAACAGACCCTAATGGAAACATCAATAGCGGAAAGCCAAAAGGACAGTTACTTCCCACAAAATGGCCAATAGGCTATCCAAAATAAAATAATATAAGCGACACAAACACCCAAAGACACACCATAACAAAACAAAAAAAAACGCGACAGAAGAACGGCCTTGGAACGGTCAACGGAAACGAATACCACTGGGGGCTTAAATCGAATTTACGAGGCCACAATCCTCGCCCTTACTTCCGTCGCGTTTAAGACAAATAATTTGTTCATTCCGCATGAAGGCCTCCTAACTCATCAGTGCAACATCTCCGTGAACACAAAAAATCGAACAACCACAGAGATGAAAGAACGGTGAGGACTCGACAGCAAGAAACCACTGAAATGCTGAAGCAAAAGAATACCAACAGTTAGACTCCGATGGGCCCGACCAGAGACAGAGCATCAAGTACCAACCAACAAAAGCCTTTACGTTGGAACCGTCATAGAATCTGAGGCCTAATCCAACGCGTGCAATTAAAGAGGGAAGCAAAGTTGTCAACCCGGAATGGGTTAACTATCATTAAAGCAATCTGTCGTATATCATTTATGTTGTACCCAATCTTTTTATATCGAAGAATGATTTTACGAAATTGGGTGCTGAAGTCATTGCGGTGAAATATTTCTCTGAATTTATATACTAAGTCACCATAAAATTCGGGTTCCGATAGACCTTGTTGCAGAAGAGATTTAAGTCCAATATATTTTGAAATTAAATCAGAATGACGTCTATAAAATTTTGAAAAGGCTTTGCGTAGTTTATGGTACCAATAACCTGATTAAGAGGTTTAGCCGCTAACAATTTATTACGAGTGTCGAAGTCAGTTACATGACTACTCACTTTGGCAGATCGAATTAATTGCGACATATAAACGCCATAGGATGGCGAACGAGGAACATCACCATCCAAAATAGGAAAATTTACAATCTCAAAATCAAAATTATTGCGTTTATTATAAATTTTCCAAGAAACATACCTATCTACAGTAGATAGATGTAAATCCAAAAACGAGGCATCGGTATCAGAAGAATTTGCTTTATTTAATTGAAGTTCTGGGGGGTAAATCTGACTGATCGAACCACCGAAATAGGTATTATCAATATTTAATAAAATATCCAAATATCTAAAAGTGGGGCTAAAAGCTTCAATGATTTCAGACTGGTTTTCAGCAGAAAGGGACATGATGAAGTCTCTCTTATTACAAAACAAAACAGATCAGCCACAAGTTGTGCGCAATTAGTACCCATCGGAATACCTACAAATTGTCTAAATTACTCAGTACCAAATCTTATGTAAATATTGTCAAGAAAGGTGAGAGCTTCACACACTTTCTGACATGACCATAAAGTATAATTTTATACTCTTCAAAAGTGAAAAAAGCATTTCTTACATTACATGCAAGATAAGTCTATGTAAAACCAAAGGGTCCCATGGCGGGGACATTTTTGACCATAGCGCTTTAATATGAACAATCTTGATAGAGGTCTTTTAGATAGAGCTTCACACCAAATATCAAAGACCTAGGCCTTGCAATTTCAGAGAATGAGATTTTCCGAATATAAGTCTATGTAAAACCAAAGGGCCCCGGGGCGGGGGGGGGGGGGCATTTTTGCCCCATGGAGTATAATGTGAACATTCTTGATAGTGATCCACTAGATGAAGCTTCACACCAAATATCAAAGACCCGGGCCTTTCGGTTTCAGAGAGGAAGATTTAAAAAAAAACATCCCTATATAGTCAATGTAAAACCAAAGGGACAGGCGCATTTTTCGACCAAGGGCTATAATTTGAACATTCTGCGCAAAGGTCCACTAGATGAAGCTACACACCAAATATCAAAGACCTGGACCTTGCGGTTTCAGACAGAAGATTTTTAAAGATATTCCCAACATAAGCATATGTAAAACCAAATGGCCCCGGGGCGGGGACATCTTTGACCCCCAGGTTTTAATTTAAACAATCTTGATAATGAGATTTTTAAAGATTTTCCGAATATAACTCTATGTAAAACAAGGGCCCCGGGGCGGGGGCATTTTGGACCCATGGTTTATAATGTGAACATTCTTGATAGAGATCCACTAGATGAAGCTTCACACCAACTATCAAAGACCTTGGCCTTGTTGTTTCAGAGAAAAAGATTTTCAAAGATTATCTTTATATAAGCCTATGTAAAACAAAAGGGCCCCGGGGGGAGGCATTTTGGGCCACATGGCAATAATTTGAACAATTTGGTAGAGGTCCACTAGATGAAGCTCCATATCAAATATCAAAGACCTTGGCCTTGCAGTTTCAGAGAAGAATATTATTGAAGATTGTCCCTATATAAGTCAATGTAAAACTAAAGGGTCTCCGGGCAAGGGCAATATTTGGCCCCAGGGCTTTAATTTGAACAATCTTGATAGAGGTCCACAAGATGAAATCTCACACCAAATAACAAACCTAGGCCTTGTGGTTTCAGAGAAGAAGATTTTTAAAGATTTTTTTCCTATGTAAGTCTATGTAAAACGAAAGGGCCCAGGAGCGGGTGCATTTTTGGTCCCAGGGCTAATATTTAACACACTCCACAAGATGAAGCTTCATTCCGAATATCAAGGACGATGGCCTTGCGGTATAAGAGAAGAAGATTTTTAAAGATTTTCCCTATATAAGCCAAAGGGCCCCAGCACCATAATTTGAAAAATCTTGGTATGGGTCCAATAGATGAAGCTTCATACCAAATATGAAAGACCTGGGCCTTGTGGTTTTAGTGAGAAGATTTGTTTAAGTTTTCAGTGAAAAAATCTATTTATGGCTCCTGTGACCTAGATGTGCAACGGACCGGAACCATTTGAACAACTTTGAAAGGGGTCCACCTAAGGATCATTCTTGTGGAGTTGGGTCAAAATCCAATCAGTGGTTTGTTTACGAGAAGATGTCATTTGGAGAAAATGTTAACAAATAAAGCGACTTCATTCTATGATAAATCAGCCAAACTCACCAGTTTTATTAACTCATTCGAGCTTTTATCCCTGACTTGCTTATATGTAGTTTCAAGGAGATCCGATCAAAACTGAAGGGGGTACGGTGATGACTTAGTCAAAAATAAGCATTTTCAGCAAAGTAGGGGACATAACTCTGTCAGAAATAGACTAACATCGCTAGTTTTCGAAGTTATCCGAGTTTTTGAACTGTCCGTATTATACTGGCAGCTGGGGGTATGGTGATCAAAACCCTTGGGACTCAAAACATTAACTGTCCGTAATATACTGACAGCTGGAGGCATGAAGATAAAAACCCTTGGGACTCAAAACATTAACTGTCCATAATATACTGACAGCTGGGGGTAGGGAGATAAAAACCCTTGGGACTCAATACATTTACTGTCCGTAATATACTGACAGCTTGAGGTAGGGAGATAAAAACCCTTGGGACTCAATACGTTTACTGTCCGTAATATACTGACAGCTGGAGGTATGGAGATAAAAACCCTTGGGACTCAAAACATTAACTGCCCGTATTATACTGACAGCTGGAGATAGGGAGATAAAAACCCTTGGGACTCAATACATTAACTGTCCGTAATATACTGACAGCTGGAGGTATGGAGATAAAAACCCTTGGGACTCAAAACATTAACTGTCCGTACTATACTGAAGGCTGTAGGTAGGGAGATGAAAACGCTTGAGACTCAAAACATTAACTGTCCGTAATATACTGACAGCTGGAGGTATGAAGAGAAAAGCCCTTTGTACTCCTATATCAACTGTCCGTAATATACTGACAGCTGGAGGAAGGGAGATAAAAACCCTTGGGACCCAAAACATTAACTGCCCGTTATATACTGACAGCTGGAGGTAGGGAGATAAAACCGCTTGGGACTCAAAACATTAACTGTCCATAATATTCGACAGCTGTAGTTAGGGAGATAAAAACCCTTGGGACTCAAAACATTAACTGTCCGTGTTATACTGACAGCTGGAGGTAGTGAGATAAAAGATAAAAACTTTTGGGACGCAAGGCATTAACTGTCCGTAATATACTGACAGCTGGATGGAGGGAGATAAAAACCCTTTGGACTCAAAATTTTAACTGTGCGAAATATACTGACACTTGAGGTAGGGAGTTTAACAACGCTGGGAATAAAAAAAGTAACTGTCCCTAATAAACAGACAGCTGGATGTTTGGAGAATATACTGACAGCTGTAGGTATGAAAATAAAAACCCTTGGACTCAAAACAGTAACTGTCCCTAATAAACTGACAGCTGGATGTATGGAAAATATACTGACAGCTGTAGGTATGAAAATAAAAACCCCCAAAACAGTAACTGTCCCTAATAAACTGACAGCTGGATGTATGGAGAATATACTGACAGCTGTAGGTATGAAAATAAAACCCCTTGGACTCAAAACATTAACTGCCCGTAATAAACTGACAGCCGGAGGCATGGAGAATATACTGACAGCTGGAGGTATGAAGATAAAACCCTTGGGACCCAAAATATTACCTGTCCGTAATAAACTGAAAGATGGAGGCATGGAGAATATACTGACAGCTGGAGGAAGGGAGATAAAATCCAATGGGACTCAAAACATCAACTGTCCGTATTATACTGACAGCTGGAGGTATGGAGATAAAAACCCTTGGGACTCAAAACATTAACTGCTCGTATTATACTGACAGCTGGAGGTATGAAGATAAAAACCCTTGGGACTTAAAACATTAACTGTCCGTAATATACTGACAGCTGGAGGTATGGAAATAAAAACCCTTGGGACTTAAAACATTAACCGTCCGTATTATACTGATAGCTGGAGGTAAGGGAATAAAAACCCTTGGGACTCAAAATATCAACTGTCTGTATTTATACTGACAGCTGGAGGTATGGAGATAAAAACATTTGCGACTCAAAACATTAACTGTCCGTATTATACTGACAGCTGGATGAAGGGAGATAAAACCCCTGGGACTCAAAACATTAACTGCTCGTATTATACTGACAGCTGGAGGTATGAAGATAAAAACGCTTGGGACTCAAAACATTAACTGTCCGTAATATACTGACAGCTGGAGGTATGGAGATAAAAAACACTTGGGACTTAAAACATTAACCGTCCGTATTATGCTGATAGCTGGAGGTAAGGGGATAAAAACCCTTGGGACTCAAAATATCAACTGTCTGTATTTATACTGACAGCTGGAGGTATGGATATAAAAACATTTGCGACTCAAAACATTAACTGTCCGTAATATACAAACAGCTGGATGAAGGGAGATAAAAACCCTTGGGACTCAAAACTTTAACTGTGCGAAATATACTGACAGCTTGAGGTAGGGAGTGTAACAACGCTGGGAATAAAAAAAGTAACTGTCCCTAATAAACAGACAGCTGGATGTATGTAGAATATACTGACAGCTGTAGGTATGAAAATAAAAACCCTTGGACTCAAAACAGTAACTGTCCCTTATAAACTGACAGCTGGATGTATGGAAAATATACTGACAGCTGTAGGTATGAAAATAAAAACCCTCAAAACAGTAACTGTCCCTAATAAACTAACAGCTGGATGTATGGAGAATATACTGACATCTGTAGGTATGAAAATAAAACCCCTTGGACTCAAAACATTAACTGCCCGTAATAAAATTACAGCTTGAGCCATGGAGAATATACTGACAGCTGGAGGTATGAAGATAAAACCATTGGAACTCAAAATATTACCTGTCCGTAATAAACTGAAAGCTGGAGGCATGGAGAATATACTGACAGCTGGAGGAAGGGAGATAAAATCCAATGGGACTCAAAACATCAAATGTCCGTATTATACTGACAGCTGGAGGTATGGAGATAAAAACCCTTGGGACTCAAAACATTAACTGCTCGTATTACACTGACAGCTGGAGGTATGAAGATAAAAACGCTTGGGACTCAAAAAATTAACTGTCCGTAATATACTGACAGCTGGATGTATGGAGATAAAAACCCTTGGATGTATGGAGATAAAAACCCTTGGGACTTAAAACATTAACCGTCCGTATTATACTGATAGCTGGAGGTAAGGGGATAAAAACCCTTTGGACTCAAAATATCAACTGTCTGTATTTATACTGACAGCTGGAGGTATAGAGATAAAAACATTTGCGACTCAAAACATTAACTGTCCGTATTATACTGACAGCTGGAGGTATGAACATAAAAAAAGCTTGGGACTCAAATATTAACTGTCCGTAAAATACTGACAGCTGGAGGTATGGATATAAAAACCCTTGGGACTCAAAACATTAACTGTCCGTATTATACTGACAGCTGGAGATAGGGAGATAGAAACGCTTGGGACTCAAAACATTAACTGTCCGTATTACACTGACAGCTGGAGGTATGAAAATAAAAACGCTTGGGACTCAAAACATTAACTGTCCGTAATATACTGACAGGAGGAGGTATAGAGAATAAAAACTTGGGACTCAAAACATTAACTGTCCGTATTATACTGACAGCTGGAGGTAGGGAGATAAAACCCCTCGGGACTCTAGACTTAAACTGTGCGGAATATATTGACGGCTGGAGATAAGGATTTAAACACCCCTGAGAATCAAAACAGTAACTGTCCCTAATATACTGACAGCTGGAGGTATGAAGATAATAACCATTGGGACTGAAAACATTCACTGTCCGTAATATACTGACAGCTCGAGGTATGGATAATATACTGACAGATGGAGGTATGAAGATAAAAAAGCTTGGGCCTCAAAACATTAACCGTCCGTAATATACTGACAGCTGGAGGAAGGGAGATAAACCCCTTGGGACTCAAAATTTTAACTATCCGGAATACACCGAAATACACTGACAGCTGGAGGTATGGCAATGGCAACCCTTGGGACTCAAAACATTAACTGTCCGGAATATACTGACAGCTGGAGGTATGGCAATAAAAACCGTTGGGATTCAGAACTGATATAACACATTACCACATAGATGCCAGAAAGGGGACATCTCAAAGTTTGCAAAAAGTGTGATTTCACATGCATTATTGACCAAATCTTAATTTTCACTCAGCTGTCAAGGCATATATTAAGGGCTTTGGCTTTTTTGTCTGTTTGGAGCATGTTTTGCCAGTGCAATTTCGAAGCATTTTTATCCCAGATACCTTCAGATTTTAATACAGCGTCTGACTGGGCCATACTCCCAGTTTTTGGGTGCGGATGTGAGCGGGGCTATCGCCCCAATTCAATTCCCGATAGGCATATTTCTAGTGGGGAGCCGCACGCAAAAACAGATCATTTTTGGACAGCTTATCCTAAGTAAAACATAGCTATCTAGGGGTGAGAAATACAGATTTAAGGTGGTTCATTGTCTCAAAAGGGTGGTGGTGGCAGACACATAAAAAGGTATCCTTGTGAGAAAAGGTCAAGATCAGCTATGGCAAATGAGAGATCAGTAATATACTGACATCTGGAGGTAAAGAGATAAAACCCTTGGGACTCAAAACTTCAACTGCCCGTAATATACCGACAGCTGGAGGTATGGCGAATATACTGACAGCTGGTGGTTTGAAGATAAAAACCCTTGGGACTCAAAACATTAATTGTCCGTAATAAACAGAAAGCTGGAGGAAGGGAGATAAAAACCCTTTGGACTCAAAACATTGACTGTCCGGAATATACTGACAGCTTGAGGTATGGCAATAAAAACCCTTGAGACTCAAACTTTTAACTATCCGGAATATACTGACAGCTGGAGGTATGGCAATAAACACCCTTGGGACTCAAAACATTAACTTCCGTAATATACTGACGGCTTGAGGTATGGCCATTAAACCCTTGAGACTCAAAACATTGACTGTCCGGAATATACTGACAGCTTGAGGTATGGCAAAAAACCCATTGAGACTCAAAATTTTAACTATCTGGAATATACTGACAGCTGGAGGTATGGCAATAAATACCCTTGGGACTCAAAACATTAACTTCCGTAATATACTGACAGCTGGAGGTATGGCAATAAAAACCCTTGAGACTCAAAACATTGACTGTCCGGAATATACTGTCAGCTGGAGGTATGGCAATTAAACCCTTGAGACTCAAAACATTGACTGTACTAAATATACTGACAGCTGGAGGTATGGCAATAAATACCCTTGGGACTCAAAATATTAACTGTCCGGAATATACTGACAGCTGGAGGGATGGCAATAAAAACAGTTGGAATAGTTGGGATTGAACACTGAGATAACACATTAGCACATAGATACCACAAGGGGGCATCTCAAAGTTGGCAAAAAGTGTGATTTCACATGCATTATTGACCAAATGTTAATGTTCACTTAGCTGTCAAGGCAAATATTAAGGGCTTTGGTTATTTTCACTGTTTGCAGCATGTTTCGAAGAATGCTTGATCCCAGTTACCTTCAGATTTTATTTTACCTATCGACTAGGCCATACCCCAAATTCTTCGGTGGGGATGTGAGCTATCGCCCCACTTCAATCCCCCCATAGGACTATTTTAGATGGGAGCCGCACGCAAAACAGGTCATTTTTGGACATCTTATCCTAAGCAAAAATAGATATGGAGGGGTGGGAAATACAGATTTAAGGTGGTTTGTGGGGAAATTATTTACCATACAGTTGGTCGCTATAAGTCTAATTTCATATAGTTTGCCTAAAAAATCGCCAAGCGGCAAATTGTGCCACATATATTTTTCATGCCAGTCACAATGTGGTGGGTATTCGTACTGACGGAAGTTGTACCATTGATCTGTAGGGAAGTTCCATTATTTTTTCCCTAAAGAAAATGCAATTGTAACGGGATATCAATGATCTGCTAAAATTTGCTGTATGGCTATGATTGTGGATAGTATCTTTACTTGTCACAATTTAAGCGAGCTAGCACGGGTATGCATGGATTTCCTGAAGTATTCATAGATATAAATACCCTGAAAATGGACCTTATACCAGCAGCAGGTCAATTGTGAGAGTATACACACAACATTGTGACGAGCCATATGAGGAATCTTGGGCGGCACAATGTCAGATGACGTGTGGTGACCTGCTGCTCCTTGGTCGACAGGAGCAGGTATCGGTCCAGATGCCCTGCAGAGGCGGACAGAACTGTGATACAGACTGTCGAGACCATAAAATGACCACAAGTTGTCAGTGAATAAGAGTCAAATATGTTCTTTAAAAGGGTTATCCTTTGGAAGCAAGGGATACACCACAGAACTGAAAAATATGGAGTGTACATGTTTTCTGGGCCAGACTAGCTAGTTTCGGCCAATTAGGCCTCATCAGTGACCCTCAGATATTTTCAAAATTCCACAATGGAATCAATGATCCCAAAGGACAAGAAAATATAATCTACATTTTGATGTAGGGCAGGGAGACGTTTTACCGCCGCCACACATTCCCACACACCAGCTGTAGTGAAGTCAAATAAGTCTTTTTAAAAGGGTTATCCTTTGGAAGCAAGGAATACACCACAGAACTGAAAAATATGGAGTGTACATGTTTTCTGGGCCGGACTAGCTAGTTTCGGTCAATTAGGCCTCATCAGTGACCCTCAGATATTTTCAAAATTCCACATTGGAATCAATGATCCCAAAGGACAAGAAAATATAATCTACACTATGATGTAGAGTTGTCAGAGTCAAGTTGACAGTGAATAGTCAGGTTGGCAGAGAATAGTCATATTGACAGTGAATGACAGTAAATAGTCAAGTTGACAGTAAATAAGAAGTCGACATGAGTATAGGGTTTGGGCGAGTTTAGCTCACCCCCTAAAAAAAACAAAAACACCTACTAGAGTTGACACAATATGGACCGGGTCCAGGACACCCCCCCACTGTTTTTTTACCTCCTCCCCAGACCACCCCTAAAAAAAATTTTTTTTATCTTCTTCAGACCACCCCTAAAAAATTTTTTATACCTCCTCCCCAAAAACACCTACTATAGTGACCTCGGAAAAAAATTAAAATCCGACAGGAAACAATTTGGGGGAAGGGAATGAGAGAAAAAAAATACGCTTCTGTCACAAACCATTTTGTAAATTTTACCGTGTCTTGATCTGATAAGTTACGAAACCCGATATTATAGTTATTGTTTGTCCTTGTGGTTTTAAAAGCATGAGTCATTTTGCGGTTTTCTTTACCTTGCAAATTTGCGACAATAGGTGCAAATTAATAGTGGTGAGAAGTCAGCATAAAGTGCAAAACGCTCCCTTCGCGTTGTACATAATGTGAATGACTCAAAGTGTAATGGCTGAACAATCTCTACTGGGAGAACTTTATAACTATCTCACTACAACATATCCAAGTGATGAGAATATACGAATGTGGTTTATGAAAAATCAAGAACAACAACAGCAGCAGCAGCAACAAAGACCAAGCCTGAAACGGACGCGGAGCGTGATAAAAGCTAATATCAAAACAAAGTTGTTAAACTCATTTTCAAAAGAAAGACGCATTGAAGGAGAGATAAGCATTAATATATCAACAGAGGATAAATGTGTAGAAACAATTCGTTTATTAGAACAGGCAATTCAAAGTAATAAACGAGATATGATTTACAAATCTGCATTGGTGGGTAAAGTGATTCATCATCTGAAAGAAATTAAAAGTGGAAACATAGGCGTGTTTTTAACTCAGAGAGGAATAAAATATTCCGTTTCATATTGTTATGCCCTTGTGAGACTGTTTAAACTTGTAGAGAAATATCCAAATTTACAGAAGTGCGCACTGACCTTGGATTAATAATGAAAAATATGAAGATTATAGAAGAAATTTGTAAGGAAGAAAAATGGTGAATGGTAAATATGTTTCTAATGACAGTCTGATTTTTGTGCAATATAGCATTACAAAATGATAGTATTACAGCGTAATAGTACTATGGTAAACCCTTAATAGAAAGGAAGCATAATAGTATTACAGTGTAATAGTAACACAATGTAATTGTATTACAGCGTAATAGTACTATGGTAAACCCTTAATAGAAAGGCAGCATACTAGTATTACAGCGTAATAGTGTTACAACGTAATAGTATTACAGCGTAATAGTACTATGGTAAACCCTTAATAGAAAGGAAGCATAATAGTATTACAGCGTAATAGTAACACAATGTAATTGTATTACAGCGTAATAGTACTATGGTAAACCCTTAAAAGAAAGGCAGTATAAAAGTATTACAGCGTAATAGTGTTACAACGTAATAGTATTACAGCGTAATAGTACTATGGTAAATCCTTAATAGAAAGGCAGCATAATAGTATTAAAACGTAATAGTGTTACAACGTAATAATATTACAGCGTAATAGTACTATGGTAAACCCTTAAAAGAAAGGCAGTATAAAAGTATTACAGCGTAATAGTGTTACAACGTAATAGTATTACAGCGTAATAGTACTATGGTAAACCCTTAATAGAAAGGAAGCATAATAGTATTACAGCTTAATAGTAACACAATGTAATTGTATTACAGCGTAATAGTACTATGGTAAACCCTTAATAGAAAGGAAGCATGATAGTATTACAGCGTAATAGCGATACAGCGTAAAGTTCACATTGAACAAGCCTGCTATGAATATCAATTCAAATGCAACTAGCAAAATTCCACTATTTCCACTCTTTTACGTCTGTGACAAGAGACGGGCAAATACCTGAACGAATATTTGATCAGACTTGAAGCTCACAAGTAAAACGTTCAAACATGAAACTATCTTTACAAAAAGTGAATAAAAAAAAGGTTGATTAGTGGGAGATTTAAATGTATACTGGTGGTGGATCATTAATTATTATAACTTTATTTAATAAAATCAAGCATTTCCTATTTTTTTTTACCTCGGCTAAAGCCTGGGCCTTACCTTCCTCAATAAGTTTTTTTCTTTCCGTTTCACTTAACCCTGTTTGTTTTGAATGTATGCAATCTTTCAGTTTATTATATTTATCTAATCCATCTAAAATCAAATTCATTTTTAGATATCTGCCCATCTGTCAAAGCCTTAGAAATTAAATTCTTTATGCTATTCAGTTTTGAATCTGCAATAGTTCTGATCTGGTCATGTTTCTGGGTCTTAGTCATTAATTTACGTCTCACTAACTTAACACAAACACCCAAAGATCCACACGCGATTGCAGCAATCTCTAATGGTAACATCACTTAATCCAAGACCGGCCATAATGACACTAGCAGAAATTAATGTTGTATCAACTCCATCTGTAATGTTAATTCCCCGTTTATACTTTTTGTATAATGCCTTTCTTACATCCCTCTCTTTCATTAATTGTTTTTCTATCTCTGATATCTTCTGAAATCTATAATTTTGTCCGTCTTCATTAGGCAAATCTGGATATAAATTCGGGGCCGTAGGTTGCTTCATTTTTATATTTATTTTTTGAATTCAATTAATAACGAGACAACAGTATTAACTGTAGTTTTATTAGTCTCTAGACTAAAAAAATTAATAACACTTCCAGCTTTAACTAAACAAGGGGTGTCAAAATTAAAATGTGTACTTTTTGTTTCACTATCTAAAGCGAAGCCACTGCACCCTTCCAAAACTTTCCCATGCACCAACACGCCAACTTTCACCTTACCAAGCGACGATACACTCGACAGGCTAATACTTTTAATATAACCATCCTTCATCATAACATAACCAACCGCTCCCTCTCTACCTCCATTTCCAAATGAAAATATTTTACCACTAGTTAGTGGGCCATTTGATTCGGCGGTTATTGTTATGAATTCATTTGTATAAACGTTTGTAATCTATTATTTAAATTTCCTATTTTTTTTTGTAATTCATCAATACGCAAAGTCAAATTATTCTTATCTGTTTTTACACCAAATATACTCATTTTTTATATATAATGTTTAATTCAATTAATAATGAGGCAACAGTATTTACCGCAGTATAATTATTCAGTACACTCAAAAAATTAATAACACTTCCTGTCTTAACTAAAAATGGTTTATCAAAATCGCGATGTACACTTTGTGTGTCTTCCAAATAAACTTTACACCCACTCAAAACTTCCCCATCCACCATCACAGTAACCCGCACTTCATCTTTTAACTTTTCACACGACAGGCCCATACTTATAATATAACCATCTTTCATCATAACATAACCGGCCGTTCGCTCTCTACCTCCATTTCCAAATGAAAACATCTTATCTCTAGATAAAGAGCCTTTTGATTCAGCATATATTGTATTGTATTCATTTGTATGAACGTTTTGTAATATATTATCTAAATTTGATATTCTGCTATCAACACGTAAAATATTATTATTCTTAACACCGAATATACTCGTTTTTAATCATAAAATTTCTAACACACAACAAATTGGTAAACCATTGTTGTTTATTTTCTGGCCATTCTCATTACAAACGCTTATACTTAATTCTGATATATCACCATGTGTTAATTGTTTATATTCCGGATTACTAAAACGTGTATGAACAATATCTCCAAACGATTTATTTTCAACAGAAACAACACCAATGATATTACTAGGAGCACCATCAAAGAAATTGCAAGCGCTATTTATCTGCTCAAGATGAATATATAGTTGTTTATAAGGTGCAAAATTTAATGCTATTTCTCCCTCATACGTTTGATTTGCGTTTAATCGTCTATTTCCGAGGCCTAACATATCTTTTAATCCTTTGCTTATTTTTAAATCAACGGTCGATGTCAAAAACACTATGCCATTTGTTTCATTTACAGATAATACAATATTATTACTTTGAAATATATCTGCTATTTGTTTGAAACTGTAAAATCCTGAAGCTAAACGTATTGGTCTATCTGTTCCTTTTTGGATAGATTCATCTATCAAATTATGCCAACCTATAGTATAAGTAAAACTCTTTAATCCAATTCTCTTAATACCGCATTTGTTATCTATATATTGTTGCAAGTGTATTATCTTATTAATATCAGAAATTGTATGATACATTTTTAATTAATAAAAAATGATACCAAAAGAATTCAAGTACAATCCCAATGCATCATATAACCCTCATACTAAATATTCTAAAAAGAATATTGAACTTGTAAAACAAACAATTTATGTTAACAAAAATGACCATTTTCCAGTAACGTTTCCCGACTTATTTCAAAACTATCAAAATCCAACATTACACAACAATTCACCGTGGAATACATGGCTTCATTCATCATTTGACTGGGGGCAAAAAATGCAACAGCAGATAAAGAAGATCAAGCCATCGCAAAAGCATATGGAAACAGGTTTTGTATCCCACTTGATTTTGAATTATTGGAAACCCATATGCCTTTTTATCAAGCAGGGCTCGGGGATAGATTAGAATATGAACTTACATTTAACGATTACATGAAAGTTATTAATTCAGCAGATGCAACTTCAACTTATACAATCAAAAATATTTGTTTAGAATTCGATATTGTTTCTGATCCTTATTTATCAAGAGAAATAAGTCAGCAAGTCAGTGACAAAATGGTTATTTTATACGATAGAATACTTAGGCAGAGAAAAATAACGAAGAATAAATCTGATACTCTTTGGAATATTAATTTAAATGTCCCGGCAAGAAGTATGAAAGGTATTCTGATGCTATTCGAAGATCCTGAAAGGACCAGCACAGAAGACTATTATAATCCAGAAATTACAAAAGCGGAAATGACAATAGAAGGGATTCCGAATCAGCTGTACAGTCAAGGAATGAAATCGTACCAACAGTGGGACGAAATAAATAATTTTTTGCCCTAAATTCAAAAAGAAACAAAGAAACAAGTATTGTCATTAAAGATTTATATTTTACTGATACAACGCTGAAAAATATTTAACGACTAATTATGCTTTATGGTTGGATTTACGTTCAACTGATGATAATACACTTCATGGTTCTGGGAGAAGAATAGAAAATGCTTCAGAAGGCATCACAATACAAATTACAAAAGAAGCAGGAGGAAATGAATCAATAAATGTTTATCTGTTTGTAATACAAGATGCGCAAATTAATTTTGTTGATGGTAGATTCAAAGAAGCTCATTATTAAACGATAGAAATGGAACTACCTAAATATCCACACTGTGCAATTATTTGTGGTCAAACTGGCTGCGGTAAGACTGAATTTGTTTTAGACTTACTTGAAGGTGTATATAGAGGTGTATTTAGTCATATTGTTATACTTTGCCCGACCATTCAATGGAACAAGGCATACAAAAACAGAAGTTGGATTGTTGATGTTAAAAAACCGAAAACAAAAAATATTATAATCGTAAATCCTATAACGTCAGATGGAACAGAAAAGCTTCAAGAACTATTACGGTCGTTTTTTAAAAAAACATGCCAATTCCCCTACATTATACATCATTGATGATTGTAGTGCAACAAAAGAATTAACAAAGAAAAAAGACATGTTGTCTGAACTCGCTTTTTCAGGCAGACATGCAAAACAAACGGTATGGGTTATATCGCAAAGATACAATTCAGTTTTGAAAGATTTAAGAGAACAAACAAAGTGGTTATGTATGTTCTACACAAAAGATAGAGATAGTTTTGAAAATTGTTTGAGAGAGAATGATGTTATTCCTACATTGGAAGAACGTCAAAGAATAAAGGAAGAATTAAAGAAAAAGAAACATCGTAAATTAATTTGGAAAACCGACCAACCTACTGATTATTGGGTGGTTGATTAAGTAATGCTTAAGTAATGCTTTAGTAATGCTTAAGTAATGCTTAAAAAATAAGCAATAAAAAAGCAATGCTATTGGAAATACTAACAATTACAACAAACACTGCAGTCTTATCAATAGTTGGATATATAATATTTAAATATTTTAAAATTAAAAATAAATTATATAAAATGAACGCCGAAGAATTGTTACAAGATGTTGAGTTACCAGAACAAAGAGATGACCATGAAGACAAAAAACGCGAAAGACTATCAGCCATTGTTGCTGGTGGAGGAAGTAAACAATATCTTGGTAAAGACTTACAAATGTCAGACATTGATACAATGACATCAGAAGAAATAAACAAACTATACTGCAGATATGAAGCAAGACTAGGAGCGAGTATGACTAAGACATTAGGTAATTCTTTTATTAATTTATATGTTATGGGTGTGAAAAAGTATTTAAATGTTGTTAATCCACCTTAATTAATACAAGACTTAGAGGAAGACCCTTTTATCAATCACGCTTTGACTAGCACATGTTGTGAATTATATTATAGATATGGAATGTATCTTGCTCCTATTACTGCAATGTTAACAACAGCGAGACATATTAATTTTACTGATAAAAAAGGTGAAAATATTGACTTAAAAAAAGATGAGTGAAATAAATGAAAAAACGAAAAACCCAAAAAGAGTATCTGCTGGTAAAAAAGGTGCAGAAGCAAAAAGATTGAAAGCTGAATTAAAAAGAAAAGAAATGGAAGCAATGAAAAAAGAAAACATACAATTAAAATCTATAACAAAAGATGATGATGAAGTTAGGGATGAAGTTAAAGAAGTTCAATACAAAAATTACATACCATTACGTATATCAATTGTAGTTGTTGGATTGGGATTATATATTGCTGAAATTAAAACATCTAATAAACAAGTTGTACCTATTGCACCTACGATACGACAAAAAGAAATTGATCCATTTGAGTTTAATTAATCAAAAAAATTCTTATAAAAATGACAACACAAATTGATGGAAAACAAATAGCAAACATGTTATATTATGCCGGAGTGGAAACACTATTAACGGTTGGATATGCAGAATTAGGAAGAAAACTATTGAAAAGACCACCACCAAAAGTAGATTTTAATATCACTGATATTGGTATGTTATCTATTGATATATTACTCGCAATGGCTACCAGAGATATGTTAGTTAAGCAAGGAATTATTCGTGAAAATATTGTGAAATAATTATTTTATAAACTGGCGAGTGCAGTGGTGATGATGCTTGTTGGAGCAGTAGCGAACGCCTTTGTTTTTTCTGGTAGTAATTATTTGTTTTCACATATTGGCAGAGACGCAGAAAGAGAGAGAGAAAGACATGATAAGGCATTGGAACAATTAGAAGCAGCACAAGTAAAATGGAATACTGAAAGAACACAAAAATTGGATTTTCTTAATGATCAAAAACAAAAAGAACGTCATGCAGAAAAAAACCTTTGAAGAAGTAGACCAAGCAGGAAAAGAATATTATTGTGTTACACATAAAAATTTACAGACATTACCTCAGAAACCTACATTAAGTGATTTTTATACTCCATCAGAAGAACAGAAAAATAGAGAGATTGCATTTGTTGTTGGTGCTATGGCATTTACTGGATTTGTTGCATGGAAATTAAATAAAATATAATGAATCAATTCCACAAGGTTGTGTATCTATTCCATTTTCGCATATATATCTTTTATCATCAAAAGGAGATAAAGAAGCTTTGTTTATTTCATTTACAAACATTTTATGTTTGTCAGAATTTAAAGTGTACATCTAATTCATTTTTATTTCATTATTAAATAAACAACTTTTATAATCATTAAAATTTATATCTTTTTTAATTGTTGTTTTGCTAATGCCTTTTAATTTTTTTTCTTCACTAAGATCAGTTAATGTAAAAGAATATGCTTTACTCTTCAGAAAAAACTATTTCATTCATAATTTTACCTTGTAATTCATCTTTAAACTTCCCTATTTTCTTTTTATTTTCTTCTGAATAAAGATCATGATTTTCTGGATAGTCTGATGTATCTAGTTTATTTTGTATTTGTTTCATATCCTCATAAATATCTTCTGTGAATATATTCATTATCAGAGCATCCGTATCGCTGGCAATTAATTCATTTTTGGCCATAATTCATTAACTATATTATAATAGAATTGATACATTAATAACTTGCTATAATCTAATACAACTTGTCCTAAATAAATAGGTTTATTAAATTTAACAGAAGTAACATTATTTACAATTGCAACAAAGTTTTCATCAAAAATTATTGAATCTTTAAAATTAGGTTTTTTTATGTATTTCTTTGCTTCTTTTTTACTCGTTGTTAATTTAATTTCGTTTCTTCCTCTTATATTTTCTAAGGTTTTTCCATAGAAAGAATTATTCATTAATTTCCAGAGGTCTTGTTCAAATTTAGATTTAGAGTTTTTTCTTTGTGTAGTATTAAATTCAATATATTTTTTTAACCAATCACTTTCTTCAAATGATATAGTTCTATAGACTTTTTTACTTTCATTCCAAGTTTAATATATTCTTTTAGAATACTATGATGAATTACATATTTCTTTTTATCATATAATGTTAATAATATTTTTTCTTCTTTACCTAATGGCTTATCTCCTAATAAGTTTATTTGATAATCTGATAAATCTTCTTCATTTATTTTCATTTTCTCAGGAGCTAATGGATATTTCGTTGTTTTAAACTTGCAATGATTGGGATATTCTAAATCACATTCTATTATACAACCCCTTCCTTTTGGAATATGTAAATAATAGCCTAGATCATTTTCCCATTTAAAATCACTAGTTGGTAATTTCTGTGACATTGCCCAACCATATAAATTATTTGCATCTAGATATAATAAATATTTTTCTGTAAGATAATCATTTAAATTTTTACCATTTTTAATGCTTCTAAACATTCTTTCATTTCATTTTCATCTAATATTCTATTACCATCATCGTAATAATTAGGTGTATATTTATTGAATGCTTTTACATGTCTAGGTCCAAGAACGCCAGAAAACCCTCCTCTAATTCCGTTTTCTACCATTAATAACATTTCATAGTCTGTTAATAATTCTATTTCCACTCCTGTACATTTTAATCCACATTGCCAAGTTAATCCTGGTGCAGAGTAACAATAACATGGATCTATTTCATGATGCTTTAAGAAAAAGGTTCTATACTTCTCAAAGACATCTGCTAAAATTAAAACATCTGTTTTTAAATAAAGATTGTGATAATCTAAAAACGATTCACACTCGTAAACTTTCCATACTATTTGTGCATGAGCATATTCTTCACTCGTAATTGTTTTTTGTGTTAGAGTAGAATAAAATTTATCCATAGGGGGTAATTGTTTTTCTTTTAATCTTTCTATTGAATCTATATATTCATATGGATAATATCCGTTTTGTTTTAACAATGAAATATTATCATTAAATTCTTGTTTTAAAATAGGAAAGTCATCTGTTGATTTTGCAATATCTGATAAACTTTTTAACATAAACCTGTATGAATCTAGAAATCTTAGTTTTTTATAATTTGAACCGTAATCTATAGAAATATAATTTTCTGAATTTTTGGATAGAAGTTTTACTTTGTTATAATCATCTTCATATTTCATTAGCTCCTCTTTTAAAAAGTGGAAATCATAGTTTGAGCCATTATGAAAGAAAACAGGTATTAATTTTGTTGTTTTACCTTCTTTTGTATTACATGATTGACAAGCTGCTCCTCTATATTTACCAGAAAGATGATTATGTTCTCTTATGTTGTTTTCATCTTCAAATTCCTTTCCACATATATATAACATTCTGTTGACTCTTGAAATTCTTTTTCTTGTTGTTTACTTAAAATTGGTTGTTTCTTTTCATTAAGGTAAATCTTATAAGTTATATCCTTGAAAATTTTATTATTTTTTTCTACATATTTCTTTGCTGCATCATCACCAACATAAGAAAAGTATTGTGGTTTATAAATTTCTGGATAGTCAGACTGAACATAGATACCGTAACTATTAACTGTTTGTTTTCTTATTGGATTAACATATGATTTATTTGGGTCAGGTTGGGAAGTAGACAAGAGGCCCAAGAGGGCCTGTCGCTCCACCGGCTAACTTCAGACAATTGTCATATTTATTACATTAACCAATGGTATACTAGTGGACTCTTCTATTGCTATATGTTGGACCAGTCCATTTGTCATATAAGGGGTGTCAGGCCTATTTTTTTCTATTTTTGATGGAAAATTCTGTTAGCAAATAGTGCAGGCCCTGATCAGACATGGTGTTTGTTACATGTGGGTTTACGGCGTCCCGCAAACCCCCATGCTGACAAGACAAGCGAGCGTGATCTCTGACAGGTGTACGGGCAGCTGTGGGGTAAGGCACAAGAAAGATGTTAGATGAATGACATGAATTATTTACAGTATCTACATACAACACTTACTAACACAAAACATCACAATTTGTTGCTTCTGTAGCCAACTCACGACGTCCGTTCCGAAGGCAAAACAATGTTCTGTGCTCGGAACGGCTGACGTGAATACCTACAGAAGCAAACAACAAAAACAACAACAAAAACAAAAAAAGAAACAACACAAGACGCGACTGGCCAGTTTATAACTTAGGGTGAATCCCCCTCTCGCGTGAAACTTCCTCTCGCGAACTAGTGCAAACTGCACACTAGTCTATCGACATAGTTGCCGATCACAGATTTGCCGATCACAGGTTTAGCGATCGTCCGAATATCCTGCAGGTTAGTTGACCTCTTTTATGGTCTCACATTTGTTGACAATGAACAATGATTCTGATTCTGGTCTACGCTGATTACGGCGGTCTGTCCGCCCTTGCTGGACCCTAACGCCTAGCGTCGTACCAGTACCTGCTGCTATGAAGCAGGGAGCAGCAGGTCACACATTGTTGTGCCTTTCAATATACTTTCTATTTCTCGACACGATGTTGTAGGTATACGTTACAACTTGACCTGCTGCTAAAGTGTTCGTTTTTCTCAGGGTTTATATATCTATGAATACTACCAGAAAATCATGCCTACTCATATTACCTTGCTCTATTCGTGGCGAGGTGGAGATACCGGCCACAAATAAAGCTAGATAGCAAAAATCGAGTAGATAATGGATTTGCGTTCAAATAGTATATTTCCCAAAGGAAAAATTGATGAAACGACCCTATAAATCAATGACATGACTCCTGTCAAAACGAACACCCACACAACACGTGACGGGAAAAAAATCATATATGGCACAATTTGGCGGTTGGCGATTTTTGGGCAAATTCAATAGGACTCGGCCTTATAGCGGCCCCCTGTATTGTAAAAACAGCTCTCTATAAACCACTCATGCATACATCGTATGATATGTGCATGACTTGTTCATGTAGCAGCACAGTTTGCGTACCATATTTCACCTAAAATATTTCACTCGCACCGCCCTACCATATATCCACTAAAATAATTTAGATGTGCATAAGCACCAGAGAGGTTTCCTATTCCATCTCGTAACAGTGTTCTGTGGGGTCTGATCTGGGCCAGCACTGTTTGCCAAGGTACCCATTTAGGGTTTTCCCGCATGCAATTGGTAAAAAAGAAACAAGTGATCCACCCAAGGAATGTCCATTCTATATTTTTTGGACCCCAGAGCCATGGTTGGCAGGATTTATGTGAGTGACCATTTGGCATTGCTCCGTTCTAAATATCTAAAGCTCTGGGCCTTATGGTTTCAGAGAAGAAGACTTTTTTTTAGTTTTTCCTATTATAAGTCTATGGGAACTAATATGCCTCTGGGCGTGACCAATTTTTTACCCCAGGGGCATTGTTGGCAGGATTTATTTGAGTGACCACTTGACGTTGCTGCATACTTAATATCTAAGCTCTGGGCACTGATGGTTTCAGAGAAGATTTTTGTCAGTTTTTCCCAGTATAAGTTTATGGGAGCTTATGGGCCTCAGGGTGTGGCCAATTTGGACCCCAGGGGCATAGTTGGCAGGATTTATGCAGATGAATACTTCAAGTTGCTACATACTAAGCTCTTGGCCTTATGGTTTCAGAGGAGAAAAGTTTCAAGATTTTGTCATTATTAGTCTATGGGAGCTACTAAGCACCGGGGCGTTGCCAATTTGGACTCAAGAGTCATAGTTCGCAGGACTTAGTAGGTGACCACATAACTTTGCTACATACTACAGTTCAACCTGTATTAAGCAAGTGCCTAAGGGATAGTCAAAATATGCTTGCTTAAGACAGGTTCTTGCTTAATACAGGTGAAATTTAACACATCTGCCTTTCTTGGGAACTGAATGCCTGCTTGCTTAAGACAGGTTGCTTACTTAATAGAGGTGGCCACTAAGACAGGTTTTACTGTAAATGTCAAAGCTTAAGGCTTTATGGTTTCAGAGAAGAAGTTTTTCCGTTTATTGGTCTATGGAAGCTAATGAGCCAAAGGAAGGTGGTGGCCATGGCGGCCATGTTTTTTGTCTGATCAAAATTTCTTCAATGAATCTGACAATGGTAGACACAAGGAACATTCATGAAAATTAAGAACGAAATCCATTTAGCGGTTTTGGAGGAGAAGATTAAAAAAAAAAAAAAAAAGATCCCTTTATGAGTCTATGGAAGCTAATTAGCCAATGGGCGTGTCCATGGCGGCCATGTTTTTTGTCTGATCAAAATTGCTTCAAGGAATCTGACAGAGGTCCACCCAAGGAACATTCATGCAAAGTATGAATGAAATCCATTACGTTGAGCGGTTTTGGAGGAGAAGGTTTTTAAAACTTTTCCCCATATAAGTCTTTGAAAGCTAATGTGCCAAGGGGCATGGCCATGGCAGTCATGTGGGGCATGGCCATGGTGGCCATATTTTTTGCCTGATCCGCATTTCTTCAAGGAATCTGACAGAGGTCCACCCAAGGAACATTCTTGCAAAATAAGAATAAAATCCATTGAGCGGTTTTGGAGGAGAAGATTTTTAAATATTTTTTTTTTGCTTTCGATGCCATTTTGTTCTGCATGTAACAAAATTCTTTGAAGGAATTCAGAAGAGGACTATGTGAGAAACATTCCTGTGAAGTTTGGTTACAATCGACCAAGTAGTTAAGGAGGAAATGTTTAAAGAAAAAAGTTAACGCACGGATGCACAACCGCACAGGGCCATATCATATAACATAAGACCCGCCGGTCTTTGGCCAGTGGAGCTAAAAAATGAACAGATTTATGTTTTTATTTCTTTATTTATTTATTTTTTCCTTTCCTCCGTCGGATTCGGTATGCCTCCCTTTTCAACTAAGCCATTTTAACCCTCAGGGATCTGGAGAACTGTTGACACTGTAGTATAATTAGGTCTAATAAATCAATCTCCCTCAGTATTTTGAATTTATTTTGAAACATCAAGTCGTATAAATAGAGTTTGTGTATCACCAGTGTGATGGGCATGTGAAATTTCTGATGTTTTGAATTTTAGAATGACAATTTGTAGGTGGACCTCTATAGATATGTGATAGTCAGCAAAATTGGAGGAGATTAATTCAGATACAGGAAGGTACTTTTAAATAAATAAATAAATAAACAAGAACTTTTGAAGAAGAAAAGACTTTTTTAACATTACACTACATGTTATATAGTGAAAATAAACCCCGCCCACTGCAGCCATGTTTTATGTCGGATCAAAATTTCTTCAAGGAATCTGACAGAGGTCCACCCAAGGAACATGCATGCCAAATAACTATGAAATAAAACAAGAAATTTTGCAGAAAATATTTTCAGCATTACACTATACGTTATATACTGAAAATAAGCCTCGCCCATGGCGGCCATGTTTTTTTGTAAGATCAAATTTTTTTCAAGGAATCTGACAACAGTCCACCCAAGGACAATTCATGCAAATTACAATGAAATCCCACAAGTACTTTTGCAGAAAATGATTTTTTTAGCATTACGTTATATGTTAAATAGTGAAAATAAGCCCCGCCCATGGCGGCCATGTTTTTTGTCTGATCAAAATTTCTTCAAGGAATCTAAAAGAAGTCCACCCAAGGAACATTCATGCAAAATAAAAACAAGGCATCGCATGCGATACAAATCACCTCGCACTAGACAACTTCGTGTGTGGAAAACACTGAAATGGCAAAAGTCCAACTTGCTTGAGATATTATCATAACCAACATTTGTGTAAAGTTTGTTTAAAAACCCTCCAATAAATGTACATTCTAGAGTGATGACGTTTCTCTAAAAATAGCCATAGTGACCTTGACTTGAGCCCGTGACCACGAAAGTAGATCTTGCTCAAGATATTATCATAAGCATCTTTTGTGTGAAGTAATATTAAAATCTGTTAATAAATGTAGGCGATAGAGCGATGACAAAGTTTTTCTAAAGATAGCCACAGTGACCTTGACTTTGAGGTCATGACCTTGAAAGTCGAAGTAAGTTGAGATATTATCATAAGAAACATTTGTGTGAAGTTCTATTACAATCCATCATTAAATGTAGGCGCTAGAGCGATGACAAAGTTTTTCTAAAAATAGCCACATAGACCTTGACCTTGAAAGTCCAAATAGCTCGAGATATTGTCATAAGGAACATTTGTGTGAAGTTATATTGAAATTTGTGAAAAAATGTAGTCACTAGAGCAATGACAAAGTTTTTCTAAAAATAACCACAGTGACCTTGACCTTGAAAGTGAAACTCGCTCGAGGTATTGTCATAAAGAACATTTGTGTGAAGTTATATTGAAATGGATGAAGAAATGTAAGCGCTAGAGCCATGACAAAGTTTTTTTTAAAAATAGCCACAGTGACCTTGACCTTGAAAGTGGAACACACTAGAGATATTGTTATAAGGAACATTTGTGTGAAGTAATATTGAAATTGGTGAAAAAATGTAAGCGCTAGAGCAATGACAAAGTTTTTCTAAAAAAAGACACAGTGACCTTGACCTTGAAAGTCAAACTCGTTTGAGGTATTGTCATAAGCAACATTTGTGTGAAGTTATATTGAAATCAGTGAAGAAATGTAGGCACTAGAGCGATAACAAAGTTTTCTAAAAATAGCCATAGTGACCTTGACCTTGAAAGTCGAAATGGTGAGATATTGTCATAAGGAACATTTGTGTGAAGTTATATTGAAATCGATGAAGAAATGTAAGCGCTAGAGGGATGACAAAGTTTTTCTAAAAAAAGACACAGTGACCTTGACCTTGAAAGAAGAACTCGCTAGAGATATTGTCATAAGGAACATTTGTATGAAGTTATATTGAAATCGATGAAGAAATGTAAGCGCTAGAGCGATGACAAAGTTTTTCTAAAAAATAGCCACAGTGACCTTGACCTTGACCTTGAGGCCTTGACATTGATAGTCGAACCAGCTTGAGATATTGTCATAAGGAACATTTGTGTGAAGTTATATTGAAATCAGTGAAGAAATATAGGCGATAGAGCGATGACAAAGTTTTTTCTAAAAATAGCCACAGTGACCCTGACCTTGAGGCCATGAGTTGGAAAGTCGAACTCGCTGCAGATATTTTTATAAGGAACATTTGTGTGAAGTTATATTGAAATTGGTGAAGAAATGTAGGCGCTAGAGCGATGAAAATGTTTTTCTAAAAATAGCCACAGTGACCTTGACCTTGAGGTCATGACCTTGAATGTCCAACTCGCTCAAGATATTGTCATAAGAAACATTTGTGTGAAGTTATATTGAAATCAGTGAAGAAATGTAGGAGCTAGAGCGATGACAAAGTTTTTCTAAAAATAGCCACTGTGATCTTGACCTTGAAGCCATGACCTTGAAAGTGGAACTCGCTCAAGATATTTTTATAAGGATCATTTGTGTGAAGTTATTTTGAAATTGGTGAAGAAATGTAAGCGCTAGAGCGATGACAATGTTTATCTAAAAATAGCCACAGTGACCTTGACCTAGAGGTCATGACCTTGAAAGTCCAACTCGCTCGAGATATTTTTATAAGGATCATTTGTTTGAAGTTATATTGAAATTGGGGGAGAAATGTAGGCGCTAGAGCCATGATAAAGTTTTTCAAAAAATAGCCAGAGTGACCTTGACCTTGAGGTCATGACCTTGAAAGTCGATCTTGCTCCAGATATTGTCGTAAGGAACGTTTGTGTGAAGTTATATTAAAATCGGTCAAGAAATGTAGGCGCTAGAGCGATGACAAAAGAACGTACTTACGTACGTGGCGCTAGAGCGATGACAAAAGTATGTACGTACTTTGCGCTAGAGCGATGACAAAAGTACGTACTTACGTACTTAAGTACGTACGTACGGGACAAATGCTATATCCCCCCTCACAACTATGTTGTGCGAGGGGATAATGAAATCCAACAGGTGGGTTTGGAGGAGAAGATGTTTAAAGATTTTTAATTTTTTGTGTGGTTTTGTTGCCATGGCAACCAGAGTTCTGGGTGTAACAAAATTCTTTGAAGGAATTTAGAAGAGGACTAAGTTAGGAACATTCCTGTGAAGTTAGGTTACAATTGGCTCAGTAGTTTAGGAGGAGAAGATGTTTTAGCATTACACTATATGTTAAATAGGGAAAATAAGCGTCGCCCATGGCGGCCATGTTTTTTGTCGGATCAAAATTTCTTCAAGGAATCTGAAAGGGGTCCTCCCAAGGAACATTCATGCAAAATAAAAATGAAATCCAACAGGTGGTTTTGGAGGAGAAGATTTTTAAAGATTTTTAATATTTTGTGCTGTTTTGGTGCCATGGCAACCAGAGTTCTGGGTGTAACAAAATTCTTTGAAGGAATTTAGAAGAGGACTAAGTAAGGAACATTCCTGTGAAGTTTGGTTACAATTGGTCCAGTAGTTTAGGAGGAGAAGATGTTTTAGCATTACACTATATGTTAAATAGGGAAAATAAGCCCCGCCCATGGCGGCCATGTTTTTTGTCGGATCAAAATGTCTTCAAGGAATCTGAAAGGGGTCCACCCAAGGAACATTCATGCAAAATAAAAATGAAATGTGGTTTTGGAGGAGAAGATTTTTAAAGATTTTTATTTTTTTTTGGTTTTGTTGCCATGGCAACCAGAGTTCTGGGGGTAACAAAATTCTTTGAAGGAATTTAGAAGAGGACTATGTAAGGAACATTCCTGTGAAGTTTGGTTACAATTGGCCCAGTAGTTTAGGAGGAGAAGATGTTTAAAGAAAAAGTTAACGCACGGACGCACGGATGTTTAAAGAAAAAGTTAACGCACGGACGCACGACGGACACAGGGCCATGACAATAGCCCCGCTGGCCTTCGGCCAGTGGAGCTAATAAAGGGATATTATTCGATTCAAAATCTGAATAGATAACAAAAGGTAGTCTTTTTTTGAAATGATAGTTTTTAAATTTAAGAATATTATCATTCTTTGGCATATTAACTTTACAATAGTCATGATCTAGACATATCTCTTTATGTTTTTCTAATGTGTCTAGTCGTCGAAAACCTTGTAAACAGTTTCTACATGTGTGTTGTTTATGTCTATTTTTATCACAAAGAAAACTATCTAGATCTTTGATTAAACAATAGTGTGTGTTTTCATTTTCTTCTATATATAAAAGATCAATTATATTTTCACTTTTCATATAAACTGGGTATAAAGATTGTTTTTTTTGTTGGATTTTCTAATGCAAAAACATTTATAGTTAAATTATTTTGTTTTTCTACTTTTGGGATATCTTTTATTCAATATTGGTCATATTAATTTCATTCTCATAGGGATGATATTTAGTTACTCTCTCTTTATTATTATCTGCAGGATATAATTTAGATAATATTGACCACAAGAAACATTTGTTATCTTTTGTGTTTTTAACATTGACAATATTATGTGATTTAAACTTTAAAGGTATATAAGATGAAGCTATCTGATAATTATATTTATAAGTTTTTACTTCTACACTTTTAATATTTCTAAAAACAAAACCAGAAACTCTTTCTTGATACTTATCAAGCCATGCTTCAAATTTATCTTTTAGTTTATTATAAAGTTCATCTACATTATTATTTGATTGAATAACTTGAACAGGATGAGAGTAATGACTTTTTATTATATCAAATGATAATGGTTTATTAAATTCAGAAGTAATTATTATCTTCACTTTAATGGGATATGATTGTATTATAATTTTATCTTTTAATTAATTAATATAAGCCGTTTCATCATCTTCGTCTATGTCATCAATAATAGTTTCATTAATAACATTTTTAAATACTTTGGATTTATTTCTTGCCATTTTATTAGAATACAAATTTAATTATGTCTAACGTAATATTTAAAATAATCAGGATTGCGAGAAATAAAATCTTGAAATGCCATTTTATATTTTTCTTTATTATTTTGTTAATGTAATTGTTTTCGTTCTCTATCACAATCTTTACATTTTCCTCTATGTCCATCTGGACACGTTTTCTCTTTTGTAAGTGATTTAACGGTTTAAATGTTGAACAATATTTACAAACTTTTCCTTCACTCATTTTATATAAAAATAATTTTAATTATATTAAAATTGGAGCATCCAAAAATTTATTGTTTACGTTGTAAAAAGCATACTGAAAATGATTCAGTGAAACAAGTAACAACAACTAATAATAGACAAATGTTAAAAGGTATATGTTCAGAGTGTGGATCTAACAAAAATAGATTTATATCCGATGGAGAAAAAATAACAAATAAATTAGCAGATGAATTACATCATAGAGTTATAAGATCTTTTGCTAAAAGGCGTGTTTATGTTCATTAAATAGATCAAACATGGGCTGTTGATTTGATAGATATGCAACAATATTCAAAACAAAATAAACACTATAGATATTTATTAGCAGTTATAGATGTTTTTAGTAAATATGGTTGGTTAATTCCATTGAAAAATAAAACAGGAGTAACAGTAAGTGAAGCATTTAAAACATTATTCAAAGAAAGGAAACCGATGTATATTTGGTCAGATAAAGGATCTGAATTTTGTAATCGACAAGTGAAAGAATTGTTAAAAACAAATGAAATAGAATTATACTCAACTGAAAATGAAGAAAAATCAAGTGTAGTAGAACGATGGATAGGAACAATGAAACAACATATGTATAAACATTTTACTGCTCATGAAACTTTTAAATATTATGATATATTAGATAAATTAGTTGAAAATTATAATAATACAGTACATTCTTCTATTAAAACCTGTTGAAGCAAGTAAAGTAGAAAATGAATTAACTGTGTATAAAAATTTATATCCAGAAAAAGAAAAGAAAACTGAAAAACCTAAATTCAAAGTTTGGGATAGAGTAAGAATAGCAAAAAAGAAAGGTAAATTTGAAAAGGGTTATACTACTCGTTGGACTAGAGAAATATTTGTAATTGAAGAAGTTTTAAATACAAATCCTGTTACTTATAAAATAAATGATTTAAAAGGTGAAGAAGTCAAAGGTTGTTTGCTATGAACAAGAATTACAGATTACTGAGTTTTAGTGAAATTTTTTTTTTAACAGAACAACCAATCACATCTGAGATGTGCAACACTCATCACATTGTGTGATGGAATCGTCTTCGAAGAATCCATCGTCATCATCAGGACAGTTGTGATCTTCCCCAATATACTTAAGAATGCAGTAGCACTTACCACATTCAAGGTATGTTGGAGCATTGCACTCCCGGCAAACACCAGACTTTGGATACTCATCCATGGCTATTTTTATGTTATTTTTTTAATTTTCTCATTTTTTTATTTTAGCATTTCTCGAGGTGTGTGTTTTTCTAGTAGGGGGGTACTTAGAGTATGAAGAAAAAAAAAAATTTTAGGGGTGGTCTGAAGAAGCTAAAAAATTTTTAGGGGTGGTCTTAAGAAGCTAAAAAAAAATTTTTTTAGGAGTGTCTCGGGAGGAGGTAAAAAAATTTTTTTTTGGGGGGTGTCCTGGACCCGGTCCATATTGTGTCAACTCTAGTAGGTGTTTTTTTTTTTTAGGGGGTGAGCTAAATTCGCCCAAACCCTATACTACTGACATGAAGTCGACATAAATTCTGGAGTACACCGTCGCGTCGACGCAGTTTACCCCAAGTGGACTTATATTTGTTGCTGGCCAGTCGTTTTTTTATTTGTTGTTGTTGTTTGTTTATTTATTGCTTCTATATAACATTCACGTCACCGGCCGGAACACAAAACGTAGTTCTGCCATCGGGGCGGGCGTCGTGATTTGATTATAGAGGCAAATAAATATAATGTTTAGTGTTCGTATTGTTGTATATAGTTACTGTTAAAAATTTATGTCATGTATGTAAAATCTTTCTTGTGTCTTACCCCCCAGCTGCCCGTTCACCTGTCAGAGATCACCCTTGGTCGTCTTGTCAGCATGCGGGTTTGCGTGACGCCGTAAACCCACATGTAACATTTGGTGTCGTGAAGTGAAAGAATCTCTGGCGGGTGATCCCGGCTGTGGAACAGCACATTGATGCTCTAAAACATCAATTGTTCTAAACAATTCCATCCCTCATGTTTTTTTTTTTTCACATCTAAACTAGCATTGATAGCCACATTTGAGAATTAACTTGAATCTTCCTTCCTGCATTGATGAAGTGCAAATCCCATGTACTCGTATTCAATTAATTGGATACTGACAAGTTCATGGTTTCTTCTGAGCCGCAAGGCAAGGCAAACCCCCTTTTTTCTTCGTAACGAAAATTTTAAGTTGACTCCACTTAATTATGTTACCCGGCATTCTACTAAGTTAAACTGGAGTTACTAATTGATCTTACCCACACATGGTTCTGACGTAGTGACGTTAACAATTTACAATTTTTAAAACTAGTGAATAAACGCATTTCTTTCTATTCTCAAAATACTAACTTATTACCTCCTAAGCCTTAGACGTCTTTACGTCATCCTAAACTAGGTATTCAAGAATTTCAAAAGAAGTTTGTTTTGGCCCCTGCCGACAAGGCCGCCAACAACGTCGTCGTTGTGTGACGGCTCCACTATGTTAACACGCTTAAGCAGGAGCTCGGTGGTACTAAGGTCCATGCACTTCAGCCTTTAGCTGAAGAGAGAGTTATAGCAGATAAACATATTTGTTATTCAGCCACCAAGTTTGCTGTGTGTGTTACCGAAGGCTAAGACAAGCTTCCTACGCTATACTGGTTACCAAAACTTCATTAAAGACCTTACAAAGCACGGTTTATTGCAAATTCAAGCTATTTCACTACCACTGAACTTTCTAAATGATTAACTTCCTGTCTGACTCCTATTAAAACGCATGTAATTAAATATTGTGATAAAGTCTTTGAAAGATCAGGAAGAAATCTGTTTTGGTCTACAAAAAATTCGAATGCACCCAATTTCGTAAAATCATTCTTCGATATAAAATGATTGGGTACAACATGGATATTATAGGCAGACTGCATGCATGGTAGTATACCCAATCACGGTTAGCAACTTTGCTTCCCTCTTTAATTGCACGCCGGTGGGTCAGGCCTCAGATTCTATGACGGCTCCAACGTAAAGGCTTATTGAAAATTAGAGAGATAATGTTGGTTGGTGCCTGATGCTCTGTCTCTGGTCGGGCTCATCGGAGTCTAACTGTTGGTTTTCTTTTACTCCAGCATTTCAGTGGTTTCTTGCTGTCGAGTCCTCACCGTTGTCTCACCTCTGTGGTTCTTTGATTTTTGTGTCCACGGAGATGTTGCACTGATGAGTTAGGAGGCCTTCATGCGGACTGAACAAATTATTTTTCTAAATCGCAACGGAAGTAGGGCGAGGATTGTGGCCACGTAAAATCGATTTAAGCCCCCCAGTGGAAATCTTCCACTGACCGTTCCAAGGCGGCTCTTCTGTGGCGATTTATTTATGTTGTTGTTTGTTACTTACTGTGTGTATCACTTGTGTCTTTTGGTTTTGGATGGCCATATGGCCATTTTGTGGGAAAGTAACTGTCCTTATGGCCTTCCTTTGTTTAGGTTTCCATTATGGTCTGGTCGCTTAATGTTTGTATTTCTTTCCCTTTGGTGTCTTTTATGGGTGGAGTATGTTAATTGTATCAATTCCTGATCTTTGTTTTTACTTCTACTTTTTAAATAAATTGAAATCCAGACATTTTCGTGCTTCAAGTCTGCATACTTACGATTTTTCCATTCTTTACACTACACTTCCTCATAATCTCGTAAAAGAAAAGCTTAATGATTTAATTGAATGGGCTTTTCACAGAGAAGATTCTCTCTATCTTGCATGTAATGTCAGAAATGCATTTTTTACTTCTAAAGAGCATAAGAATTATACACTTTGGTAATGTCAGAAAGTGTGTGATGCCCTCACCTTTCTACTTGACAATATTTATATTAGATTCGGTACTAAGTTATTTAGACCAATTGTGGACATGTCGATGGGTAAGAATTGTGCACCTCTTGTGGCTGATCTGTTCTTGTATTGTTATGAAAGAGACTTCATGTTGTCGCTTTCCATTGATAACCAATCTGAAATTATTGAAGCTTTAAGCGCCAATTCTAGATATTTTGATGATTTATTAGATATTGATAATACCTATTTCGAGGGTTTGATCAGTCAGATTTACCCCCCAGAACTTCAGTTAAATAAAGCAAATTATTCTGATACAGAGGCCCCATTTTTGGATTACATCTATCAATTGTAGATGGGTCTGTTTCATGCAAAATTTATGATAAACGCGATGGCTTTGATTTTGAGATTGTAAATTTTCCTGTTTTGGATGGTGATGTTCCTCATGCGCCATCCTATGGCGTTTATATTTCGCAATTAATTCGATTTGCTAGAGTGTGAGTCATGTAACTGACTTTAACACTCGTAATAAATTATTAACGGCTAAACTTCTTAATCAGGGTTATCGGTACCATAAACTACGCAAAGCCTTTTCAAAATATTATAGACGCCATTCTGATTTAATTTCAAAATTCAATATTGGACTTTAATCTCTTCTGCAACAAGGTCTATCGGAACCCGAATTTTATGGTGACTTAGTATGTAAATTCAGAAAAATATATAACCGCAATGACTTCAGCACCCAATTTCGTAAAATCATTCTTCGATATAAAAAGATTGGGTACAACATGGATGTTAAGCGACAGACTGCATGTATGATAGTTAAGTAGAAGTAAAACAAAGATCAGGAATTGATACAATTAACTTACTCCATCCATAAAAGACACCAAAGGGAAAGAAATACAAACATTAAGCGACCAGACCATAATGGAAACCTAAACCCTATCAATGTTGGCAACTTTGCTTCCCTCTTTAATTGCACGCCGGTGGGTTAGGCCTCAGATTCCATGACGGTTCCAACTTAAAGGGTTATTGAGAGATCTAATTCAAGGTAATGTTGGTTGGTGCCTGATGCTCTGTCTCTAGTCGGGCCAATCGGAGTCTAACTGTTGGTTTTCTTTTGCTCCAGCATTTCAGTGGTTTCTTGCTGTCGAGACCTCACCGTTGTCTAACCTCTGTTGTTCTTTGATTATTTGTGTTCACAGAGATGTTGCACTGATGAGTTAGGAGGCCTTCATGCGGACTGAACAAATTATTTGTCTAAATCGCGACGGAAGTAAGGGCGAGGATTGTGGCCACGTAAAATCGATTTAAGCCCCCAGTGGAAATCTTTCCACTGACCGTTCAAAGGCGGTTCTTCTGTGGCGATTTATTTATGTTGTTGTTTGTTACTTACTGTGTGTCTTTTTATTTTGGATGGCCATATGGCCATTTTGTGGGAAACTAACTGTCCTTATGGCCTTCCTTTGTTTAGGTTTCCATTATGGTCTGGTCGCTTAATGTTTGTATTTCTTTCCCTTTGGTGTCTTAAGTGGGTGGACTAAGTTAATTGTATCGATTCCTGATCTTTGTTTTACTTCTACTTTGACATTACGGAAGCGTTAATATATACGCTGTGGCTTGAAGTTGGGTATGGCGTAATAGAAGCATTGATGGTAACTTGTTATAATCTGAGTTTTGTAATGTGATGAAACTTATGATTGTAGCCTTTTACTGTAAACGTCGTCAACTTATGACGTCATATTAGAAACATACGCACAACCAACTTTATCTCCTTCTTTGGAACCACCAGTATTGACTTGCTGGTAATCATTGTAGCGTGACTGCAGTACTTAAAAGTTTTGTTTGAGTAGTATTGGGTTTGATTCGGATATTTTGCCATCATGTAAGTCAAACAGAATAGAAGGTTTTTTAATACATCATGATGGAACTGCGGCGGTTTCATTTTTTTAATATTTTTAAGGTCGATACCTGAATTTTCTAGCAGTGGTAATATACGTTATCCAAAAGGTTCGATAGCTGTGGGTTTAGTTTCATACTTACGAGAGTAGGCTGAAAAGTTCTGAGCCTGACCAAGATCCAATGGTTTGTCCATGCTGAAATTGCTTATTTTTCAACATAGTCTCCCTTCCTGTCCACACACTTCCTCCAGCGATGCTGGAGTCCTTGGATCCCAGTGGTATAGAAGGTCTCATCTTTGTCCCTGAAAAACTCCTCCACAGCAGCTATCACCTCCTCGTCTCACCGATAATGCTGCCCAGCCAAGTGCTTTTTCATGTTTGGAAACAGGAAATAATCTGATGGAGCTAGATCAGGTGAATACGGAGGGTGATCGACAAGTGTCATGCACAGCAGCCATTGCGACAACCGATTTATGAGCAGGCGCATTGTCCTGATGGAACAAGACCCCTTTTGTCAATTTTCCGGGTCGTTTAGCCTTAATTGCTTTTCGCAATTGTTTTAGCAGATCTGCATAATACTCCCCATTAATTGTTCTGCCCTTTTGAAGGTAATCTATGAATATTATGCCCTTGGCATCCCAGAACACTGATGCCATCACCTTCCCTGCAGAGGAGACGACCTTTGCCTTCTTTGGAGGGGTTGAGCCAGGGTGCTTCCATTGCATTGATTGTCTTTTGGTCTCTGGCTCAAAGTGATGAACCCAACACTCATCCTGAGTGACAAAACGATCAAGAAAACCATCTTGGTCTGCTTCAAAAATAGCAAAGTTGGCTTGTGACAGGTTCAGTCTGGTCAACATTTGGTCAGGCGTCAAAAGCCGTGGCACCAATCTGGCGGAAACCTTCGACATTCCTAATTCACTGTGTAGAATGTTCTCTACTCGTTCACGGGAGATGCCAACAGTGTTAGCTAACTGATTCACAGTTAAACGCCTGTCATCCATCACGGCCCTTTGCACTTGGCTGATGGTTTACTCAGTTGTTGCCGTTGTGGGTCGTCCACACCGGTCATCATCTTCAAGGCTGTCCTTGCCAATCTTAAAATTTACTTGATGATGATTGAACCAAACCTGTGGCCTCTAGAGTGTTCATAGGAAAAGGTTATGCACCGACAACAGCACGACCAACGACATCACCGGAAATCTTACGACCACAAAAGCTCAGCATGACCTTCAGTCAGATAAGCTAAAAAGGACCCCGTTTTACCTTTGACCTCTAAGTACCACCTTGACCTTGGAGGCACCGCCATTGGTCTTGAGTGCGACAAATGATCATATTATGGTTTACCTTCTCAACTCTCAAATCCCAACGCTCAAAGACTATTACAAGTTCACATATCTCCCCCGTACAATAATTCACTGGAATGCCCTCCTACCCTACATCCCCAATTTATCTACTGTGGCACAGTTCAGCCATGCTGTGTGCCAAGTAGTCCATGCCTCACCAAAAATATCAGATGTGCTTTTATCTTTTCTCTGTACTAACCCCTTCATTTCAATACTATTTCTTAACTCTTCACTTCTTTTATTTTCATTAATCCCCATTTGCACTCGTATACCAAACCCCGACTAATGTCCTCTATGGAGGTTAAGTCAAAGATGATAGGATAGGATAGACTGGATAGGATAGACATTTCTGCCAAGTAATTTAAAAAGTCATCAAGGAAAAAGAAAATTATTTACCGGACATGAAAAAAGACCTTTTTATACCTTCAAGTATGACCTTGACCTTGAAGGTACTGACCTGGGTCTTGTGCACGACGAGTTGTATTATGCTGGTTAACATTTCTACTGAGTAATTTTACAAAGTCCATACAGAATAAGAAGTTATTGACCGGACACGAAAAGGACCCATTTTTTAACTTTGACCTATAGTATGACCTTGACCTTGGAGGTACCAACCTGGGTCTTGCACACTACACATTGTCTCAATATGGTTAACATTTCTGCCAAGCAAAAAAATCCATCCTTGAATAAGAAAGTTATTGACTGGACACAATACATACATACATACATACATACATACATACATACATACATACATACATGTACGCACGCATGCACACACACACGCAAGCACACACACACACGCAAGCACGCACACAGGTAAATTTATAAGCCGACCTATGGCGGGAGCATAAAGTCTTCCCCCAAATTATCCCAACAAAAAATATCTGCATCTATAGGACATTTTGCCTAGGGATTCAAGAACGAGTTAGAAACTGCTATGCCTAACGAACCATCAGTGTTTCAGCCATCGAAGTTATACTGACTAGAAATTTTCAAAAACTTACCTGCATCATGAATCCTAATGGGAAACCCACTGACATCTTCATGACTGACATACACAAACCCCTCTTTTTCCAACGGTTCTCTCTGCAATAATTATTATGGGGTAAATGCAGTGTCATTGGTCATACAGGATCTTACATAAGTGTTCATGTATTATTGTACTTATTAAACGAGTTGAGGAAAAGGGATAAAATGCGAGGCTGTGTCGAGCATTTTATTCCTTTTCCTCAACGAGTTTAATAAATTCAACAATACAAGAGCACGAATGCAAGATTCTATTTATCATATGACATTTAAAGCGCATTTTATTCACGATTGTTTACAAAAATGTCAATATTCCGCCGTAAGTAAACGCGACGTCGTTGAGGACGTCGTACATGTAACGTTACGGCACGTATCTAGCTAATTTGCATATTTAATCCACTAGTGGATTATCGAAAGTATTACATGGCGTTATTACACTATCAGACGCGACGTCATATGATAAATTACGGTAACACACCCTTGTGACAAAGAGCAGTCTTTTATATCTCCAAAACAGCTATATTCTGATAAAAAGGTGATATCTTTTTTATTTATACTGGAAACATAGGTTCAGGGTACTCACTAGAACTATCTTAATAAAGTGGTTTTAATGAGTACCAACAATCCAGCATAAATCAGAAAAGAATATATACCCCTGTAAACCCCAGCTTTCTCTACATAAAGTGGGATGTAGAGGGGTGTTCATTAACAGACTTATTAACAAAATGTAAAAGTTGTCCCAATTTGAAATATGGAAGGGAACTTGCTAGGTCATGTCCTTATCCGAGTTCCCCCTTATTAATATTGTCCCCGCTGGAATATCAAAGGTCACGTGTTACTGTCTTCGCTAAGATATAAAATAACAACTGATATAGTCCCCACTGTGTTATCAAAAGACACTCGATATTGTCTCCACCAGGATATCAAAGGACACTTCATCCTGTCTCTGCTAGGATATCAAAGGATACTTGATATTTCCCCACTGTGATCAAAGGACATTTGATATTTCCCTGATGGGATATCAAAGCACATTTGATATTATCCCCATTGGGATCTCAAAGAACACGTGCTATTACCCCTGGTTGAATATCAAAGGACACTTCATATTGGCCCTGCTGGGATATCAAAGGACATTTGATATTGCTCCAACTGTGATCTCTATGAACATTTGATTTTGTCCCTGCTGAGATATCAAAGGACATTTGATACTGTCCCCGCTTGGACATCAAAAAACACTTGCAAGCTCGCAAACGTGAGTGTCCTTTGATTTCCCAATGAGACATAGTACCCACCAATGTCATTGCAACAGACCTTTTTATTAAATAGTTATTATTATATGGCTGTAAAATATTTTGTGGCATAAACAACATTTTAAATCTCCAAATATTCATTTAAGAAAAATATGTATGTGAGCTTAGCAAATGTTTTGTGTGACGTAATTATCAGATACAACATCACCTATTTACAATGTTCTGAAACATCCAAGTACACAAGCATTATCAGGTAAGCATGCAATATCAAGTAAGCACATAATAACAAATAAGCGTGCAACATCATGTAAACATGTAATATCAAGCGATAATGCAGCATCAAGAAAGCCTGCAGTATAAAATAAACACACAATATTAAGTAAGCATGCAATATCAAGTAAGTGTGCAATATCAAGTAAGCATACAATATCATATTTGTATGTAATGTTAATAGAGCATGCAATGTCAAGTTAGCGTACTGATATCGAGCAATGTCTGTATGATTGCTCCTTGGATTTTATCAGTCAATATTTATTGACATACTATAAAAAGGCTGGTTTGGAATTTAACTCTTTAGACAACAATCATAATAATTGTTGTCTGCTGTGTTGTCTGCTTGTTACTACAAAAGTCACTCTGATCTGGGCTCACACGGGACTCAAATCTGTTAGAGATAGGCCGACATCACCAGTTTTCGAACTCTTCCAAACTTTCATCTTTATTGAATTCAGGATTATCCAATCAAAGCTGAAGGACTTATTATGATGACAAGGTCAAAACTAGGCATTTTTAGAAGTGGGGGTGGGGGGGGGGGTGGTGGGAGGGTCATATCTGTATGAGTAATATGCCGACATTGTTCTCGCTTTTATCCGTTACTTACTTAATTGTAAGGATCAGGAAGAGCTGTTCAAAAGTTAGCGACCAATGCAAAAATCAATGTCAAAAAGGGCATTTTCAGCAAGCAAACATAACTCTACGACCGACTGGCCAATGTTTATTTCAGACAGAAAAATAAAATAGTACCTATTCTAAACGTAACTTGACCTGAAAAAAAATGTTGTAAAAGTGGAAAAAGTTAATAGAAATAAAGCAAGGATAACACCAAAACCACATGCACATCTAAAGATCATGAAAACCACCGACAAAGTTTCTGAAGGATTGGCAACAATTTGTAAGAGAAGTGTGCGAACATAAGGTCTCAACTCCAAAAGTAAATGGTCTTGGAAATAACTAAGTTGAAAAAATGGATATGTTGACAAAAAAAAAAAAAAAACAGACGATAGCCCAAAAACCACATGCGAATCTGCAGATCATCACAAAACCTGTAAAGTTTCAAAATGTTTGATTAAAAAATGTTAGAGAAGTTGTGCTCACAAGGTATCTATTCTAATAGCATTTGGACCTGGAAACACCCAGTTTAACTAGACAACCACTTAATGTGAAGAATGCCCCGCCATATGCCTCACTAAATGAGTAATGTGTTTGATATATGCGGTAGACAGGCACACGTCCTAACTAAACTGCAACAGTCTCCAAGAATCATATGGCGTAAATGCTAATAAAAGCGCTGCGAGCACTGCATCATGCCCCGCCACTATATATGCATCAAGTAAGTGCCATAAATTCAAAGTGAAGGTGCATTAGTCTTTGCCTTAATAACGTTTAGTTGACATGAATACATATTTTCAATGTTCAAAGGGCCATAGCTCAAAAAGGAAGTACACTAGAATTACAGTTCTTTTTTTCTGCAGAACCCCTCATGATGCTTAGCATTTGTGTAAAGTTTATGGAAAATATCTCTTGTGCGCATAGTAGGTACAAGTATATCACCATTCGTTCATGTGTAAAGGTGCAGGCAAGCGACTTCGGGCCCAAAATTGACAGTTTCTGGGGGCATGAGACCTTGAAAATAAGGTCACGGTCACCAAAAGCAAACCAAATATTTGGTAGGTTGCAACGATATATTGTACAAAGTTTGACCAAATGTCATCTATTCGTTCAAGAGATATGGTGCAGACAAGCCAAAATTGGGGGCCTGTGTCTTTGGAAATAAGGTTATGGTCACCAAAATCCAATCAAATCTTTGGTCGGTTGCAATGATATATTGTACCAGGTTTGACCAAATTTCATTGATTCGTTCATGAGATAGGGTGCAAACTCGGACGGGAATTTTGGTCCAAAATTGACAGTTTTTTGGGGGCCTGCGCCCTCGAAAAAAGGCCAGGGTCATCAAAACCTAACGGTTGTTTTCCCCTATCGTAGTGATGTAAGCCCTGTAAGTTTAGTCAGAAGCCATCAATAGGTTCAGTAGATATAGTGCTTCAAAACACACTACAAGTAGATGATAGAAATGGCTATGTTCAATGTTTTAGGGGCTATAACCCCAAAAGTAGGGAAATCAAAGTTACGGCTCATATGTCTGCATGACATCTAATAGTGCTCTACGTATTTGTAAAGTTTCTTGAAAATATCTCAAATGGTATCAGAGTTATACTCAAAGCCTTTTTAAAATTTTATAGACGTCATGCTGATTTAATTTCAAAATTCAATATTGGACTTAAATCTTTTCTGCAACAAGGTCTATCGGAACCCGAATTTTATGGTGACTTATAACTGAAACACCCATAATTTGCTATAAATACAATAAACATGTTAGATCTATCATTTTTAATTTCAATAAACTTGATTCTGATCTTGATATTGACACTATCACTCCTGATACATGTGATTGTAAAAATTCAGTGTATTGCTATCCTCCTGCCGGTCATATTTTTACTGGCAATTTAGAAAGTATTCCTGACTCTAGGATATGAAATATAATTTCTAAAGGACCTAAATATCGATTTCCTTCTAAAATTGATTTCAATAAATGTAGAGATGAAATCGCTGCTGCCTTGAATGAATTTTGGTAATCGATGGTGTAAACGAGAGTATGTTGAGCATAAAGCTCTGAAAGAATGGACACTTAGCATTCTGAAATTAGTGAACAAACGCATTTCTATTTATTCGAAAAATACGAACTTATTACCTCCTAAACCTAAGACGTCTTTACGTCACCTTAAACTAGGTATTCAAGAATTTCATAGGAAGTTTGTTTTGGCTCCAGCTGATAAGGCCGCTAACAATGTGGTCGTTGTTTGACGGCTTCACTATTTTAACACTCTTCAGTAAGAACTTGGTGGTACTAAGGCCTATGAACTTCAGCCTTTAGCTGTACAGAGGGCTTTAGTTGAGGACGACATTTGTCATCCAGCCACAAAGTTTGCTGTCTGTGTTACAAAAGGCCAAGACAAGCTTCCTACGTTATATTGGTTACATAAACTTCATAAAGGATCATACAAAGCACGGTTTATTGCAAATTCAAGCTCTTGTACCACCACTGAACTCTCCAAATTATTAATTTCATGTTTTACTGCCATAAAAAACATGTGATAAAATATTGCGACAAAGTCTTCGAAAGATCGGGTAGAAATCTGTTTTGGTCATTAAAAATTCTTTCCCTTTGGTGTCTTTTATGGGTAGAGTAAGTTAATTGTATCAATTCCTGATCTTTGTTTTACTTCTATTTTAAATAAATTAAAAATGCAGGCGTTTTCGTGCTTCAAGTCTGTCTACTTATGATTCTTCCACCCTTTACACAACACTTCCTCGTAATCTTATAAAAGAAAAACTTAATGATTTAATTGAATGGACATTTCACAGGGAAGATTCCCTCTATCTTGCATGTAATAGAAGAGATGCGTTTTTCACTTCTGAAGGGCATAAAACTATACTTTATGGTCATGTCAGAATGTGTGTGAAGCTCTCTCTACATTTTTACTAGACAATATTTACATAAGATTTTGTACTAAGTTATTTAGACAAGTTGTGGGTATTCCGATGGATACTAATTGCGCACCACTTGTGGCTGATCTGTTCATGTTTTGTTATAAGAGCGACTTAATGAGTTAGGAGGCCTTCATGCGGACTGAACAAATTATTTGTCCTACACGCGACGGAAGTAAGGGCGAGGATTGTGGCCACATAAAATCGATTTAAATTCCCCAAGTGGAATTCGTTTCCGCTGACCTTTCCAAGGCGGTTCTTCTGTCGCGGTTTATTTTTGTTATGGTTTGTCTTTGGGTGTTTGTGTCGCTTATATTATTTTATTTTTGATAGCCTTTTGGCCATTTTGTGGGAAAGTAACTGTCGTTTTGGCTTTCCGTTGTTGGTGTTTCCGTTGGGGTCTATTGCTTACTGTTTGTGTTTCTTTCTTGTTAGTGTCTCTGATGGGAGCTGTGGGTTAATTGTATCGATTCCTGATCATTGCCTCTACTTCTATTTAGTATATAAATTCAGAAAAATAACCGCAATGACTTCAGCACCCAATTTCGTAAAATCATTCTTCGATATAAAACGATTGGGTAAAACATAAATGTTATACGACAGACTGCATGCATGGTAGATGACCCAATGACGGTTGACAACTTTGCTTCCCTCTTAAATTGTACACCGGTGGGTCAGGCCTCAGAATCCTTGACGGTTCCAGCGTAAAGGCTTTGTTGGTTGGTACCTGATGCTCTGTCTCTGGTCGGGCCCATCGGAGTCTTACTGTTGGTTTTCTTTTGCTCCAGAATTTCAGTGGTTCCTTGCTGTCGAGTCATCACCGTTGTTTCATCTCTGTTGGTGTTTGATTTTTTTTGTTTACAGAGATGCTGCACTGATGAGTTAGGAGGCCTTCATGCGGACTGAACAAAATATTTGTATTAATCGCTACGGAAGTGAGGGCGAGGATTGTGGCCACGTAAAATCGATTTAAGCCCCCCACCCCCACCCCCACCCAGTGGAATTTGTTTCCGCTGACCGTTCCAAGGCAGTTCTTCTGACGCGGTGTATTTTTGCTATGGTTTGTCTTTGGGTGTTTGTGTCGCTTATATTATTTTATTTTGGATAGCCTTTCGACCATTTTGTGGGATAGTAACTCTCCTTTTGGCTTTCCGCTATTAATGTTTCCATTAAGGTCTGTTGTTTCATGTTTGTGTTTCTTTCCCTTTGGTATCTCTGATGGGAGCTGTGGGTTAATTGTATCGATTCCTGATCATTGCCTCCGATTCTCCAATATGGCGGAGAGTGTAGCAGAATACCTTGTTAATGTTAGGTTAAAATAGACGAGAAGGCGATACAATTCACCCACTGCTCCCATCAGAGACACCAAAGGGAAAGAAACACAAACATGAAACAACATACCCTAATGGAAACACCAACAACGGAAGCCAAAAGGACAGTAACTTTCCCACGAAATGGCCAAATGGCTATCCAAAACAAAATAATATAACCGACACAAACACCAAAAGACAAACCATAACAAAATAAACTGCGACAGAGGAACCCCCTTGGAACGGTCAGTGACACGAATTCCACAGGGGGGGCTTAAATCGATTTTACGTAGCCACAATCCTCGCCCTTATTTCCGTCGCAATTTAGACAAATAATATCTTCACTCCGCATGAAAACGGGGTCATAATTTCGAACTGATAAAAACCCTGCTGACTCAGTGACCAGGGCCACATCTGTGGTTGATATGAAACCTCATCGATGGTCAGTTGGTCCCCCACAACTGCTCAGAGGCTCTGAATTGCAATCGAGAGTCATACCTTCTGATGGATCCAGAGGGAGATAAGGAAATCAGACCGACAGTGAAAACATTGAAGACAGTTGTAGCTTCGGTCGGCTCCCTAGACTCATACCGCTTCGAGAGGTTTTCAGAATGGGAGAGATTGATGGATACCATTGCCTTTCTTCATTTGAACCACCAAGGTCTGCAACGGAAGGTCATGTGTTTTTTTCTCCGGGTCGCCCACCTCTGATTAACGATCGGCTCGATATGAGTGAAATAATCTTGAAAAGGCCGTAAAAAACATTTGTGCATTCTTTCAGTCAAAATGGGATAAGATCTGCATAGGATGGCATACATTTTCGAATTATAAGAATGTGGAGGCTGTGTCTCAAAGCAGAACAGTTCGTCATCAAAACATAGCAGCAGGGCAACTACCTGTCCTCAATTGGACGAAAGTGTCGCCTGTCCCATAACAGTAATCTTCTGCCTCTCAATCTGTTCCTGGATGAGAGAGGCTTGCCGAGAGTTGGTGGCGGATGGAACCAATCGTGTCTACAGAGCAGGGATAAAAACCCATCATAATTGCTGGATGTTGTCAATTTGGAATTCTTTTTGTAAGACACTGCCACACCCGTGCGAAAAACAAAGGTAGCCACCTGACAGAAGGTGTGTGAGAAGTGCAGGTTACTGGATCATTGGCGGTAAGAAGTTGATCTCATCCATAATCTGCAAGTGCTTCAAATGTCGTATGCTCCGTGACAGAAATACAGAAATGGCTGATCTTCCTCCTGATCGCCTGCAGCCAGGCCCCGAGGTTATAAAACTTTTTTCATGCTCAACTCACTTAAGCATGAAATTTGTCCTGCTCATAAATTTTAATATGCCAACAATTGTTGGCATTTTAAAATTTGTGAGCAGGACAAATAACAGTCTCTGCTATCTGAGAAAGAAAAATCGCTCAACTTCTTAGTATTTTAATTTTTATGAGCACCACAAGTTTCATGCTCAGCTGAGTTGAGCATGAAAAAAGTTTTATAACCTCGGGGCCTGGTCTGGCCTTCTCAGCCATATGGCGTAGACACATTTGGACAATGGTTTATTGTATCCCGCCGTAAGAGAGGAGGTCTCACTGAGGGCAAGAGATGGGCATTGATCTTTACCTGCCTCACCACTTGAGCTATACATCTAAAAGTCACTGAGAGATGAGCACGTCATCTTTCATTATGGCACTGAGTCGATTAATCTCGATCAGGGGTTATATTAAAGGGCTTAGGTCAGACGGCGGAACCAATTTCATTGGTGCCATCGATGCTCTCGAAGCAGATTGCATAAATGTTGAAGACCTCCCAGATAAAACATTTCTGAACGAGAAAGACATTGTGTGGTTCTTCAACCCTCCACATCCGTCCCATATGGGCGGCGTTTGGGAACGCATAATTGGAGTAACATAGAAGTGGTGGCAATGATCAGGACTCGATACAATTAACCCACAACTCCAATCAGAGACACCAAAGGGAAGAAACACAAACATGAAACAACAGACCCTAATGGAAACACCAATAGCGGAAAGCCAAAAAAACATTTACTTTCCCACAAAATGGCCAAAAGGCTATCCAAAGTATAATAATATAATCGAGACAAACATCCAAAGACAAGCCATAAAAAAAATATATCGCGACAGAAGAACCGCGGTAGAACGGTCAGCAGAAACAAATTCCACTGGGGGGCTTAAATCAACTTTACATGGCCACAATCCTCGCCCTTACTTCCATCGCGATTAAGACAAATAATTTGTTCAGTCCGCATGAAGACCTCCTAACTCATCAGAGCAACATCTCATTGAACACAAAAATCAAACAACCACAGAGACGAAACAACGGCGACAGCACGAAACCACTGAAATGCAGGAGCAAAAGAAAACCAACAGTTAGACTCCGATGGGCCCGACCAGAGACAGAGCATCAGGTACCAACCAACGTAACCCTTTACGCTGGAACCGTCATGGAATCTGAGGCTTGACCCACAGGCGTGCAACTAAAGAGGGAAGCAAAGTTGTCAACCAAGTTTGGGTTAACTACCACGCATGCAGTCTATCGTATAACATACATGTTGTTCTCAATCTTTTTATATCGAAGAATGATTTTACGAAATTGGTGCTGAAGTCATTACGGTTATATATTTTTCTGAATTTATAAACTAAGTCACCATAAAATGTGGGTTCCGGTAGACCATGTTGCAGAAGAAATTAAATTAAATCAGAAAGACGTCAATAAAAAGCAGCGAAAAATTAAATGTTAAGTTTTGTTGTTAGAATTAGAGTGATATATTTTATGCACTGTTATTTAACCAGGGTTAATTTTGACCATGGTCCACAATGATGCTATGTTGGCCATGGTAGATCATGGTAAGTTGGAAATTTTATGACAATTGATCACGATCAACCATGGTAAACTGCCTTAGACTGGTTTCTACTAACGAACAGCCTTGGTCTACCATGGACAACAATGGTAGACCATGGCCAGTCGGACATTTATGATAATTTTTCCATAATAATCCATAGTCAACCTTTGTAGTATTTTTACACTCTTGAAGCCACTGACAACCATGGTTTCATTTGTAGAATTGAGGTTAAACGGCCCCGTCAACACAATATACGCCATTTTGGAGACGTTGCTTCCAATTTTGTAGGACTTTTATCCGACATTGACATGAAATCACATCTCAAGCCCTGTCGCCCAATGAAACCGATAAACATGAATGGTCCGACGCGCACCGCTTTGCCTGGGCAGGCTTGGATCCTCTAAGTGGTTTTCCAGTACTCGTGTGCGGTTGGTTTAAGCGCTGCGTGGAAGCATCATGCAGCCCATCTATTTCTGCAAGCCCCGATGGACGGGACGACAACCATGGTAAACAATGGTGACCATGAAAAAAATGTAATGCAACCCTTTTTCATAACATTTGACAACATGCCATGGAAAAAGGTAGACCACCAAAAATCATAATGACCATGGCCAACCATGGTTACTATTTCACTTGGAAGTATCTCTGATATTTATACGTTTCGATAACACACCCTTGGGACATAGTGCATTTTTACATGGCCATAGTGCATTTTTTCACATATCCAAAACGTCTCCATTACTGATGAAAATCCATGATATTTTTTTTCTTATTTACACTTCAAAAAAGGTCGTTGGTTTTCGTTAGAACCGCCTCTTTGAGGCAGTTCTGCCGAGTACCCACAACCTATGTCTTGGAGCAGAAATAAGAAAAATAATGTATACACCTTTCACCCAACTTTTCTTTATAAGAAGTGTGGATTAGGGGGCTGTTCATTGTAACGTATATGTTCACGTGATGTATAAAATTTCAAGAGTTGCTAATCTCTTTAGTTAAGCAGACTAGTTTCTGTCTAACTGGCTGAACCCCCCTACATGGTTGCTGTATAAAATCTCTCAGTACTTCATCATAGTGCAATTTATATTGATTTCATTAGGGATCATCAGGCCTATTCAAGGTCTTGGAAAATTTAAACAAGGGTTATGGATTGGGCCGATCTCGCTTCTTGGCTATACTATAAGAATCTGATATGGGGTTCTGTTGTAGATGAGCGTTTCCAACCCGAGGGATGACCGTGCTGAGCAGAACCGAGGCTACGCCGAGGTTCCGCTCAGCACGGTCATCCCGAGGGTTGGAAACGCCCATCTACAACAGAACCCCATATTGGATTCTTTTTCTTGCACATCACCTCCGGTTAGTTTTGACAGCTCGCACATGTATACTGTTTCAAAATAAAAGTAGTGCGTAAGTAGTTCCGGCAGTTGAATAGAATTGATGCGCATTTATGTTAGTTTCCTGGGTCGGAACACCGGGGTCAGAACATAAATTTCTATCCCAGGGTAAAATCACGGATTTCCTTGTCTTGTGTGCAAGAAACTACTATCCATGTCAATAATCAATAAGAGCAGGGGGAAAGACTTCATGTTTTATTTTTTCAAAGACAAGGACTGTGCATGTAATAACTATAATGATATGAATGTTTGTTAAATATCAGATCCAGCTGCCTAAATTACTTTGGAAACTGACATAGGAACTGTGGTCAGCATCCAGTTCTCTAATCTCCTCTGAATTTTAACAAAACACAATCTTAAATTACAGTTTCAGGAGTAACATACCAACATGCATGGGTCTTTTACCAGACAAATTTAAATCAGATAAAGAACTGTTATTCCACTCTACCAACAAACAGTCACCGTGACATATTCCTGTAAAAATTAGAATGCAGATTTGCTTCTAGGGTACGCCTTGTAGATGTATATTTTCTCCGACAGTTTAAATACTTATTTATAAAGGTATTTGAAAAATAGAAGTAGAGGCAATGATCAGGAACCGATACAATTAACCCACAGCTCCCACCAGAGACACTAAAGGGAAAGAAACACACACATGAAGCAACAGACCCCAACGGAAACACCAACAGCGGAAAGCCAAGAGGACATTTACTTACCCACGAAATGGCCAAAAGTCTATCCAAAATAAAATAATATAAGCGACACAAACACCCAAAGACAAACCATAACAAAACTAACCGCGACAGAAGAAATTGAGTTTGTCTAACGCCATATCAGTCCATACACCCTGTCGTTTCAATGTTGAGTCGCCAGCCAGGTCCACTAGATGAAGCTCCATACCAAATATCAAAGACATGGGCCTTGCAGTTTCAGAGAAGAAGATTTTTAAAGATTTCCCTATAATATAAAAATCAACAAGAGTTGTCAGAAGACAACATAGCTCGCCTTTGGGGGCCTAAGATGGATGATGGCAAGTTATCAAAAAAAAATTTATTCTGTAAAACAACCCAATAGACTGCAGCAAATGAAAGAGAACCAAAATGTACCCCTAATCATCCTGTTTTCAAGCCTTTCTGCTGCAAAAAAAAAAAAAAAAAAAAAAAAAAAAAAAAAAAAAAAATGAAAAAGAAATCTATATTTGATAAAAAAAATTCTACAAACTACCAAGTAATAACAAGGCATCACAGACGATACAAATCCCCTCGAGCAAGACAAATTAAAAAAAAAAGCCTAGCCTAGCATTTGTGTAAAATTGCATTATATCCATCAATAAATGTAGGTACTTAAGAGTGATGACAAAGTTTTTCTAAAAATAGCCACAGTGACCTTGACTTTGAGCCCCAGACCCTGAAAGTTGAACTTCATACCCAACATTTGTATGAAGTTATCTTTAAATCCATCAATAAATCTGGACACTAGAGCAATGATCAAGTTTTTCTTAATAAATAGCCACAGTGACCTTGACCTTCAGCCCCTGACCCGGAAAGTCAAAGTCACTCAAGATATCATTATACCAAACATTTGTGTCAAGGTATATTAAAATCCATCAATAAATGAAGGCGCAAGAGTGATGACAAAGTTTTTCTAAAAATAGCCACAGTGACCTTGACCTTCTGCCCCAGACCCTGAAAGTCGAACTCGCTCAAGATATCATCATTGCCAACATTTTTGGGAAGTTATATTAAAATCCATCCATAAATGTAGGCACTAGAGCGATCACAAAGTTTTTTTCTAAAAATAGCCACAGTGACCTTGACCCCGTGACCCTGAAAGTAGTGACCTTGACCTTAGGCCCCAGACCCTGAAAGTCAAAGTCACTCGAGATATCATCATACCAAACACTTCAGTGAAGTTATATTCAACCCAACAATAAATGAAGGCGCTAGAGCGATGACAATGTTTTTCTAAAAATAGCCACAGTGACCTTGACCTTGAGCCCCAGACCCCGCTATGTTTTTAAAAAGAAAAAAAAAAAGAAAAAAGAAAAGAAAAAAAAAATGTTCCTCCCCCGGGATTTGAACTCACGCAGCTTGCAGGTAAACTTTAACACAGAGAAGTAAGGGAGGTAATACAGAGGAAAATATTAACTTCTCAAAAAGTCCAATTTATGCCAAAAAAACCTGTAAAATGAAGTACAATGATAATGTTAAATATTGTTTTAAGCAATTATTAATTATATATTCAAAATAAAGTTGTAAAACATCACATATAAGAGCTTGCAGGTAAACTTTAACAAAATGTGGACGCCGACGCTGACGCCGACGCTGACGCTGACGCCGACGCTGACGCTGACGCCGACGCCGACGCCGGACGCCCGGGGGTATGGCAATAGCTCCCCCTTACTTTCGTAAGGCGAGCTAAAAATGAGTTCCTTTAAGAGCAATGAAAACATTCATAAGAAAGAAGATGGGTCATACTACGTAGTTTCGGCTAATAAAGCCTCATCAGTGACCCTGTAATGATCCGGCAAAGAAAGCCAGAGGAACATACTGCAATTTTGCGAAATTCGAATAGGCAGTCGAAGTCTATGTAAAACCAAGGGATCTCGGGGCGGGGGCATTTTTGGCCCCAGGTCTTTAATTTGAACAATCTTGATAGAGGTCCACTAGATGAAATTTCACACCAAATATCAAAGACCTAGGCCTTGTGGTTTCACAGAAAATGTTTAAAGATTTTTCCCTAAATAAGTCTATCTAAAAGCCAAGGGCCCCGAGGTGGGGGCATTTTTGGTCTCAGGGCTATAATTTGAACAATCTTGGTAGAGGTCCACTAGATGAAGCTTCAAACTAAATATCAAAGACCTGGGCCTTGCAGTTTCAGAGAAGAAGATTTTTACAGATTTTCCCTATACAAGCTTATGTAAAACCAAAGGGCCCAGGGGCGGGGGCATTTTTGGCCCCATGGCTACAATTTGAACAATCTTGGTTGAGGTCCACAAGATGAAGCTTCATACCAAATATCAAAGACCTGGGCCTTGCAGTTTCAGAGAAGAAGATTTTTCAAGATTTTCCCTATATAAGCCTATGTAAAACCAAAGGGCCCCGGGGCGGGGGCATTTTTGGCCCCAGCACTATGATTTGAACAATCTTGGTAGGGGTCCACTAGATGAAGCTTCATACCAAGTATCAAAGACCTGGACCTTGCGGTTTCAGAGAAGAAGATTTTTAAAGATTTTCCCTATATAAGCCCATGAAAAACCGAAGGGCCCCGGGGTGGGCACATTTTTGGCCCCAGCATTAAAATTTGGACAATCTTGGTAGGGGTCCATTAGGTGAAGCTTCATACCAAATATCAAAGACCTGGGCCTTGTGGTTTCAGAAAAAAAGATTTTTAAACATTTTCCCTATATAAGCCCATGTAAAACAAAAGGGCCCAGGGCCGGGGGCATTTTTGGCCCCAGCATTATAATTTGAACAATCTTGGTAGGGGTCCATTAGATGAGGCTTCATACTAAAAATCAAAGACCTGGGCCTTGTGGTTTCAGAGAAGAAGATTTTTAAAGATTTTCCCTATATAAGCCCATGTCAAACCAAAGGGCCCCGGGACGGGGGCATTTTTGACCCCAGCATTATAATTTGAATAATCTTGGTAGGGGTCCTTTATATGAAGCTTCATACCAAATATCAAAGACCTGGGCCTTGTGGTTTCAGAGAAGAAGATTTTTTAAGATTTCGGTGAAAAAAAATCTATTTTGGCCCCTGTGACCTAGCTGTGCAACGGACCGGAACCATTTGAACAACTTTGAAAGGGGGCCACCTAAGGATCATTCCTGTGAAGTTTGGTCAAAGTCCGATCAGTGGTTTAGGAGGAGATGTCGTTTGAAGAAATTGTTTACGCACGCACGCACGGACGGACGGACGCACGCACGATGGACAACGGAAAAAAGTGATCCCAAAAGCTCACCTCGTCACTACGTGACGGTGAGCTAAAAACACCAACGTTATTCTCCTAAAGATATGGCTATCTGGAACTATGGAAACAATTCTCAAGAACTGCAGAACAAGTTAAAATTAGCAATACTAAATGAACCATCCGTGGTCAAGTTATCACAGTTTCTATGCCCCTTTAGCCACCAGGGTCATTTCCCCTTCAACCCCCCCCCCCTGGATATGTCCGGGGTGGGGCTGAGGGTTTAAAATTTAGGTCACACTCACTTTAAGTAAACTTTTAAGTTCATATCTTAGCAGTCACTGACCAGAACCCTTCTGTGTTTGGAATATGATCATAAAATCAACCAAAAATTTTATTTAAGAATTGCTTTGAAAACCTTTCACATATTAATGTGTATATATGTTTTCGGCCCCCACCAATCGGGGCTTGAAGAAATAGATTGGCTGCATGATGCTTCCACACAAAGATGAAACCGACCCGCACACGAGGACTGGTAAACTGCTTAGAGGATCTAAGCCTGCCCAGGCAAAGCTATACGGATCGGACCATCCATCCTAATAAAATGTAGAAGTAAAACAAAGTTCAGGAATCGATACAATTAACTTACTCCACCTATCAAAGACAGCAAAGGGAAAGAAATACAAACATTAAGCGACCCGACCATAATGGAAACCTAAACAAAGGAAGGCCATAAGGACAGTTACTTTCCCACAAAATGGCCGTATTGGTTCAATTTGGGGGCAGGGCTTAAGATGACATTTCATCTCAATGTCGGATAAAAGTCCTATAAAATTGGTAGCAATGTCTTCAAAATGTACTTTACAGTGTTGATGGGGACACCTGAAATCACGCAAACAATCAAAAAATGTATATGTGAAGGTAGACAAGGCGCAAACAGATGAGCTATGCTGTACTGTGACAGCTCTTGTCTTTTTTGCTAGAAGGTGTTGCTTTAAAAGTATTAAAATTTGAATGCACAGAGGTAGGTTGTTTGCAGAAAATATGAGATGGAAAGAGTCCATTGAGCCAACATAAACCTTTACGAAAACACACATAAACAAATACATTGTAAATTTTACCGTCGAAAAAATGGAGAAAAGTTTAAGATGAAAAAGTATGATATTTTTCTTATTTCTGCTCAAAATATAGATTGTTGGTACAACTTAGAGCCGTTCTCTAATGAGTACCCACAATCTATATTTTAGAGCAGAAATAAGAAAAATAATGTTTACCCGTGTAAACGCCAGTATATATATATATATATAACTATGAAAAAATTAAAGAAACACTGGAATAAAAGTTATTCATTGTTAACTTGAATACAATAATAAACATCATTGTTAACTTGAAACAATAATAAACATCATTGCTAACTTGAATACAATAATAAACATCATTGTTAACTTGAATACAATAATAAACATCATTGTTAACTTGAATACAATAACAAACATCATTGTTAACTTGAATACAATAATAAACATCATTGTTAACTTGAAACTTTAACGTACAATAAAAAACATCATTGTTAACTTGAAACTTTAACGTACAATAATAAAAATCATTGTTAACTTGAAAACTTTAACGTACAATAATAAACATCATTGTTAACTTGAAAACTTTTACGTACAATAATAAACATCATTGTTAACTTGAAAATTCCATCATGGATGAAACCGGTTGTTAAAAATACAGGAAAAATAACTTTTATTCCAGTGTTTCTTTAATTTTTTCATAGTTATATTTACCCGCATTGTGGATATTATTTATATTTAATATATATATATATATATATACATATAGAAAATCAAAAAAGTCCGATATTGCCACACAATTCTTTATTATTCAGTAGACTTCTACCGCGGTTTCACTGTTTTAACAGATTTTCAAGAAGACATTAAATGGTAACGTAGCAACAATGCGTAACGACGTTACTTCCGGCGTTACTTCCGGAATCAATGACGTTACGTTAAAAACTGATAAAAACCGGTATCATCATATATATATGAAAACTAACATGTCCCGAAACAAGATAATTATTTGTAAAATGTAAACAACATTAGCACATGGACTGTTTAATAGTATCTTTATTATTGCCAACCGGTTTCAGATCTTCAGGACAATAATGGCGTCAAACTATCTAGTTTGACGCCATTATTGTCCTGAAGATCTAGTTTGACGCCATTATTGTCCTGAAGATCTGAAACCGGTTGGCAATAATAAAGATACTATTAAACAGTCCATGTGCTAATGTTGTTATATATATATATATATATATATATATATATATATATATAATATATATGTGTGTGTGTGTGTGTGTGTGTGTGTGTGTGTGTGTGTGAATTCGGGTTTAACGTCGCTTTCAACAATTTTTCTGTCATATCACGACGGTGTCTGGTTGCGACAGGGAGCTCAATGCTCACTTTCATAGTTCTGTCTCACTGAAGTATCATGTCCAAGACACATTACATATTACCACACCCAGTCACATTATCCTGACACTGGGTCGACCAGTCCTAGCTCTACCACGTAAATCTGAGTGCCAAGCGAGGAGCAGCTAGTACTATTTTTAACGACTTTGGTATGTCGCGACCCGGGATCGAACCCGCGACCTCCCGTTCCCCGGAGCGGACACTCTACCAACTGAGCTATCGGGGCCGGTATTTATAGTGGAATTTTTAAAATATTTGAGGGTCATTGATGAGGCCTAATTGGCCGAAACTAGCAAGTCTGGCCAAGAAAATATACACATTTTATATTTTCCAGTTCTGTGGTGTATTCCTTGCTTCCAAAGGAAAACCCTTTTATAGAACATATTTAACGTCACTATAGCTGGTGTCTGGGAATGTGTCGCGGCCGTAAAATGTCTCCCTGCCCTACATCATAGTGTATTTTATATTTTTCTTGTCCTTTATGATCATTGATTCCGTTGTGGAATTTTGGAAAAAAAAGGGTCACTGATATGGCCTAATTGGCCGAAACTAGCTAGTCTGGCCCAGAAAACATGTACACTTCATATTTTCCAGTTCTGTGGTATATTCCTTGCTTTCAAAGGATAACCCTTTTAAAGAACATATTTAAGTGGGTCGGAAGTATATAGGCGTGTTTTTGTGACGACAGTACTGAAGTCATCACCAAATCTCTAACATGCCTGACCATTAGAAACTCATCATAATTTTGACCATTATTATCTTGAACCCAGTGGCTTTAGACAAGATGCGTTACAATAAAACGGTTATATGGCATAGTTTATTCATTGTACATGTTTGTTTTTCATATTTCATACTTTAAAACACTGATCATTCATTGGCGTCTAATCTGGTCTTCACTGTTTGCCAATGACGCTATATAAAATTGTTTCATGAATAGGCATCATGATCTTTTCTAACGGAGCAAGTTAAAATAAATATGTTTCAATATATGCCAAAAAAACCCCTCCTTACCAGCCAAAACTTAACGTGAACAAGTCCGAGAAATAAACACCTCTCTAAACCCCACTTACATAGAGGAATAGAAGTAGAATCGTCACAATAAACCCTTGTCCTGCTGAATATTCATATATGCCACTTCCACTACTGATTATCAACCAATCAGATTATTTGATGCAAATTATTGCAACAAATTCACAATCAGACTGGCAAACAATGTAGATCCTGATCAGATGGCTTCGCCAGAAGCCATCTGATCTGGATCTTCATTGTTTGGAAAATAATGCATATCCGGGCTCAGCAGGACAAGGGTTAACCCACAGCTCCCATCAGAGAGCAACACAAACATGGCTTTACAGGCGTATACATTATGATTCTTATTTCTGCTCCAAGACATAGGTTGTGGGTACACGTTAAAACATCAACCTATGTTTGCAATACTAATAAGAAAAGTATCGGGGATTTTCATCAGCAAATTAGCCATTTTGAAGCTGTTGAAAAAATGCATGATCTCGCACGGGTGTATACAGTATCGCCATGAACTTACACATTTTACAAAAATGTTGCCGCAGAACAGCTGTAGGTTGAGTTTCGGCTGCTTTGCGGTAATTTTTATCATCATCATCACCATCATCATCATCATCATCATCATCATCATCATCATGATCATCATCAACGGATTTAAACTTCTGTTTCGAAAATAATGCAAAACGTGACAAAAAGGTTGTTACTCAAGACGTTACAAATACCAAAATAATTAGCAGAGCTAAGTAAAATTACATTTTAGTTAAAATTACATTTTAGTTGGCCATCCAATCCCCAAAAAGATTGATATTTTTACGTTTGATGGCAAAATTGAGTAGAGTATGGCACCCATGCTAATTGTAATCCTTGACGTGTGTCAACAATCATATGAGTGGATGTCACGTCTGGAAATGCGTCTGAGGCTAAGAAGTAGGTAAAATGAGTGCAAAATAAACATGAAGCTACTTATAACTCTCCTTTAACACATATTTGGGGAAAATATTTGCTTAAAAATCACCATAAACTATTGTGGTGCAGTGAACAATGGAAAATTATTTTAAATGTACCCTCAAAGTATGTTAGTCTTATAGGTCAGGGGTCATTTAAGTGCAAAGCTCGTGAAAAAACGGTTGTTTTCTGAAAACATTTTGTTATATTTAGCATACGGATCTGCCGCTGACCAGTATTTATTATACCTCCGCCATACGAAGTATGCTATGGGGTTATATAGTTTCGTCCCGCCGTTCGTCCGTCCGTCCATGTGTTCGTCCTTCCGTCCGTTCGTCCGTGCATCCGTGCATCCGTCCGTTAACATTTGGTTAAAGTTTTGCGTTAAAGTTTCTAACCCTGTATCTTCTTAACCCTTTGATAGATTTAGTTGATACTTACACTTGAAGTTACATACTGGTCTAAAGATTTCATTGATGCATGTCACACCCACCACAGTGACCTTGAGGTCAAGGTCAAAGACTTAGAAATTTTACTTTTGGTTAAAGTTTTATGACAGAGTTCATAGATGCCTGTATGTTCTAAATTCTAAGACAAATTCAGTTGATTCTTGCATCAATGTTGCATACCAGTCCAAAGATTTCATGATGCATGTCCCTTCCCCCACCCAAGGTGACCTTGACCTCAAGGTAACGGACTTGGACATTTACGTTTGGGTAAAGTTTTATGACAAACTTTATAGATGCCTGTATGTTCTAAACTCGAAGACAAATTCAATTGATATTTGCATTGATGTTGTATACCAGTCCAAAGATTTTATTGATGCACACCCCACCAGCTTCAATAACATTGATGCCCCCTCCCCTTCAGTAACTTTGACGCTCTCACTCTCTTGGTCCATTTAGAAATTTTATGTTTGGTTTAGCTTTTACAAACACATTTATAGATTCTTATAGCTTCTTGACTTCTTCACACAAGCTCGAAAGATAAATCAGAGGGTGGCGCTGGCCGGGGTTTACGTGACCCACTGGTCGCTTTCTCTAGTTATCAAAATATTAAAAGTACATTTGTTACGTGTATTTGATTAGTAAATCTGCTTGTTTTACATAGATATGGGTTAAATGGAATAAAGCAGGATACTAATGTTACAGACTTGAATCATTGAAGATCTCCGATATTGATAAAGCACTGGATTCTTTCTTTGTGACTTTGTTTCTGTTATGGGTCTGAAACATTGCCTTTGCGCAACTACCGTAAGTCAAATCGCGACTTAAGTTGAGCTAGCCTGTCCGACAATAGGTCTTATTAGTCAGTACCCCCCACCCCCGCCACCCCAGCTGACTGTACCGGGTTGCCAGGCCGGTTTTTATCACAACATAGAATACTACACAGTGCCATTTCTAAAACAGAAAATGCGATATAAAATGATTTTACAAGCATTAGCTGTTACTCTATTATGAGCAGGTCCGATTTTACCACTTTCTTTGTATAAGACTATTAAAAATCAAACTTTAACCTTATCCCCTTAATTAAAATGTCGTATCTCGGATTACTGGCAATAAAAGATAAACCAATTAACAACACATAAAAAATATTCTTTATGCGTGACTAAGCAGGTGCAAAAAAGATTGATATTTTACTTTTGATGACAAAATTGACTAGAGTATGGCAACCATGCTAAATGTAATCTTTGATGTGTGTCGACAATCATAGGGGTAGGTGCCACGTCTGGAAATGCATCGGGAGCTCAGAAGTAGTAAAAGGTCAAATAAGTGCAAAATAAACACGAAACTACTCATAACTCTCTTTTAACATATATTTGGGGAAATTGCTTGCTTAAAATCACCATAAAACTATTCCGGTGCAGTGAACAGTGGAAAATTACATTAAATGTACCCTCAAAGTATGTTAGTCTTTCCTCCCAGTAGAATTCGGGGTTTATTTTTGTTATGGTTTGTCTTTGGGTGTTTGTGTCGCTTATATTATTTTATTTTGGACAGCCTATTGGCCATTTTGTGAGAAAGTAACTGTTCTTTTGGCTTTCCGCTATTGATGTTTCTATTAGGTCTGTTGTTTCATGTTTGTGTTTCTTTCCCTCTGGTGTCTCTGATGGGAGCTGTGGGTTGATTGTATCGATTCCTAATCATTGCCTCCACTTCTATTTTATAGGTCAGGGGTTATTTAACCCTTTACTACTCAGGGATTTTGTGAATTTTGCTGATTTTCACAGTGTTGCACCTGACAGCAACTTCAACTAGCCATTGTTTCATAATGGATGGTCTGTTTTACATCAAACTCGGTATGAATGTTCACTGGGCAGTAGCCTTTCAAATGCAACCTTTCATGACTTGATCATTGTTGTCATGGTAAAGAGGGGGCATCTCAAAGTTGGCAAAAAGTGTGTTTTCACATGAATTTTTGACCACATTTTAATCTTCACACAGCTGTCAAGGCAACAATTAAGGTATTTGGCACTGGCCCTTTTCAATGTTTGCAGCATTTTTTATCAGCATCAATTTTCAGGCGTTTTTGACCCCAGACACCCTCAGATATAAATTTGGGCGGCCGGTTGGGCCATACACCCAAAATTTTTCAGGATGTGAGGGGGGCGGTGCCCCCCTTCAATCCCCCCCCCGAATATTTTTAGTGGGGAGGCAGGCGAAAAAACAGGTCACTTTTTTGCCCAACAAATCCTAAAGCAAACATACCTATCCAGGGGTAGAAATGCAGATTTTAGGTGCTTCTGGGGTTTAAAAAAAGGGGGGGGGGGGGTTGCAGACACGTAAAAACATGCATCTGAGTGGTAAAGGGATAAGAACAAAATTTGTAAAAAATGAATGTTTTCTAATCACATTTTGTCAAATTTAGCACAACGATGTGTTGATGACAAGTATTTATTATAAAAACTAGAGCTATCACTAAAGGTGATGAATACCCCCACAAAAACTGCCTTGATAGTACAACAGCGGCATTTTGCAATTTTTTCACTTGAAAGGGGCCATAACTATGTTGAAAATTGACGAATTGTAGTGGAAAACGAACTTGACCTGTATTTTATGATGTTACATCAGTGTACCAAAAATTATAAATTTCGGTGAAGCGCTTTTTGAGTTATCGTCTGGAAACCAAGTCAACAGACCGACCGACCGACCGACAGACCGACAGACCGACAAGCTCACTCCTATATACCCCCCCCCCCCCAATTTCATTTGTGGGGGTATAAATACATTTATTAAAATAAATGCGACAGAATAACGGCCTTGGAATGGTCAGTGAAGCGAAGCCCTCGTGGGGGGGAGTCTTAAATCGATTTTATGCAGCTGCAATCCTCGCCCTTACTTCCGTCGCGATTTAGACAAATCATTTGTTCAGTCCGCATGAAATCCTCCTAGCTCAATAGTGCATCATCTCCGAGAACACAAACATCAACACAACTACAGAGATGAAACAACGGTGAGGACTGTACAGCTAAAATGCTGGAGCAAAAGAAAACCGAACGTTGTACTCCGATGGGCCCGACCAGAAACAGAGCATCATGCATCAACCAATATTGCATAAAACTAAATTCTATCTAATTCTCAGTAAGCCATTATGCTGGGACCGCCGTAGAATCTAAGGCCTGACCCACCGGCGTGCATTTGAAGAGGGAAGCAAAGTTGTCAACTGTGGTTGGGTTAACTACCATGCTTGCAGTCTGTTGTATAACCTTTATGTTGTACCTAATCTTTTTATATCGAAGAATGATTTTACGAAATTTGGTGCTGAAATCATCGAATTATATAAAATTATATTTTTATCTGAATTTATATACTAAGTCACAATAAAATTCGGGTTCCCATAACGAAAACACGCCTATACAAATACATTTCCGAAAAAATGAAAATTTTAAGATGAAAAATTGTGATATTTTTCTTATTTCTGCTCAAAATATAGCTTATGGGTACTCACAAGTACCCAAAACCTATATTTTAGAGCAGATATAAGAAAAATAAGGTGTACCCCTTTAAACCCCAGTTTTACTATATAAATGTGGGATTCAAGGGTGTCAAAATTATATAGGTGTGTTTTCGTGATGCGATAGACATTTTAAGTCCAACATTTTATTTTGGAATTAAATCGGAATAACGTCTTTATAATTTTGAAAACGCTTTGCGTAGTTTATGGTACCGATAGCCCTGATTAAGAAGTTAAGCAGTTAACAATTTATATAGAGTTTTGAAGTCAGTTACATGACTAGGCACTCTGGCAAATCAAATTGATTGCGAAATATAAACGCGATAGGATGCCGCAAGAGGAACATCACCATCCAACAAAGAAAAAATGTACAATCTCTAAGTTAAAACATTCGCGTTTATCATACATTTTCCAGGAACCAAACCCCTCTACAAAAGACATATACAAAACGGGGCCTTGGTATAGGTATTGTTAATATTTAATAAACCACCCAAATATCTAGACGTCGAGATATGACGTTAAAATGGATTATTATTTATACATGACTATGCCTATCATTTCCGATTATGTGGAAGAAAGCTCGTATCAGTGATATCGGAGAAACCCCTATTTGGTTTGCATTGCATAGACATGCCAATGTTGAAGTAAAATCATTAAATCAATGGGCGCAATCGCGAATACATATTAGCTGTTACTCTTTACATTGTAGTGATCTAAACGGCTCTTAAAATGAAGTGGCATCTTGTAAAATATAAACTTTGCATACTGTTAAACACTCACATAAAGCGGCAGCAAATTTTGGCGCTTTTTATGAGTAGACCTTTTCGCGGATTTATATTTTGGCGGATTTTCGATTTCCGAAGAAAATAAAAGCACCGCAGACAGTGCATAATACCCCGCCACTGCTAAGCAATGTAACTTATTTGAAAATATATCAAGGCTAAATAACTAGAAAGGGGATAACAGAGATATGATCCGCAAGTGTGATGTCTTAATGTGAGTGGATGAAGTTGTTAGAAGATGTAGGAAGCATATGTGAAAATCCATTTTTCAGACATTTGATGGGAAGGCAACTCAATAAGTTGACATTATTAGAAAATTATGGAGCCAAGTATTTACCTTAAATGGCTGTGGAACATGTATCTTTATGTGGTACATGTAAGAATTTCATATTTTTCGATGTACTGCCTGTCGGACTATATTCTTTCGTGAAGACTGATCATGAAGTAATTTCTACGGTCATTGTGCTCCTTCCGCTGATTCAAGAAGGGCAGGCATGAAGTATGTGCACTAAGTACTGGTTAACCACTTAGAAGGGCCTTTATTTTAGGCATCTATTTGGTTAGGCTTTTACTGCACATTCCAAGGGTGAGGTTGATTAGGCTTCAATCAAAAGGATTAAGCATAAGATATTGCAAATAATAAAGGAACTAGAGTCTAAAATCGATTTTTAATACATCAAGGGCACATAACTAAAGAACTGGAACAGCCAGAGAAGTGGTCCTTGGCCAAAATATGTACCCTTTACTCCTCTATATGGTCCTTGGTCACAATATGTACCCTTTAGTCCTCTATATATCTGTAAAGTTTAATCCAAATATTTCAAATAGTAAGGGAACGAGAGGCCAAAAACTATTTTTCAGATACTGAAAAGGGACAGACAGACAGATGGACAGACATACAAATGGATGGAAAGACGGACAGACAGCAGAGGGTGTAGAAGTTTTATCCATCTTTTTCAAAAAATAAATGAACTATAGGCCAAAATCCCTTTTTTATATATTTCAAGGGCAGATAACTCAATTGCTGGGAAAGCCAGAGTCATGTTCCTTTGTCACAGTATGTAACATTTAATCTACTACATATCTATGAAGTTTCAGCAAGATATTGTAAATAATAAAGGAACTACAGTCTAAAATGCATTTTAAATACTTCAAGGGCAGATAACTCAAGAACTGGTATAGCCAGAGTAACGGTCCTTGGCCACGATATGAACCATTAAGTCCTCTATATATCTGTGAAGTTTCATCGAGATATTCCATATAGTAAGGGAACTAGAGGCCAAAAAACATTTTTCAGATATTTCAAAGGCAGATAACTCAATCGCTGGGAAAGCCAGAGTCATGTTCCTTTGCCACAGTATATAACAGATACTGAAAAGGGCAATAACTCTGCTAAAAATTAACGGATTTTGCCCATTAACAATCCCAAACCACTCATTCCCGATACCAATATGTATGCAAAATTTGAACAAAATCCGTGAAAAAATACTCAGTTATCGATCGGAAACGAAGTGCGGACGGACGGACGGACGGACAGACATACGGACGGACGGACGGACACCGGAGGGTATAACATAATACCCCGCCACTATCGTGTGGCGGGGTATAAAAATCAAACGAATCTACAAAGCCATGTGAGATGACAAAAATCATCGGAGTTGATCATCAACAGCGTCATGCAAAAACTGTAGTAATTAGTTAAATGTTTGTGTTCACCACATGATTAACCCAATGTGCTACCATGATAATCCAAATGTCTGTCTCGAGGTGTTTCAATTTCCTCTTATCTGATTGATTTACCCATCATATTGAGCACACAGTTAAAGCCATCAATCAATTGTCAATTATATGCACAATTTTGACAATAACTCTCAAGGTGTATTTGTTTTCTTTCAGCCATTTTGAGCTGTCTTATGCCTAGAACATTGTCTTACTTTATTTCGACTTCTGAAGAAATGAATACACTTTTTCTTTTATAACCGATACTGTCTATGACCTACTGACACATTATAATTGTGATGTGTAGAATGTAGTTAGTTGTCTTGCTCTCTTTGAATATTATTGACGGATTTTTTTTGGCGTTTTTCCTTGACTGCAAATAGCGCCAAAATAAAATGACCGCAAAATATAAGTGTTTTGCAGTAACTGCACGCGACCTTTGATGATGGCTAACCTGTGTTATTATTAGATTTATCTTCATCATATACTATATCCTTGATATATCATTGTGACGTTTAGTAAGAACTCAGAGGACGATTTGGAATGCTACTTATAATAATGGATGGCATGTGAATAAACAACGTATTTTGCAAAATAAACATATTTTTCCAAATATGTTCTTAAATGACCTTTGACCTAAGGTCGATTAGGTTGGTCATTATGCTGTTTGTATAATGTGTGGGTTTAATGTTTCCCAGATAAGGAAACGGCAACTCATTTGGCTTTGTTTCAGTTGACATACCAGATAGCACATTGTACAATAAATAATGATGCATATTTAAAGAAATTTTGTACTTAAATGACCTTTGACCCTGGCCAAATCTGTGATTCAACTTCTTTTCTCACCTATGATGCATAAACAATATGTCCTAAGTACTTAACTGGTGTTTAATTAACTTTATTTGGTCTGCTTAGATACAGAGAGGCTACAAATTCCCGCATGTACAAATTTTATTGTATTTTGCACTCATTTGACCTTTGCCCTAATTCTGAGGCTCAGGGGCATTTTCAGAAGTGGCATCCACCCATATCACTTTTGCATCACACTAAAGAACACTATTAGCATGGATGTCATAGTCTACTCAATTTTGCCATCAAAAGTATTTTTTCGTGGTATGGATGGCAAACTATTTTGTCATGTACTTTCCTTGGTGATTATAAGTTTATATTCTTAAACACAACCCAGCACAACGACTATTCAAGAAAAGAAACAGTTGTTTGGTTCTCCTGTAAATTAAAAAAAAAACCTGAATTGGCAGCCCTCGCCATGAACTTGACCTAGTTGAAAGCTCAATCTTGTATTGGTTGAAAGGTCAATCTGATAATCAACCGGTGTATCAGTATACCTGAACCAGAACATTTCATACAGCTCACGTCTCTTGACCCTCTCCCAATATAAGTGTTACTGCAAAATAATACTTAATACTCTCTCTCTCTCTCTCTGAATGTCATTTGCTGTGTCACCTGTAACAACTCTCTCTCTCTCTCTCTTTCGTGATTTCATTCAATTATAGCCTTATTCTCTAATATAGTATTATTCTCTAAGTAACTATAGGTGAATATTGCTTTGTGTAAGAGTGTAAGTCATTACTTTGTATGTATTCTCTAAAGTTATAAGCTAAAATTATCTGTGCTGAATCTATTTGTATCGACACTGTTTGTTTGTTTGATTTGAAGTACAACGTCCCCGTAAACACTGTAAAGGTCATTTTGGAGACGTTGCTTCCAATTTTGTGGGACTTTTTTTACCCGACATTGAGATGGAAGACATCTCAAGCCCTATTTCCCAATGAAACCAATAGGGTTATTTGCATGGACGCTCCGCCTCGCACCGCGGTTCCTGGAAAGGCTTAGATCCTCTAAGCGGTTTACCAGTACTAGTGTGCGGGCTGGATTCAGCTCTGTGGGAAAGCATAATGCAGCCCATATATTTCTTCAAGCCCCTACGGGCGGGGGCCGGTATCTACAATGTATAGACGAATATTGAACGAAACAGTACCAGATGGAAAGGACTAAAATAGGCCAACATTCGTTAGCAAGTACCCACATACGGAAAACTGAAAAATTTAATACCCCGGGCATTATCTGATGGCATTAAAACTCCAGAGATGAAAGATTTCATTTATCTGGCATGATACCAAAATTTTAAGCAAATTTTAAAATTTTAAGCAAAATTTCCTTGAAAATCTCAAGAAATTTGCTAAAATAAAGCTTTTTAATCAAAATCCTATGGCGTTTATATTTCGCAATTAATTCGATTTGCTAGAGTGTAACTGACTTCAACACTCGTAATAAATTATTAAAGGCTAAACTCCTTAATCAGGGTTATCGGTACCATAAACTACGCAAAGCCTTTTCAAAATTTTATAGACGCCATTCTGATTTAATTTCAAAATTCAATATTGGACTTAAATCTCTTCTGCAACAAGGTCTATCGGAACCCGAATTTTACGGTGACTTAGTATATAAATTCAGAAAAATATATAACCGCAATGACTTCAGCACCCAATTTCGTAGAATCATTCTTCGATATAAAAAGATTGGGTACAACATGGATATTATACGACAGACTGCATGCATGGTAGTTAACCCAATCACGGTTGGCAACTTTGCTTCCCTCTTTAATTGCACGCCGGTGGGTCAGGCCTCAGATTCTATGACGGCTCCAACGTAAAGGCTTATTGAGAATTAGAGAGATCTAATTCAAGGTAATGTTGGTTGGTGCCTGATGCTCTGTCTCTGGTCGGGCCCATCGGAGTCTAACTGTTGGTTTTCTTTTGCTCCAGCATTTCAGTGGTTACTTGCTGTCGAGTCCTCACCGTTGTCTCACCTCTGTTGTTCTTTGATTTTTGTGTTCACGGAGATGTTGCACTGATGAGTTAGGAGGCCTTCATGCGGACTGAATAAATTATTTGTCTAAATCGCGACGGAAGTAAGGGCGAGGATTGTGGCCACGTAAAATCGATTTAAGCCCCCCAGTGGAAATCTTCCACTGACCGTTCCAAGGCGGCTCTTCTGTGGCGATTTATTTAAGTTGTTGTTTGTTACTTACTGTGTGTATCACTTTTGTCTTTTTATTTTGGATGGCCATATGGCCATTTTGAGGGAAAGTAACTGTCCTTATGGCCTTCCTTTGTTTAGGTTTCCATTATGGTCTGGTCGCTTAATGTTTGTATTTCTTTCCCTTTGGTGTCTTTTATGGGTGGAGTAAGTTAATTGTATCAATTCCTGATCTTTGTTTTACTTCTACTTTTTATTATTTTTTTTTTTTTTCAGACAAAGGATTTCATGTAAAATATAGGTTTTTAGAAATAATTTATTGGTTTAGACTCATATTCTAGATTCTAGACTGGTTTTTAATAATTTGGACCCCATTTTGATTTATATCAGTCTTTGAATCGACTGCCAATTCGAAATTCGCAAAATTGCAGTATGTTTCCTCTGGCTTTCTTTGCCGGATCATTACAGGGTCACTGATGAGGCTTTATTAGCCGAAACTACGTAGTATGATCCATCTTCTTTCTTATGAATGTTTTCATTGTTCTTAAAGGAACTCATTTTTGATTTTTATTTGCCTTCACTGCAGCTGGTGTTGTGCCGTGTGGCGGCCGTAAAACGTCTCCCCGTACATCAACCATAGTGCAGTTTATATTTTACTTTTGGTCCTTTGAGATCAGCGTGAATATTCTGAGTAATCAGAAATAATTTATTGGTTTAGACTCATATTCTAGACTGGTTTTTAATAATTTGGACCCCATTTTGATTTATATCAGTCTTTGAATCGACTGCCAATTCGAAATTCGCAAAATTGCAGTATGTTTCCTCTGGCTTTCTTTGCCGGATCATTACAGGGTCACTGATGAGGCTTTATTAGCCGAAACTACGTAGTATGACCCATCTTCTTTCTTATGAATGTTTTCATTGCTCTTAAAGGAACTCATTTTTGATTTTTATTTTAAAGGTTTTAAATGTTGCCCTAGCGGGGCTCACTGGTTGCAGAGCTATCTGTACTGGACAATATAGTTAAAAGGGTTAAGTTTGTCTTACACTTTTTTACTTTCACACAAATGTAATCCCCACACGGTGACACCCTACTACCGCCAAATTGATACCTGGCTCTGCTCTATCAAATCATTACGGTAACACATCCGTGTGATATAGTGCATTTTTTCATACCTCATAAAAAGGTAATTTGTCTGATGAAAATGTGTGATATCTTTCTTATTTATACTCAGAACATAGGTTTTGGATGCTTGTTAGAACCGCCTCATTGAGGCGGTTCAAACGAGTACCCACAACCTATGTCTTGGAGCAGAAATAAGGAAAATAATGTTTACCCCCTTAAACCCAGTTTTCCCTATATAAAGTAGGGTTTAGGGGGGTCTTTATTTCACGGACTAGTCCACGTGATGTAGAAAGACCTCGACCACACACCCTTCCTCAAATGACACCTCCTCCCCGGCCAACGGCCCAACCGCCAAACAAAAACTTACCTGTTAAAACTGTCCACGCCTTGTCTTCTCTTGTCATAGTTACTCTGAAGTTTACACTTGGTCCAGAGATCAGATAATGTACAGTCTGTAAGCACCTGGTTATAGTGGGTCATATCACCTTCCTTGTACAGATTTATCTCCCTTACCTGAAACATACATAGAGGATCTTACATGAGTGTTCATGTATTATTGAATTTAATTAACGAGTTGAGGAAAAGGGATAAAATGTCAGGCTTTGTCGAGCAATGTATCCTTTTTCCTCACAGGTTAATAAATTTAATAATACATGTATGGGCACAAATGCAAGATTCTATTTATCATATTACATTTAAAACGCATTTTATTCACGATTGTCTACCGGCCCCCGCCCATAGGGGCTTGAAGAAATATATGGGCTGCATGATGCTACCACGCAGAGCTGAATCCGGCCCGTACACTAGTATTGGTAAACCGCTTAGAGGATCTAAGCCTGTCTAGTAACCGCGGTGCGAGTCGGACCGTCCGTGCTAATAAACCCAATTGGTTTCATTGGCGACATGGCTTGAGATGTCATTTCAACTCAATGTCGGGTAAAAGTCCCGCAAAATTGGAAGCAACGTCTCCAAAATGACATTTACAGTGTTGACGGGACGTTAAACCTCAAATCAAACAAACAAATCACGATTGTCTACAAAAATATATAAATTTTCTGCCATTAGGAAACGTGACGTCATTAAGGACGTCGAACATGTAACGTTACGGGATTTATCTAGCTAATTTGCATATTTAACTAGTGGATTATCGAAAATACTAAATGGCGTTATTACACTCTCAGACGCGACGTCATATGTTAAAAGCAGTTATTCTGACAAGTCAGTGATGGTCATAATGACATTAAATTTTCAACACTGAAGAGCATTTCTGTTTAGTATTTGTTTTATTTGAAGTTTAAGGTTCCCGTCAAAACTGTTAAGGTCATTTTGGGGACGTTGCTTGTTTGTGGAACTCTTACCCGACATTGAAATGAAATGATATTTAAGTGCCTGCCGCCCAATGGAACCAATAGGGTTGCACGGACGGTCCAACTCACACCGCTTTGCCGGGGCAGGCAGACTTAGCCCTGCCCTATATCATTGAGTAGTTTATATTTTCTTGTCCTTTTGGATCATTGATTCCAATGGGAATTTTGAAAAGATATGAGGGTCACTAATGAGGCCTAATTGGCCGAAACTAGCTAGTCTGGCCCAGGAAACATGCACAGTCAATATTTTCTATTTCTATGGTGTATTCCTTGCTTCCAAAGGATAACCCTTTTATAGAACATATTTAGATCCTTTAAGCGGTTTACCAGTTTTCAGCTCTGCGAGGAAGCATCATGCAGCCTGTCTATTTCTTCAAGCCCCGATATGTGGGGGCAAATGTCTGCTTAGTATCTTTGGGTCAGTTGACAATCGACCCAAAATAGCATTGTTATTTTTTTACATTTTTCAGGAAGATATCCGATCACTAAAAGAGTTATGCTACTGAAAAGTTAAAAAACAGGGGTTTTTTTTTTGCATCATTAAAGGCAACAAAATTCTTTAAGGTCCAGTGGACCTGGCCAGTTTTTTTAACACATTCAAACTTTTATCCCCATCCTATTTGTATGTAAGTTTCAGAAAGATTCAATCAAAATTTATGTTCATATGTTGAAGACTAGATGGAAAAGTTGGCTCTTTTCAGCAACCAAGTGGACATAACATTATGACTAATGAGCCGACCTCACAAGTTTACAAACACTCCCAAGCTTTTATCCCCAGCCTACCCAAGTGTAAGTTGCATTGAGTTCCTATTAAAACTGAAGGAGCTACATGGCTGACAATGTCGAAAATAGGCGCTTTTCAGCAATTTACTCGGCGTTTTTTTTTTCGGGGGGGGGGGGAGGGGTCTGTGAACCAAATATCAAATGCATGTGCCTTCTGGTTTAAGACAATACAACGTTTTAAAGGTTTTCCTATACAAGTCTATGCAAAACATGTAGGTCCCCTGGAATTTTAACCCATTGTTCTTGACACAAACTTGTGCAAACTCACCTGTTCTTGTGAACTATTCAGCTCACAGGCTATATTAAAGATAACTTCTTCCATCATAAGTATAGCCTGTTGGTTGCCAAATCCTCTACAACCTGTGTTTGAGGCCGTGTTTGTCCGACATTGGTATCCTGTGAAGCGTAAATTCGGAATTTTGTAGCCACTGTCAATTCCAATTCCTGATATATCCATCACCTAGAATAATGTACAACAATATACAGACATATGTTCTATACCATTTTAAATGCTAAGGTATGCAATATTCTGTCTAATACATTACGCAAACACGCCTATACAAATACATTGCCACCTTAATCGCCGAAAAAATTAAAAATTTTATGATGAAATTTATTTTATATTTTTCTTATTTCTGCTCGAAATATAGATTGTGGTAACTCGTTAGAACCGCCTCATCAAGGCGGTTCTAACGAGTACCCACAATCTCTTATTTCTGCTCGAAATATAGATTGTGGGAACTCGTTAGAACCGCCTCATCAAGGCGGTTCTAACGAGTACCCACAATCTATATTTTAGAGCAGAAATAAGAAAAATAAGGTATACCCCCGGAAACACCAGTTTTACTATATAAAAGTGGGGTTCAAGGGGGTCAAAATTATATAGGCGTGTTTTCGTGATAGATACGACGTCGTTAGTAAGCAGTGGATAACGCCAGATGCCTACCTATACTATAAGCTCACCTTTAGAACCTTCAGCTCAGGTGAGTTAAATAGATCCGATTATAAACGGCTAAGAAAAGCTGGAGACACCAATTTGTACTTATTATTATGCTCAAGGGCAGGTAACTCCATAATAGAAGTGGAGGCAATGATCAAGAATAGATACAATCAACGCACAGCTCCCATCAGAGCCACCAAAGGGAAAGAAGCACAAATATGAAACAGACCTAATGAAACATCAATAGCGGAAAGCCAAAAAGACAGTAAATGAGTTACTTTCCAACAAATGGCCAACTATCCAAAATAAAACTAGAGGAACTATCACTAAAGCTGATGATTAATACCCCGCCTCAATACTTGACACAGGGGCAATAACTCCACAACTGTTGGATAGATTCTCCTGAATTTGCATCTTGCACATCTACTTATCCCAGTGAATAAGTATGCCAAGTATCCATTGAATCCGACTGATAGTGAAGGAGGAGTTCAGCGGACAAAATTTTGCAGCAACAACTTTTCAGTGATTCAGGGGCAATAACTCCATACTTGTTGGACAGATTCTCCTGAATCCGAGTGATAGTGAAGGAGGATGTTCAGTGGACAAGATGTTTGCAACCAATCTGGGTCAAGAAAGTATTTTTCAAATTGATTCAGGGGCCATAACTCCGTCAGTATGGGACAAACTTTAGTGAAATTTGTGTCTTGCACATCTACCCCTCCTGGTGAACAATTATGGCAATTATCAGTTGAATCCGACTAATAGTGAAGGGGGAGTTGAGCGGACAAGGCTTTTTAGCACATTTTTTTAGCAAATTAAGGGCCATAACTCCGTAATTATGGGACAAACTACCGTTTCTTCTTCTGTAAGCAGTAGACGCTTCTCTGTAGTTAACATGTCTGATTTTACATGACAGTCTACAGATTTAATTTATCTAATTACATGACGTGCTGCAAACTGTAATATGCAGTACGTCGGCCAAACTAACCGCATGCTTAAAACTAGATTGAACGAGCATTATCATAGAATGAGTAAGCCTAAAAAAACTGACACTTTCTTGTACCGTCACTTTCGACGTACAGGTCATTCTGTAAATAACAGTGTTATACAACCAGTGAGAAAATTTACTACGAAGCAAATTCTACATCTAGATTCAAAATTATCAAAAGACATGAACTGAAATGGATTAAATCTTTACAGACCCCTTTTTCACTGGGATTTAATGACAGCATTTATCATAAGGGTAATATTTCCAAAATGCCGGACTTTGATATTTTCTCGCTCCTGGAATGTCGAAAACGCAGAACTAGATCTCACGGCACCAGGAAAAATGGTAACTATAAACGTAAATTACGCACTTTTTTACTAGACTGAAGTGACTGTCAATCATATTATTAAATCATGAACGCCCTTCTCTGTTTTCATTTCTAAGTTCATTATCCGTTTCTGTTTTACGTCTTCTGGACACCGGGGCGAATAAATTCTATGATAGTTCTAATCAGTTATATGATGCGGCTCTCTTAACTAGAGGCTATACTCAGCATGCTCTTCGTCCTTACATTGATTCTGAAATTAATCACAAACGCCATTTCTTCAAAATATCCTTCATTAATAAGGGTAGGAATTTTATAGATTTACCCAGCATCTTTCGTGAGAGCTCGGTGCTTTCTTCCATTCCTGCTTATTTTCTAAATACTGAAACACCCATAATTTGCTATAAATATAACAAACCTGTTAGATCGATCATTTTTAATTTCAATAAACTTGTTTCAGATCTTGATACTGATACTAATACTCCTGATTCATGTGATTGTAAAAACTCAAGGTATTGCTATCCTGCTGCTGGTCATGTAATTACTGGCAATTTGAAATTATTCCTGATTCTAGGATAAGGAATATAATTTCTAAAGGACCGAAATATCGGTTTCCTTCTAAAATTGATTTTAGTAAATGTAGAGATGAAATCGCTGCTGCCTTGAATGCATTCGGTAATCGATGGTGTAAGCGAGAGTATGTTGAGCATAAAGCCCTTAAGGACTGGAAACTTAGCATTTTAAAACTAGTGAATTTTTTTCTATTCTCAAAATACTACTTTATTACCTCCTAAGCCTAAGACGTCTTTACGACATCTTAAACAAGGTATTCAAGAATTTCATAAGAAGTTTGTTTTGGCCCCTGCAGACAAAGTAGAAGTAAAACAAAGATCAGGAATCGATACAATTAACTTACTCCACCCATCAAAGACACCAAAGGGAAAGAAACACAAACATTTAGCGACCAGACCATAATGGAAACCTAAACAAAGGAAGGCCATAAGGACAGTTACTTTCCAACAAAATGGCCATATGGTCATCCAAAATAAAAAGACACAAGTGATACACACAGTAAGTAACAAACAACACAATAAATAAACCGCCACAGAAGAACCGCCTTGGAACGGTCAGTGGAATGATTTCCACTGGGGGGCTTAAATCGATTTTACGTGGCCACAATCCTCGCCCTTACTTCCGTCGCGATTTAGACAAAAAATTTGTTCAGTCCGCATGAAGGCCTCCTAACTCATCAGTGCAACATCTCCGTGAACACAAAAATCAAAGAACCACAGAGGTGAGACAACGGTGAGGACTCGACAGCAAGAAACCACTGAAATGCAGAGCAACAGAAAGCCAACAGTTAGACTCCGATGGACCCGACCAGAGACAGAGCATCAGGCACCAACCAACATTACCTTGAATTAGATCTCTCTAATTCTCAATAAGCCTTTACGTTTTAGCCGTCATAGAATCTGAGGCCTGACCCACCGGCGTGCAATTAAAGAGGGAAGCAAAGTTGCCAACCGTGATTGGGTTAGCTACCACGTCGTCGTTGTGTGACGGCTCCACTATGTTTACCCGCTTCAGTAGGAGCTTGGTGGTACTAAGGCCAATGAACTTGAGTCTTTAACTGGAGAGAGAGCTATAGTAGATGAACATATTTGTCATTCAGCCACCAAGTTTGCTGTGTCTTATACAGAAGGCCAAGACAAGCTTCCTACGCTATACTGGTCACCAAACTTCATAAAATACATTACAAAGCATAGTTTATTGCAAATTCTAGCTCTTGCACTACCACTGAATTTTCTAAATTATTAACTTCCTGTCTTACTGCTATTAAAACGCATGAGATTAAATATTGTGATAAAATCTTTGACAGATCAGGAAGAAATCTGTTTTGGTCTATAAAAAATTCGTTTTAGGTTTTAAGTATATTGAAATCCAGACGTTTTCGTGCTTCTAGTCTGTCTACCTACGATTTTTCCACTCTTCACACTACACATCCTCATAATCTTATAAAAGAAAAGCTTAATGATTTAATAGAATGGACTTTTCACAGAGAAGATTCTCTCTATCTTGCCTGTAATGTCAGAAATGCATTTTTCACTTCTAAAGAGCATAAGAATTATTCACTTTGGTCATGTCAGAAAGTGTGTGATGCCCTCACCTTTCTACTTGAAAATATTTATATTAGATTCGGTACTAAGTTATTTAGACAAATTGTGGGTATTCCGATGGGTATGAATTGCGCACCTCTTGTGGCTGATCTGTTCTTGTATTGTTATGAAAGAGACTTCATGTTGTCGCTTTTCATTGATAACCAATCTGAAATTACTGAAGCTTTAAGCTCCACTTCTAGATATTTAGATGATTTATTAAATATTGATAATACTTATTTCGATGGTTTGATCAGTCAGATTTACCCCCCCCCCCAGAGCTTCAGCTAAATAAAGTAAATTCTTCTGATACCGAGGCCCCCTTTTTGGATTTTCATCTATCTATTGTATATTGGTTTGTTTCTTGCAAAATCTATGATCAACGAGATGACTTTGATTTTGAGATTGTAAATTTTCCTGTTTTGGATGGTGATGTTCCTCGTGCGCCATCCTATGGCGTTTATATTTCGCAATCAATTCGATTTGCCAGAATGTGTAGTCATGTATCTGACTTTAACACTCGTAATAAATTATTAACGGCTAAACTTTTTAATCAGGGTTATCGGTACCTCAAACTACGCAAAGCATTTTCAAAATTTTATAGACGCCATTCTGATTTAATTTCAAAATTCAATATTGGACTTAAATCTCTTCTGCAACAAGGTCTATCGGAACCCGAATTTTATGTTGACTTAGTATATAAATTCAGAAAAATATATAACCGCAATGACTTCAGCACCCAATTTCGTAAAATCATTCTTCGATATAAAAAGACTGGGTACAACATGGATGTTATACAACAGACAGCATGTAGTTAACCCAATCACGGTTGGCAACTTTGTTTCCCTCTTTAATTGCACGCCGGTGGGTCAGGCCTCAGATTCTATGGCGGTTCGAACGTAAAGGCTATTGAGAATTAAAGAGATTTAATTCAAGGTAATGTTGGTTGGTGCCTGATGCTCTGTCTCTAGTCGGGCCCATCGCAGTCTAACTGTTTTAGCACATTTTTAGCAAATCAAGGGACATAACTCCGTAAATATGGGACAAACTTTAGTGAAATTTACGTCTTGCACATCGTGTCATCCTGGTGAACAATTATTGCAAGTATCAATTGAATCCGACTGATAGTGAAGGAGGAGTTGAGCGGACAAAGTTTTTTAGCACTTTTTTTTTAGCAAATCAAGGACCATAACTCCGTAATTATAGGACAAACTTTAGTGAAATTTGCGCCTTCCACATCACCGCTCCTGGTGAATAATTATGGCAAGTATCAAATGAATCCGACTGATTGTGAAGGAGGAGTTGAGCGGCCAAGGTTTTAGCACATTTTTAGCAAATCAAGGGCCATAACTCCGTTAGTATGGGACAAACTTCAGTGAAATTTGCGTCTTGCACATTTACCCCTCTTGGTGAACAATTATGGCAAGTATCAATTGAATCCGACTGATAGTGAAGGAGAAGTTGAGCGGACAAGGTTTTAGCACATTTTTAAGCAAATCAAGGGCCATAACTCTGTTATTATGGGACAAACTTTAGTGAAATTTGTGTCTTGCACATCTACCCCTCCTGGTGAACAATAATGGCCAGTATCAATTGAATCCGACTGATAGTGAAGGAGGAGGTGAGTGGACAAATTTTGCAGACAGACCACCCGACCGCCCGACAAACCAACCGACAGGCTGATTCCAGTCTACCCCCTTCAAACTACGTTTGCGGGGGTATAATAATATAAGCGACACAAACTCCAAAAAACAAACCATAACAGAAATCAACCGCGACTGAAGAACCGCCTTGGAACGGTCAGCGGAAACGCATTCCACTGGGGGGCTGAAATCGATTTTACGTGGCCACAATCCTCACCCTTACTTCCGTCGCGATTTAGACAAATAATTTGTTCAGACCGCATGAAGGCCTCCTGACCCATCAGTGCAACATCTCCTTGAACACATATAATAAAACAACCACAGAGATGAAACAACGGTGAGGACTCGACAACAAGAAACCACTGAAATGCTGGAGCAAAGGAAAACCAAAAGTTAGATTCCTTTGGGCCGTCCTGAGATAGAGCATCATGCACCAGCCTAAATTAGCTTGAATTAGATCTCTCTAATTCCCAATAAGCCTTTACACTGGAACCGTCATAGTATCCGAGGCCTGACCCACCGCCGTACAATTAAAGAAGGGAGCAAAGTTGTCAACCGTGATTGGGTTAACTACCATTCATGCAGTCTGTCGTATAACATTTATGTTGTACCCAATCTTTTTTAATCGAAGTATGGTTTTACGAAATTGGGTGCTGGAGTCATTGCGGTTATATATTTTTCTGAATTTGTAAACTAAGTCACCATAAAATTCGGTTTCCGATAGACCTTGTTGCAGAAGAGATTTCAGTCCAGTATTGAATTTTGAAATTAAATCAGAATGACGTCTATACAATTTTGAAAAGGCTTTGCGTAGTTTATAGTACCGATAACCCTGATTAAGAAGTTTAGCCGTTAACAATTTATAACGAGTGTTGATGTCAGTTAAATGACTACACACCCTGGCAAATCGAATTAATTGCGCAATATATACGCCAAAGGATGGCGCACGAGGAACGCATCAACAAAAAGGGAAAATTTACATCTCAAAATCAAAATCATCGTGTTTATCATAAATTTTGCACGAAACAACCCCATCTACAATAGATAGATGTAAATCCACAAAGGGGGCCTCGGTGTCAGAAGAACTTGCTTTGTTTAAGTAGTTTAGGTCGTAGTACCAAAGCGTTAATCCAAAATCGTTAATCCATAGACAATGGCAAACATCAATGTTCGGCTCAACAGACATGGACTCCAGAAGAGTGTAATCAGGCGTCCGCGGATATAAAGCATTACTTGGTAAGCAAGCTTCGCCCACCATGCCCATCGACCCGAAATAAGAAAAGGGGAGAAGACTGAAGTTCTGGGGGTAAATTTGACTGATCAAACCATCGAAATAGGTATTATCAATATTTAGTAAATCATCCAAGTATCTAGAAGTGGAGCTTAAAGCTTCACTGATTTCAGACTGGTTTTCAGCGGAAAGGGACATCATGAAGTCTCTCTCATAACAAAACAAAAACAAATTAGCCACGAATGGTGCGCAATTAGTACCCATCGGAATACCCACAACTTGTCTGAATAACTTAGTACCAAATCTTATGTAAATATTGTCATGTAGAAAGATGAGAGTTTCACACACTTTCTGACATGACCATAAAGTATAATTTTTATGCTCTTCAGAAGTGAAAAAAGCATATCTTACATTACATGCAAGATAGAGGGAGTCTTCCCAATGAAATGTCCATTCAATTAAATCATTAAGTTTTTCTTTTATAAGATAAAGAGAGAGTGTAGTGTAAAGGGTGGGAAAATCGTAAGTGGACAGACTTGAAGCACGAAAAACACCTAGATTTCAATTTATTTAAAACTTCATTGGATTTTTTTATAGACCAAAGCAGATTTCGACCTGATCTTTCGAAGACCATGTCGCAATATTTTATCACATGCTTTCTGATGTCAGTCAAACATTGAGTTAATAATTTGGACAGTTTAGTGATAGTACAAGAGCTTGAATTTGCAATAAAGCGTGCTTTGTATGGTCTTTTATGAAGTTTAGGTAACCAATATAACGTAGGAAGCTTGTCTTGGTCTTCTGTAACGCAGACAGCAAACTTGGTGGCTGAATGACAAATGTGGTCATCAACTAAAGCCCTCTCTACAACTAACGGCTGAAGTTCATAGGCCTTTGTACCACCAAGTTCTTGCTGAAGAGTGTTCACATAGTGAAGCCGTCAAACAATGACAAAATTGTTAATGGCCTTATCAACTGGAGCCAAAACAAAACTTCCTATGAAATTCTTGAATACCTAGTTTAAGGTGACGTAAAGACGTCTTAGGTTTAGGAGGTAATAAGTTCGTATTTTGCGAACAAAAAGAAATGCGTTTGTTCACTTATTTCATAATGCTAAGGTTTCATTCCTTAAGAGCTTTATGCTCAACATACTCTCGTTTACACCATCGATCACCAAATTCATTCACGGCAGCAGCGATTTCATCTCTACATTTATTGTAATCAATTTTAGAAAGAAATCGATATTTCGCTCCTTTAGATATTATATTGCGTATCCGAGAATCGGGAATAATTTTTAAATTGCTAGTTACAATATGACCAGCAGCCGGATCACAATACACCGATTTTTTACAATCACATGTATCAGGAGTGTTAGTGTCAATATCAAGATCAGAAACAAGTTTATTGAAATGAAAAATGATAGATCTAACAGGTTTATTGTATTTATAGCTAATTCTGGGTGTTTCAGTATTTTGAAAATAAGCGGGAGTGGGTGAAATAATCGAACTGTCCCGGAAGATACTAGGTAAATCTATGAAATCCAAACCCTTATTTATGAAGGATATTTTGATGTAACGACGTTTGTGATTAATTTCAGAATCGATGAAAGGACGAACAGCATGCTGAGTATAACCTCTAGTTAAAAGGGCAGCGTCGTGTAACTCATTAGAACTATCGTAGAATTTATTCGCCTCGGTATCAAGAATCCGTAATACAGAAATACGTAATGAACTTAGATAAGCAAACATTGAGTGGCGTTCATGATTCAATAATATTATGGACAGTCACTTCAGTCTGGTATTGTGGTATTTTAAAAACACGTAATTTGCGTTCATAATTACCATTTTTCCGGTGCTGTGCGATCTAGTTTTAAGCTTTCGACAGTCCAGAAGCGATAAAATATCAAAGTAGGGCATTTAGAAATATAACCCTCATGATAAATTTTGCCATTAAAACCCAATGGAAAAGGTGTCTGTAATAATTTAATCCAAAGCTGTTTGCCCCGTGCAGCCCAAATTCGAACTCGACGTAGACTGTAACTCCTTCCTGGTTAACTGTAAGTTTGATGAAGATCGGATCAGAAATGGCCGAGAAAAAGTGGAGACGTCGTTTTCCCCATTATAAATCTATGGCACATTTTTGTTTCCATGGCAACCACAGTTCTGATCAAAACTGGTCTAAAACCTAATGCAGTCAATCCCCCAACCCAGTGATGGTGTACATACAATTTGATTGGGATTGGCCAGCTAGTCTCTAGAAATTCAGGTTTAACGGTGTGGACCACGATCGGACTCTGGATGCCTACCTATACTTTAAGGTCACCTTGTGAGCCTTCGGCTTAGGTGAGCTTAAAAGATCAGATCAAAAACGGCTGAAAAAAGCTGGAGACACCATTTTTCACTTATATTTATGCTCAAGGGCAGGTAACTCCAAAGCTGTTTGTCCAATGCATCCAAAATATGAACTTGACGTAGACTGTTAGCCTATCTTAGTTATCTGCAAGTTTGATGAAGATTGGATCAGAAATGGCTGAGAAAAGTGGAGACGTCGTTTTCCTCAGTATAAGTCTATGTGAAATTTTTTCACGCTCAAGGGGATGTAACTAGAAAACCGCTGATCAGATTCAAACCAAATTCGAACTCGTCCGAGATTTAATGCTTGTCCTCGTTTATGAAGTTTTAAAAAGATCAGATCATAAACGGCTGAGAAAAGCTGGAGACACAATTTTTCACTTATATTTATGTTCAAGGGCAGGTAACTCCAAAGCTGTTTTCCCGTGCAGCCCAAATTTGAACGCGATGTAGACTGTAAGCCCCATCTGGTTATCTGCTAGTTTGATGAAGATCGGATCAGAAATAGCCGAGAAAAAGTGGAGACGTCGTTTCCCCATTATAAGTCTATGGAACATTTTTTTTCCATGGCAACCACAGTTCTGATCAAAACTGGTCCAAAACCTAATGCAGACAATACCCCAACCAAGTGATGCTGCACATAAAATTTGATTGGGATTGGCCAGCTAGTCACTTAGATATTCAAGTTCAAAGGTGTGGACGACGGACGGACGCCGGATGCCTACCTACTATTACTACTACTATTAGCTCACCCTGTGAGCCTTCGACTCACGTGAGCTTAAGAGACCAGATCATAAACGGCTGAGAAATACTGGAGACACCATTTTTCACTTATAGTTATGCTCAGGGCAGGTAACTCAAAAGCTGTTTGTCCCATGCATCCCAAAAATGAACTTGACATAGAATGTAAGCCCCTCCTGGTTATCTGCAAGTTTGATGATGGTCGGAACAGACATGGCTGAGAAAAAGTGAAGACGTCAATTTCCCCATTATAAGTCTATCGAAAAGTTTCACTTCACGCTTAAGGTGATGTTACTGGAAAACCACTGGTCAGATTCAAACCAAATTCGAATTCGTCCGAGATTTTATGCTTATCAACGTTTATGAAAAGTTACAAAAAAGATCAGATCATAAACGGCTGAGAAAAGCTAGAGACACCATTTCACTAATATGTATGTTCAAGGGCGGTTACACCAAATATGTTTGTCCCGTGCAGCCCAGATTCGAACTCGACGTAGACAGTAAGCTCTTCCTGGTTATCTGCTAGTTTGATGAAGATCGGATCAGAAATGGCAGAGAAAAAGTGGAGACGTCGATTTCCCCATTATAAGTCTGAGGAACCTTTTTGTTTCCATGGCAACCAGAATTCCAATATGATCAGCCCAAAAACTTTATGTAGCCTTTCCTCCTCTCTGATGATGCTTCTCATGACATTAGAGCAAGATTGGCCGTGGGGTATTAGAGATATACTAATTTGAAATTGTTTACGGGCGCATTGACACACGCACGGACGCACGCACAACGGACGACGGACAAATTGTGATCACAAAAGCTCACCTTGTCACTACGGGACAGGCGAGCTTATAAGTCAAAGATCAAGGTCTCAGGTATTTTTTTGCATGAATGAAAAGCACATGTAACAAGAAACCTTTAAGCCAAATATAAAGGCTGTATCTTAAACGGTTTAAAAGTTCTGACCATGTTAACATTTTTCTTTTATGTAGGTCAAAGATCAAGGTCAAGGTCACAAGTCAAAATTTTTTATGCGAATGTAAAGCTCTAGTTACAAGGAACCAACATTTAAAATATGAAGGCTCTATCTCAAACAGTTAAAACATTATGACTAAAATGCTATTTTGTAATTCAAGTAGGTCAATGGTCAAGGTCATAGGTCAAATGTAATTGCTTGAGTGTAAAACATTTGTCACAATTTACATACATGCCAAGTAATACGGCTGTATCTCAAGCGTTTCAAAACATATGACCAATGTTATTTTTTTCTTTTAAGTAGGTCAAAGGTCAAGGTCTCATGTCAATTTATTTTGCATTAATATGAAGCTATAATCACAAGGTACCTTCATGCCAAATACGAATGCTCTATCTCAATCGGTCCAAATGTTACGACCAACGTTAAAGTTGTCCACGTAAAACCAAACAACAAACGAACAAACAAACAAACAGACAGGGCAAAACAATATGTCTCCGCTTTCGCTACCGGGGACATAAAAAAATAAGTTGAAATAAAAGCTGCAAGCACTTCCATTAGATCATGCAAGTGTCATATCACAGTCAAAAAGGAATTCAAAGAAAGGATATAAACATCACGTGAACAAGTCCGTGAAATGAAGACCCCCTAAACCCCACTTTATATAGAGAAAACTGGGGTTTAGGGGGTATTCATTAATTTTTCCTATTTCTTCTCCCAGACATAGGTTGTGGGTACTCGTTAGAACCGCCTCATTGAGGCGGTTCTAACGAGCACACGCAACCTATGTCTTGAGCATTTATAGGGCAAATATCAGAAAGTAGCCATTTTTGAGATGTGAGAAATGCACTATGCCGTACGGGTGTGTTATCCTAATGAAGTTGACGGGAATACATGATTGAGATGACTGTTTTCAATGTTCAAAGAGCAATGGCTCCAAAAGAAAGTTAACCAGAATCACAAATTTCCATTACGAAAACACGCCTATACAAATACATTGTAAATTTTACCGCCAAAAAGTGAAAATTTAAATCTGAAAATTGTTTTTTTTTTCTTATTTCTGCTCAAAATATAGATTGTCGGTACTAGTTATAACGAGTACCCACACACTATGTTTTGGAGCAGAAATAAGAAAAATAAGGTTTACCCCTGTAACCTCGGTTTTACTATATAAAAGTGGGGTTTAAAGGGGTCAGAATTATATAGGCATGTTATCGTGATGCATTTTCATTTTTACATTTAAAATAATTTCCGATCGATATTTTTTTTTAAAAAGGGGGTTGATTGGATTTATGATTTAGACCATTGTATAAATCATAAATCAAATCAACCCCTTTTTTAAAAAAATATCGCTCGGAAATCATTTTACATGTAAAAATGAAGTAGAAAAAGGGTCATAACTCTCATAAAAATTGGTTGATTTTACCTGAAATCAAACCTGACTTATATTTTATAATTATATACCTTTATATGAAATACGAATCCAATCCACCAACATTTTCAAAATATATCACACGGAAACCATTTTCAAGTAAAAATGAAGTTGAGAAAGAGTCATTACTGACATAATAATTGGCGGATATGTATGAAATATGAATTCAATCCACGAAGCTTTTCGAAAGACTGTGTATGAAAAGTGAATTCAATCCACCAAGGTCTTTGAAAGATATCGCACGGAAACCACTTTTTCAAGTAACAAAAAAGTTGAAAAAGGGCCATACATTAAGAACACACGCCTGTTCAAATATATTGATTAAATTTCACCAAAAAAAAAAAAAAAAAAAAAGATTCAGGTAAAGATCCTGATAATGTTCATATTGCTGCACAAGACACTGATTGTTGGGGAGGCGGTTCAAACGAGTGCCACAATCTATGTTTTTAAATGGCAATAAGAAAGAAAATATATACCCCTGTAAACCCCAGTTACTCTATATAAATGTGGGGTTCAAGTGGGTCAAAATTATATGGCTAATGATTCACATAATAATTGGCGGATTTTACCCAAAATCGAACTGGACCTGCATTTGTATGATAAAATACCTGTGTATGAAATTTGAATCCAAACCACCACGGTTTTCAAAACGAATCGCACGGAAATCATTTTTCAAGTAAAATTTTACCCGAAATCGAACTTGACCTGTATTTTAAGATTACATACCTGTGTATAAAAATGAATCCAAATCATCAAGGTTTTCAAAAGATATCGCAGGGACACCATTTTTCATGTAAAAAATAAGTTGAAAAGGGCAACACCACTCAAAAATTTGGCGAGTTTACCAGAAATCGAACTGTCGAGTCCTCAGCGTTGTTTCATCTCTGTGGTTGTTTGATTATTTGTGTTCACGGAGCTGTTACACTGTTTAGTTAGGAGGCCTTCATGCGGACTGAACAAATTATCTGTCTAAATCGCGATGGAAATAAGGGCGAGTGTTGTGGCCACGTTAAATCGATTTAAGCCCCCAGTGGAATTCGTTTCCGCTGACCGTTCCGAGGCGGTTCTTCTGTCGCGATTTATTTTTGTTATGGTTTGTCTTTAGGTGTTTGTGTCGCTTGTGTTATTTTATATTGGATAGCCTATCGGTCATTTTGTGGGAAAGTAACTGTCCTTTTGGCTTTCCGCTGTTGGTGTTTCCATTAGGTCTGTTGTTGCATGTTTGTGTTTCTTTCCCTTTTGTGTCTCTGATGGGAGCTATGGGTTGATTGTATCGATTCCTGATCATTGCCTCTACTTCTATTTTACCTGTCTTTAATGATTATATACCCGTGTATGAAATTTGAATCCAATCCACAATCTTATCTAAAGACATTGCACAGAAAAGGACAGCGGTGATACTATCTGCCCCCCCCCCCCCGACCCACCTCATCCCCTTCCCGTCCATTTAAAACAGCGGGAGCATACACAATATAGCCACGATTACCAGTCAAAGGGTTAATACCTTAATAAAGTATTTGAGGGTCACCGGGCTTGAAAAAATATATGGGCTGCACGATGCTTCCACGCAGAGCTGAATCCGGCCCTCACACTAGTACTGGTAAGCCGCTTAGAGGATCTAAGCCTGTCCAGGAACCGCGGTGCAAGGCAGACCGTCCATGCTAATAAACCCTATTGGTTTCATTGGGTGACAGGGCTTGAGATGTCATTTCATCTCATTGCCGGGTAAAAGTCCCACAAAATTGGAAGCAACGTCTCCAAAATGACAGTGTTGACGGGGACGTTAAACCTCAAATCAAACAAACAAAACACTGATGAAGCCTATTTGGCCGAAACTAGCTAGTGTGGTCCAGTAAACATGTACACTCGATATTTTCCAGTTCTGTTGTGTATCCCTTGCTTCCAACGGATAACCTTTTATAGAACATATTTAATGACATCAGGATTTCTAATATGTATAAAATCTGTTACTTACATCGGGTGACTGGTCAGAAGAAAAGCCAGCATTACCATATACCAAATAATCTATGGCATTTATTTTTCCATCTTTGTTGAAGCCAACCTGTAATAATATCAACATGAATTGATAAATCTTAAAGGGAGGCAACTCTTTCAACTCGTTGTGTTTGCTTTGATTTTATGGCCTTGTCAAAATTATTTTACTTATTTCGAGCTGATCAGTAATCACTTGAGCACCTGGATAAAAACCAACATACCTTCCATTGCAGAAAATAGGTTTCTCATGTGTGACTCCAGCAAGGCACGAACCACGCTGGTGAGAGACCAAATGATTAAGACTCAATATTCGTACCCACTAGGCAATCGAGGCCAGGTTTTTGCAAATGTATTACCGCTTGAAGAAAACGACTAAAGCACCAAAGGCACTGAAATGACTGATTCAATCAGAAATACAGGCAGATTTTCACTTATATAAGACCTTTGTGAAAGGGTCTCATTTTTTAAAGCAGTACTACCAAATGTCTGCTATGAAACGTCTGCTAATGTTTATTTTGTATGAAGTGCCATTCAATGTTTCGAATTCAGAATACACATTTTATCTTAAATTGTGTACGTATTAATAACATGACTAAAATTGGTAGTTTTCTAAAGAATTACATGTAATGAAGATAAAACGTATACTTTTGAAGGCCGACCTCGTGTAGGTCAGTGGGATGCGTGTCTAACTGGTGATCAGGAGGACGCGGGTTCGATACCTGCCGGGGTCGGCAACATTCTTTCGTAGATATTGATCATGAAATCTTTTCTACGGTCATTCTCTCCCTTTCGCTGATTCGAGAAGGGCAGTTGTCTGTTTCTCGCGAAAGAATGTTCACTGCACTGGTTAACCGCTTACGTATAAGCCTGCCCAGGAAAGTGTGAATAGGTAAACTGAGCGGCTCAAAAATAACCTAACATAGTGTTGACCGGGCCGTTAAACTCTAATACGAACACACAAATACTTTTGTAGAATGACGTCAATGAAAAACGTCAGTTTCCATAATATTACGATAACAAACCCGTACGACATAGTGCATTTTCCACATCTCTAAAATGAATACCTTTTTAATGAAATTGTAATATTTTTCTTATTTATACGGCTAACATAGGTTGCGGCTGCTCGTTAGAGCCACGTCATTGAGGCGGTTCTTACGAGTACCCAGAACCTATGCCTTGGAGCAGAAATAGAAAAATAATGCATACCCCCACACCCCCCCTCCAAAAAAACAACAAAAAACAACAACACAGTTTTCTCTATTCAAAGTGGGGTTTACAGGGGGTGTTCATTTCACGGACTTGTCCATGTGACGACGACTAACAAAGATGGCTTATCCGGAATTCAAACCCTCTGAGAATCTTCATAACTTCTAGCTGACTGGCTGATTTGAGGTTTAACACTGTATATGTTGTTTTGGAACCGTTGCTTCAAATTTTGTAGGACTTTTACCCGACACTTGGATGAAATGACGTCTCAAGCCCTGCGTACGGATGGAACAAATAGGATTTTTGTATGGACGGTCCGACTCACAAACTTTTCCTGGGCAGGCTGCTGTTTTTATGTACATAACCATAGCTGTAAAGTCTGATTTCATCTCTTTGGTTGTTTGATTTTTCTATTCTCGGAGATGTTGAACTGTTGGGTTAGGAGGTCTTCATGCGGACTGAACAAATAATTTGTCTAAATCGCGACGGAAGTAAAGGTGAGGATTGCAGCTGCGTCAATGAAACCCATAGACGGGCCGACTCGCGCCGCGTTGCCTGGGCAGGCAATGATGAGTTAGGAGGCCTTCATGCGGACTGAACAAATTATTTGTCTAAATCGCGACAGAAGTAAGGGTGAGGATTGTGGCCACGATTTAAGCCCCACAGTGGAAATCTTTCCACTGACCGTTCCAAGGCGGTTCTATTGTGGCGGTTTATTTATGTTGTTGTTTGTTACTTACTGTGTGTATCACTTGTGTAGAGAGTTTGTACATGGATAGGATGGACCGTGCAATAAATAACAAACTCCATGCCATTAAACCTGTCGTTAGTACAAAATGCTCTCCTCCACAGTTTTCCAGAAAAGAGGACGTAGTATTAACACGACTGCGCATCGGCCATACTAGAGTTACTCATTCTTATATTTTTAATGGTGATGATCAGCCTTCTTGTGTAGGTTGTGATCAGCCATTCACTGTGAAACATATCTTAATTGACTGTGTTGACTTTTCACCCTCACGTATTTTATATTTCAAAGCTGACACTTTGCAACAACTGTTTCGAGATGTACCTGTTGATAATATTATTTTATTCTTAAAAGAAATTGGACTTTTTCATAAGATTTAACTGTTTCAGATTTTTATACATTATCATTCTGACTTTTTACTTTTAATATCATCATAATTATTCATGCCGTTTAACCATCAACCGTTTGACGCTTATGACACACAAAGAGGGTTGACGCGTCGTTAAACACGAAATCATCATCATCATCATGTATCACTTGTGTCTTTTTATTTTGGATGGCCATTTTGCCATTTATGGGAAAGTGACTGTCCTTATGGCCTTCCTTTGTTTAGGTTTCCATAGTGGTCTGTTCGCTTAATGTTTGTGTTTCTTTCCCTTTGGTGTCTTTGATGGGTAGAGTAAGTTAATTGTATCGATTCCTGATCTTTGTTTTACTTCTACTTTAGATCATCTAAGCGGTTTCCCCATACTCCTGTGCGGGTCGGTTTCAGCTCTACGTGGAAGCGTCATGCAACCCATCTATTTATTCAAGACCCGATGGGCGGGGGCTTCTAATGATATGTTAAAATGTCTGTTACGTCTGTGGCAGATGTCATTTGTATTTTTGTCGCATAGTTTTTCAAAAATATACCTATACAATTGTACATTGTAAACTTTACCGCAGAAAAAAAAAATGAAAATTTTAAGATGAAAAGATGTGATTTTTTTTTCTAATTCTGTTCAAAATATAGATTTTGGATCCTCCTTAGAACCGCCTCATAAAAGTGGGGCTCAAGGGGGTCAGTTATACAGGCGTGCTTTTGCAATTTTCAGAGAAAAAACATCGTAGTTCAAATTTCAATAGAATCATCACCTTGCAGATAATTCAGATGAAATACTTATAACAAGCCTGACTTTCTCTGTAGAAATTCAGAAAAAAAATCGTCTGCTTAAAAATTTGCATGGCACTTTAAGGATCAATGGGTTTATTCACATCATTTGTGCAAGTCATTTTCACCTTAAAACAATACACGTTTACCAATATGTAATCAATCTAAAGATGAGTTACTTTATGGAACATCCGACATTGATAATGAATATTTATTCCTCAATGTGCAAATATACATATATATATATATATATATATATATATATAAGCGTTTTGGCTGAACAGAGCACTATCCGATATTACCCTTATGAGAACTGGAACAATCTCTGTCTGAATGTTTGTCGGTGTCTGTCTAATTGTCTGTCTGCCTTTCTCTGGTGTTTCCTATGCTTATATAACACTCCCTGGCCTTTCCGAGACCATTGCACATCTTTTCTAACCAGGAGCTGGCCTCGGCATAATCACTTGGCTTAATTAATGTCTGATCCCGGATGTCATGCAATTGTCAATGGTGAATACATGTCATTGAAGCAAGCAAAATAAAGTTTAAAGGTTATAATTTGAAACTCTTGGTATAGGTCCACTAAATAAAGTGTCATACCAAATATCACAGACATAGGCTTTCTGGTTTTCAGACAAGAAACTTATTTTTTGGTTTTACTTATAAAAGTCTATGTAAAACATGTGGGCACCGGGTAGGGCCATATCGGCATCAAGGCTATAATTTGAACTATCTTGGTTGAGGTCCACTAGATGAAGCTTCATACCAAATTAAAGACCTGTACCGCCTGGTTTCAGGCTAAGATTTTTAAAGGTTTTCCCTATATAAGTCTATGTAAAACCGGTGGGCCCCGGGCCACTTTGTTCCCAAGGCAATATTTGAATAATCTTGCCAGAGGTCCCCTAGATGAAGCTTCATACCAGATATTAAAGACCTGGGCCTTTTGGTTTCAGACAAGAAGATTTTTTAAGGTTTTCCCATGTCTATGTAAAGGCCCGGGGCTGGGCAATTTTGCGCTCCAAAGGCTATAATGTTAACAGTCTTGGTAGACGTCCACTAGACGAGGCGTCATATCAAATATCAAAGACCTGTTCCTTCTGGTTTTAGAATAGGGTATGAGTGTGTTTCAGTTTTACATCCCACCAGCAGCAAATGCCATACGGAGACGGGGCCTCGGTTACATATGTAACAGGCACATATGTAAATTGTGCGAAACGTTGTGCCCCGGTTCAATTTATATACAGCTATCACCTTATTTGTGCATTTCTATACACACTATGTGGCTTATAGGAGTCCATTCTGGAAATCAGAGTAAGCGGTTGAGTTATTCGTAAAAATTTTCAGAAAATGACTGCGATCTAAGCAAACATTTCTCGAAAACTGTAAAGACCTTGATCTGACACAGCATTTGTTATTTCTGATCAGACATCAAAATTTTCTGAGCAACATTTTGTTATTTCTGAGCAGCAATTACTGTTTTGGAGCTGTAATTGCTATTTCTGCACTGTTTCTGAGCAGCATGCAATTACTTTATCTACAATGCAGCTACTATTTCTAAATTGCAATAACTAATGTTGGCAGTATTTATTATTTCTGAGCTAAAATGATTTTCTGAGCTGTAAGTTTACAAAATTAGCGAAGAATAGAGGTAGCAAGTTCAGATTTCAGAGCAGCAATTTCCAATTTATGAGCAGCAATTGCTATTTCTAAGCAGCATAAGCAAAGTGATATTCAACCAGGTTTGGATGGTGGTGTTCTTCGTGTGCCATCCTATGGCGTTTATAGTTCGTAATTAATTCGATTTGCCAGAGTGTGTGGTCACGTAACTGACTTCGGCACTCGTAATAAATTGTAAACGGCTAAACTTCTTAATCAGAGTTATCGGTACCATAAACTACGCAAGACCTTTTCAGAGTGGTGTGGGCGTCATTCTGAATCGGTTTCGGAATTCAATATTGGACTTAGGTCTCTTCTGCAGCAAGGTCTATCGGAACCCGAATTTATGGTGACTTAGTATATAAATTCAGAAAAATATATAACCGCGGTGACTTCGGCGCCCAATTTCGTGGAGTTCTTCTTCGATTTGGAAAGACTGGGTACAACATAAATGTGATGCATGGTGGTTGGCCCGGTCGCGGTTAACAACTTTGCTTCCCTCTTTGATTGCACGCCGGTGGGTCAGGCCTCGGATTCTATGACGTTTCCAGCGTAAAGGCTTATTGAGAATCAAAGAGATCTCATTCAAGGTAATGTTGGTTGGAGCCTGATGCTCTGTCTCTGGTCGGGCTCATCGGAGTCTAACTGTTGCTTTTCTTTTGCTCCAGCATTTCATTTTTTTCTTACTGTCGAGTCCTCACCGTTGTTTCATCTTTGTGGTTGCACTGATGAGTTGAGAGGCCTTCATGCGGACTGAACAGATTGTTTGTCTTAATCGCGACGGAAGCAGGGGCGAGGATTGTGGTTGTATCGAGTTTCTTCATAAACAGCACTGTTGTCTGCAAGGCCGAATACGCCCCCTAGCATCGAATTCAGCGGTACTCGATTTTCAAATTACTCGCAATGGACCCGATGCATCCAAAGAAAATAAAGATATAATCTGCACTATGATGAAGTACGGGGAGACGTTTTACGGCCGCCACACAGCACTAAACACCAGCTGCAGTGTCGTAAAATAAATGAAAAAGGTTAACTTTGGAAGCAAAGAATACATATAAGAATGAAAACCGGAAACTCGATTTTATTGAGTTTCTTCATAAACAGCACTGTTGTCTGCAAGGCTGAATACGCCCCTTAGCATCGATTTCAGCGGTACTCGATTTTCAAATTACTCGCAATGGACTCGATGCATCCAAAGAAAATAAAATATAATCTGCACTATGATGAAGTACGGGGAGACGTTTTACGGCCGCCACACAGCACTAAACACCAGCTGCAGTGTCGAAAAATAAACGAAAAAAAAGTAACTTTGGAAGAAAAGAATACATATTAGAATGAAAACCGGAAACTCGGTTTTATTGAGTTTCTTCATAAACAGCACTGTTGTCTGCAAGGCTCAATACGCTTTTTCTACAAATAGCCACAGTGACCTTGACTTTGAGCCCCAGATCCTGAAACGTCACTCAAGATATCATCATACCGAACATTTGTGTTAAGTTATATCAAAATCCATCAATGAATAAAGGTGCAAGAGCGATGACAAATTTTTCTAAAAATAGGCACAGTGACCCTGACCATCTGCCCCGAACTCGTTCAAGATATCATCATTACCAACATTTGTGTGAAGTTATATTAAATTCCATCCATAAATGTAGGCACAAGAGTGTGTGGGTGAATTCGGGTTTAACGTCGCTTTCAACAATTTTTCAGTCATATCACGACGGTGTCTGGTTGCGACAGGGAGCTCAATGCTCACTTTTATAGGGCGTAGGCACTAGAGCGATAATTATTTTTTTTCTGAAAATAGCCACGGTGATCTTGACTCCAGACCCTGAAAATTGAACTCACTCGAGATATCATCATACCTCACATTTGTATGAAGTTATCTTTAAATCCATTTATAAATGTTGACACTAGATCAACAACCAAGTTTTTCTTAAAATAGCCACAGTGACATTGACCTTCAGCCCCTGACCCTGAAAGTCAAAGTCGATCGAGATATCATGGTACCCTACATTTGTGTGAAGTTACACGTATATTAAAATCTATCAATAAATAAAGGCGCATAATGCCTAAAAAATGCTCACAGTGACCTTCACCTTCAGCCCTGGACCCTGAAAGTCGATTTCGTTCGAGATATCATCATACCCAACATTTGTGTTAAGTTATATTGAAACCCATCCATAAATTTTTATGTAGGCACTAGACCGATCACAAAGTTTTTCTAAAAATAGCCACAGTGACCTTGACCTTCAGCCCCGGAACCTGAAAGTCAAAGTCAATCGAGATATCATCATAGTCAACCTTTGTGTGAAGTTACATAACAATCCATCCATAAATAAAGGCGAAAGAACGAAGTTTTTCTAAAAATAGCCACATTTACCTTGATCTTCAGTCCCAGACCCTGAAAGCCGAATTCACTCGAGATATCATCATACCCTACATTTGTGTTAAGTTATATTAAAATCCGTTAATAAATGTAGGCACTAGAGCGATCAGAATGCTTTTTTCTAAAAATAGCCACAGTGGCCTTGACCTTAAGCCCCGGAACCTGAAAGTCGAACTTGCCAGAAAGATCATCATACCTAACATTTGTGGCAAGTTATATTTAAATCCATCAATATATTAAGGTGCAAGAGCGATGACAATGTTTTTTTCTAAAAATAGCCACATTGACCTTGACCCCGTGATCCTGAAAGTAGTGACCTTGACCTTAAGCCCCAGACTCTGAATGCCAGGTCACTCGAGATATCATTATACCCAACATTTGTGTGAAGTAACATTTAAATCCATCAATAAATGAAGGCGGTAGAGGGATGACAATGTTTTTTTCTAAAAATAGCCACAGTTACCTTGACATTGAGCCCCAGACCCGCTTTGATTTTAAAAAGAAAAAAAATGATAAAAAGAAAAAAAAAAACATTCCTCCCCCGGGATCATGCAGCTTGCAGGTAAACTTAAACACAGGGAAATGAGGGAGGTAATACAGAGGAAAATATTAACTTCTCAAATAGTCCTCTTTAAGCCAAAAAACCTGGGAAATGGAGTAAAACGATTATGAATAGTTCAAACAAGTTGGCATGTGACTGACCGTTATGCAAGGAATAAATTAGTCAGTCAATCTTATCGCCTAATATGTCGGCTTTCGAAAACTTCTCGTGAATTTACGGCATCACGTGAATAGCGACCCATTTACCGACCTCTATGTATTGTATAACAATATTGCCAAATTCGGAAAACGACGAAGACAAATATATGAATTCAGTCGGGTGTGAAACAGAGTTCACCAGTCTATAAAATACAGATTTTTACCTATTTTTTTTTTTTTTTTTTTGAAAATAAATTTGTGAAACATCACAAATAGGAGCTTGCAGGTAAATTTTTACCCAAAGCGGACGCCGACGACGCCGATGCTGACGACGGACGCCCAGGGTATGGCAACAGCCCCCCCCCCCTTTACTTTCGTAAGGCGAGCTAAAAATATGATATTGGGATATATGAAGGAATAGGATCTATTATGCGGCTCTGTTGTAGATGAGCGTTTCCAACCGCTGAGCAGAACCGAGGCTATGGCGAGGAATAGCTCAGCATGGTCATTCCGAGAGTTGGCAATGAGATTCTTCCGTATTAGATTTTTTTTAACATCATTATCGAAAACTTAAATTTTATTTTTTTAACAATTTATTTTTTACGCACGATATTTTTGTAATTTGCAAGCTTGGAAAAGCTACTCACATATTTTAAAACTAAATATAAGTATATGTGTCTAATTTATGATCAACATACGTTACATTAGTTATGAACAATGGGAGCCAATTGTTCAAAGCAGCGATAGCTTAACGAGCTCGTTAGTGGTAAAATTGTGATCTGTTCTAGCAAGTACAATCATCGCGAAAACATACTTATATATAATTTAAACCCCCTTAAACCCCACTTTCATGTAGTAAAACTGGAGTTTACAGAAGTAAACTCCAATAATTATCGCTCTAGTGCCTCTGTCTCTGGTCGGGCCCATCGGAGTCTAACTGTTGGTTTTCTTTTGCTCTGCATTTCAGTGGTTTCTTGCTGTCGAGTCCTCACCGTTGTCTCACCTCAGGTGGTTCTTTGATTATTTGTGTTCACGGAGATGCTGCACTGATGAGTTATGAGGCCTTCATGCGGACTGAACAAATTATTTGTCTAAATCGCGACGGAAGTAAGGGCGAGGATTGTGGCCACGTAAAATCGATTGAAGCCCCCCAGTGGAATTCTTTCCACTGACCGTTCCAAGGCGGTTATTCTGTGGCGATTTATTTATGTTGTTGTTTGTTACTTACTGTGTGTATCACTTGTGTCTTTTTATTTTGGATGGCCATATGGCCATTGTGTTGGAAAGTAACTGTCCTTATGGCCTTCCTTTGTTTAGGTTTCCATTATGGTCTGGTCGCTTAATGTTTGTATTTCTTTCCCTTTGGTGTCTTTGATGGGTAGAGTTAGTTAATTGTATCGATTCCTGATCTTTGTTTTACTTCTACTTTATACATCCTTTTTTCACATTTCTGCTCAATAAGGCGGTTCTAACGAGTGCCACAATCTATGCTTTTAGCAGAAATATATAACATATTATAATTTTTATCTGAAACTTTCACTTTCTTTAGTGGTAAACTTTTCAATTCTTTTCTTTTGGAGTTTTTGTAATGATCTAAATTTTTGCTGAAATAATGAAAGCAGCTTTTGCATTTGCGCAATCTGCTCACATTCTTCAGCAAAATCATTATTATTTTCAACATATTGAATGATTAAAATTTTGACGATACGTTAAAAATGCCCTATAAAAGGGTTATCGTTTGGAAGCAAGGAATACACAACAGAACTGAAAAATATTGAGTATACATGTTTTCTGGGCCGGACTAGCTAGTTTCGGCCAATTAGGCCTCATCAGTGACCCTAAGATATTTTCCAAATTCCACAATGGAATCAAATATCCGAATGGACAAGAAAATATAATCTACTCTATGATATAGGGCAGGGAGACGTTTTACCGCCGCCACATTCCCACACACCAGCTGTAATGAAGTCAAATATGTTCTATAAAAGGGTTATCCTTTGGAAGCAAGGAATACACCACAGAACTGAAAAATATAGAGTGTACATGTTTTCTGGGCCAGACTAGCTAGTTTCGGCAAATTAGGCCTCATCAGTGACCCTCAGTGTTTTATGAGATTTAGAGCAAAAGAAACATCACCAAGGCCGCTAACAACGTCGTCGTTGTGTGACGGCTCCACTATGTTAACACGCTTAAGCAGGAGCTTGGTGATACTAAGGCCTATGAACTTCAGCCTTTAGCTGAAGAGAGAGCTATAGTAGATAAACATGTTTGTCTTTCAGCCACCAAGTTTGCTGTGTGTGTTAACGAAGGCCAAGACAAGCTTCCTACGCTATACTGGATACCAAAACTTCATAAAAAACCTTACAAAGCACGGTTTATTGCAAATTCTAGCTCTTGCACTACCACTGCACTTTCTGAATTATTAACTTCCTGTCTTACTGCTATTAAAACGCATGTAATTAAATATTGTGATAAAGTCTTTGAAAGATCAGGAAGAAATCTGTTTTGGTCTATAAAAAATTCGAATGAGGTTTCAAATAAATTGAAATCTAGACATTTTCGTGCTTCTAGTCTGTCTACCTACGATTTTTCCACTCTTTACACTACACTTCCTCATAATCTTATAAAAGAAAAGCTTAATGATTTAATTGAATGGGCTTTTCACAGAGAAGATTCTCTCTAACTTGCATGTAATGTCAGAAATGCATTTTTCACTTCTAAAGAGCATAAGAATTATACACTTTGGTCATGTCAGAAAGTGTGTGATACCCTCACCTTACTACTTGACAATATTTATATTAGATTCGTTACTAAGTTATTTAGACAAATTGTGGGTATTCCGATGGGTACTAATTGCGCACCTCTTGTGGCTGATCTGTTCTTGTATTGTTATGAAAGAAACTTCATTTTGTCGCTTTCCATTGATAACCAATCTGAAATTATTGAAGCTTTTAGCTCTACTTCTAGATATTTAGATGATCCATTAAATATTGATAATACCTATTTTGATGGTTTGATGAGTCAGATTTACTCCCTAGAACTTCAGTTAAATAAAGGAAATTCTTCTGATACCGAGGCCCCGTTTTTGGATTCACATCTATCTATTGTAGATGGATTTGTTTCGTGCAAAATTTATGATAAACGCGATGACTTTGATTTTGAGATTGTAAATTTTCCTTTTTTGAATGGTGATGTTCCTCGTGCGCCATCCTATGGCGTTTATATTTCGCAATTAATTCGATTTGCTAGAGTGTGTAGTCATGTAACTGACTTCAACACTCGTAATAAATTATTAACGGCTAAACTCCTTAATCAGGGTTATCGGTACCATAAACTACGCAAAGCCTTTTCAAAATTTTATAGACGCCATTCTGATTTAATTTCAAAATTCAATATTGGACTTAAATCTCTTCTGCAACAAGGTCTATCGGAACCCGAATTTTATGGTGACTTAGTATATAAATTTAGAAAAATATATAACCGCAATGACTTCAGTACCCAATTTCGTAAAATCATTCTTCGATATAAAAAGATTGGGTACAACATGGATATTATACGACAGACTGCATGCATGGTAGTTAACCCAATCACGGTTGGCAACTTTGGTTCCCTCTTTAATTGCACGCCGGTGGGTCAGGCCTCAGATTCTATGACGGCTCCAACGTAAAGGCTTATTGAAAATTAGAGAGATAATGTTGGTTGGTGCCTGATGCTCTGTCTCTGGTCGGGCTCATCGGAGTCTAACTGTTGGTTTTCTTTTGCTCCAGCATTTCATTTTTTTCTTACTGTCGAGTCCTCACCGTTGTTTTATCTTTGTGGTTCTTTGATTTTTGTGTTCACGGAGATGTTGCACTGATGAGTTAGGAGGCCTTCATGCGGACTGAACAAATTATTTGTCTAAATCACGACGGAAGTAAGGGCGAGGATTGTGGCCACGTAAAATCGATTTAAGCCCCCCCCCCACCCCCGGAGGAGATCTTCCACTGACCGTTCCAAGGCGGCTCTTCTGTGGCGATTTATTTATGTTGTTGTCTGTTACTTACTGTGTGTATCACTTGTGTCTTTTGGTTTTGGATGGCCATATGGCCATTTTGTGGGAAAGGAACTGTCCTTATGGCCTTCCTTTGTTTAGGTTTCCATTATGGTCTGGTCGCTTAATGTTTGTATTTCTTTCCCTTTGGTGTCTTTTATGGGTGGAGTAAGTTAATTGTATCAATTCCTGATCTTTGTTTTACTTCTACTTTTTATTAGCCGAAACTACGTAGTATGACCCATCTTCCTTCTTATGAATGTTTTCATTGCTCTTAAAGGAACTCATGTTTGATTTTTATTTGTAAAATACAATACAAACCTATTGGCCACTGACCAACACTTTATAGTTACCTTATATTTAACAAGATATGGGTGTCGTTTTCCACTGATAGCCATGTCTAGTTCTCGAGGGAAAACACATCTAACTGGACATTTAAATCTGCACAAAAAATATAAAAAAATGAATAAGCATTGCTGACACGATACCCCTAAGCAAAGTATTGTCTACTAGAAATGGTGTTTGAAAACACTATGCCGAAAAACCATAATGCTTGCCCCTAAAGGACAAAAATTTGCCAAATTTAACTGTAGAACAAGATTCTATCCATTTTTTTAGAATCTATTCAAAATTAATCGGTTTATCTTCTTGTCACCACCAATTAATTCATCAACTTTCAAGGCTCCAACTTATATAGTTTTTTTTAGATATTTTGCTGAAAAATTTTGATCAGTTGTTTTCAAAAGGCCATAAGTCAGGTAAAGAGCATAATCCCGACAAGCAAAATTATATGTCTGCAGATTATCATGAGGAATAAAAATATGAAATGTAAAAAACCTGGCATATATGGTTCGAAAATTATGTCATGCATCACAAAGCATACACTAAGCTAATAGGGTCATCTACTCATCACCAGCAATCCGATGATCAACTTTCAAGGTACTATCTTTAATACTTTCCATCCAGCCATAAATCAGTAAAGGGGAATAATCCCGATGGGAAAAAACAAGGGTTGTCAAAAGACAATAGTCTTAGGGGGGCCTATGTTGGATTAGGGCAAGTTACCAGAAATGATTTTTTCTATAGAGTAATAAAAAACTTTAGCCAAAAACTTCAACATAAAATTTCTAAGTCCGTGACCTTGACCTCAAGGTCATTGAAGTGGTGGGGCTGGTACTGTGCGAAACTTTACACCAATATGTAACATCAGTCAAAGAAGTAACTAAATCGATCAAGTGTTTTTTAGAGATATAGACCAAAAGAAACATTTAACCAAAAACGTCAACATAAAATTATCATACCTGACATTTATCTGAAGTTACATCAAAATCCATTGAAAAAATCAAGGTGGGAGTTATGGCCATGAAAATGTTTTGTTTTCTAAAAACAGCCAATGTGACCTTGACGTAAGCTCAGGACCCCGAAAGTCGAACTTGTTTCATAAATTATCATACCCAACAATTGTGTGAAACTAGATTAAAATTCACACCAAATATCAACGACCTGGGCCTTCTGGTTTCATACAAAAAGATTTTTAAAGGCCCCAATTTTATGGTGACTTAGTATATAAATTCAGAAAATTTATAACCGCAATTACTTAAGCATCCACTTTGGTAAAATCAGTCTTCGATATAAAAAGATTGGGTATAACATAAATGTTATGCGACAGACTGCATGCATGGTAATTAACCTAATCATGATTGACAACTTTGCTTCGCTCTTTAATTGCACGCCGTTGGCTCAGGCCTCAGATTCTATGACGGTTCCAACGTAAAGGCTGATCGTGGTTGGTACCTTGTGTTCTGTCTCTTGCCGAGCCAATCGGAGTCTAACTGTTGTTTTTCAATGCTCAAGCATTTGAGTTGTTTCTTGCTGTCGAGTCCTCATCGTTGTTTCATCTCTGTGGTTCTTTGATTTTTGTGTTCACGGAGATGTTGCACTGATGAGTTAGTTAGGAGGCCTTCATGCGGACTGACCAAATTATTGGTCGTAATCGTGCCGGAAGTAAGGGCGAGGAGTGAGGCCACGTAAAATCGATTTAAGCCCCCAGTGGAATTCGTTTCCGCTGACCGTTCCAAGGTGGTTCTTCTGTCACGGTTTATTTTTGTTTTGGTTTGTCTTTGGGTGTTTGTGTCGCTTATATTTTATTTTGGACAGCCTGTTGGCCATTTTGTGGGAAATTAATTGTCCTTTTGGCTATCCGCTGTTGGTGTTTCTGTTGGGGTCTGTTGCTTCATGTTTGTGTTTCTTTCCCTTTGATGTCTCCGGTGGGAGCTGTGTGTTAATTGTATCGATTCCTGACCATAGCCTGTACTTCTATTTCACTATATATGTCTATGTTGAACAGGTGGGTCCCGGGAATGGGCCATTTTAGGACCAGGCGCTAAAAGTTGTACACTCTTGGAAGAGGTTCGCCAGATGAAGCTTCGACCAGATATCAAAGACCTGGGCCTTCTTGTTTCTGACGAGAAGATTTCAAAGTATCCCTATATAAAGCTATGTAAAACTCAAGGGTCCCGGCGCAGGGCCATTATTGGCTCCGCGCGTTATTTAGAACAATCTTGGTGGGGGTTCTCTATATGAAGCTTTATAGCAAACATCAAAACCGTGGCCTTCAGGTTTCAAACAAGATGATTTTAAAGGGTCTCCCTATACAAGTGCATGTAAAAAACAGTGGGCCCCGGGCGGGGCCATTTTTGGACCCAAGGCTATTATTTGAACAATCGTCGCAGAGGTCCACTAGATGAAGCTTCATACCAAATATCAATGACGTGGGCCTTCTGGTTTCAGACGAGAAGATTTAGTTCTACCCATATAAGTCTGTGTAAAACCCAGGGACCCCGGCGCGGGGGCATTTTTTTGCCCCAGGGCTTTCATTTGAACAATCTTGATAGAGGTGCTCTAGACGAGTTATATAGCAAACATTAAGGACCGCAGACTTCCTATTTAAGTCCGTGTAAATGGCCCCGGGGCGGCAACGGTGCTAATAATATTAACAATCTTAGTAGAGCTATCGGTCATATTTGGCCATTACCTCAGTTGGTTGGGCGGCTAAATTAAGAATTTAGCTGAAGAAAAAGAAGAGACACTGGATGCGTCCTAAAAACTATTTACAATCAGCATAACAGAGGTATTCTCAAACGCATACCTCTGAGTATCAATCTTACACTGTACGGGCCTTGCCATCTTCTGCGAACTTCGCATTCACCGCAGAGGAGGGAAGACTACATATTCTACTGAGGAATACAGTGTATCCTCCATCAAATAGCCATCCTGGGAAAAATCAACAATAGGTCATTGGGCCACTACGCTCGCAAGAGGTCACGTGGTTTTGACCATATACAGGCATGGCGCCCATCTTGATCATGTGACAACAATCCCACGAACAAACTTTTCATTGCCTCATCCAACAGATGCTTTTCATGTAATTTGGTTTCAATCAGCACAGCGGTTTTAGTGGAGTTTCAAGGTCATAGGTTGTTTGGTTCCTGAGAAAAAAATTTTAAAGTGTAATCCTATATGGGCAAGGTGGCCATCTTAGTGATGCGGCCAAGAGCACATGAACAAACTTTCTTTCTTTCCCCAAACCCATTGAGAACCCACATGTAATTTGTTTCAATTGGCCCAGTAGTTTCAGAGGAGAATGAAGTCCTTTGAAAATTTTGACCCGGACGTGGATGCGGACGATGGACGGCCGACGACTGTCTATACTATAAGCTCCCCAAAGCCTTTAACTCCGGTGAGCTTAAATCCACTGTTTTGCCTTTTTTCCATATAAATGTCTAAATGACCCAATTTGACCTTGACATAAAACAAATCAAGGTCATTCAAATGTCATCATTTGAACAAACATTGTATGGCTCGAGTCCTCGATGCTTCATACCAAGTATCATACCATTTGGTTCCTGAGAAGAAGATTTTTAAAGATTTTTACCATATATTACCATATATGGGCATAGTGGAACTATTGGTCATGTGACCCAGTCCTTACGAACAAACTTTCGTCCCCCCTTCTCATAGAAGCTCCACATGTAATTTGGTTTCAATGAACTTAGCAGTTTGAGTGGAGAATATGATTAAAATAGTGAATCTGAGCCATCCAAAACAAAGGTCAGTAAATGACCTTGGCCGTTGGAATTGATAAAATTCCTTTCAGCTGATTGCAAATACCATTTCTGATGCCACAGGTTACCATGCAATCAGAAAAATCCACTGTTTTGCCCCTTTTTCCAAACAATTTTTAAGTGACCAAATTTAAGCCCCCGCCCATAGGGGCTTGCAGAAATATATGGGCTGCATGATGCTTCCACGCAGAGCTGAATCCGGCCCGCACACTAGTACTGGTAAACCGCTTGGAGGAACTAAACCTGTCCAGGAACCGCGGTGCGAGGCGGACCGCCCATGATAATAAACCCTATATGTTTCATTGGGCGACAGGGCTTGAGAAGTCATTTCATCTCAGTTTCGGGTAAAAGTCCCACTTTGTTCATGTTACCCAGGCCCTACGAACAAAGTTTCGATCCCCCTTCCAATAGAGGCTCCACATGTAATTTGGTTTCAAACTACCCAGCAATTTAAGTTGAGAAGAAGATAACATTACTGAATCTGAGCCTTTCAGGACAAAGGTCAGTAAATGACCGTGACTTTTGGAATTGATAAACTTTCATTCAGCTGATTGCAAATATCATTTCTGATGCCACAGGTTACCATGCAATCAGAAAAATCCACTGTTTTACCCCTTTTAAATACAAATGTCTAAGAGACCAAATTTGACATTGACGTAAAAACAGGCCAAGGTCAATGAAAGGTCATAATTTGAACAAACTTGGTAGGACCCGAGTCCCTGATGTTGCATACCAAGTTTCAAGGTCATCCGCCGGTTGGTTCCTGAGAAGAAGATTTTTAAAGGGTTTTACCTTATATGGGCACGGCGGCCATCTTGGTCATGTGACCTAGATCCCATGAACAAACTTTCTTTCCCCTAACCGGTGGAGAACTCACATGTAATTTGGTTTCAACTGGCCCAGCAGTTTCTGAGGAGAAGTCGTTTGAAAATGTTGACGCGGACGCGGACGACGGGCGTCGGATCACTGCCTATACTATAAGCTCCCCCCGGGCCTTTGGCTCTGGTGAGCTAAAAAAACTGGCTGTTTAAGGAAGGTGGCTGTAAAACAGAGGGAAATATCTGGGATGATGTATGGATAGTTAACGACAGACATAGAATGGTGTTTATTGAAGACAGAAAATTAAATGATTGAGAGGTGTCATCTGAAACTTCTCCATCATTTTTCTTTTCACTTTCTTATAATACAGATGTCACAATGGTGAGTATGGGAAAAATGATCTTTGAAATAAATAAATACAGCAGAGAAATTCCTATTTTTACATCCGTTTTTGCTATTGAGTTAACCCTGGCTGTTTAATAGAGGAAATTTAGATTTGGTATGGTGGCTGCTGACTGCAGGAAAGCGGTTGCTGCAGAGGAAAGTAAAATATATAGAAAAATGTTATTGAGCGAATCATTGTGGCGGCTGAAGAGGGTGGCTGCTAAACAGAGGTAACCATTATTGGAGGTTTAACTGAAGTTCTAGGAAAGAAGGAGTTATTCTTGGCATCACTATAGGTTTGGTACCTAAGATATTGTGAGTTGTTTACTTTTAATGCCCTTGTTTGGGTTGACGCTGTTACAGGGGCCAAGTACCGATCTTTATTAATAGACTCTGTCACGACAAGGTGTTCTTATTTTTCAACCCGAGACTTATAGGCATGTTATTACTTGCTCTCTTACAAGAAAGCAATACTGACATGTTTACAAGTTAACCGAATTTTTATATTTTTTTGTGCTACGGTAGCTAGGCCTTGTCAAGAAAACTGTCCTATTATTTTTCCTTGATAAACGTAGGTTTCTTCGTTCTTTTCGGACGGTTTCGGACCTGCACACACCTAAACGTATGTTCTTGATGGAAGTTACGTCTGTCAAATCAGACAGATCTTGTTAAGAGGGCGTATTTTCTAACCAACTAACCTTCTTGAACCCTTTGTTATTCTCTGCTGGCTGGCCTGTGCAATACTCCATACAGGTGACGTGTCGATCAGGCGACCCGACTTTTGCGAGCTATTGTGGCAAGGCCATCGCATGACCGCACACGTGTACTGACCCATCCCTATAAAAGTAACTGACCGCTCAACATCGGGTGTGGGACATTATTTCCAGAGCCGATGTTGCAGTATCGAGCATAGGCCGATAGCAGTGAGTAAAATGATTTTATTTATTATCTTTGATACTTAGATGCAGCGCTATTCTTGCTTGTCAGTATCCTTCTTGTGTTAATATTGCCATTTCTTTTCCCTGTACAGCACATAAGGGGGGCACCTTAGTGTTGGGCAGAGAAGAAATGGAACTTAAGCGTTGGATCTATTGCTTTCATGGATCGCCATCTAATGTAAGGGTAGATAATTTTGGCGATTTATGTACCGTTCATTGTAGGGGCAGATAACTGCGTTGGGATTAAAAGTTGTATGACGACGTTTGTTCATAGGGCACGCACGGATCTTTTTGCGATATAATTTGTGTAGATTCTGATCAGGCGCAGTTTAAGGTCACACATACCATCATTATCGGCGCTTCATTGTTCCGATTCAATGAAAGTTTTAATGAAATAGTGTCAGGGTGCATTCTGTAGACCGTGATCAGACGCCACCTGCGTCTATGCGCGATATGTTTTTTATCAATCATATGGCTCCAAGCAGATTTTTCAGTTATTTTGAGGGGAGTACATTTTGCTTGCCGGTCTAGCCTGTAAGACTGGGCGAGCATACTGTACTCGATGATGGTTGACAAAATGTTATCCTTTACTCGTCGTCGGTTGGCAAGGCGAGTAGTCCCAGCATCTACGGCTGGTTGTCACCATGAGGGAGTACCCTTTATTCTTAGTTTTGAATCGGTGTACTTATATCCGAGTACTCCGAGCGATTCATTGTCGCTGCGATGTTAATATGACGTTGATGCATTCATTTTTCCGTGTTTCTGCTTTGGCATGTGGATTGTGGGTACTCGTTAGAACGGCCTCACGCAGTGATACTGTTCTAACGTGTGGGTGCGGTCCGTATTCTGGGCAGAAGTAGGGAACAATGGCAAACTTTTGCACCGTCATTTTCAGCCATATGTTTTGTTAGAAGAACAATATATTTATGGTAACGCATTGGTTGTTTGCGCAATGGCGTTCTAGGGACAATTTCAATCATTTAAAAGTGTATTTAAAAGTGTAATGTTTCTGTATTTTAGTTGTACATGTATAAGCTGGTTTCTTTAGTGTAATAGTTTTGTCTTAAATGTAGTAAACTTTGGTGCACTGAGGTTATATCAGTCCCACCACGTGTATTCGGCCGCAACGTCGTGACGTCAAATTGACGTTGACGTCATGACCGTTGACATCGAATATACGTTGATATAACGCTCGCTTGCCCGCTCCTAGTGATCTGTTATGCAGGTTTCCCGTGCAATGAGGGGTGGCTTTCATTTATCGCATTTGTCAAAGGTCACTTTATCTTGAAAGTTTCACAACCCCCCACTTGGGCGGGCATGGCATCACACATCAGGGAGAGATTTTGAAAAGTTGAGGTTAGCACAGATTATTATGAGATGTTCGTTAATTTCAGACATCTACAAGGCTTTATGATCTACCAATGGCCTGTGGCCCGATGTAGCATCTAAACGACTGTTTTGTCAAGCCAAGAGGGTAATCCATACTTGACGTAGTCATAAACGAATCTCTAATATATAGGACGAATCTCCAACGTGAAGGGACATATGAAGGAGGCATACAGACGTCCCGTGTATCAGAGAGATCTCCTTAAACGTGTATGGTTAAAAAAATGAACACATCTCGTATATGCCAAAATGGGAACAGATAAGGAATTATTGCTCCTAAAAGCATTATGCACATGGCAATAAGTAACTGTTGTTTTCCATAAGTGTGAGTGACGTGTACTGTTTTATTGGAGTGGCGTGTACCGTTTTATTGGAGTGACGCGTGTACCGTTTTATTGGAGTGACGGGTGTACCGTTTCATTGGAGTGACGGGTGTACCGTTTAATTGGAGTGACGGGTGTACCGTTTCATTGGAGTGACGCGTGCACCGTTTCATTGGAGGGACGCGTGCACCGTTTCATTGGAGGGACGCGTGCACCGTTTCATTGGAGGGACGCGTGCACCGTTTCATTGGAGGGACGCGTGCACCGTTGCATTGGAGGGACGCGTGCACCGTTGCATTGGAGGGACGCGTGCACCGTTGCATTGGAGGGACGCGTGCACCGTTGCATTGGAGGGACGCGTGCACCGTTGCATTGGAGGGACGCGTGCACCGATGCATTGGAGGGACGCGTGCACCGATGCATTGGAGGGACGCGTGCACCGATGCATTGGAGGGACGCGTGCACCGTTGCATTGGAGGGACGCGTGCACCGTTGCATTGGAGGGACGCGTGCACCGTTCGATTGGAGTGACGCGTGTACATAAATATTTGTGTTACTTGGACCTTGTTCTTTCTCGATTAGACCACCCCTCGTCTATCTTGACGCACGCTGCCTTTGGGTGTGTGTGAGGCTGAACTGAGCCACAGGCCAGCTCAACCTCCCACTCGCCAGAAGTCACGTGACAGACGCCGTATCAGAGTGTATCTTATAGAAGAAGGTTAGAGAGGACTGCTCACGACAGGCCTCCACGGACGGCCACTCTAGCTCATTAAGCATGTCATCGACGCTACTTCTATTTCGCAATCGCCTGCAGGTCCATCGAGCAGTTGTCCTCTGCACCTTCTGTACCTGCTGAATCTGAGTTTTAACATAGGGATTCCAAATGAGTGCTACATATGCAAGTTGAGGGCGAACCAATGTTTTATATGCAACATCCTTTGTCTTCCTAGGTGCAAAGGCCAAATAACGTCTAAGGAATCCTGAAGTCCTAGTTGCTTTAGATGTTATCTCAGAGATCTGTGGTTGTGATACAAAGATATTTGGCGGATTTAACATGCTCCAAAATTTGCTGGTGAAGTGTATAGTCAAACATTATTTGCTTGTCCAAAGGGTTTCGTGACACCCTCATTGAATGGCATTCGGTCACATTGACCTTCATCTGCCAATCGGCCTCCCACTGCAAGTTGATTCAGGTCATCTTGTAAAATAAGACAATCAAAAGGAAAATATAAGTTCCTACACAGGACACACACATCAGCAAACAAACGGACCGATGACCTGATATTATCGGGGAGACCACTGATTAAAACCAAGAAAAGGACTGGTCCAAAGACCGAACCTTGGGGGACTCGAGATAAAACTGAGAATGGATCAAACGCTGGGCAATCAAGTACAACTCTTTGTGAACGCCTAGAGAGCCATGACGTAATCCACCTATATGTGGATCCTCTTATCCCATAGTACACAAGTTGCCCTGCATCATAGTGTAGTTTATATTTTCTTGTCCTCTGGGATCATTGATTCCAATGTGGAAGCGTGTTTTCGTGATGTGTCGCGTCAATAACTCCTTGTTCACTAGAGTTTTCTAGATCCAGTTCATGAGGCTCATAAGCACGTTTCTTACAAAGTAGAAATGGAGGCAATGATCAGGAATCGATAAAATTATCCCTCAGCTCCCATCAGAGACGCCAAAGGGAAAGAAACACAAACATGAAACAATAGACCCCGATGGAAACATCAATAGCGGAAAGTCAAAAGGACAGTAACTTTCCCACAAAATGGCCAATAGGCTTTCCAAGATAAAAAAATATAAGCGACACAAACACCAAAAGATAAGCCATAACAAAAATGAACCGCGACAGAAGAACCGCCTTGGAATGGTCAGCGGATATGTCAGAATCTGATTAAACCAGATCAGTAGTACACTGACTTGGAGCTTCCAGTCCTTTTTCAAAATTGACTTCCCCTGAATCAGAAACACACTCCAGTTCAATAAGAGAGGTGCTTTCCACATTGGATGCTGGACAGAGTTTTTTGGAGAGGCAACGTTCACAGCGGCTTTCTGTGTCCTTAAAATGCTGCAAACTCGCAGTGCCTAGCAAAATGGCGGACGGCGACTTCTTCTTCCGTTTCTTCACTGGATTCTGGCTCCTAAGTAAAGTTTCTGTCGATTCCTTACTGTCCTTGACCACAACATCAAGTTGAAGCGAACACCTCAGAATAAGAGAACATTTATCGTGATTCCGAATTAATGTTCACTGCCACTCTCAAAGAGATTAATGCCATCTAGAAGTGCGCTGTGAATAAAATTCGCTCGAGGATGCTCTCTCTTTTTTCCATATTTTATTTCCATTTTTACAGCAGAGAGTGAAAACACATGCACCGTGCACCATGACCGGTTCCGCGCATATTGATGTTTTTGCACAAAAATGCTATTAGAGGCACCATTTTTGACAGCTTAAAGAACGGCGTAAGACAAAAATTAGCAATTACGTATTTAACACGCAGTTTATAATAATAAGGTCATGTGACCTCAAGAAATATCTTTTTTAATATTTACAATAACTGACAAGCTTCTAATTCTGCTAGATTCTTCTAGATTCTAGTTTTTGCCAAAATGTCCAGCAACAAGTATTGACAGACTGGTTTCTAGCCCTAGCCCCTAATATTTACATTTTTTGCCCACGTTCAGATGTGTGACACTGTGGAATGCACCCTCAAACAGGACATTTTGTTTGTTTGATTTGAGGTTTAACGTCCCCGTCAACACTGTAAATGTCATTTTGGAGACGATGCTTCCAATTTTGTGGGACCTTTACCCGACATTGAGATGAAATGACATCTCAAGCCCTGTCGCCCAATGAAACCAATAGGGTTTATTAGCATGGACGGTCCGCCTCGCACCGCGGTTCTTGGAAGGCTTAGATCCTCTAAGCGGTTTACCAGTACTAGTGTGCGGGCCGGATGCAGCTCTGCATGGAAGCATCATGCAGTTCATATAATTCTTAAAGCCCCTATGGGCGGGGGCTTACAAACAGGAAATAGGCAACTGTTTTAGTCAATATATAACATTTTAAATAGCAGCAACTAACAACCCACCTTAATAAATAAATCAGTGTAGACTGTGCCCACCAAAATTTCCAGGGTAAATTTTAAAGATACACCATTTGTGGAGTAGTGCCTAAGTTCAGAATGTTATGTTGTATAAGAAGCTTATAACAAATGTTTAAATATTACCAGTCTGAAAGAAATTTTCAAAAGTTATGAGAACAAAATAGATATGAAATTATGAAATTATTGCTAGAGCCTTTTCCAAGAATCGGGACTTTATGGAACGTGGGAAGGTGCTCACTACCAATGCTAGAGCCTGTTCCAAGTATCAGGACTTTATGGAACGTGGGAAGGTGCTCACTTCCAGGTTGTTATGCCAGGGGTATCAAAAAACCAAACTGGAATCAACACTAAAGAAGTTCTATGGGAGGCACCATGATCTTGTTAATCCGTACAATGTGGCCATTTCCAGAATTGTATTTGATATGTTTGCCAATGGAAGGCCAAAGGAAGACTTCCAAAACCTCGGACATACCATTCACGGCATTTACTCCTTTTCTTAGTTCAGGTCTATGGGCATGGCGGGCGAAGCTTGCTTACCAAGTAATGCTTACGCACCGCGGACGCCTGATTACACTCTTCTGGAGTCCATGTCTGTTGATCTTAACATTGATATTTGCCATTTTGTCTATGGATTAATAATTTTGGATTAACGCTTTGGTACTACGACCTAAACTACTTTAGTATCACATACTTTTTAGCAGCCACCGCTGCTCGACCTGCTATCATTGGCATTCTACTCTCTTTCCCACCAAAACCTCCACCTGTAATAAAAATACAGAACCATGTACAGGGGTGTATGCGGGCACAAAATAACAGTGCGCACCTAAGGAGGGGGTTTCCGGGTCCTCCCCCAACAGGCGATAAAGGGACACAGCCCCTAATTGGGGAAGGGAGTGGGAGTCCATAAGCTCCCCGATGCTGTTTTTACTCTTTTGTCCCCTTTTATCCATTGTATGCTAGTGAAGTCTTCCATTGCTACATGTTGGACCAGTTCATTTTTCATTTAAGGGGTGTGGGTCCTATCTTTTTTGTTTGTTCATGTTCTATTTTTGACAGGAAATTCTGTTATCGAATAGTGCAGGCCCAGATCTGACGCCGCGTTCTGTGGCGTCTGATCTGGGCCTGAACTATTTGCCGAACTACCACTTCAGGGGTTTCTCGCGTGCAATTGATTAACTAGCTCATACTTATTGATCCGATGCGTACGCAGGTGCGTATGTGCGTACACTGCAGCTAAGCCCCTGGTGTATAACAGTGTTTATTCCTTGACTGTATTAAATAGAAGTGAAGGCAATGATCAGGAATCGAGACAATCAACCACTAGCCCCCATCAGAGACGGCCCCGCGCCTGCCCGGGGGGTAGAAATATGGCGGCTGCCTTCGGGAGTGTGGCAGAGTGGTAAGACCCCACCGAAAACAGTCCCATTGCCGAGACCACCCGGTGCCTCGAAATAGGTGGCTGCCTTCAGGTTCTGTGGCAGTTGGGTAAAAGCCTCCAACATACAGAACAATCGTCCGTTCGACCGGTATTATTTTGTAATTCAATTTATTCAAATGCATCTTACCAAATTTTTTTACAATTCACTACGCGAGATCTATCCTTTTAAACCTTTCCTATCTCATGTTACTACCACGCTTCATTTGTACGTGTATCATCATTGTTGGTGGGTCGCGCACCACAAAGAAGAAACCTCATCTGTATATGTTTGTACTGTGTATGTGTCACCTTTTCATGCTCCTTCACTCTGCACATCAATGAAAGATGCATTTTTGTATACGTTATTAGATAAGTAACTTGTAATTTCATGTTACCCCAAAATTATTTTATGTTACACCAAAGTTAACAGAATCAGATACTTATCACTAAGTTCTAAAATGTACGTCATCATCTAACACAGCTTATTTCTTTATTAGCTTTTAAAATCTTTTGTTCTTTCGGAAACTTATCACCTCAATAATTTCTTATCATAATCGTGGATCTCATATTTAGCAAAATATCTCCTATTTTCAGAGCCAAGCTTTTATTTAAGCAAACGTTTTCGGCCTCCCTTGTCTGTAGGGAATAAAATATACAGGTCACTTTCCTTCTGTAGTGAATGGGGATGGAATTCCTTGTTGAAACAGGAGCCACTTGTTTGCCGTGAGTGGCGTCTCGTATGCTGGAAGAAGGGATCCTGATGATTGAGAAAAGCCCAGGGATCTCCAGCTTTTCAACACATCATTTTGGCCCATATTTCAGATAGAAGAGGGGTTTGGGCTAGATCCGGCCTGAATCAATCGGCTCAGTCGTGCCAAGCTCTAGAATCGCACAGCTTGTCCTTATCTTATTTCTTTCTTTTTTACGTATCTTTATGGTACAAACCGGGTGTAATTTCTTTTTCCTCTATCTTTGAGTGTTATTTGATGGGCGGCGGCTGATGGATCAATCGGTGGGCTTGTACTGGGGAAATTCAGCAGAAACTTCTGTGAGGGAGAGAATATGGGTGGGGATGGGTCCCAACTGTTCCTCATTTTTCTTTGAAATCTGGGTGCATAGTTGGGAATCATAAAACAGAAGTGGAGCGGAAGGACTCTGGTCATGTCATCGAGTATAATAGCAATGTAGCCTTGGCGTTGGAAATAGGAGATCCATTTCCATTAAACGTCCCCTTGTAGGGCTCCAAGGAGGGTGGGGCGCATAGCTATCGAATCATAAATTTTCACCATGGGATCCAACACAAGGAAAAGAGCATTTTTAGATTTATCAGATGACGACCCGGAACCGACTACTTTCAATTTCAAAGCAAATGACAATTTCGCTCGATTTTTAGTGATTTCGAGCAAGGAAGATAAGGCCGTTACAACTCTTTCTCCGTTCGTTATTGAAAAGCAAATAGAATCCTTGATTGGCACACCAAAAAACGTTAAAAAACTAAAAAATGGCACACTTTTAATAGAAACAAACAGAAAATCACAAACCGAAAACCTCCTGAAAGTAAACAAATTCTTTAATATGAACGTCTCTGTCACGGAACATAAAACACTCAACTCTTGTAAAGGAATTATCCGTGACAGAATGCTAAAGCACGAATCGGAAGCCAGCATAATTGAATATCTAAAAGAACAAGGTGTAACAGCATGTAAAAGATTTAAAGTAAAAAAAGACGGAAATCTGATTGATACAAATACACTTCTACTCACTTTCAACTCTACTTCCTTGCCGAAATCGCTGAAGATCTTCTACAGGATAATACCGGTCGAAATCTACGTGCCCAATCCTCTGCGTTGTTTCAATTGTCAGAGGTTTGGGCACCATGAAAATGATTGTACTGTCCCTGATGGATCGGTTTGTGAGAAGTGCGGTGGTACCGACCACCACACTACCAACTGCAAGAACTCTCCAAAATGTGTGAACTGCGGAAAAGATCATTTGTCTAAATCCAATGTCTGTGAAGTTTGGAAAACGGAAAAAGAAATCATGAAAATTAAAGTTACACAAAACGTCACCTATTTGGAAGCAAAGAAAATACAACAAAACAAACCAGAAAACACATTCGCAAAAGTTGTCCAATCCCTTGCCAGCAAACCTGAAACAAAAGAAACCTCCACTCAATTTAACGAAAAAGATTTTGAAATAAAACCCCATTCTAAAGTAATTACCTCTACTGTTAAACCAAAACCCACATCATCACAATCTACATCGTCACAACCTACATCTACTCATCATTCTAGATCAGAATCTAGACAAACTTCACAGACCAGTTCACAACCTAACGGCAAACATTCTAGCAGATCACACTCCCGATCCACGTCAGGGACAGCGGATCAAAAAGAAAAAAACGGCAAAGAAAAGCATAAAGGATCAAACCCAAACAGTAAAGGGGCGTCTGCTGATCCAGTAAAACTGGCTAATCAGTACGGCGCCCTTGAGGACATGGAGTTGGACAATGATCCCTCCACGTTCTTAAAGCCTAACAATAAAAGATAAAGGATTAAATTCCTTGTTTTAATCTTCTCTCCATTCAACCATGGATAAGAAGTCAATAATTCAATGGAATTGTCGAGGACTGAAAGCCAATTTTAACGAACTTTTAATTTTATCTACACTTTTTTCTCCTAATGTCATTTGTCTCCAAGAAACTTTTTTGAAAACTACAGATAATATTAATTTCAAAGGTTACAGTATGTACAATCATATCACAACGGATAATCAGAAGGCATCAGGAGGTACATCAATCCTGGTAAAATCTGACGTTCCTCATAGGAAAATAGATGTAAACACTAATTTACAAGCTGTTGCTGTAAACGTCACTTTATCCAAATCCATAACGATTTGTTCCGTCTACCTTCCACCACACTATAATTTTTCTAAACAAGAATTAGAAAATTTAACAAATCAATTACCTAGTCCTTATATATTATTAGGAGATTTTAATAGTCACAGCAAATTATGGGGTTGCTCGGATACAAATGACAAAGGAGAAATCATAGAAAATTTTATTGCTGAAAATGATTTATGTTTATTTAACGATAAACAACCAACATATCTTCATTCTCCCACAAGAAATTATTTTGCTTTAGATCTTTCAATTTGCTCTCCAAATATTTATCTAGATTTTGATTGGTCTGTTGTGGACGATCTCCATGGGAGCGATCATTTTCCGATAGTAATTGAAGAAATTGCATCGACCCATGAGGATCGTCACCCCAGATGGAATTTGAATAAAGCAAATTGGGAAAAGTTTAATCAATTATGTGATGAAAAACTCGACCCTGAACTTTTTAAAACTGCAAGTGATATACAAGATTTTACTGATGAATTGATTGATATTGCTGAAAAATGTATTCCTAAATCCTCGACTTTTTCAAAAAGAAACAGACCTTGGTTTAATGATGAAGTTAAAACTTCAATCAATAAAAGAAAATCTGCATTACGAAAATTCAATAAACAACCAACAAAAGAAAATCTTATCCATGCCAAACATATGCGAGCTAAAGCTCGCAAAACAATAAAATCGGCCAAAAAAGCATCTTGGCAGCAATACGTCTCCAAACTGAATACCAGAACACCAACTAAGAAAATATGGGACATGATTCGAAAAATTAGTGGCAAAAACAAATCAAATAAACATGTCCATATCAAATCGAACGGAAATATATGTTCAACGGCTAAAGACATTTCCAATGCCTTGGGGGAAAATTTTCAGAAAAACTCCTCTAGCTCGAATTATTCGGAAAATTTCCAAAATATTAAACAAGAACAAGAGAAAAAGAATTTAAATTTTTCCTCATTAAATCATGAAAAATATAATTTACCTTTCACTACTAAAGAATTATTAGATGCTCTCCATAAATCTCATGATACTGCTGTTGGTCCTGACGACATACACTATCAAATTTTAAAACATTTACCCAACAAGGCATTGGAAACATTATTAAATATTCTAAATGATATTTGGATTACTGGAAAATTCCCTGAAAACTGGAGAAAAGCTACCATTATTCCTATTCCGAAACCTAATAAAGATCATACTGAAGCCACTAATTACAGACCTATTGCTTTGACAAGTTGCTTATGTAAAACAATGGAGAGAATGATTAATGATAGGCTGGTTTGGTTCTTAGAATCAAACCATCTTATTACTAAATTTCAAGCTGGTTTTAGAAAAAACAGCTCTACTAATGATCATTTGATTCGCTTAGAATCATTTATACGTGATGCCTTTATCAAAAAAGAACATGTCGTAGCTGTATTCTTTGACCTAGAAAAGGCCTATGATACGACTTGGAAATATGGCATCATGAAAGATTTACACAACTTAGGCCTTAAAGGCCGATTGCCACTTTTTATTCAAAATTTCTTGTCCGATCGAACATTTAATGTTCGCATAGGAAATACATTATCGGACACATTTGATCAAGAACAAGGTGTACCACAAGGTAGTATTTTATCACCAACCTTGTTCAGCATAAAAATTAATAATATAGTTAAATGTGTAAAAGACCCAGATTGTTCGCTTTTTGTTGACGATTTTGGAATTTTTTATCGTTCCAAAAATATGGAAACCATTGAATTTAAACTGCAAAGGTGTTTAAATAATATAGAAACTTGGGCAACAGAAAATGGTTTTAAATTTTCTAAAACAAAAACTCAGTGTGTTCATTTCTGCCAAATACGAAAGTTGCATTTAGATCCTGTACTTACTATATACGGCAGTCCAATTCCAGTCGTCACTGAGGCGAAGTTTTTGGGTCTTTTATTCGATAACAAATTGTCTTTTATTCCTCATATCAAAGCTTTGAAAGCTAAATGTTTAAAAGCTCTTGATATTTTAAAAGTCCTGTCCAGTTCCGACTGGGGAGGAGATCGCACTGTTCTTTTAAATCTGTATAGATCGTTAATTCGTTCCAAATTGGACTATGGCTCCATAGTCTATGGATCTGCTAGGAAATCTTATTTAAAATCTTTGGATACTATACATCATCAAGGTTTACGTTTAGCACTAGGTGCCTTTCGCACTTCACCCGTTGATAGTCTCTATGCTGAATCTAATGAACCATCACTTTATGTTAGAAGAGAGAAATTGTCTCTTCAATATGCTACCAAATTAGCTGCAAATCCACGCATATGAATGTGTTTTTAACCCGAATTATGAAAGATTTTACGAAAATAAACCCTCCGCTATTAAACCTCTTGGCCTTAGAATACGACCTTTACTTAAAGAGGCCAATATTAATGTCCAAAATATTCAATCATTTTCTTTATCATCGAAAGAACCATGGACATTAACTAATCCAAAGATTGTATTAGACTTGCATAGAAATAAGAAATCCGAGGTTGATTCACATATTTTTAAAAATGAATTTTTAGAAATTAAATCACATTTTAAACATCACATTTCCATTTACACTGACGGTTCGAAACAGGATGAGAAAGTTGCTTGTTCTGTCATAAGTCCGAATTTCACTGATAGCATTAGACTACCCGATAATTGCTCTATTTTTACCGCTGAAGCAAAAGCAATTGATATCGCACTCGATCACATTCGAGATCAACCTGAAAGACATTTCATCATTTATTCCGATTCCCTTTCTGTACTAAAAGCTCTGAAAGATCAACAGCACAGAAACCCCTTGATTCAACAAATTCTTAGAAAATACCACTATCTTTCCGTCTTAAAGGAGATCATATTCTGCTGGCTTCCCAGTCATGTAAATATCCGTGGTAATGAGTTAGCTGATTTGGAAGCCAAATCTGCATTATCGTTAGCTATTACCAATTTAAAAATTCCTTCTTCAGATTTGAAATCTAACATAAACCTATATATAAAAAATAAATGCCAATCAATTTGGGAAAAAGAAATTAATAATAAATTAAATAAAATTCAACCAAATTTTCATACCAAATGTACCTTTTTGATTTATAATAGGAAAGACCAGACTAAACTCACAAGATGCCGTATTGGACACACACGACTCACTCATTCCTACATATTAAAAAACGAACAAGCACCTTTCTGTATATCTTGTAACGAACCGTTTACAGTTGAACACTTTCTCATTTCATGTGTAGAATTTCATCATATACGCTCAAAATATTTTAACGTTACAACAATGAAAGATCTTTTTAACGACATACCATCTTATCAATTAATCAATTTTCTTAAAGAAATCGGACTTTTTAACAAACTGTAATCATTAATATTTTAACTTTTAAACTTCAATAGCAATTTTATATCTAATACCTAATTATTTTTAGACGCTATATGCCCTATTAGGGTTGAGCGTCTTTAAACAAAATATCCATCCATCCCCATCAGAGACACCAAAGGGAAAAAACACAAACATGAAACAATAGACCTTAACGGAAACATCAATAACGGAAAGCCAAAAGGACAGCTACTTTCCCACAAAATGGCCAATTTGCTATCCAAAACAAAATAATATTAGCGACACAAACACTCAAAGAATACCTATAACAAAAATAAACCGCGACAGAAGAACCGCATTGGAACGGTCAGTGAAACGAACTCCATCGGAGGTGGGGGGGGGGGGGCTTAAATCGATTTTACGTGGCCACAATCCTCGCCCGTACTTCCGTCGCTATTTAGACAAATTATTTGTTCAGTCCGCATGATGGCCTCCTTACCCATCAGTGCGACATCTCCGTGAACACAAAAAATCAAACCACAACAGAGATAAAACAACCCTTAACATGCCAAGAAAAGCTAAACTTGAGAACGTTATCTTTTAACAATGTCAGTGACGCTGACGAGGGCCCAGCAGCGCTATCCGAGAAGTGAAGGCAATGATCAGTCAAAAGGACAGTTACTTTCCCACATAAACCAATATAAAACCAGTGGGACCCGGCGCGGGGGCAGTTTTAGCCCCAGGGCTTCTGGTTTCAGACAAGAAGATGTTTAAAAGTTGTCCGTTTATAAGCCTAAGTTGTCCGTTTATAAGCCTATGTTAACCTGTGGACCCTAGGGGTGGTGCAGTTTTGCCCAAGGGCTATAATTTGAACAATCTTGGTAAAGGTCCATCAAAGCTTCATACCAAATATCCTTCTGGTTTCATACAAGAAGATTTTTAGAGATTTTCTTTCCTTATTTTCTCCTTTTCGTTGCCATGGCAACCAGAGTTCTGAATGGAATGAAATTCTTTGAAAAACTATGAGAGAGGACCACCCACATATCATTTCTGCCAGGTCCACCCACATATCATTTTTGCCAGGTCATGTCAAAATCTGTTTAGTGGTGTATAAGGAGATGTCGTTTAAAGGAATTGACGAGGGACGGAAAGACGGACATTGGCATCCGAAGCCATTGGCTCGGGTGAGCTAAAAGTGGTGGGCCCCAGGGCGGGGCCATTTTTGGCCAAAGGGCTTTAATTTCAACAACAATCTTGGTTGAGGTCCACTAGATGAAGCTTCATACTAAATATCAAAGACCTGAGTCTTACCGTTCCATAAACTTAAATTACAAGCTATTAAAAGAAACAATACCAGACTGAAGTGACTGTCAACAATATTAGTGAATCATGGACGCCACTCAATGCTTGCTCTTCTAAGTTCTTTACCCATTTCTGTATTACGGATTCTGGATACCGAGGCGAAAAAATTCTACGATAGTTCTAATCAGTTATACAAGATTGCTCTTTTAACTAGATGTTATACTCAGCATGCTCTTCGTCCTTTTATCGGTTCTGAAATTAATCACAACCGTCATTACATCAAAATATCCTTCATTAATAAGGGTTTGGATTTTATAGATTTTATTTGTCTAAATCGCCAAGGATGTAAGGGCGAGGATTGTGGCCACGTAAAATCGATTTAAGCCCCCCAGTGGAAATCTTTCCAACTGGGAAATCTTTCCACTGACCGCTCCAAGGCGGTTCTTCTGTGGCGATTTATTTATGCTGTTGTTTGTTACTTACTGTGTGTATCACTTGTGTCTTTTTATTTTGGATGGCCATATGGCCATTTTGTGGGAAAGTAACTGTCCTTGTGGCCTTCCTTTGTTTAGGTTTCCATTTTTGTCTGGTTGCTTAATGTTTGTGTTTCTTTCCCTTTGGTGTCTTTTATGGGTGGAGTAAGTTAATTGTATCGATTCCTGATCTTTGTTTTACTTCTACTTTACCTAGTATCTTCCTGGACAGTTCTGTTATTTCATCCATTCCTGCTTATTCTCAAACTACTGAAACACCCATAATTGGGTATAAATAAAATAAACCTAATAGATCTATCATTTTTAATTTCATTAAACTTGTTTCTAATCTTGATATTGACACTTACACTCCTGATACATGTAATTGTAAAAATTCAGTGTATTGCTATCCTGCTGCTGGTCATATTATTACTGGTAATTTAAAAATTATTCCTAATTCTAGGATACGTAATATAATATCTAAAGGACCGAAATATCGATTTCCTTCTAAAATTGATTTCAATAAATGTAGAGATAGCTGCTGCCTTGAATGAATTTGGTAATCGATGGTGTAGACGAGAGTATGTTGAGCATAAAACTTAGCATTCTGAAATCAGTGAACAAACGCATTTTTTTTTGTGCAGCCAACGAACTTCAGCCTTTAGCTGTAGAGAGGGCTTTAGTTGATGGCTACTATTGTGATTCAGCCACCAAGTTTGCTGTCTGCGTTACAAAAGGCCAAGACAAGCTTCCTACGTTATATTGATTACATAACCTTCCTAAAAGACCTTACAAAGCACGGTTTATTGCAAATTCAAGCTCGTGTACTACCACTGAACTCACCAGTTATTGACTTCATGTTTTACTTCCACCAAAGAACATGCGATTAAATATTGCGACAAGCGCTTTGAAAGATCAGGCAGAAATCTGTTTTGGTCTATAAACATTCTAATGAAGTTTTAAATAATTTGAAATCTAGGCTTGTTCGTGCTTCAAAGTAGAAGTAAAACAAAGATCAGGAATTGATACAATTAACTTACTCCATCCATAAAAGACACCAAAGGGAAAGAAATACAAACATTAAGCGACCAGACCATAATGGAAACCTAAACAAAGGAAGGCCATAAGGACAGTTACTTTCCCACAAAATGGCCATATGGCCATCCAAAACCAAAAGACACAAGTGATACACACAGTAAGTAACAAACAACAACATAAATAAATCGCCACAGAAGAACCGCCTTGGAACGGTCAGTGAAAGATTTCCACTGGGGGGCTTAAATCGATTTTACGTGGCAACAATCCTCGCCCTTACTTCCGTCGCGATTTAGACAAATAATTTGTTCAGTCTGCATGAATACCTCCTAACTCATCAGTGCAACATCTCCGTGAACACAAAAATCAAAGAACCACAGAGGTGAGACAACGGTGAGGACTCGACAGCAAGAAACCACTGAAATGCTGGAGCAAAAGAAAACCAACAGTTAGACTCCGATGAGCCCGACCAGAGACAGAGCATCAGGCACAAACCAACATTATCTCTCTAATTTTCAATAAGCCTTTACGTTGGAGCCGTCATAGAATCTGAGGCCTGACCCACCGGCGTGCAATTAAAGAGGGAAGCAAAGTTGCCAACCGTGATTGGGTTAACTACCATGCATGCAGTCTGTCGTATAATATCCATGTTGTATCCAATCTTTTCATATCGAAGAATGGTTTTACGAAATTGGGTGCTGAAGTCATTGCGGTTATATACTTTTCTGAATTTATATACTAAGTCATCATAAAATTCGGGTACCGATAGACCTTGTTACAGAAGAGATTTAAGTCCAATATTGAGTTTTGAAAATAAATCAGAATGGCGTCTATAAAATTTTGAAAAGGCTTTGCGTAGTTTATGGTACCGATAACCCTGATAAAGGAGTTTAGCCGTTAATAATTTATTACGAGTGTTGAAGTCAGTTACATGACTACACACTCTAGCAAATCGAATTAATTGCGAAATATAAACGCCATAGGATGGCGCACGAGGAACATCACCATCCAAAAAAGGAAAATTTACAATCTCAAAATCAAAGTCATCGCGTTTATCATAAATTTTGTAGAAACAAATCCATCTACAATAGATAGATGTAAATCCAAACACGGGGCGTCGGTATCAGAAGAATTTGCTTTATTTAACTGAAGTTCTAGGGGGTAAATCTGACTGATCAAACCATCAAAATAGGTATTATCAATATTTAATAAATCATCTAAATATCTAGAAGTAGAGCTAAAAGCTTCAATAATTTCAGATTGGTTATCAATGGAAAGCGACAAATTGAAGTCTCTCTCATAACAATACAAGAACAGATCAGCCACAAGAGGTGCGCAATTAGTACCCATCGGAATACCCACAATTTGTCTAAATAAATATCTGTCTACTTATGATTTCTCCACCCTTTATACTACACTTTCTCATAATCTTATAAAAGAAAAACTTAATGGTTTAATTGAATGAACATTTCATAGTGAATACTCCCTCTATCTTGCATGTAATGTAAGAAATGTTTGTTTGTTTTTTTTCACTTCTGAAGAGCATAAAATTATACTTTATGGTCATGTCAGAAAGTGCGTGAAGACCTCACCTTTCTACTTGACAATATTTACATAAGATTCGGTACTAAGTTATTTAGACAAGCTGTGGGTATTCCGATTGGTATTGAATTGTGCACCACTTGTTGGCTGATCTGTTTTTGTTTCGTTAAGAGAGAGACATCATGATGTCCCTTTTTGCTGAAAACCAGGCTGAAATCATTGAAGCTTTTAGCTACACTAGATACTTGGATGATTTATCAAATATTGATAATACCTATTTCGGTGGTTTGATCAGTCAAATTTACCCCCAGAACTTCAGTTAAATAAAGCAAATTCTTCTGATACCGAAGCCCCGACTTTGTATTAACAACTGTCTGTTGTAGATGAGTTGTTTCTTGCAAATTAATGATACACACGATGGTTTTGACTTTAAGATTTCATTTTTTTTCTTTTGGATGATGAAGTTCCTCGTGCGCCACCCTATGGCGTTTATATTTCGCAATTTATTCGATTTGCTAGAGTTGTAGTCATGTAACTGACTTCAACACTCGTAATAAATTGTTAACGGCTAAACTTTTTAATCAGGGTTATCGGTACCATAAACTACACAAAGCCTTTTCAAAATTTTATAGACGTCATTCTGATTTAAGGAGGGTGGGGAGTAATTTATTTGTCTTTAGATTTTTTTTTAGGTGCTTATATTTTGTAAGTTGAAGTCTCTGCTTTCTATTGCCGGAATAAAAATATAGGCATACCATGCTTTCTTTCGAGCTTTTTAGCCTTATAGAGGAGTATTGTTTTCGAAATTATCGAATGTTTCAATAATTACCCCAGTCATTGACAAAGTGTCGATAACAAGTGTTTAAAACAATACTTCCCAGTTTGGTTAAAGAAAACACAATGCAGGATAATGTCATGTTTGCGTACTTAGCTATCAAAGACAAACTCTTTCACAAGTTTTTGTTGAAACACCTATTTACATATGACCTTTGCTGCATTTTTTTGCGATTCTGATATGCAATTTTCGCTATATTTGATAAAAGAATGCATTTTTCGTCTTTAGATTTTTCTTATTTTCCCATATATTATATAATAATATTAGATACACGAAATAAGCGTGAAATTTGACCCTGTTACCAGGCATCTGGAAGAAGTAATGCAGAATAATTTATTCACCCCCCACCAATAAAAATGGCTAAAAAAACATTAAGATATTGTTTAAATGACTACTGATGCAAAAAATGTCTTAATTTCTTTTTCCCCCATTTTAGGACCTGCCAAATTTATAGGGAAAGTAGAAAAACAACTCGTAAAAGTTTGAATGTGACCAGTTTTTTCATGCCATATTGACCTGAAACGTTACCTAAATCAGAAAAAAGTGTTACCTGACCACAAGATAGTCAAAATGTGAAAAAATAATGGTCGTCGCGAGCGTGAATGATAAGAACAACTGATGCAGCATCAGAATCGTTTTACTGTGCAGAACAGGTACCTTATGATTCCAAATCGAAGCAAATTTGAAAAAGAGATGTCTCTTACCTTCCCAAGTACGATTTTTAGAGCATAGGCCTACAGTCGCAGCAAATTCCGATTTCAGAAACTGTACTCAGGGTCAACTGTGATTGTGAAAGTTGGTGTCACCGACGATTCCCATGTCACGCTGCTCTCAAACCCTCCCCAAGCCCCCCACTCCCCCAAAGTAAAAAAAAAAAAAAGCAATTACTTCTCATAAAAATTTGAGACACAGTAGCATCAAGGGTATCTCGACGTCGACATTACGTCTCTACGCAGCGCCGACGCCGAAGTCCTTTAAAGACACGACTGCAGACAGCGAGCAAAGCGAAAAACACTACAATTACCTCACGCTTCCAATACAAGACACCAAATGTGCCAATTAATTATGATACAGTGCGCGACAAAAACTACAATGAAAATTGTGTGACCAACGAAAACTCACATCAACCTGCGCATCTGTGCAGGCTGATCAGTTCTGCCTGCACGTTTGTTCCCGCTGACCGAGTTTTCATTGCATGAACCTCTATGCAGTCTCAGCGCTCCTGTGAATATAGGTCTGAGTTTTTGCTAGCGCCGACTCGTATCAGTCTGTGCATCACTAAAGACTTACGAATCTACAGCTATCCATACAAATATAAGTTAAACCCTTTGATTTAAATAGTGACTTCTACGTTCACAGTGTTCCTTGTTTTTCAAATCAGTTCAGAAAAACATAAGCAAAATACCATAATCGTCAGAGTATGCAATAATTCACTTTGAATTCACTCTGTTTCGAATATAAAGATGATGGTTTAGGTTGTGCTACACGGAGCCTTTTTATGGCCACACAGCCACCTTGTCAATGTACCGACCCCCGCCCATCGGGGCTTGAAGAAATAGATTGGGCAGCATGATGCTTTCGCGCTGAGCTGAAACCGACCGCACATGAGTACTAGTAAAGTAGAAGTAAAACAAAGATCAGGATTCAATACAATTAACTTACTCCACCCACCAAAGACACCAAAGGGAAAGCAACACAAACACCAAGCGACCAGACCAATCAAGAAGATTTTAAAAGGATTTTCCTATACAAGCCAATGTAAAACCGATGTGCCCCAGGGCGGGGTCATTTCTGGACCCAGGGCTATAATTTGAACAACCTTGGTACAGGTCTACTAGATAAAGCTTCGTACCAAATATCAAAGACCTGGGCCCAGCGGTTGCAGAAAAGGAGATTTTTAACGGATTTTTCCAATGGAAGTCTATGTGACATCGGTCGGTCTCTGGGCTCGGCAATTTTGGGACCCGTGGCTATAATTTGAACAATATTCGTAGAGGTCCCCAAGATAAAGCTTCATACCAAATATCAAAGACCTAGGCCCTACGGTTTCAGAGAGGCAGATTTTTAAAGTACTCGTACAAGCCCATGCAAAACCGTTGGGCCCCAGGGCGGGGCCATTTTTGACCCCAGGTCTATAACTTGAACAATCTTGGTAGAGGTCCACTAGATGATACCAAAGACCTTGGCTGTATGGTTTCAGAGAAAATTTTTAAAGGATTTCCCTATACAAGAAGACCAAGATGGCCTTGTATCGCTCACCTGTCTCCAGATGATCATAAGCAATGTTTAGAAAACAAGCACTGGCATTAGATGCTAGACATATGAGTCAGTGGTTCCCTGTTGCAATACAGAGCTGACTTGTTTGTTTTGTTTGATTTGAGGTTTAATGTCCCCGTCAACACTGTATAGGGCATTGTGGAGACATTGCTTCCAATTTTGTGAGACTTTTACCCTGCAAGGAGATGAAATGACATCTAAGCCCCGTCGCCCAATGAAACCAAAAACTTTAATAAGCATGGACGTTCCGACTCGCACCCCTTTGCCTGGGCAGGCTTGGATCCTCTAAGCGGTTAACCAGTACTCGTCTGCTGTCGGTTTCAGCTCTGCGTGGAAGCATCATGCAGCCCATCCATTTCTTCAAGCCCCGATGGGTGGGGGCCGTGAGCTTACTTGTGTGTCACTATTTGGACACCTTGTCGACACTGATAGTCAGGTCCTAGTGCACCAGTAGGAGATGACGGGACTCAGTCTTACTTACATTAAAATATCTGGGACTTCTAGCCTCAGACAAGAAGATTTGTCTTCTTGTCATAAACTACGTTAATATGTTTTATAAAAGGGTTATCCTTTGGAAGCAAGGAATACACCACAGAAGTGAACAATATCGAGTGTACATGTTTTCTGGGCCAGACTAGCTAGTTTCGGCCAATTAGGCTTCATCAGTGACCCTCAGATATCTTCAAAATTCCACAATGAAATCAATGATCCCAAAGGACAAGAAAATATAATCTACACTATGATGTAGGGCAGGGAGACGTTTTACCGCCGCCACACATTCACACACACCAGCCTTTTCTACGTTTTATAGACGTCATTTTGATTTGGTTTCAAAATTCAAGTGACAAGGTCGAAAATCGACATTTTTAGCAATCAAAAGGGAAGTAACTCTATGATAAATGGGCCGATCTGGCTTGTTAGCGATCTCATCCAAGTTTTTAACCCCAGCCACCTTACATATAAGTTTCAGAAAGATCCGATCAAAACTGAAGGGGCTACCGTGATGACAATGTCAAAAATCGCCATTTTCAGCAATGAAAGGGACGTGACTGTATGATAAATAGGAAGACTTGGCCGGTATTCGAACTCATCCTAGGTTTTATCGCCAGCCACCATAGATATAAGTTTCAGAAATATCCGATTGAAACTGAAGGGGCTACGGTGATGACAAAGTCAAAAATAGGCATTTTCAGCAATCAAAGGGACGTAACTCTATGATAAATGGGCCGACTTGGCCGGTTTTCGAACTCATCCAAGGTTTTATCCCAAGCCACTTTACATATAAGTTTCAGAAAGATCCGATCAAACTGAAGGGGCAACCGTGATGACAAAGAAAAAATCGGCATTTTCAGCAATCAAAAGGACGTAACTCTATGATAAATGGCCGACTTGCTTTTCGAACTCATCTTAGTTTTTACACCAAGCCACCGTACATATAAGTTTCAGAAAGATTGATAAGAACTGAAGGGGCTACCATGATGACAAGTTCAAAAATCAGCATTTTCGGCAATCAAAGAGACGTAAGTCTATGATAAATGGGCCGACTTGGCCGGTTTTCAAACTCATCCGAGGTTTATCCCTTGTCAACTTACATATAAGTTTCAAAAAGATCCGATCAAAACTGAAGGGGCTACGGTGACAAGGTCAAAAATGGGCATCTTCAGCAATCAAAGGGACGTAACACAATTTTAAATGGGTTTACTTGGCCGTTATTCGAACTTATTCGAGTTTCACAAGCCACCTTACATATAAGTTTCAGAAAGATCCGATCAAAACTGGAGGGGCTACCGTGATGAAAAGGTCCAAAATCGCCATTTTCAGCAATCAAAGGGACGTAACTCTATGATAAAGGGGCCGACTAGGCCGGTTTGGAACTCATCCGAGTGTTTGTACCCAGCAACCTTACATATAAGTTTCATAAAGATCCGATCAAAACTAAAGGAGATAGGGTAATGACAAGGTTAAAAAATGCATTTTCAGAAATCAAAGGCACGTAACTCTATGATAAATGGGGCAACTTGGTCGGTTATTAATCTCATCCAAGGTTTTATCCCCATTAAAAAAGGGTCGTAACACAGTTTTAAATGGGCGGATTTTGCCGGTTTTCCAACTTATCCAAGGTTTTATCCCCAGCCATCTAACATATAAGTTTCAGAAATATCCGATCAAAACTAAAGGGGCTACCGTGATGACAAGGTCATAAATCGGCATTTTCAGCAATCAAAGGAAAGTAACTCTATGACAAATGGGCCGACTTGGCCGGTTTTCGAACTCCTCCGAGTTTCAACCCCCAGCCACCATACATATAAGTTTCAGACAGATCAAATCAAAACTGAATGCGCTACGGTAATTTCCCCATAGTAAAATAGAAGAGGCAATGATCAGGAGTCGATACAATCAACCCACAGCTCCGATCAGAGACACCAATGGGAAAGGAGCACAAACAGGAAACAACAGACCTAATGGAAACATGAATAGCGGAAAGCCAAAAGGACGGTTACTTTCCCACAAAATGGCAATAGGCCATCCAAAATAAAATAATATAAGCATCACACACATCCAAAGACAAACCTTAACAAAAATAAACCGCGACAGAAGAACCGCCTTGGAACGGTAAGCGGAAACGAATTCCACTGGGGGGGGGGAGCTTAAATCGATTTTACGTGGCCACAATCCTCTCCTTTACTTCAGTCGCGATTTAGACAAATAATTTGTCCAGTCCGCATGAAGGCCTCCTAACTAACCAGTGCAACATCTCCGTGAACACAAATAATCAAACAACCAAAGAGATGAAACAACGGTGAGGACTCGACAGCAAGAAACCACTGAAATGCTGGAGCAAAAGAAAACCAACAGTTAGACTCCGATGGGCCCTACCAGATATAGAGCATCAGGACCAGCCAACATTACCTTGAATTATATACCTCTAATTCTCAATAAGCCTTTACACAGGAACCGTCATAGAATTTGAGGCCTGACATTACGGCGTGCAATTAAAGAGGGAAGCAAAATTGTCAACCGTGATTGGGTTAACTACCATGTCTATGGTAAGTCTATGGGACCTTGTGGTTGCCATAAGAACCAAAGGTTTAGAGCGATTTCGAAAAAAAGTTTATGTCATCAATGCCCCACAGGAGGCATGCTACAGATGAGAAATGATTGGGATCAGCCTGCAGGATACAGAGATATAGCTGCTCAAATTGTGGACGGACGACGGACGGGCGGACGACGGACAACGGACGACCCACTATACCATAAGCTCCCCTGGAGCCTTCGGCCCAGGTGAGCTATAAACTAACAGCTTCCGTAGATTCAGGAACTGAAGTAAGCCTAATGAATTTAAAAAACTTACCAGTCCTTTAAAGGACGTCATTGACGTCGTTTTAAGACAATGACATAACGCGTGGGTTCTAACCGTGCTCTTTGACGTCACGTTATATTACTACCTGTTGCTGTGTGAAATAGATCTGAGATTCTTGCTCATGGGCTTCATCGAAGTATAAAACTTTTTTTTTCAACCAATGAAACCGTTCGACATATATACATCCAACCAATAACCGTTCGACATATATACATCCAACCAATGAAACCGTTCGACATATATACATCCAACCAATGAAACCGTTCGACATATATACACCCAACCAATGAAACCGTTCGACATATATACATAATGATGGAGAATTAGAATTATATTCTAACAAAAGATGAAGCATTATTTTTAGCATATCACATCTTGTTTGAGAGTGTAACAACTTCATGGAATATTTTCGATAACCCACTAACGGATTAAATGTGCAAATTAGGTAGATACATCCCGTGATGTTACATGCACGACGTCCTTAATGAAGTCGCGTTAGCTAGTGGCGGAATATTGACCATTTTGTAAACAATCGGGAATAAAATGCGTTTTATGTGTCATATGATAAATAGAATCTTGCATTCGTGTTCATGTATTATATGAATTTATTAAACTCGTTGAAGAAAAGGGATAAAATGCTCGGTAAAGCCTCGCATGTTATCAATTTTCCACAACTCGTTTAATAAATTCAATAATACATGAACACTCATGTAAGATCCTCTTTATAACCAACCCTACAGCATAATGTAGTCTTACCTAGCCGCCTTGTTTTGCATGTCAGTTTGTTGTGTGGCATGTCCATTATGGAGCATAAATTCTCCTGAAACATACAAATTACTGTACTTACCACACATTACGAAAACACACCTATACAAATACATTGTAAACTTTATCGCCGCAAAAACCTAAATTTAAGAAGAAAAATGTGATATTTTTCTTATTTCTGCTCAAAATTAAATTGCGGGTACTCGTTAGAACCGCCTCATCGAGGCGGTTCTAACGAGTACCCACACTCTATATATTAGAGCAGAAATAAGGAAAATAAGGTTTACCCCTGTAAACCCCAGTTTTTCTATATAAAAGTTGGGTTCAAAATTATATAGGCGTGTTTTCGTGATGTCTGTTTGGACAAACAAGCATCAGATAACATTGAAGAACCTGATAAGATGCCCCAGAACACAACATCTCATCGGGTTCCTATTTGCCACTCACCTGGCTACTTCCAGACAAAACATCTGGTAGTAAATTGTACGTGTTCAAATTTTAGAAGAATTATGGAGTAAAATTGATAGCTCAAAGCTCAAGAAAATGTGCATTTCCATTTGGCTTTGGTGAGGCACTTCTAATGAAAACCCACAAGATATGAGCAGAAATAAGAAAAATACTCTGTGGATACCCAATGTTATATGTGGCTAGCGTCCAAATACTTATGGGAAATAAAGCAATACTCAAATAATGAGAAAACATTTGAACGAAGAAAAACAGTGCACTCCTCTGGTCATCCTCTATGTTGGTTTAATCTTGATCCACTAAATACTGGATTTAAGAACCTAATTTCAAGTATACCTATAATTACAACTTTTGTGAAATCAACTGATATTCTGTCTCAGGCGCTTTGTCGTACATTAAGCCAGCCTTGGTACCTCAAACTGACGAGCTCCTGACTGGTGATAAAGCGATCACGGGTACAATACCTGCGGATTGCCACCTTTTTTTCAGACACTGATCATGAAATCTTTTCAAGACATTTTCTCCTTTCTGCTGATTCAAAATAGAAGTGGAGGCAATGATCTGCCAGTAGCTGGTGAAAGAATATGCATTGTAAGGATTAATCACTCGAAAAGTGCGTTAAAGTAAACTGAACAGCTCGATATGGCCTAAATAGTGTTGACAGGGCCAGTAAACTCCAAACCAAATAAAAAATAAGAGGATCATGATGGTCCTAGATCGCTCACCAGAGCTAACATAATAAAAATTTTTGGAAGTTCCAATATTTACCGCAGGCTTTAGGCTGATGACAAAGTCAAAAACAAGCATTTGCAGCATTCAAGGGGAGGTAACTCAATGAGAATAGGCAAACATCGCCAGTTTTCGAACTCATCTGAACTTTCATTCCCAACCTACTTATATGCTAGTTTCAGGAAGATCCAATCGAAACTTAAAGACATATTGTGATGATAAGGTTCAAAGTAGGCATTTTCAGCAAAGAAGGGGCCTTAACTCTATGTGTAATGTGCCAACAATGTGAGTTTGCAAACTCAGTGAAGTATTTATCTCTAACTTACTTGTATATAAGTTTCGGGAAGATTCGTTTTAAACTAAAGAACTTATGATGATGAGAATGTGAAAAATGAGCATTCCAGCAATCAAAGGGACTTAACTCTATAACAGACTGGCTCACCTTAAAAATTTCAAATTCATCCAGCTGTTATCTTCAATGTACTTAAATGTTAGTTTCAGGAAGACCCCATTTAAGCTGAAGGATTTGTGATGGCGACAGGATCCGAAATGGGGCATAACTATATGAAAGATAGGCAAACCTCGCCAGTTTTTCCAACTCATCTGAGCTTTTATTGTCCCTCAATTTCTAGTTGTTAAGTTTCAAGAAGATCTTATAAAAACTAAAGGGGTCAAAATAGACATTTTCTGCAATCAATTAGGGCGTTACTCTATGGAAAATAGGCCGGCCTTACCAGTTTTCGAACTCACCCAAGCTCCAAAGTAGAAGTAAAACAAAGATCAGAAATCGCTACAATTAACTTACTCCACCCATCAAAGACTCCAATGGGAAAGAAACACAAACATTAAGGGACCAGACCATATTGGAAACCTAAACAAAGGAAGGCCATAAGGACAGTTACTTTCCCACAAAATGGCCATATGGCCATCCAAAATAAAAAAGACACAAGTGATACACACAGTAAGTAACAAACAACAACATAAATAAATCGCCACAGAAGAACCCCTTGAAACGGTCAGTGGAAAGATTTCCACTGGAGGGCTTTAATCGATTTTACGTAGCCACAATCCTCGCCCTTACTTCCGTCGCGATTTAGACAAATAATTTGTTCAGTCCGCATGAAGGCCTCCTAACTCATCAGTGCAACATCTCCGTGAACACAAATAATCAAAGAACCACAGAGGTGAGACAACGGTGAGGACTCGACATTACGAAACCACTGAAATGCTGGAGCAAAAGGAAACCAACAGTTAGACTCCGATCGGGCCGACCAGAGACAGAGCATCAGGCACCAACCAACACTACATTGAATTAGATCTCTCTAATTCTCAATACGTCTTTACGTTGGAACCGTCATAGAATCTGAGGCCTTACCCACCGGCCAAACCCTGACTTATTGACATGTAAGTTTCAGGAAGTTCGGATAAAAACTGAAGGGGCTATGGTGATGACAAGGTCAAAAAAGGCATTGGATATAAATTAGGCTGACTTCACCAGTTTTCAAATTCATCCTATCTTTTATCCCTGATTGACTCATATATACGTAACATGAAGACTACCGTTACTTCATCTGTAAACCGTAGACGCTTCCCTGTAGTTAACATGTCTGATTTGACATGACAGTCTACAGATTTAATTTATCTAATTACATGATGTGCTGCAAACTGTAATAAGCAGTACGCCGGTCAAACTAACCGCATGCTTAAAACTAGATTGAACGAGCATTATCGTAGAATGAGTAGGCCTAAGAAAACTGACACTTTCTTGTACCGTCACTTTCGACGTACAGGTCATTCTGTAAATAACAATGTTATACAACCAGTGGAAAAACTTTATTACGATGCAAATTCTACATCTAGATTCAAAATTATCAAAAGACATGAGGCTGAACTGAAATGGATTAAATCTTTACAGATCCCTTATCCACTGGGATTTAATGACAACATTTATCATGAGGGTAATATTTCCAGAATGCCAGACTTTGATATTTTCTCGCTCCTGGAATGTCGAAAAAGCAGACCTCGATCCCACGGCACCAGGAAAAATGGCAAATTTAAACGTAAATAACGTGCTTTTAAACGAAATAATACTAGACTGAAGTGACTGTCAATTATATTATTAAATCATGGACGCCACTCTATGCTTCATTTTTAAGTTCATTACCCGTTTCTGTTTTACGTCTTCTGGACACCGAGGCGAATAAATTCTACGATAGTTCTAATCAGTTATATGATGCGGCTCTCTTAACTAGAGGCTATACTCAGCATACTCTCCGTCCTTACATTGATTCTGAAATTAATCATAAACACCATTTCTTCAAAATATCCTTCATTAATAAGGGTATGGATTTTATAGATTTGCACAGTATCTTCCGTGAGAGCTCGGTGCTTTCTTCCATTCATGCTTGTTTTCAAAATACTGAAACACCTATAATTTGCTAAAAATATAACAAACTTGTTAGATCTATCATTTTTAATTTCAATAAATTTGTTTCAGATCTTTATATTGATACAATTACTCCTGATTCATATGATTGTAAAAACTCAGTGTATTGCTATCCTGCTGCTGGTCATATAATTACTGGCAATTTGAAAATGATTGCTGATTCTAGGATAAGGAATATAATTTCTAAAGGACCGTAATATCGGTTTCCTTCTAAAATTGATTTCAGTAAATGCAGAGATGAAATCGCTGCTTCCTTGAATGAATTCGGTAATCGGTGGTGTAAGCGAGAGTATGTTGAGCATAAAGACCTTAAGGACTGGAAACTTAGCATTTTAAAACTAGTGAATAAACGCATTTTGTTTCTAATCACAAAATACTAACTTATTACTTCCTAAGCATAAGATGTCTTTACGTCATCTTAAACTAGGTATTCAAGAATTTCATAAGAAGTTTGTTTTGGCCCCTTCAGACAAGGCCGCTAGTAACGCCGTCGTTGTGTGACGGCTCCATTATGATAACACGCTTAAGCAGGAGCTTGGTGGTACTAAGGCCTATTAACTTCAGCCTTTAGATGAAGAGAGAGTTATAGTAGATAAACATACTTGTCATTCAGCCACCAAGTTTGCTGTGTGTGTTACCGAAGGCCAATACAAGCTTCCTACGCTATACTGGTTACCAAAACTTCATAAAAGACCTTACAAAGCACGGTTTATTGCAAATTCTAGCTCTTGCACTACCACTGAACTTTCTAAATTATTAACTTCCTGTCTTACTGCTATTAAAACGCATGTGATTAAATACTGTGATAAAGTCTTTGAAAGATCAGGAAGAAATCTGTTTTGGTCTATAAAAAATCGAATGAGGTTTGCCCAGTATCTTCCGTGAGAGATCGGTGCTTTCTTCCATTCCTGCTCATTTTCAAAATACTGAAACACCTATAATTCGCTATAAATATAACAAACCTGTTAGATCTATCATTTTTAATTTCAATAAACTTGTTTCAGATCTTGATATTGATACTAATACTCCTGATTCATGTGATTGTAAAAACTCAAAGTATTGCTATCCTGCTGCTGGTCATGTAATTACTGGCAATTTGAAAATTATTCCTGATACTAGGATAAGGAACATAATTTCTAAAGGACCGAAATATCGGTTTCCTTCTAAAATTGATTTCAGTAAATGTAGAGATGAAATCGCTGCTTCCTTGAATGAATTCGGTAATCGATGGTGTAAGCGAGAGTATGTTGAGCATAAAGCCCTTAAGGACTGGAAAATTAGCATTTTAAAACTAGTGAATAAACGCATTTCTTTCTATTCTCAATATACTAACTTATAACCTCCTAAGCCCAAGACGTCTTTACGTCATCTTAAACTAGGTATTCAAGAATTTCATAAGACGTTTGTTTTGGCCCCTGCAGACAAGGCCGCTAACAACGTCGTCGTTGTGTGACGGCTCCACTATGTTAACACGCTTAAGCAGGAGCTTGGTGGTACTAAGGCCAATGAACTTCAGCCTTTAGCTGAAGAGAGAGGTATAGTAGATCAACATGTTTGTCTTTCAGCCACCAAGTTTGCTGTGTGTGTTAACGAAGGCCAAGACAAGCTTCCTACGCTATACTGGTTACCAAAACTTCATAAAAAACCTTACAAAGCACAGTTTATTGCAAATTCTAGCTCTTGCACTACCACTGAAGTTTCTTAATTATTAACTTCCTGTCTTACTGCTATTAAAACGCATGTAATTAAATATTGTGATAAAGTCTTTGAAAGATCAGGAAGAAATATGTTTTGGTCTATAAAAACATTCGAATGAGGTTTTAAATAAATTGAAATCTAGACATTTTCGTGCTTCTAGTCTGTCTACCTACGATTTTCCACTCTTTACACTACACTTCCTCATAATCTTATAAAAGAAAAGCTTAATGATTTAATTGAATGGGCTTTTCACAGAGAAGATTCTCTCTATCTTGCATGTAATGTCAGAAATGCATTTTTCACTTCTAAAGAGCATAAGAATTATACACTTTGGTCATGTCAGAAAGTGTGTGATGCCCTCACCTTTCTACTTGTCAATATTTATATTAGATCCGGTACTAAGTTATTTAGACAAATTGTGGGTATTCCGATGGGTACTAATTGCGCACCTCTTGTGGCTGATCTGTTCTTGTATTGTTATGAAAGAGACTTCATTTTGTCGCTTTCCATTGATAACCAATCTGAAATTATTAAAGCTTTTAGCTCTACTTCTAGATATTTAGATGATTTATTAAATATTGATAATACCTATTTTGATGGTTTGATCAGTCAGATTTACCCCCTAGAACTTCAGTTAAATAAAGCAAATTCTTCTGATACCGAGGCCCCGTTTTTGGATTTACATCTATCTATTGTAGATGGATTTGTTTCGTGCAAAATTTATGATAAACGCGATGACTTATAATAATAATAATAATAATCGACCTTATTTATAGAGGGTAACACATTTAGTACTAGTACTAATCTTCCATGTGGCCCTCTTTTCCTGGGTAGAAACCAGTACTGAGCAATGTGGATAAAGTCTCTTGCTCAAGGAAACAACACATGACGCGTGTGAGGCTCGAACGCGGTACCTCTTGATCTCTAAGCCGATGCTTTACCACTGCACCACTGCGCTCCAGTGGTTTTGAGATTGTAAATTTTCCTTTTTTGGATGGTGATGTTCCTCGTGCGCCATCCTATGGCGTTTATATTTCGCAATTAATTCGATTTGCTAGAGTGTGTAGTCATGTAACTGACTTCAACACTCGTAATAAATTATTAACGGCTAAACTCCTTAATCAGGGTTATCGGTACCATAAACTACGCAAATAAAAATCAAAAATGAGTTCCTTTAAGAGCAATGAAAACATTCATAAGAAAGGAGATTTTCAAAATTTTATAGACGCCATTCTGATTTAATTTCAAAATTCAATATTGGACTTAAATCTCTTCTGCAACAAGGTCTATCGGAACCCGAATTTTATGGTGACTTAGTATATAAATTCAGAAAAATATATAACCGCATGACTTCAGCACCCAATTTCGTAAAATCATTCTTCGATATAAAAAGATTGGGTACAACATGGATATTATACGACAGACTGCATGCATGGTAGTTAACCCAATCACGGTTGGCAACTTTGCTTCCCTCTTTAATTGCACGCCGATGGGTCAGGCCTCAGATTCTATGACGGCTCCAACGTAAAGGCTTATTGAAAATTAAAGAGATAATGTTGGTTGGTGCCTGATGCTCTGTCTCTGGTCGGGCTCATCGGAGTCTAACTGTTGGTTTTCTTTTGCTCCAGCATTTCAGTGGTTTCTTGCTGTCGAGTCCTCACCGTTGTCTCACCTCTGTGGTTCTTTGATTTCTGTGTTCACGGAGATGTTGCACTGAAGAGTTAGGAGGCCTTCATGCGGACTGAACAAATTTTTTTTCTAAATCGCGACGGAAGTAAGGGCGAGGATTGTGGCCACGTAAAATCGATTTAAGCCCCCCCGGTGGAAATCTTCCACTGACCGTTCCAAGGCGGCTCTTCTGTGGCGATTTATTTATGTTGTTGTTTGTTACTTACTGTGTGTATCACTTGTGTCTTTTAATTTTGGATGGCCATATGGCCATTTTGTGGGAAAGTAACTGTCCATATGGCCTTCCTTTGTTTAGGTTTCCATTATGGTCTGGTCGCTTAATGTTTGTATTTTTTTCCCTTTGGTGTCTTTTATGGATGGAGTAAGTTAATTGTATCAATTCCTGATCTTTGTTTTACTTCTACTTTATGAATGTTTGTTACTGTGTGTATCACTTGTGTCTTTTAATTTTGGATGGCCATATGGCCATTTTGTGGGAAAGTAACTGTCCATATGGCCTTCCTTTGTTTAGGTTTCCATTATGGTCTGGTCGCTTAATGTTTGTTTTTCTTTCCCTTTGGTGTCTTTTATGGATGGAGTAAGTTAATTGTATCAATTCCTGATCTTTGTTTTACTTCTACTTTAAATAAATTGAAACCCAGACATTTTCGTGCTTCAAGTCTGTCTACTTACGATTTTTCCACTCTTTACACTACACTTCCTCATAATCTTATAAAAGAAAAGCTTAATGATTTAACTGAATGGGCTTTTCACAGAGAAGATTCTCACTATCTTGCATGTAATGTCAGACATGCATTTTTCACTTCTAAAGAGCATAAGAATTATACACTTTGGTCATGTCAGAAAGTGTGTGATGCCCTCACCTTTCTACTTGACAATATATATTTTAGTTTCGGTACTAAGTTATTTAGACAAATTGTAGGTATTCCGATGGGTACGAATTGCATTACTCTTATGGCTGATTTTTTTCTTGTATTGTTATGAAAGAGACTTCATGTTGTCGCTTTCCATTGATAACCAATCTGAAATTATTGAAGCTTTTAGCTCAACTTTTAGATATTTAGATGATATATTAAATATTGATAATACCTATTTCGATGGTTTGATCAGTCAGTTTTACCCCCCAGAACTTCATTTAAATAAAGCAAATTCTTCTGATACGGAGGCCCCATTTTTGGATTAACATCTATCTATTGTAGATGGGTTTGTTTCGTGCAAAATTTATGATAAACGCGATGACTTTGATTTTGAGATTGTGAATTTTCCTTTTTCGGATGGTGTTGTTCCTCGTGCGCCATCGTATGGCGTTTATATTTCGCAATTAATTCGATTTGCTAGAGTGTGTAGTCATGTAACTGACTTTAAAGATTCGTAATTAATTATTAACGGCTAAACTTCTTAATCAGGGTTATCGGTACCATAAACAACGCAAAGTAGAAGTAAAACAAAGATAAGGAATTGATACAATTAACTTACTCCATCCATAAAAGACACCAAAGGGAAAGAAATACAAACATTAAGCGACCAGACCATAATGGAAACCTAAACAAAGGAAGGCCATATGGACAGTTACTTTCCCACAAAATGGCCATGTGGCCATCCAAAATTAAAAGACACAAGTGATAAACACAGTAAGTAACAAACAACAACATAAATAAATCGCCACAGAAGAGCCGCCTTGGAACGGTCAGTGGAAGATTTCCACTGGGGGGCTTAAATCGATTTTACGTGGCCACAATCCTCGCCCTTACTTCCGTCGCGATTTAGACAAAAAATTTGTTCAGTCCGCATGAAGGCCTCCTAACTCATCAGTGCAACATCTCCGTGAACACAGAAATCAAAGAACCACAGAGGTGAGACAACGGTGAGGACTCGACAGCAAGAAACCACTGAAATGCTGGAGCAAAAGAAAACCAACAGTTAGACTCCGATGAGCCCGACCAGAGACAGAGCATCAGGCACCAACCAACATTATCTCTTTAATTTTCAATAAGCCTTTACGTTGGAGCCGTCATAGAATCTGAGGCCTGACCCACCGGCGTGCAATTAAAGAGGGAAGCAAAGTTGCCAACCGTGATTGGGTTATCTACCATGCATGCAGTCTGTCGTATAATATCCATGTTGTACCCAATCTTTTTATATCGAAGAATGATTTTACGAAATTGGGTGCTGAAGTCATTGCGGTTATATATTTTTCTGAATTTATATACTAAGTCACCGTAAAATTCGGGTTCCGATAGACCTTGTTGCAGAAGAGATTTAAGTCCAATATTGAATTTTGAAATTAAATCAGAATGGCGTCTATAAAATTTTGAAAAGGCTTTGCGTAGTTTATGGTACCGATAATCCTGATTAAGGAGTTTAGCCGTTAATAATTTATTACGAGTGTTGAAGTCAGTTACATGACTACACACTCTAGCAAATTGAATTAATTGCGAAATATAAACGCCATAGGATGTCGCACGAGGAACATCACCATCCAAAAAAGGAAAATTTACAATCTCAAAATCAAAGTCATCGCGTTTATCATAAATTTTGCACGAAACAAATCCATCTACAATAGATAGATGTAAATCCAAAAATGGGGCCTCGGTATCAGAAGAATTTGCTTTATTTAACTGAAGTTCTAGGGGGTAAATCTGACTGATCAAACCATCAAAATAGGTATTATCAATATTTAATAAATCATCTAAATATCTAGAAGAGCTAAAAGCTTCAATAATTTCAGATTGGTTATCAATGGAAAGCGACAAAATGAAGTCTCTTTCATAACAATACAAGAACAGATCAGCCACAAGAGGTGCGCAATTAGTACCCATCGGAATACCCACAATTTGTCTAAATAACTTAGTACCGAATCTAATATAAATATTGTCAAGTAGAAAGGTGAGGGCATCACACACTTTCTGACATGACCAAAGTGTATAATTCTTATGCTCTTTAGAAGTGAAAAATGCATTTCTGACATTACATGCAAGATAGAGAGAATCTTCTCTGTGAAAAGCCCATTCAATTAAATCATTAAGCTTTTCTTTTATTAGATTATGAGGAAGTGTAGTGTAAAGAGTGGAAAAATCGTAGGTAGACAGACTAGAAGCACGAAACTGTCTAGATTTCAATTTATTTAAAACCTCATTCGAATTTTTTATAGACCAAAACAGATTTCTTCCTGATCTTTCAAAGACTTTATCACAATATTTAATTACATGCGTTTTAATAGCAGTAAGACAGGAAGTTAATAATTTAGAAAGTTCAGTGGTAGTGCAAGAACTAGAATTTGCAATAAACCGTGCTTTGTAAGGTTTTTTATGAAGCCTTTTCAAAATTTTATAGACGCCACTCTGATTTAATTTCAAAATTCAATATTGGACTTAAATCTCTTCTGCAACAAGGTCTATCGGAACCCGAATTTTAATGTTGACTTAGTATATAAATTCAGAAAAATATATAACTGCAATGCCGTTAGCACCCAATTTCGTAAAATCATTCTTCGATATAATAAGATAGGGTACAACATGGTTATTATACGACAGACTGCATGCATTGTAGTTAACCCAATCACGGTTCGCAACTTTGCTTCCCTCTTTAATTGCACGCCGGTGGGTCAGGCCTCAGATTCTATGACGGTTCCAACGTAAAGGCTTATTGAGAATAAGAGAGATCTAATTCAAGGTAATGTTGGTTGGCACCTGATGCTCTGTCTCTGGTCGCCCCAATTATGTCTTACTGTTGGTTTTCTTTTGCCCCAGCATTTCAGCGGTTTCTTGCTGTCGAGTCCTCAGCGTTGTCTCACCTCTGTGGTTCTTTGATTATTTGTGTTCAAGGAGATGTCGCACTGATGAGTTAGGAGGCCTTCATGCGGACTGAACAAATTATTGGTCTAAAGCGCGACGGAAGTAAGGACGAGGATTGTGGCCACGTAAAATCGATTTAAGCCCCCCAGTGGAAATCTTTTCCCCTGACCGTTCCAAGGCGGTTCTTCTGTGGCGATTTATTTATGTTGTTGTTTGTTACTTACTGTGTGTATCACTTGTGTCTTTTTATTTTGGATGGCCATATGGCCATTTTGTGGGAGAGTAACTGTCCTTATGGCCTTTCTTTGTTAAGGTTTCCATTATGGTCTGGTCGCTTAAAGTTTGTGTTTCTTTCCCTTTGGTGTTTTTGATGGGTGGAGTAAGTTAATTGTATCGCTTCCTGATCTTTGTTTTACTTCTTCTTTTCATGTTGTCGCTTTCCATTGATAATCAATCTGATATTATTGAAGCTTTTAGCTCCACTTCTAGATATTTAGATGATTTATTAAATATTGATAATACCTATTTCGATGGTTTGATCAGTCAGATTTACCCCCCAGAACTTCTGTTCAATAAAGCAAATTCTTCTGATATTGAGGCCCCGTTTTTGGATTTACATCTATCTATTGTAGTTGGGTTTGTTTCGTGCAAAATGTATGATAAACGCGATGACTTTGATTTTGAGATTGTAAATTTTCCTTTTTTGGATGTAGATGTTCCTCGTGCGCCATGGTATTGCGTTTATACTTCGCAATTAATTCGATTTGCTAGAGTGTGTAGTCATGTAACCGACTTCAACACTCATAATAAATTATTAACGGCTAAACTTCTTAATCAGGGTTATCGGTACCATAAACTACGCAAAGCCTTTTCAAAATTTTATAGACGCCATTCTGATTTAACATCAAAATTCAATAATGGACTTTAATCTCTTCTGCAACAAGGTCTATCGAAACCCGAATTTTATGGTGACTTAATATATAAATTCAGAAAAATAAATAACCGAAATGACTTTAGCACCCAATTTCGTAAAATCATGCTTTGATATAAAATGATTGGGTACAACATGGGTATTATACGACAGACTGCATGTATGGTAGTTAACCCAATCACGGTTGGCAACTTTGCTTCCCTCTTTAATTGCACGCCGGTGGGTCCGGCCTCAGATTCATTGACCGTTCCAAAGTAAAAAACTTATTGAGAATTAGAGAGATCTAATTCAAGGTAATGTTGGTTTGTGCCTGATGCTCTGTCTCTGGTCGGGCCCATCGGGGTCTAACTGTTGGTTTTCTTTTGCTCTAGCATTTCAGTGGTTTCTTGCTGTCGAGTCCTCACCGTTGCCTCACCTCTGTGGTTCTTTGATTATTTGTGATCACGGACATGTTGCACTGATGAGTTAGGAGGCCTTCATGCGGACTGAACAAATTATTTGTCTAAATCGCGACGGAAGTAAGGACGAGGATTGTGGTCAGGTAAAATCGATTTAAGCCCCCCCCCGGTGGAAATCTTTCCACTGACCGTTCCAAGGCGGTTCTTCTGTGGCGATTTATTTATGTTGTTGTTTGTTACTTACTGTGTGTATCACTTGTGTCTTTTTCTTTTGGATGGCCATATGGCCATTTTGTGGGAAAGTAACTGTCCTTATGGCCTTCCTTTGTTTAGGCTTCCACTATGGTCTGGTCGCTTAATGTTAGTGTTTCTTTCCCTTTGTTGTCTTTGATGGGAGGAGTAAGTTAATTGTATCGATTCCTGAGCTTTGTTATACTTCTACTCTGACTAGAAATGCGTCCATTGGACACCGATGCCCCCGCCTGAAAATATTTCTTATTCGTATTAATCCATAGAAACATATTGACGGTGTTTAAGTTTCGGACCCTTTTTCACATTTGACCTCTAATCATGACCTTGACCTTGGAGGTAAGGACCTTGGTTTTGTGTGAGACAGATTGCCTTATGATGACCAACATTTCTGCCAAGTAATTTCAAAATCCATCCAGAAATAAAAAAAAGTTAGTGACTGCATTTAAGTTTTAGACCCTTTTTTTACCTTTGACCTCTAAGTATGACATTGACATTAGAGGTACGGACCTGGGTTTTGCATATCACACATCGTCTCATGATGGTTAAGATTTCTAGAAAGTAATTTCAAAATCCATCCAGAAATAAGAATGTTATTGACTACGTTAACGTTCGGACCTTTTTTTTACCATTGAGGTACGGACCTGGGTTTTGAGTGTGACAAATTGTCTCATGATGGTTGACATTTCTACAAAGTAATTAAAAATCCATCAAGAAGTGAGAAAGTTATTGACTGCATTTAGGTTTCGGACCCTTGTTTGACCACTGAGCTCTAAGTATGACCTTGACCTTTGAGGTACGGACCTGGGTTTTGCATTTAACACATTGTCTCATGATGGTTAATATTTTACAGAGTAATTTCAAAATCCATCCAGAAATAAGAAAGTTATTGACTGCATTTAAGTTTTGGACCCTTTTTCTGACCTTTATTCTCTAAGCATGACCTTGACCTTGGAGGTACGGACCTTGGTTTTGTACGTGACACATCGTCTTATAATGGTTAAAATTTCTAAAAAGTAATTTCAAAATCCATCCGGAAATTAGAAAGTTATTGACTGCGTTTAAGTTTCTGATTGACGAACGAACGAACGGTGATGAACGGACGTATAGGGGCAACGTTGTATGCCCTTCCAACGTTCTTCGAATGGCGGGAGCTTAATAAAACTGAAGGGGCTACAGTGATTAAAATGTCAATAACAGGCATTTTCTGCATTCAAGGGGGAGTAACACTATGACATTTAGGCTGAACTCAACAGTTCTCAAACTCGGCTGAGCATTATCCCCGACTTACTTACATGTCAGTTTCAAGAAGATCCGATAAAATAGAAGGGGGCTGTGGTGATCACAGGATCAAAAATAAGCGTTTTCAGCAATCTTGGGGATGTAACTCTCGGGAATATAGGTCAACCTCACTAGTGTTTGAACACAGCCTAGGTTTTATACTTTACTTACATTTAAGCTTCAAAAAGATCTGTTGAAAACTGAAGGGGCTTCAGTGACGACAATGTCAAAAAAAGGCATTTTCAACAATCTAGGGGACGTAACTCTGTGATAGATAAAATAGAAATGAAAGCAATGATCAGGAATCGATACAGTTAACCCACAGCTCCCATCAGAGACGTCAAAGGGAAAGAAACAAAAACATGAATCAACCAGATCCTAATGGAAACATCAATATCGGAAAGCAAAAAGGACAGTATATCGTCCTTGCCAGTTTTCGAACTCATCCGAAATTTTATTCCTGGTTTACTTATATGTAAGTTTCAAGTTGATCATATAAAAAGAGAAGTAGAGGCAATGATCAGGAATCGATACAAACAACTCATAGCTCCCATCAGAGACGCCAAAGGGAAAGAAACACATACAGGCAACAACAGACCTAATGGAAACACCAACAGCGGAAAGCCAAAAGGACAGTTACTTTCCAACAAAATGGCCAATAGGCTATCCAAAATAAAATAATACAAGCGACACAAACACCTAAAGAAAACCATAACAAAAATAAATTGCGACAGAAGAAGAACCGCCTTGGAACGGTCAGCGGAAACGAATTCCACCGGGGGGCCTAAATCGATTTTGTGGCCACAATCCTCGCCCTTATTTCCATCGCGATTTAGACAAATTATTTATTTAGTCCGAAAAAAAAAATGAAGGGGCTACGGCAATGACAAGGTCGAAAATTGGCACAGGGATCTCTGTGATTGATAAGCTGACATCACCAGTTTTCAAACTCATCAAAGCTTTTTATCCCTGACTTACTTGAATGTACGTTTCAGGAAGATACAATCAAAACTGAAGGGGCTACGGGAATTAAAAAGTCAAAAATAGGAATTTCCAGCAATCAAGGAGTCGTAACTCTACAATTAGTGGAACAATCTTGCCAGTTTTCAAATTATTTCGAGTTTTTATCGCCAGTTTACCAAAACGTACGTTTAAAAAAAGATGAAGGTACTATGGTGATGCAAACTTTTTTTTCCCATTTTAAGTCTATGGGAACTTTTCGTTGACCTAGCAACCAAAGTTTTCATACAATTTCGATAAAAAGCTAATGACATCAATGTCCCGCCAGAGGCATGCTAGTGGTAAGAAATGATTGAGATCTGCAAGCAGGCTGTAGAGATATAATTGGTTAAAAGTGTGGATGGACGACGGAAGAATGACAAATGGACTATTATCCTGTAAGCCTTCTGATCAGTTGAGCTAAAAACAGATTTTCTCAGACTAAAGAGATGTAAAAGCTGTTTGACAGTTTGCAGTTTAAAACCCTAGTCCGACCCTATTGAGGTCATACCTTCCTGGTGAGCTTAACAAGACACTTTTTTCTGGTCAGACTTATACATAACTAGTTGAGTGCACACCTTTTCATGAGAAACTGACAAATGCATCCGGGGGAGACTTATGGTAGAAAAGATTTCATGACCAATCTCCACGACAGACTGCTGCAAAATAGAAGTGGAGGCAATGATCAGGAATCGATACAATCAACCCACAGCTCCCACCAGAGACACCAAAGTGAAACCCGGCATACTCCTCGGGCCGATGGTTCAAAGCCTCGTTAGTTTAACAAGCTTGTAAGTGGTCATATTGTTAATTGCACGACCCGCAGAAAAAGCGACCGACTGAAGTCGGTTGATTTTCTAAGAGTGCCCTAAAATCACCGTGTCATTCTGTCAGTCTGTCTGTCCGTTCGTAACCCGTTTGTGAAAATTGGTGATAGTGACTTAACCGCTTGGAATATTGAAACAATTTTTGGCATACTGATAGATATCAATGAGATCTAACCAATGAACTTGCGAAATATTTCATTCCATTTAGTAAAGCCTCGCCGAGGCGAAAAATGTCAAAAATTTTGAACTGCTTCTCCTCCGAAACCGTTGGGCCGATTGAAGTCAAATTTCATATGGAGCCTCTATTGGATGGGGGAAACCAAAATTTGCTCATGGGGTCCAGGTCACATGACCAAAATGGCCGCCAAGCCATATATGGTAAAAACCCTTCAAAATAGTCTTCGCCAGAACCACTGGGCAGATTTCCACGAAACATGATAAATAGCAACTGGGACGTAGGCCCATCATAAATTGCTAAAATGGTGATCCTGGGTTGACATTGACCTTCTTTGTGCCTAGGTCAAACTTTGACACATATGCTTTTGTATTGGAAAAGTGAGAATGCATTTTATCCTGCAAACGATTCAGAATACAGTACTAAAATATAAGATACATTTTTGCTCCTTACGATAAGGCGCATTTATTGGGGGAACCGTTTTAGGTCCAGGTCACATGACCAAAATGGCCGTCATACCCATATATGGTAACACTCATAAAGCTAAAAGCTTACGGCGGGCCGTGCACTTCAGCTGAAGCACTGGTTGTTTTGTTAATTGTTCTTACAAGTAAAATATCGCTATTTTTTTTTTGCTGAAAAAATGTGAGCAACATTAGCTGCTCTCAATTTTTCAGCAAAACTTTTAGCATATAGAGTTTTATTGATACAATAACTAAGATCGCCGTCATTTTGGACAACTGGCACATGACCATGAGCCAGATCTGCATCTTAGACTGTGCTACAAAGGCAAATTTGTCAGTCTGTTTGTTTTTTTTATGTTGAGGTTTCACTTCCCTTTGAAAACAAGAGGACCAAGATGGTCCTTTATCGCTCACCTGAGCTAACAGGTTCAAAGTTTCAATGTCAAACCGAAGGGCTTTGGGGCAGGTGAATTGTTTGGCTCATTGGGGCAGGTGAATTTTTTTGGCTCAAGGGCTTTGACTTTAACAATCTTGGTAGAGGTCCACTAGTTGAACCTACACACCAAATATCAAATCAAAGACCTGTACCTTGCGGTTTCGGAGTTGATTTTTAAAGATTTTCGATGAATAAGACGATATAAAACAAAGGGCCCGCAGCTTGGGACTTGTTTCGCCCTTGGCTTCTAATTTGAACAATCTGGATAGATGTTCACAAGATGAAGCTCCAAACCAAATATCAAAGATATGGGCCTTGTGATTTCAGAGAAGAAGATTTTTAAAGGTTTTCCCTATTTAACTTTATGAAAAATCAAAGGGCTCTGGGGCAAGGGCGTTTTTGGATCCAGTTCTATAATTTGAACAAATTGAATATTGATTGAGGATCGCTAGATGAAGCTTCATACCAAATGTCAAAGACCATGGCCTTATGGTTTAAGAGAAGATGATGTTTATTGATTTTCCCATATAAGCTTATGAAGAACCGAAGGGCCGCGGGGAGGGACACTTTTGTCCCTAGGGCTATAATTTGAATAATCTTGATAGAGGACCACTAGATGAAGCTTCACACCAAATATCAAAGACCTGGGCGTTGTGGTTTCGGAGATTGAAAGATGATTTTTAAAGATTTTCCCTATCTAAACCTATGTTAAACCAAAGGGCCTCAGGGCGGGGGCATTTTTGGCCCAATGGCTATAATTTGCACAATCTTGGTAAAGTTCCAGTAGATGACGCTTCATACCAAATAGCAAAGACCGTGCGGTTTCAGAGAAGAAGATTTTAAAAAACAATTCCTTTATAAGTCTATGTAAATCCAAAGGGCCCTCGGGCGGGGGCGTTTTTGGCCCCAGGGGTATACTTTGAACAATCTTTGTAGAGATTCACTAAATGAAGCTTCATATCAAATATCAAATATCAAGGAAGGGCCTCTGGTGCAACGGCGTTTTTCGACCCAGTTCTATAATTTGAACAATCTTGGTAGAGGTTCACTATATGAAGCTTCATACCAAATATCTCAGATCTGGGCCATGCGGTTTCAGAGAAGAAGCTTTTTAAAGTTTCAGAAAAAAAAAACAACAACAAATTTTAGCTCCTGTGATCTAGATGTGCAACGGACCAGAACCATTTGAACAACGTTGAAAGGGGACCACCTAAGGATCATTCCCGTAAAGTTTGGTCGCAATGCAATCTTTGGTTTAGGAGGAGTTGTCGTTTGAAGAAAAAGTTTATGCACGCACGACCGACAAACAGTGATCCAAAAGCTCACCTTGTCACTAAGTGACAGGTGAGCTAAATATCGGGATTTCAGCAATCAAAGGGATGTAACTCTAAGAAAAAAATGTTCAACTTGGCCGGTTTTCGAGCTCATCAGAGTTTTTATCCACAACCACATAATATATAAGTTTCAGAAAGATCCGATCAAAACTGAAGGCGCTATGGTGATGACAAGGTCAACAAGAGCACCGCATGCGGGGGCCAACGCTCGGCTGCAGTTTCTTTTAGTTAACAAACATTCAAAGTTGAAAAAGGGGCATAACTATGCAAATAATATTTTAAGGGTAACCTCACCTATTGGTATAAGTTCCCCTTTTCATAATGAACAACTAGTCCGAGTTCAAAGTAAATATGGTGTGTAATGACAGAGATATTACAAAATGTTCAAGTTTTTGCAAAATTTTAAGTCGAAAAAGGAGCATTTCTGCGCATAAAATATTTTGAGGGTTAATATATAACTGCAATGACTTCAGCACCCAATTTCGTAAAATCATTCTTCGATATAAAATGATTGGGTGCAACATGGATGTTATACGACAGACTGCATGCATGGTAGTTAACCCAATCACGGTTGGCAACTTTGCTTCCCTCTTTAATTGCACGCCGGTGGGTCAGGCCTCAGATTCTATGACGGTTCCAACATAAAGGCTGATTGAGAATTAGAGAGATCTTATTCAAGGTAATGTTGTTTGGTACCTGATGCTCTGTCTCTGGTCGGGCCAATCAGAGTCTAACTGTTGGTTTTCTTTTGTTCCAGCATTTCATTGGTTTTTCGCTGTCGAGTCCTCATCGTTGTCTCACCTCTGTGGTTCTTTGATTATTTGTGTTCACAGAGATGTTGCACTGATGAGTTAGGAGGCCCTAATGCGGACTGAACAAATTATTTATGTAAATAGCGACGGAAGTAAAGGCGAGGATTGTGGCCACGTAAAATCGATTTAAGCCCCCCCCCCCCCCCAGTGGAAATCTTTCCACTGACCGTTCCATGGCGGTTCTTCTGTGGCGGTTTATTTATGTTGTTGTTTGTTACTTACTGTGTGTATCCCTTGTGTCCTTTTATTTTGGATTGCCATATGGCCATTTTGTGGGAAAGTAACTGTCCATATGGCCTTCCTTTGTTTTGGTTTCCATTATGGTCAGGTCGCTTCATGTTTGTGTTTCTTTCGCTTTTGTGTCTTCGATGGGTGGAGTTAGTTAATTGTATCGACTCTTGATCTTTGTTTTACTTCTTCTTTACCTCACCTATATGTATGAATTCCCCTTTTCATAATGAACAAATAGTCCGAGTTTCAAGTAAATATGTTCAGTAATGTCAGAGATATTACAAAATGTTCCAGTTTTTGCAAAGTTCTAAGTTGAAAAAGGGGCATAACTGTGCCAAGAATATTATGAGGGTTACCTCACCTATTGGTAGAAGCTCCCCCTTTCACAATTGACAACTTGTCTGAGCTTCAAGTAAATATGTTCAGCAATGACAGAGCTATTACAAAATGTTCAAGTTTTTGCACGACGCAGGCGACGCAGATGACGACGACGCAGACGACGCCAGAGCTATGACAATACCTCGTCGTTTTCTTCGGAAACAGCTGAGCTAAAAATAGGCATTTACAGCAATCAAAGGGACATAACCCTATGACAAATGAGCCGACTTGGCCAGTTTTCGAACACATCCGAGTTTTTATCTCCAGCCACCTCACATATAAGTTTTAGACAGATCCAATCAAAACTGAAGGGGCTATGGTGATGTCAAAAATCTGCATTTTCAGCAATCAAATAGGCCAACTTATTTGTTTGGGTGTTTGTGTCGCTTATATTATTTTATTTTGGATAGGATTTTGGCCATTTTGTGGGAAAGTATCTGTCCTCTTGGCTTTCCGCTGTTTGTGTTTCCGTTGGGGTCTGTTGCTTCATGTTTGGTTTTTTCTTCCGTTCGGTGTCTCTGATGGGAGTTGTGGGTTAATTTTATCGATTCCTGATCATTGCCTCTAATTCTAGTTTGCATATAAGAGCTGTTTTGTTTGTGCCGTGCGGTGGCTGTAAAAGGTCTCCCACTACATGCATTTAATGCTTTTATTTTTCCAATCCTCAGGGATCGCTTTTACAATAGCTTTTAATCGTTCCTACATTTGCCATCCTTTTGATACCTGTTGAAGGTCTTCATTGGACCGATGTTCGTATCTCGTTGAATAAAAATTGCTTGTTTGATTTCTATGGGCTTTTTATAGACATGGCTGTTTTGTGGCCTTTTGTTATACTCGCTTTCTATTTGAAGCGCCTTCTATTAAGGCGTATCTATACCAAATTTAGTGACACAGAGGCCTTTCTGATATTTAATCTTCATCAGTGTGTCTCAACCCCAAAGTTTTGAAACCGAAACGGATAATGGACAAGACCCGGCAAACACAGCACGTCCCCCTCCGAGCAAACACCGACCGACGTAGCCTATGAGACAGGTCAGCTGGAGGCATCAGGCAAGAGAACCTACCCGCGGACTTATAGGCGTCCCCCACCGAGCCAACATCAGCAAACCTGACCCACACTCCATGGAAGTCCTGGGCATCAGGAAGGAGATGTCCAAAGTAGCGAGACTTGCAAAATTTAAAATATAACAAAAAAGGTAAACCAAATCCGCAAAGGTACATGTCTCACCTGACAAGTCAGTCTTAGTTTTAGAACAATTAGAACTTTATGCTGCAAAAATTAAAGATATAATGTAGTTATTAAAATCAGTACTTAAGCACTGACGTCAACACTGCAGTATCAACCTCAGCACTATGGAATTGATACTGAGCTGATGATACCCTCGGGGACGAACGAATCATCCACCAGCAGATATCGACCCAGTGGTTGCAATTAATGCGTAACTATACCAAATTTAGTGACACAGAGGCCTTTCTGATATTTAATCTTCATCAGTGTGTCTCAATCCCAAAGTTTTGAAACCGAAACGGATGCTGGACAAGACCTGGCAAACACAGCATATCCCCCTCCGAGCACACACCGACCGACGTAGCCTATGAGACAGGTCAGCTGGAGGCATCAGGCAAGAGAGCCTACCCGCGGACTTATAGGCGTCCCCCACCGAGCCAACATCAGCAATCATGAAACACACTCCACGGAAGTCCCGGGCATCAGGAAGGAGATGTCCAAAGTAGCGAGACTTGCAAAATTTAAAATATAACAAAAGTGTAAACCAAATCCGCTATTTGAAGGATTCACAGTTCTTCAGTTTACTGTTTAACTTAATGACCGGTATGAATATCGCTTTAGTTGGGACGGTATCGCCCCCTTTAAACTAATATGAGTAACACAAATAAATATAAACTTACTATATCTCCCCTTAGGTTACACTCTGCTTCTTCTGAACGGATTCCCCATTCTATTAATAATCTTAGTGCTATGTTGCCGTCGGTATTGGTGATGCCCATAAATTTGTTTTCTGCCGCTTCCGTTAATTTAAGTGGAGCTGGTAGTACCAATTTATTAAAAAATAATTTGAGAGTTAGATTATCTCCGATCAAATCATCAATTCTTAGGAAATATACCAATCCGTTCAAAAGAAGTGGAATGTATCCTAGTACACATGTATTTCCAAGTGCAATGCTAAGAGGTGCAGGTGCTGTTCACATTTATGTAGCGCGTCTACCGTTTCTTCTTCTGTGAACCGTAGACGTTTTTCTGTAGTTAACATGTCCGATTTGACATGTTAGTCTACAGATTTGACATATGTTATAACCTGACAAACTGCAAATTGTAAAATGCAGTATGACGGGCAAAATAATCGTATGTTAAAAACACGTTTTAACGAACACTATCGTAGAATGCGTAAAAAAGTAAGCCGAAAAAATCTGACACTTTCTCTTACCGTCATTTTAGACGTACAGGTCATTCTAAAAAAGATATTTCTATACAGCCAGTGAAAAAATGTATTATGATGTAAATTCTACAGCTAGGTTTAAAATTATTAAACGGTATGAAACGTAATTAAAGTGGATTAAATTATCACAGACACCTTTTCCATTGGGCTTTAATGAAAGCATTTATCATGAGGGTAATATATCTAAAATGCCCGACTTTGATATTTTCTCGCTTCTGGACTATCGGAAGCGTAAAACTAGATCGCACGACACCAAACAAAATGATAATTATAATCGATAATTACGTGCTTTTAAAAGAAACAATACAAGACTGAAGCGACTGCCCTTAATATTATTGAATCATGGAAGCCACTCAATGCTTGCTTTTCTAAGTTCATTACCCATTTCTGTATTACGGATTTTGGATACCGAGTCGAATAAATTCTACGATAGTTCTAATCAGTTATACGAGGCTGCTCTTTTAACTAGAGGTTATACTCAGCATGCTCTTCGTCCTGTCATCGATTCGTAAATTAATCACAAACGTCATTACATCAAAATATCCTTCATTAGTAAGGGCATGGATTGTATTGATTTACCTAGTATCTTCCGGGACAATTAGGTTATTTCAACCATTTCTGCTTATTTTCAAAATACTGAAACACCCATAATTTGCTATAAATTCAATAAACCTGTTATTGTAGAAATCTGGTTTGGTCTATAAAAATTTCTATTAAAGTTTTAAATAAATTGAAATCCAGGCGTTTTCGCGCTTCAAGTTTGTCTACTTATGATTTTTCTACCCTTTACACTACTCTTTCTCATACTCTTATAAAAGAAAAACTTATTGATTTAATTGAATGGACATTTCATAGGGAAGACTCCCTCTATCTTGCATGTAATGTAAGAAATGCATTTTTCACTTCTGAAGAGCATAAAACATTTACTTTATGGTCAAGTCAGTAGGTGTTTGAAGCTCTCACCTTCCTACTTGACAATATTTACATAAGATTTGGTACTAAGTTATTTAGACAAGTTGTGGGTATTCCGATTGGTACCAATTGCGCAACACTTGTGGCCGATCTGTTTTGTTTTGTTTTGAGAGAGACTTCATGATTTCCCGTTCTGCTGATAACCAGTCTGAAATCAATGAAGCTTTTAGCTCGACATCTAGATATTTGGATGATTTATTTAATATTGATGATACCTATTTCGATCGTTTGATCAGTCAAATTTACCCCCTCCCCCCACCCAGAACTTCAGTAAAATAAAGCAAATTCTTCTGATACCGAGGCCCCGTTATTGGATTTACATCTATCTCCTGTGGATGGGTTTGTTTCTTGCAAAATTTATGATAAACGCAATGATTTAGATTTTGAGATTGTAAACTTCTCTTTTTTGGATGGTGATGTTCCACGAGCGCCAACCTATGGCGTTTATATTTCGCAATTAATTCGAATTGCCAGAGTGTTTAGTCATGTAACTGACTTCAACACTCGTAATAAATTGTTAACGGCTAAACTCCTTATTCAGGGTTATCGGTACCATAAAGTAGGCAAAGCCTTTTCAAATTTTTATAGACGTCATTCTGATTTTTCTACCCTTTACACTACTCTTTCTCATACTCTTATAAAAGAAAAACTTATTGATTTAATTGAATGGACATTTCATAGGGAAGACTCCCTCTATCTTGCATGTAATGTAAGAAATGCATTTTTCACTTCTGAAGAGCATAAAACATATACTTTATGGTCAAGTCAGTAGGTGTTTGAAGCTCTCACCTTTCTACTTGACAATATTTACATAAGATTTGGTACTAAGTTATTCAGACAAGTTGTGGGTATTCCGATTGGTACCAATTGCGCAACACTTGTGGCCGATCTTTTTTGTTTTGTTTTGAGAGAGACTTCATGATTTCCCGTTCTGCTGATAACCAGTCTGAAATCAATGAAGCTTTTAGCTCGACATCTAGATATTTGGATGATTTATTTAATATTGATGATACCTATTTCGATCGTTTGATCAGTCAAATTTACCCCCTCCCCCCCACCCAGAACTTCAGTAAAATAAAGCAAATTCTTCTGATACCGAGGCCCCGTTATTGGATTTACATCTATCTCCTGTGGATGGGTTTGTTTCTTGCAAAATTTATGATAAACGCAATGATTTAGATTTTGAGATTGTAAACTTCTCTTTTTTGGATGATGATGTTCCACGAGCGCCAACCTATGGTGTTTATATTTCACAATTAATTCGAATTGCCAGAGTGTTTAGTCATGTAACTGACTTCAACACTCGTAATAAATTGTTAACGGCTAAACTCCTTATTCAGGGTTATCGGTACCATAAAGTAGGCAAAGCCTTTTCAAATTTTTATAGACGTCATTCTGATTTAATTTCAAAATTAAAAATTGGACTTAAATCTGTTCTGCAACAAGGTCTATCGGAACCAGAATTTTATGGTGTCTCAGTATGTAAATTTATAAAAAATATTTAACTGCAATGACTTCAGCAACCAATTTCGTAAAATTATTCTTCAATATAAAAAGATTGGGTACAACATAAATATAATACGACAAACTGAATGCATGGTAGTTAACCCAATCACGGTTGACAACTTTGCTTCCCTATTTAACGCGCCGGTGGGTCAGGCCTCAGATTCTATGGCGGTTTCAACGTTAAGGCTTATGGTTGGTTGGTACCTGATACGCTGTCTCTGGTTGGCCCATTTGAAGTCTAACTGTTGGTTTTCTTTTGCTCCAGCATTTCTGTTGTTTCTTACTGTCGTGTGTGTGTGTGTGTGTGTGTGTGTGTGTGTGTGTGTGTGTGTGTGTGTGTGTGTGTGTGTGTGTGTGTGTGTGTGTGTGTGTGTATGTGTGTGTGTGTGAATTCGGGTTTAACGCCGCTTTCAACAATTTTTCAGTCATATCACGACGGTGTCTGGTTGCGACAGGGAGCTCAATGCTCAATTTTATAGTGCTGCCTCACTGAAGTATCATGTCTCAGACACATTACATGATACCACACCGAGTCACATTATCCTAACACTGGGTCGACCAGTCCTAGCTCTACCCCGTAAATCTGAGTGCCAAGCGAGGAACAGCTAGTAACATTTTTAACGACTTTGGTATGTCGTGGCCCGGGATCGAACCCGTGACCCCCGTTCCCCGGAGCAGACACTCTACCAACTGATTCTTACTGTCGAGTCCTCACCCGTTGTTTCATCTTTGTGTTTTTTATTTTTGTGTTCACGGAGCTGTCGCACTGATGAGTTAGGAGGCCTTCATGCGGCCTGAACAAATTATTTGTTTCAATCGCGACGGAAGTAAGGGCGATGATTGTGGCAACGTGAAATCGATTTAAGCCACCTCACCCTGTGGAATTCGTTGCAGCCGACCGTTTCAAGGCGGTTATTCTGTCGCGGTTATTTTTGTTATGATCTGTCTTTGGGTGTTTGTGTCGCTTATATCATTTTTTTTGGATAGCCTTTTGGCCATTTTGTGGGAAAGTAACTGTCCTCTTGGCTTTCCGCTGTAGGTGTTTCCGTTTGGGTCTGTTGCTTCATGTTTGTGTTTCTTTCCCTTTGGTGTCTCTGATGGGAGTTGAGGGTTAATTGTATCGATTCCTGATCGTTGCCTCTACTTCTATTTGGCAGGTTTTTGAACTCCTCTGAGTTTTCATCACCAGCCACCTTACATATAAGTTTCAGAAAGATCCGATCAAAACTTAAGGCGCTATTGTGATGACAATGTCAAAAATCATCATTTTCAGCAATCAAAGGCACGATAAATGGGCCGACTTGGCCAGTTTTCGAACTCATCCGAGTTTTTATCCCAAGTCACCTTACATATAAGTTTCAGAAAGATACGATCAAAACTGAAGGCACTACGATGATGACAAGCATTTGGCCACTGTAAGTCTATAGGAATTTGTGATTGTCATAGCAACCAAAGTTTGTATTCAATTTTGATAAAAAGCTAAGTTCCTCGTTGCCCCATCCAATGCATGCTACAGATAAGAAATGATTGAGACCAGCTTACTGGGTGCAGAGATATAACTAGTCAAATGTGGTGACGGACATAAGACGGACAACGGACAACGGACGTCGGACGGCGAATGACCAGACATACTATAAGCTCCCCTGGAGCCTTCGGCCCAGGTGAGCTAAAACAATTACGACATACATGTAATTGGTCATCAATTTAACTTAATAATTGTAAATGTTTACCTAAAGTGATCTAAAACTTAAAGACTTCTCTAAGTAGAAGTAAAACAAAGATCAGGAATCGATACAATTAACTTACTCCACCCATCAAAGACACCAAAGGGAAAGAAACACAAACATTAAGCGACCAGACCATAATGGAAACCTAAACAAAGGAAGGCCATAAGGACAGTTACTTTCCCACAAAATGGCCATATGGCCATCAAAAATAAAAAGACACCAGTGATACACACAGTAAGTAACAAACACCACCATAAATAAACCGCCACAGAAGAACCGCCTTGGAATGGTAAGTGGAAAGATTTCCACTGGGGGGCTAAAATAGATTTTACGTGGCCACAATCCTCGCCCTTACTTCCTTCGCGATTTAGACAAATAATTTGTTCAGTCCGCATGAAGGCCTCCTAACTCATCAGTGCAACATCTCCGTGAACACACAAAAAAAAAATCAAAGAACCACAGAGGTGAGAAAATGGTGAGGACTCGACAGCAAGAAACCACTGAAATGCTGGAGCAAAAGAAAACCAACAGATAGACTCCGATGGGCCCGATCAGAGACAGAGCATTAGGCACCAACCAACATTACCTTGAATTAGATCTCTCTAATTCTCAATAAGCCTTTACGTTGGAGCCGTCATAGAATCTGAGGCCTGACCCACCGGCGTGCAATTAAAGAGGGAAGCAAAGTTGCCAACCGTGATCGGGTTAACTACCATGCATGCAGTCTGTCGTATAACATCCATGTTGTCCCCAATCTTCTTATATCGAAGAATGATTTTACAAAATTGGACTCTAAGACTCTTTTTTAACAAATCATAAGTCTCATGCAAAAAGAAAAAATATATGTATCTTGACAAATCACCTATGATGCATTTGCTCTAGTCATCTGTTTTCATTCCACCAACACTACTTGGTATAATTGGAGCATTGGCAAACTTTGGTGACCGAGATCAGATGTCATGGAATGTGGCATGTAATCTGGGTCTACACTGTTTGCTGTATATATGGGTAGTTTGTGAGGTCTTACAGAAAAACAACAACCTGAAACCCTTAAATCTTGGAATGGTCTTGTCCTAAAGTATTTCGTGGAAGACCCTGTGGACAATTGTTCAAAACTAATGACGCCATTAAGTAACGTATCGTTAAAACTTTGATCTTTTAATTGGCAAATATGCTAATGGTTTTGCTGAAAACATAAGAACAGCTTTTGCAAACACATTTTTTTCAGCAAAAATACCAAGATTTTAGATACTGAACTTGCTGGAACAATATGACCACCAACAAGCTCATTAACCTAAAGAAGCTTTGAACAACTGTTCCCTGTGGTTCACATATGCATTGTTTGTTTTATTTGCAGTTCAATGACCCATTCAACATTATTAAGGTCATGTTGTGTCTGTGACTGTCATATCACCTACTCACACCTACTCGGGCTTATACCATTACGACGACACACACCAAGTGACAAAGTACTGTATTTCATATCCCCAAAATGGTTATTTTTCTGATAAACTAGAAATGCATCCATAGGACACTGATGCCCCCGCCAGAAAATATGTCTATATTCGTATTGATTCAAAGGAAGTTATTGAAGGTGTTTAAGTTTTGGACCCTTTTTTCACATTTGACCTCTAAGTATGACCTTGACCTTGGAGGTAAGGACCTTGGTTTTGTGTGATGCAGATTGTCGTATGATGACCAACATTGCTGCCGAGTAATTTCAAAATCCATCAAGAAATAAAAAAGTTATTGACTGCATTTAAGTTTCGGACCCATTTTTGACATTTGATCTCTAAGTATGACCTTGACCTTGGAGGTACGGACCTGGGTTCTGCCCGTAACACATCCTCTCTTTACGGTTAACATTTCTACAAAGTTATTTCAAAATCCATCCAGAAATAAGAAAGTTATTGACTGCGTTTAAGTTTCGGACCTTTTTTGACCTTTGACCTCTTAGTATGAGCTTGACCTTAAAGGTACGGACCTGGGTTTTGCACGTGACACATCGCCTTATGATGTTTTATATTTCTATAAAGTAATTTCAAAATTCATCCATAAATAAGAAAGTTATTGACTGCGTTTAAGTTTCAGACGGACGAACGGACGTAGTTATGTGGCTGTTTTTGGCAGAATTGATACTTAAGTGGCTACTTTTAGCCAAAGAAAAGAAGTATTTTCGGTGTCTAACGGAATAAATCCCATAGACTTACATTGATTCTGTCCATTTACATAGCCACCTAACTATACATTTGTTAGTGCGGACGAACTAACGGACGGACAGACAGGGGCAACGCAATATGCCCTCCCACCATTCTTCGAATGGCGTTTGCATAAAAATTTTGATATTTTTCTTATATAAACTCCTAACATAGAGGCGGTTCTAACAATCACCCACAAACTATATCTTAGACGAGAAATAATAAAAATAATGTATACCCCTGTAAACCCCTGTTTTCTATATATAAAGTGGGGTTTAGGGAGGTTTAACACCCTAGTCCAACACTATTGAAGTCATACCTAGCTGGTGAGTTTAGATAGATACTTTTTTTCTGGTCAGACGAATGCATAACTAGTTGCACTGGTGAGTTAGGAGGCCTTCATGTGGACTTAACAAACTGTGTGTCTTAATCGCGACGGAAGTTAGGGCAAGGATTTTGGTCTAATTAAACTTAATGATTATAAATGTTTACCCAAAGTGGTCTTAAAAATTAATGACTTCTCTAATAAAAAATCAAAAATGAGTTCCTTTAAGAGCAATGAAAACATTCATAAGAAAGAAGATGGGTCATACTACGTAGTTTCAGCTAATAAAGCCTCATCAGTGACCCTGTAATGATCCGGCAAACAAAGCCAGAGGAAACATACTGCAATTTTGCGAATTTCGAATAGGCGGTCGATTCATAGACTGGTATAAATCAAAATGGGGTCCAAATAATTAAAAACCTGTCTAGAATATGAGTCTAAACCAATAATTTATTTCTGATTTCTCAGAATATTCACGCTGATCTAAAAGGAACAAAAGTAAAATATAAACTGCACTATGGTTGATGTACGGGGAGACGTTTTACGGCCGCCACACGGCACAACACCAGCTGCAGTGAAGGCAAATAAAAAATCAAAAATGAGTTCCTTTAAGAGCAATGAAAACATTCATAAGAAACAAGATGGGTCATACTACGTAGTTTCAGCTAATAAAGCCTCATCAGTGACCCTGTAATGATCCGACAAACAAAGCCAGAGGAAACATACTGTAATTTTGCGAATTTCGAAAAGGCAGTCGATTCATAGACTGGTATAAATCAAAATGGGGTCCAAATAATTAAAAACCTGTCTAGAATACGAGTCTAAACCAATAATTTATTTCTGATTTCTCAGAATATTCACGCTGATCTAAAAGGAACAAAAGTAAAATATAAACTGCACTATGGTTGATGTACGGGGAGACGTTTTACGGCCGCCACACGGCACAACACCAACACCAGCTAAGACTCTTTTTCAACAAACCATAAGTCACATGCAAAAAGAAAAAAAATGTATCCTGAAAATTCACCTATGATACGTTTGCTCCTGTCACAACTGCATCTGTTTTTCATTCCACCATATCACCTACTCACACCTACTGAGGCTTATACCATTAAGACGACACACACCGTGGGACATAGTACCTTATTTCATATACTAAAATGGTTATTTTTCTGATATAAAATTATGATATTTTTCTTATTTAAACTCCTAACATAGAAGCGGTTCTAACAATCAACCAGAGAAATAAAAAAAAATAGTATATACCCCTGTAAACCCATGTTTTCTAAATATAAAGTGGGATTAAGGGGGGGGGGGGGTGTTAAAACACCCTAGTCCGGCACTATTGAGTTCATACCTAGCTGAAACAATTTGACCACCAACAAGCTCATTAACCTAAAGAAGCTTTGAACAACTGGTCCCTGATGTTCACATATGCATTGTTTGTTTCATTTGCAGTTCAATGACCCATTCAACATCATTTAGGTCATGTTAAGTCTGTGAATGTCATATCACCTACTCACATATACTCGGGCTTATAATACCATTACGACGACACGCACCATGTGACATAGTACCATCTTTCATATCCCCAAATGGTTATTTTTTCTGATACAAAATGTGATAGTTTTCTTATTTTAACTCCTAACAAAGAAGCGGTTCTAACAATCACACACAAACTATGTCTTAGACGAGAAATGATAAAAAAATAATGTATACCCCTGTAAACCCCTCTTTTCTATATATAAAGTGGGGTTTAGATGGAGTTAACACTATAGTCCGACACTATTGCTGGTGAGTTTAACTAGACACCTTTTCTGGTCAGACGAAAACATAACTAGTCATTGATGAAGCCTTCATGTGGACTGAACAAATTATTTGTCTTAATCGCGACGGAAGTAAGGGCGAGGATTGTGGCCACGTAAAATCGATTTAAGCACCCCACCCCCCAGTGGAATTCGTTTCCGCTGACCGTTCCAAGGCGGATCTTCCGTCGCAGTTTATTTTTGTTATGGTTTGCCTTTGGGTTTTTGTGTCCCTTATATTATTCTATTTTGGATATCCTAATGGCCATTTTGTGGGAAAGTAAACGTCCTGTTTGCTTTCCGCTATTGATGTTTCCGTTGGGGTTTGTTTCTTCAGGTTTGTCTTTCTTTCCCTTTGGTGTCTCTGATAGGAGCTGTGGGTTAATTGTATCGATTCCTGATCATTGCCTCTACTTCTTTTTTTTATACCATTACGACAACACACCCATGTGAAATAGTGCCTTCTTTCATATCCTCGAAATGGTTATTTTTCGTTGAAAAAATGTAAAATGGTTTTTTATTTAAACTCCTAACATATGTATTAGGGGCTAGTTACAACCGTCTGATTTGGGGGTTCTAACGAGCACCCACAACCCATTACGCAAACACGCCTATACAAATACATTGCCACCTTTATCGCCGAAAAAATGAAAATTTAATGATGAAAAATTGTGATATTTTTCTCATTTCTGCTCCAAATATAGATTGTGGGCACTTGTTAGAACCGCCTCATTGAGGCGGTTCTAACGAGTACCCACAATCTATATTTTAGACCGGAAATAAGAAAAATAAGGTATACCCCCGGAAACCCCAGTTTTACTATATAAAAGTGGGGTTCAAGGGGCTCAAAAATATATAAGCATGTTTTCTTGATGTACGTCTTCGACGAGAAATAAGAAAAAGTACTCTTGTATACCCTTGTAAACCTCTGTTTTCTACATATAAAGGAGGGTTTAGAGGGATATTCATTTCACCGACTTGATCACATGATGCACGAAACTTATAATTTGTTCTATAAAAAGGTAATCCTGCTGAAGCAAGGAGTACACCACAAAACAGACAAAAACAAAAGGTCCAAGTTTTTCTGGGCCAGAGTTGCTTTTCATAGCCAGTGGACCTCAAATATTTTCAAAATTCCACAATAACAGAGGAATGTGTTGTGTGTTAATTCATGTCATCACGAAAACACGCCTATATAATACTGACCCCCTTGAGCTCCACTTTTATATAGTAAAACTGAGGTTTCCGGTGTTATAATTTATTTTTCTTATTTCTGCGCTAAAATATAGATTGTGGGTACTCTTTAGAACCGCCTCGATGAGGCGGTTCTAACGAATGCCAACAATATATATTTGAAGCAGAAATATGAAAAATATCACAACTTTTCATCATAAAATTTTCATTTTTTCGGCGATAAAGGTGGCCATGCATTTGTATAGGCGTGTTTGTGTAATGTGGACAAACTTACATGAGTTCGCTCCAGACTTTGTGCTGTTACAAAGACATCCATCTCTCCACACTCCATTCTAGGCACTGCCAGTGAGGCCCAAGGTTCCATGTACATGTGCTCCTGAAAGCCTGTACAGCACTCACCCTTGTATACATGATCTGAGGAAGCAAATCCCAACTCCAAATCGCCATTTTCAACAAAAGTCTTGCAATCGAGAAATGAGTTGTTCTCAATAGCATCCTGAATTAACAAAAGCAACAAACACAATCAAAGTACTGAAAGTACTGAGAATTTATGAGGAATAATTATTATGGTAACAATGCCAGTCGTAGATCAAGCAGTTATCTAGACACTTTGTGAGGGTAAAAAATTTCAACGAAGAAAATAAAAATGATTCATTGATTGTTTTGAGTTTAACGACAGGTCAACCCTTGTGGATCATTTTGTCTTCTCCAAGAGAAAGGGGGGGGGGGGGAAGAGATAGAAGACAGAGCAGAGGAGATGAAAGTGAGGGACAGTGTGACTGGAAGTGCAGAAACAGAAGAAATATCAACACTCACCATCTACCGTTACCTGCTGCAAAGAGAGCAGGCTTTGCCCAAATGTAAGTCAGTATCAGCTGGACTCCGCAGTGACACAAGATACACATCACCTGTGCCTAACCCAACTACCCCCACGAAGAAAAAAGGAAGAAAGAGAGAAAGATAAACTTGTCTGCTAATTTCTTAATGGTTTCTTAATTAGCTCAGTACATTCTGTGCTGGTCCCATCTGCTAATAATTTTACAGAAAGGTTCTCCTAGCGGGCACATTACGTCTTAGCAACGTCACATCAACGTTGGGTTAAAACGACGATGCACATAGGATGTGCAGCCGCTTGGCGCTAAGTTCCTTCGGGCGTCGGGACATAAAAAGGAGAATAACTTGGACGAAAATAAAAAAGATCATTTTTAAACCAATTGATTTAGACATTATAACCCTGATCAGACGCCGGGTTAAGCGAATTTCGACTACCGAAGACGAATTAAAATACCTTATTCTAAATAAAAACATTAACCCATAATTGACAAATGTTTCAATACTGGGACATTCGGAAACAGTTAAGACAGATTAGAGGCCACAGAATGTAGCGTCTGATCGATGTCTTCACTATTTGCTAAAAGGACGGAACTTGATGTAAAATTCACGGCTTTCAAAATTATTTTGTAATTAGAGCTCTCGACAGCATGTGAATAACTGCGTTTGATGTCGGTCAGTTATGGGTTGTTTAGTCGGTTACTGATAATCACAGAGAAGCGAGCTAACCCTTTTAACCCTGTAGACCGGTGCAGACGCCGAGGTAGAAATACACTGTATCTATGCAAACCTTGTAGATCCTACGGCACGTAGCTAGCACGTCTCGCCAGAATCTACATGTTCACTGTTTAATTGCCATCATGTGAGTGAACTAATCAGAAATCCCTTTCTATAAGAATATATTTAAAGCGAGAAGAGTCCTGTTCAGAAACTCAGGGATGAAATAGTTAACATAAATATCATCGGAAAGCGCGTAGGAAAATTATCCTAGAGCATTGTTATCTGTTCAGAATATGTCTTTTTGAGCCAGATTATATTCAATCCGTGTAAAGTCTCGAAAAATGAAATATTTTGAAACACGTTCCGTGCCTGCAAAATTAGTTTTTAGGAGTTCCTTTGGACTATTTTATGCAGCGAACGAACAGCGGATGTGGAGTACCACGGTCCAGTACCGGAAGTAGAAATGTAATGACATAGAACCTTGATTTTATAAATCAACTTTCAAAAATTAGTTTTAAATTGGGCATCTTCTCAACAGTAGCATAATATCCTTTTTCTCTTGAAAACAATGGATGTTGCAGTAAAGCAAAGCCCGCCTGTTTTGTGCATTGTGCAACCTTTTCAACATTAATTTGTGAAAGTATTACATGAAATATTTTTATAGAAGTTTATACCAAATAAAAATATATTCCATGCATGGCATTCCCCCATCAAGCTGTATTCAAGATATAGGGCAAAATCGGTGAACTACGACAAAGAGGTAAGGCTCAGGTCACATTGACCTAAATGATTTTATGTCAATTATGAAGTAACCTGGAACTTTTTTCCAGGTATGACTTTTCTCTATCAAATAGTCTTCCATTTATAAGACAAATTAATTGAAATATTAAATGAATATCATAATGACCTAGGCTACGTAGAACTTATAATCCAGGTTTGAAGTTTCTCCAGCAAATTGTATTCAGACTGTGTGGCAAAATCGCTGAGCCATAAAGTATGGTTCACACTGACCTAGATAAATTTTCAGTCAATCGTCAAGTCATAGGGATGTTATATATCAGGACTGACATTTCATCATCAACTAGTCTCCAAGTTGTGACGTCAAGTCAATGAACCATGACATAAAGGTCACGCTGACCTAGATATCTTTCATCACAAAAACACGCCTATATAATTTTGACCCCTTGAACCCCACTTTTATATAGTAAAACTGGGGTTTCCGGGGGTATACCTTACTTTTCTTATTTCCGCTCTAAAATATAGATTGTGGGTACTCGTTAGAACCGCCTCGATGAGGCGGTTCTAACGAGTGCCCACAATCTATATTTTGAGCAGAAATAAGAAAAATATCACAATTTGTCGTCATAAAATTTTCAATTTTTCGGCGATAAAGGTGGCAATGTATTTGTATAGGCGTGTTCAGATAAATATTTTTCAATCAAAAAGTATTCAAGTATAAGGCAAAATCAGTGAGCCATGAAATAAAGATCACAATGCCCTAGATATATCAGGTAACATAGTACTAACCAGTGCTTCAGCTGAAGTGCACGACCCGCTGGATGCTTTAAACTTTATGAGTGTAACCATATATGTGTATGGCGGCTATTTTGGTCATGTGACCTGGACCTTAAACGTGACCCCAATAAATGCGCCTTATCGTAAGGAGCAAAACTATATCTTATACTTTAGTACTGTATTCTGAATCGTTTGCAGGATAAAATGCATTGTCACTTTTCCAATACAAAAGCATATGTGTCAAAGTTTGACCTAGGCACAAAGAAGGTCAAGGCAACCAAGGGTCACCCTTTTAGCAATTTATGATGGGCCTACGTCCCAGATGCTATTTATCAAGTTTCGTGGAAATCTGCACAGTGGTTCTAGAGAAGACTATTTTCGAAGAGTTTTTACCATATATGGCTTGGCGGCCATTTTGGTCATGTGACCTGGACCCCATGAGCAAATTTTAATTTCCCCTATTCCATAGAGGCTCCATATGAAATTTGATTTCAATCGGCCCAACGGTTTCTGAGGAGATGCAGTTCGAAAATTTTCACACTTTTCGCCTCGGCGAGGCTATACTAAATGGAATGTAATATTTCGCAAGTTCATTGGTAAGATCTCATTGATATCTATCAGTATGCCAAAAATTGTTAAAATATTCCAAGCGGTTAAGTCACTATCATCAATTTTCACAAACGGGTTACGGACGGACAGACAGACAACATATGGCTTGGCGGCCATTTTGGTCATGTGACCTGGACCCCATGAGCAAATTTTGGTTTCCCCCCATCCCATAGAGGATTCATATGAAATTTGATTTCAATCGGCCCAACGGTTTCCGAGGAAAAGCAGTTCGAAAATTTTCACAATTTTCGCCTCGGCGAGGCTATACTAAATGAAATGTAATATTTCGCAAGTTCATTGGTTAGATCCCATTGGTACCTATTAGTATGCCAAAAATTGGTTAAATATTCCAAGCGGTTAAGTCACTATCACCAATTTTCACAAACAGGTTACGGACGGACCCAAAGAAGGTCAAGGTCAACCCAGGGTCACCATTTTAGCAATTTATGATGGGCCTACGTCACGGGTGGACATTAGGGGAGCTATCGCGAAACCGTGTCAACGTAATTTTGTTCCCACGACACTTCCGGGAACTCTCGCGTTAGTTCCTAGAACCTGAAACTGGTAAACAAAGGTAGGTTCCCTTGTGTGTTTTGATTTATTGTAGAAGAATGAGAGAATAATATAAAGTTTCGGCAATGCTAAGCCATGTAAAAATGATTTACCTTTCTAAGCAGGCCGAAAAAAAATATTGAAAAAATCACTGATGAAAGTAGGCAACCGTAACAAAATCGAACACAGGGTAATCTGACTAGTTTTATGTCAGCACGAATGTATGAAATCAATATTTTTGTAAGTTTTCGCTTGGAACGAAATTTGGTGCATATTCTGGGTATGTCAGCCCTAATTTATCATTTATGTGTAAAAGAATGATCACTCCATGTACAATGAAGGGATAATGCCGCATATTTTCAGTTGGAGTAGCTCCCACATAATCGTGGCATCTCCCGAAACACGCTCTAGTTCCCAAAAGTCTATCAAATACGGAATCTGTCACGTCTGGTTATTTACTCAGTTAGGCGGTTCGCTGAATTTAGCAAAATAAAATTAATGGATGACTTCTTAAATGATAAAGACGAAAAAATCTCATCTGCAACTACCAAACTGATTTTTCGTCCCCGCCCATGAGAGCTCGGAGAAATAGATTAGTGCTTCCACGCAGAGCTGAAACCGACCCAACATGAGTAATTGTAAACCGCTTAGATGATTTAGCCTGCTCAGACAAAGTGGTGTGAGTCGGACTCTCCAAAGAATGTAAGTCTTTAGGTTTCTTTGGGTGGCAGGGCTTGAGAGGTCATTTCATCTCAATGTCGGGTAAAATCCAACAAAAAATGGAAGCAACGTCTCCAAAATGACCTACACAGTGTTGACTGGGACGTTAAACCTCAAATAAAACAAGCAAAATCCTCCCAGGGTGACCACTTTTCTGAAAACAAAATTCGGGGCTATTCTCCAAACACTGCCGGAAATTCAATTTTATGACTCAAATTACTTTACATGTAACCAGTTTTTCGCTCTTTTTGACATTATTTACAATAGAAAAATCGCAAAATGCCATTAGAAGGTAGAAAAACACATTTTTTAAGTTATGGGCTATCAAATGTTTTTCCGGGCTTTCGGGCTGATTGTTGTATTACCAGAACAGCCGGTGATTTGACAGACTGATGGTCGCTCTGTGGACCCCGTCCCGAACCCTATTTGTTTCTTCTTGAAACATCAGGGTAGAAAAAGGCTCTGGATCGTTTCACTTTTCAATTTGTGTAGGTATTGTGAAAAAGGATTTTGTAAGTTATGGTAGCGTGAGGTTTGGTTCGGTGGATCTGGGTGATGCCTTATTGTTTAGGGTAGGGCATCATGATAAATTAATCATGAATCATTAGTTTCACCAGTTTATTTATTTAAATTTTCTAGAAAAACTATAGACTTTGGTCTTAAGAAAAGGAGTGTGGTAGCTCAGTGGTAGTTTACTTGCCTATGGTGCTAAAGGCCCCCGGTTCGATTCCCGACAGAGTTAATACAACTGCGGTGTCAGAAAACGTTTCGCTTGCAGTGATGAATGCCACAAAGTACACCGTCCTTCGAATCGGACCGTTACCGGAGGCCCCCTGTGCAGGGAGAACCATCCCATGTGCAGGTGAAAGATCCTTACCGTAATTAAAGGTTACTGAGTAGGCTTTCATCATGCAAATCTGGAGTGTATGTTATTTACACCTGCCGAAAATGCCCGAAAGGGCGTAGGCAGGATAGATAGATAGTGAGTGAGTGTTAGAGTTTTATGTTCCAACAACAGCTTAGGTCACACGGAGACGGAACTTCAGTTTAAAGACACCCGAAAGTCTGGAGGAGCCCGGGATCAATCACGCGATCCCTGGTTTACAGGCCAGTAGCTTAACCACTACACCACGGAGGCTTCTAATAGTTTTGTTTTGTTTGATTTGAGGTTTAACGTCCCCGTCAACACTGTAAAGGTCATTTTTGAGACGTTGCTTCCAATTTTGTGGGACTTTTACCCGACAATGAGATGATATGACATCTGAAGCCCTGTCGCCCAATGAAACCAAATGGGTTTATTAGCATGGACGGTCCGCCTCGCACCGCGGTTCCTGGACAGGCTTCGATCCTTTAGGCGGTTTACTAGAACTAGTGTGCGGGCCGGATTCAGCTCTGCGTGGATGCATCATGCAGCCCATATATTTCTTCAAGCCCCTATGGGAGGGGGCCGAGGCTTCTAATAGATGGATAGATGTATAACTTAGTAGAATATGACAATTTGAGGAGGATATATCTTTTCTTCACCGCTTAAAATCTCTAAAATTAATGATCACGGCCCGCAGTTCTCATCGGTGAATATAGACCAGGTTTGTGGCGTCACGGGATATTGCGCTATTAGACAATTCCTTTGCCTTAAAACCATTTTATATTTCCTTCTTGTAACAATGAGTCATTTATGTGATGCTAGCGGTTGCCTGGTGGTTTAAATCGACATATAATCTAATCTAAAAAAACTTCTCTCAAGGTGATGTAATGATAGACTCCTGGGAACTAGAGCGTGTTTTGGGAGCTGATGCGATGAGGGGGGAGCTACTCCGCCTGAAAATTTTTGAATCACTCCTTCACAGTACATGAACTGATAAAACTTTTTAAATCTAAATGATTAATTAGGGCCGGCACACGCAGAATTTGTGACAAAATATCTTGTTCTAATCTAAAACATAAAAAAGTTGCATCATTCATTCGTGTTGACATAAAACTGTAGTCAGAGAACCCTGTGGTCGATTTTGTTACGGTCGCCAACTTTCATCATCGATTTTTTCAATATTTTTTTCGGCCTGCTTAGAAAGGTAAATCATTTTTACATGGCTTAGCATCGCCGAAATTTTATATTAGTCTCTCATGCCTCTTCAATAAATCAAAACACACAAGGGTACCTACCTTTGTTTACCATTTCCAGGTCCTAGGAACTATCGCGAGAGTTACCGGATGTGTCGTGGGAACAAACTTACGTTGACGCGATTTCGCGATAGCTCCCCTGTTGTTCAACCGTGTACGTCCCAGATGCTATTTATCAAGTTTCGTGGAAATCTGCCCCGTGGTTCTGGAGAAGACTATTTAAAGGGTTTTTACCATATATGGCTTGGCGGCCATTTTGGTCATGTGATCTGGACCCCATAAGCAAATTTTGGTTTCCCAATCCCATAGAGACTCCGTATGAAATTTGACTTCAATCGGCCCAACGGTTTCCGAGGAGAAGCAGTTCGAATATTTTCACATTTTTCGCCTCGGCGAGGCTATACTAAATGGAATGTAATATTTTGCAAGTTCATTGGTTAGATCTCATTGATATCTATCAGTATGCCAAAAATTGTTTAAATATTCCAAGCGGTTAAGTCACTATCACCAATTTTCACAAACGGGTTACGGACAGACAGACCATATATGGCTTGGCGGCCATTTTGGTCATGTGACCTGGACCCCATTAGCAAATTTTGGTTTCTTCCATCCCATAGATGCTCCATATGAAATTTGACTTCAATCGGCCCAACGGTTTCCGAGGAGAAGCAGTTCGAAAATTTTCCCATTTTTTGCCTCGGCGAGGCTATACTAAATGGAATGTAATATTTCTCAAGTTCGTTGGTTAGATCTCATTGATACCTATCAGTATGCCATAAATTGTTTAAATATTCCAAGCGGTTAAGTCACTATCACCAATTTTCACAAACAGGTAACGGACGGACCCAAAGAAGGTCAAGGTCAACCCAGGGTCACCATTTTAGCAATTTATGATGGGCCTACGTCACGGGTGGACATCAGGGGAGCTATCGCGAAATCGCGACAACGTAGTTTTGTTCCCACGACACTTCCGGGAACTCTCGCGTTAGTTCCTAGGACCTGAAACTGGTAAACAAAGGTAGGTTCCCTTGTGTGTTTTGATTTATTGTAGAAGAATGAGAGAATAATATAAAGTTTCGGCAATGCTAAGCCATGTAAAAATGATTTACCCTTCTAAGCAGGCCGAAAAAACTATTGAAACAAGAGGGCCATGATGGCCCTGGATCGCTCACCTGATCCATAGAGTAACAATTGGGTCCCGGGGAGGGCCATTATTGACCCCAGGGTTATAATGTGCATAATGTTGAGGGAGGTCGAAAAACATGAAGCTTCATACCAAATATCAAAGACATTGGCATTGCAGTTTCACAGAAGAAGATTTTTAAAGATTTTCCCAAAATAAGTCTTTGTAAAACCAAAGTGCCCCGGAGGGGATTCGTGTTTGGCTCTAGGGCTTTAATTTGAACAATCTTGGTAGATGTCCACAAGATGAAGCTTCACACCAAATATCACAGACCTTGGCCTTGCGGTTTCAGAGAAGAAGAAATTTTAACAATTTTCCTTATACAAGCCTATGTAAAACCAAAGGGCCTAAGGGCGGGGGCATTTTTGGCCCAAACACTATAATTTGAACAATCTTGGTAGGGGTCCGCTAGATGTAGCGTCATACCAAATAGCAAAGACCTGGGCCTTGCGGTTTCAGAGCAGAAGATTTTAAAAGATGTTCCCAATATAAGCCCATGTAAAACCAAAGGGCCCCGGGGCGGGGGCATTTTTGGCCCATGCACTATTATTTGAATGATCTTGGTAGGGGTCCACTAGATAAAGCTTCATACAAAATAGCAAAGACCTGGCCTTGCTGTTTCAGAGTAGAAGATTTTTAAAAATTTTCCCTATATAAGCCCATGTAAATCCAAAGGGCCCAGAAGTGGGGGGCATTTTTGGCTCCAGCACTATAATTTGAACAATATTGGTAGGGCTCCACTAGATGAAGCTTCATACCACAGAGCAAAGACCTGGGCCTTGGGGTTTCAGAGAAGTGGATTTTTACAGAGTTTCCCTATATAATCCTATGTAAATCCAAAGGGCCCTGGGGCGGGGGCATTTTGGGCCCCAGCACAATAATTTAAACAATCTGTGTAGGGGTCTATTAGAAGAACCTTCATACAAAATATCAAAGACCTGGGTCTTGTGGTTTCAGAGGAGAAGATTTTTTAAGATGTCGGTGAAAAAAATCTATTTTTGGCTCCTGTGACCTAGTTGTGCAGCAGACCACAACCATTTGAACAACTTTGAAAGGATCCATCTAAGGATCATTCCTGTGAAGTTTGGTCAAAATCCGATCAGTGGTTTAGGAGGAGATGTCGTTTGAAGAAATTGTTTACGCACGGATGACAGACAAAAAGTGATCCTAATATAAAACATAAGAGGGCCCAATGGCCCTATATCGCTCACCTGTGTACCAGAAAATAATTAATGTAGGAGACCACTTGACATTGCTACATACTAAATATCTAAGCTCAGGCAAAGCGGTGTCCATGCTTATAAACCCTACTGGTTTCATTGGGCGACAGGGCTTGGGATGTAATTTCATCTCAATGTCTGGTAAAAGTCCCACAAAATTGGAAGAGACATCTCCAAAATGACCTATACAGTGTTGACGGGGATGTAAAACCTCAAATCAAACAAAATCAGTGCCTTATGGTTTTGGAGAAAAAGATTTTTTAAAGTTTTTTTACAGTGTAAGTCTATAGGAGCTAATGAGCCCTGGGGCTTGGCCAATTTTGACCCAAAGGGCACGGTTGGCAGGATTCATGTAGGCGACCATTTTGTGTTGCTATATACTAAATATCTAAGGTCTGTACTTCATGGTTTCAAAGAAGATGTTTGAAGCTTTTTCCAATATAAGTGTGTTGGAGTTTAGGGGCCACAGGATTTGGACCCCAGGGGCATGATTGGCAGGATTCATGTAGGCGACCACTTGACATTGCTACATGCTAAGTACCTAAGCTCTGGGACTTATGGTTTCAGAGAAAAAGATTTTTATCCCCATTTTAAGTTGCTTTCTTTTCATTATAACGGCCCTGTGGTTTCAGAGAAGAAAATTTTTGAAGTTTCTCCAATTGTAGGTCTGTGGAAGCTTAAGAGCCCTGGGGTGGGGCCAATTGGATCCCAGGGGCATAACTGGCAGGATTTATGTAGGTGGCCACTTGACGTTGCTACATAATAAAAATCTAAGCTCTGGGCCTTATGATTTCATAGAAGAATGTTTCAAGTTTTTTTTCCATTATAAGTCTATTGGAGGTGATGAGCTCGGGCGAGGCCAATTTTGACCACAGGGGCAGGGTTAGCGGGATTTATGTAGCTGGCTTTTTTAAGTTGCTAGATACTAAATATCTAAGTTCTGTGCTTCACAGTTTCTGAGAATAAGATTTTTGAAGCTTTTTTCCATTATGAGTCTATGGGAGCTAAGGGGCCCCAGGGCGTGGCCCATTTGGACCCTATGGGCATGATTAGCAGGAAATATGACGGTGACCACTTGCCGTTGCTACATGCTAAATATCTAAGCTCTTGGAGCTGTGGTTTCAGAGAAGAAGTTTTTTTTTCCATTATGAGTCTATGGGAGCTAAGGGGGTCCCAGGGTGTGGCCAATTTGGACCCCAGGGGCATGATTGGCTGGATTTATGTAGGTGACCACTTGTCATTGCTACATGCTAAATATCTAAGCTCTGGGCCCTGTGGTTTCAGAGAAGAAGATTTTTGAAGCTTTTTTCCATTATGAGTCTATGGGAGCTAAGGGGCCCCAGGGCGTGGCCCATTTGTACCCCACGGGCATGATTGGCAGGATTTATTTAGGTGACCACTTGCCATTGCTACATGCTAAATATCTAAGCTCTGGGCCCTGTGGTTTCAGAGAAGAAGATTTTTGAAGCTTTTTTTCCATTATAGGCCTATAGGAGCTAAGGGGCCCCAGGCCGTGGCTCTTTTGGACCCCAGAGGCATGATTTGCAGGAATTATGTAGGTGATCACTTGCCGTTGCTTCATGCTAAATATCTAAGCTCTGGGCCCTGTGGTTTCCGAGTAGAAGATTTTTGAAGCATTTCGTTCCATTATGAGTCTATGGGAGCGAAGGCCCGGGGCATCGCCCATTTGGAACCCAGGGGCATGATTGGCTGGAATTATGTAGGTGACCACTAGCCATTATGAGGAGCTAAAGGGCCCCGGGGCGTGGCCCGTTTGAACCCAAGGGGCATGACTGGCAGGAATTATGTAGGTGACCACTTGCCGCTGCTACATGCTATATATCTAAGCCTGGGCCCTGTGGTTTCAGAGTAGAAGATTTTTGAAGCTTTTTGTTCCATTATAAGTCTATGGGAGCGAAGGGGCCCCGGGGCGTCGCCCATTTGGAACCCAGGGGCATGATTTGCAGGAATTATGAAGGTGACCACTGGCCGTTGCTACATGCTAAATATCTAAGCTCTGGGCCCTGTGGTTTCAGAGAAGAAGATGTTTAAGCTTTTTTTTTCATTATTAGTCTATGGGAGCTAAGGGGCCCCGGGGTGTGGCCAATTTGGACCCTAGGGGCTGATGGCAGGAATTATGTAGGTGACCACTTGCCGTTGCTACATGCCAAATATCTCAGCTCTGGACCCTGTGGTTTCAGAGATGAAGATTTTTGAAGCTTTTTTTCCATTATGAGTTTATAGGAGCTAAAGGGCCCCGGGACGTGGCCCGTTTGGACCCCAGGAGCATGATTGGCAGGAATTATGTAGGTGACCACTTGCCGTTGTACATGCTAAATATCTAAGCTCTGTGCCCTGTGGTTTCAGAGAAGAAGATTTTTGAAGCGTTTTCCATTATGAGTCTATGGGAGCTAAGGGGCCCCGGGGCGTGGCCCATTTGGACCCCATGGGCATGATTGGCAGGATTTATGTAGGTGACCACTTGCCATTGCTACATGCTAAATATCTAAGCTCTGGGCCCTGTGGTTTCAATGAAGAAGATTTTTGAAGATTTTTTTCGCATTATGAGTCTATAGGCGCTAAGGGCCCGGGGCGTGGCCAATTTGGACCCCAGGGGCATGATTGGAAGGAATTATGTAGGTGACCACTTGCCGTTGCTACATGCTAAATATCTAAGCTCTGGGCGCTGTGGTTTCAGAGTAGAATATTTTTTAAGCTTTTTCCATTATGAGACTATGGGAGCAAAGGGGCCCCGGCTCGTGGCCCATTCGGAACCCAGGGGCATGATTGGCAGGAATTATGTAGGTGACCAATTGCCGTTGCTATATGCTAAATATCTAAACTCTGGACCCTGTGGTTTCAGAGAACAAGATTTTTGAAGCTTTTTTTTCATTTTGAGTCTATGTGAGCTAAGGGTCCCGGGGCATGGCCTATTTGGACCCTAGGGGCATGATTGGCAGGATTTATGTAGGTGACCACTTGACGTTGCTACACGCCAAATACCTCAGCTCTGGGCCCTGTGGTTTCAGAGTAGAAGATTTTTTAGCTATTTTTCCATTATGAGTCTATAGGAGCTAAAGGGTCCCGGGGCGTGGCCAATTTGGATCCCGTAGGCATAATTGGCAGGAATTATGTAGGTTACCACTTGCCGTTGCTACATGCCAACTATCTCAACTCTGGGCCTTGTTGTATTAGAGAAGAAGATTTTTGAAACTTTTTTCCATTATGAGTCTATAGGAGCTAAAGGGCCCCGGGGCGTGGCCCGTTTGGACCCCAGGGGCATGATTGGCAGGAATTATGTAGGTGACCACTTGCTGTTGCTACATGCTTAATATCTAAGCTCTGGGCCCTGTGGTTTCAGAGAAGAAGATTTTTGAAGCTTTTTGTTCCATTATGAGTCTATGGGAGCGAAAGGGCCCCGGGGCGTCCCCAATTTGGACCCCAGGGGCATGATTGGCAGGAATTATGTAGGTGACCACTTGCCGTTGCTACATGCCAAATATCTCAGCTCTGGGCCCTGTGGTTTCAGAGAAGAAGATTTTTGAAGCTTTTTTCCATTAGGAGTCTATAGGAGCTAAAGGGCCCCGGGACGTGGCCCGTTTGGACCCCAGGGGCATGATTGGCAGGAATTATGTAGGTGACAACTTGCCATTGCTACATGCTAAATATCTAAGCTCTGAGCCCTGTTGTTTCAGAGAAGAAGAGTTTTGAAACTTTTTGTTCCATTATGAGTCTATGGGAGCGAAAGGGCCCCGGGGCGTGGCCAATTTGGATCCCAGGGGCATGATTGGCAGGAATTATGTAGGTGACCACTGGCCGTTGCTACATGCTAAATATCTGAGCTCTGAGCCCTGCGGTTTCAGAGAAGAAGATATTTTAATTTTTTCCCATTGTAAGTCTATGGGAGCTATATGTTGCCATGGCAACCAGAATTCCAATCTGATCAGCACCATAAGATTCCAATCTTATGCAGCCTTTTCCCCTACCTGATGATGCTTCTCATGAAATTTGATCAAGATTGACCATGGGGTATTAGAGATATACTTATTTGAAATTGTTTACGGACGCACGGACGCACGCACGGACGCACGACGCACGACGGACAAAAAGTGATCACAAAAGCTCATCTTGTCACTACGTGACACGTGAGCTAAAAATCATTGATGAAAGTAGGCAACCGTAACAAAATCGAACAATGGGTAATCTGACTTTAGTTTTATGTCAGCACGAATGTATGAAAGCAATATTTTTGTAAGTTTTCGCTTAGAACGAAATCCTTTGGTGCATATTCTGGGTATGTCAGCCCTAATTTATCATTTATGTGTAAAAGAATGATCACTCCATGTACAATGAAGGGATAAGGCCGCATATTTTCAGTCGGAGTAGCTCCCACATAATCGCGGCAGCTCCCGAAATACGCTCTAGTTCCCAAGAGTCTATCAGATACGGAGTCTGTCACGTCTGGTCATTTACTCAGTTAGGCGGTTCGCTAAATTTAGCAAAATAAAATTAATGGATATCTTCTTAAATGATAAAGACGAAACAATCTCATCTGCAACTACCAAACTGATTTTTCGTCCCATACCATGGGAGCTCGGAGAAATAGATTAGTGCTTCTACGCAGAGCTGAAACCGACCCCACATGAGTAATGGTAAACCGCTTAGATGATTGAGCCTGCTCAGACAAAGTGGTGTGAGTCGGACTCTCCAAAGAATGTAAGTCTTTAGGTTTCTTTTGGTGGCAGGGCTTGAGAGGCCATTTCATCTCAATGTCGGGTAAAATCCAACAAAAATGGAAGCAACGTCTCCAAAATGACCTACACAGTGTTGACTGGGACGTTAAACCTCAAATAAAACAAACAAAATCCTCCCAGGGTGACAACTTTTCTGAAAACAAAATTCGGGGCTATTCTCCAAACACTGCCGGAAATTCAATTTTATGACTCAAATTACTTTACATGTTACCAGTTTTTCGCTCTTTTTGACATTATTTACAATAGAAAAATCGCAACAATGCCATTAGAAGGTAGAAAAACACATTTTTTTAAGTTATGGGCTCTCAAATATTTTTCCGGGCTTTCGGGCTGATTGTTGTATTTCCAGAACAGCCGGTGATTTGACAGACTGATGGTCGCTCTTTGGACCCCACCCCGAACCCTATTTGTTTCTTCTTGAAACATCAGGGTAGAAAAGGCTCTGGATCGTTTCACTTTTCAATTTGTGTAGGTATTGTGAAAAAGGATTTTGTAAGTTATGGTAGCGTGGGGTTTGGTTCGGTGGATCTGGGTGAATCATTATTGTTTAGGGTAGGGCATCATGATAAATTAATCATGTCTCATTAGTTTTACCAGTTTATTTATTAAAATTTTCTAGAACAACTATAGACGTTGGTCTTAAGAAAAGGAGTGTGGTAGCTCAGTGGTTAGTGTACTTGCCTATGGTGCTATAGGCCCCCGGTTCGATTCCCGGCAGAGTTAATAAAACTGCTGTGTCAGAACACGTTTCGCTTGCAGGGATGAATGCCACAAAGTATACCGTCCTTCGAATCGGACCGTTACTGGAGGCCCCCTGTGCAGGGAGAATCATCCCATGTGCAGGTGAAAGATCCTTACCGTAATTAAATGGTTACTGAGTAGGTTTTCATCATGCAAATCTGGAGTGTATGTTATTTACACCTGCCGAAAATGCCCTAAAGCGCGTAGGCAGGATAGATAGATAGTGAGTGGGTGTAAGAGGTTTACGTTCCACCAACAGCTTAGGTCACACGGAGACGGAACTTCAGTTTAAAGACTCACCCGAAAGTCTGGAGAAGCCCGGAATCAATCCTGCGATCCCTGGTTTACAGGCCAGTAGCTTAACCACTACACCACGGAGGTTTCTATATATGGTAAAAACCCTTCAAATTTTGATCTGTCCGTAACCCGTTTGTGAAAATTGGTGATAGTGACTTAACCGCTTGGAATATTTAAACAATTTTTGGCATAATGATAGATACCAATGAGATCTAACCAATGAACTTGCGAAATATTACATTCCGTTTAGTATAGCCTCGCCGAGGCGAAAAATGAGAAAATTTTCGAACTGCTTCTCCTCGGAAACCGTTAGGCCGATTGAAGTCAAATTTCATATGGAGCCTCTATGGGATAGGGAAACCAAAATTTGCTCATGGGGTCCAGATCACATGACCAAAATGGCCGCCAAGCCATATATGGTAAAAACCCTTCAATAATAGTCTTTTCCAGAACCACGGGGCAGATTTCCACGAAACTTGATAAATAGCATCTGGGACGAACAGGGGTGGACAACAGGGGAGCTGTCGCGAAATCGCGTCAACGTAATTATGCTCCCACGACACATCCGGTAACTCTCGCGATAGTTCCTAGGACCTGGAAATGGTAACCAAAGATAGGTACCCTTGTGTGTTTTGATTTATTGAAGAGGCATGAGAGAATAATACAAAATTTCGGCGATGCTAAGCCATGTAAAAATGATTTACCTTTTTAAGCAGGCCGAAAAAAATATTGAAAAAATGGTTGATGAAAGTTGGCGACCGTAACAAAATCGACCACAGGGTTCTCTGACTACAGTTTTATGTCAACACGAATGAATGATGCCCCTTTTTTGTATGTTTTAGCTTAGAACAAGATATTTTGTCACAAATTCTGGGTGTGCCGGCCCTAATTAATCATTTAGATTTAAAAAGTTTTATCAGTTCATGTACTGTGTAGGAGTGATTCAAAAATTTTCAGGCGGAGTAGCTTCCCCATCATCTCATCAGCTCCCAAAACACGCTCTAGTTCCCACGAGTCTATCATTCCATCACCTTGAGAGAAGTTTTTTTTAGATTAGATTATATGTCGATATAAACCACCAGGCAACCTCTAGCATCACATAAATGACTCATTGTTACAAGAATGAAATATAACAGGGTTTTAAGGCAAAGGAATTGTCTAATAGCACAAAATCCCGTGACGTCACAAACCTGGTCTATATTTACCGATGAGAACTGCGGACCGTGATCATTAATTTTAGAGATTTTAAGCGATATCTATCTATTTATTTTGTCCCCTCAAAGTATTCCACTTTAACAGAAATACAAACTTTCGGTCTTCTGATCCAATCATTGAATGCATTTTGGTAGTCTTTTCGAGGTATACTATGAAGGCACTGGAATATTGCAGAACCGAGGTGTATGTGCTGTACAAATTTTCGACCAGAAAGGTATTTTTTCAGCCGCGGGAACAAAAAATGTCACACGGGGCAAGGTCAAGGGGAATACGAGGGGGGGGGGGTGAGGGAGTTCAACAACCTTTTCCTGCTTCAGATAGTCTTGCTTGCACAATGAACGCCGTGTGCGATGACGCATTGTCATGTAGCAATCTGACATTGGCCAAACCAGTTGCGGGTCTTCGTTCTTTGAAATATTTCTTCAATTTTCGAAGAACTTTATTCTTGTCAAACTTCGCATTTACAGATTTGCCTTTAGGCAAAGCAACCTGAATAGCAGGGCCCTGATTTGAAAAGAATATGGCATACATTACCTTCTTGACGCTCATGGTCCGCTTTGCAATGCATGGTCTTTTGCAATACTTTGTTGCCCATATTTTATTCTGAATCTTTCGTTTTGGCTCAAAAAAGTGAACCCTTGTTTCGTCACCTGTGAATTTAGAAACTTTTTAAGCAACTTCGTGGCGCACTGAACGCGTGTCTTTTTCTGCTCATCTGTCAACAAATGGGGAATCCATCTAGCACAGATCTTTCTCATTTTCAAATCCCGTTTTTAGAATTGTATGAGCTGCTCCTAATGAGATACCAACCATACTAGCTATTTGCCTAGTGGTGTATCGTGCATCGGTAGCAACTATTTCTTTCACTGTAGCAACCATCTTGGTAGATGTTGCTCTTTTCGGCCGACGATCATGTGGTGCATCTTATGTTGAGCCTAGCCCACAGCTGAATTTCTTACACCATGTATAGGTAATATGTTTTTCTACGCTGTGATATTTTGTTTCCAGATGAATTTCGCATTAGTGCATGAGAAAACGTTTTACTTGCATTCATATTTGAACAGTCCTCGTATATTTTTTGTCTATCATTGGGTCACGTGGATAGTATTCAGGGTATGAAATTTCTCCACATATAGTCTATGAGAAGTAAGGCAAATTCAATGATCCATGAGATATAGATCACATTTGTCAACCCTTCGGTCATATGATTATGATAATAATGGAAATCGATTTTATTTATAGAGGGTGACACATTTAGTAAACTAGTATTAATATTCAATGTGGCCCTCCTTTTTTCTTCATCTTCCTGGGTAGAGACCAGTTCTATAAAACTATATGCATACTACATATAATCTAGCTACGACCTTTCTCCAACAAATAGTATTTAAGACAAAATCAATGAACCAAAAATATAAGTCACACAGACCTAGATATTTTTTGAGGCCAATCGTCGGGTCACATGGAACTAACATCCCAGATATTACATTTCTCCAACAAAAAGTCTTCAAGATATAAGGTAAATCGCTAGACCATCACATGTAGGCCACCATGATCTCCACCCTTTTACACTTGAACTGGTGTCACATTGCTGCTGTACAACCCATTGTTTTCTTTAATTTGTTAACAAACCAACATAATAAAAATCTAAAATGAGTTCCTTTAAAAGCAATGAAAACATTCATAAGAAAGAAGATGGGTCATACTACGTAGTTTCGGTCAACAAAGCCCCATTAGTGACCCTGTAATGATCCGGCAACGAAAGCCAGAGGAAAAGTACCACAAGTTTGCGAATTTCGAACAGGTAGTCGATTCAAAGTAGAAGTAAAACAAAGATCAGGAATTGATACAATTAACTTACTCCACCCATAAAAGACACCAAAGGGAAAGAAATACAAACATTAAGCGACCAGACCATAATGGAAACCTAAACAAAGGAAGGCCATAAGGACAGTTACTTTCCCACAAAATGGCCATATGGCCATCCAAAACCAAAAGACACAAGTGATACACACAGCAAGTAACAAACAACAACATACATAAATCGCCACAGAAGACTGATATAAATCAAAATGGGGTCCAGATAATTAAAAACCTGTCTAGAATATGAGTCTAAACCAATAATTTATTTCTGATTTCTCAGAATATTTACGCTGATCTCAAAGGACCAAAAATAAAATATAAACTGCACTTTACGTTGGAACCGTCATAGAATCTGAGGTTCACCCACGGGCGTGCAATTAAGGAGGGAAGCAAAGTGGTCAACCTCGATTGGGTTAACTACCATGCACGCAGTCTTTCGCATGAAATAAATGTTGTACCCAATGTTTTTATATCGAAGAATGATTTTACGAAATTGGGTGCTGAAGTCATTGCGGTTATATATTTTTGTGAATTTATATACTAAGTCACCATAAAATTTGGCTTCCGATAAATCTTGTTGCAGAAGAGATTTCAGTCCAATATTGAATTTTGAAATTAAATCAGAATGGCGTCTATAAAATTTTAAAAGGCTTTTCGTAATTTATGTTACCGATAACCCTGATTAGGAAGTTTAGCCGTTAACTAGTTATTACGAGTGTTGAAGTCAGTTACATGACTACATCTACATGAAAGGTGACAAAACTTAATGAGTTATGGGCCCTTGACAACTCTTCTGCCATTAAACCTTCCTTTCTTTAAAGACAAACGGTGGTATACTTTTAAGTGAGGTAGCACCACAAATATAGACAAGAGGGCCATGATGGCCCTAGATCGCTCACCTTACCACAAAGTTCCAAAACTAGAACTGACTTGTCAGGTGTGACATGTATCTTAGAGAATTTGGTTGCCACATTTTGCTATATTTTAAATTTTGCAAGTCTCGCAACTTCGGACCTCAACTTCCTGATGCCCGGGACTTCCGTGGAGTGTCGGCGATGTTTGCTGAAGTTGGCTCTGTGGGGGACGCCTATAAGTCCTAGGGTATGCGTCTCTTGCCTGATGCGTCAAGTTGACCTGTCTCATGAGCTACGTCGGTCGGCGTGTGCTCGGAGGGGGATGTGCTGTGTTTGCCGGGTCTTGTCCATCATCCGTTTTGGTTTCAGAACTTTGGGGTTGAGACAGACTGATGAAGATTAAATACCAAAAAAGCCTCTGTGTCACTAAATTTGGTATAGTTACGACTAAGCTGATCCATACTGTTAAGTGAAATGGTAGGTAATATATTAAGGTGGAGTGGAAGGTTTGATCAATTTCGACAGTGACCCAAGAAACATTTCTGTGAAACTTTCAAAAGCAGTGCAGCTGTTTAGGAGTTTAGTCATTTCAAGGTTTTTATGTGTTAAGTAGAAGTAAAACAAAGATCAGGAATAGATACAATTAACTTACTCCACCCATCAAAGACACAAAAGGGAAAGAAACACAAACATGGAGCGACCATACCATAATGGAAACCTAAACAAAGGAAGGCCATAAGCCTTTACTTTCCCACAAAACGGCGAAATGGCCATCCAGAATAAAACGACACAAGTGATAAACACAGTAAGTAACAAACAACAACATAAATAAACCGCCACAAAAGAGCTCTGGTGGCTATAATGTTGAGTGAAGCAAAAGTAGTTTGGGCAATTTTGCATCACGAAAATATGCCTATATAATTTTGACCCCTTCGGACTCCAATTGCATGTAGTAAAACTGTGGTTTGCAGGGGTAAACCTTATTTTTCTTATTTCTGCTCTGAAATATAGAAAGTGGGTACTCGTTCAAACCGCCTCATCGAGGCGGTTCTAACGAGCACCCACAAACTATATTTTGAGCAGAAATAAGAAAAAATATCACAAGTTTTTGTCTTAAAGTTTTCATTTTTTCGGCGGTAAAGGTTTCAATGTATTTTTATAGGCGCGTTTTTGTTTGTTTGTTTCGTTTGATTTGAGGTTTAATGTCCCCGTTAACACTTTAAAGGTCATTTTGGAGACGTTGCTTCCAATTTTGTGGGACTTTTACCCGACATTGAGATGTAATGACTTCTCAAGCCCTGTCGCCCAATGAAACCTATAGGGTTTATTAGCATGGACGGTCCGCCTCGCACCGCGGTTCCTGGACAGGCTTAGATCCTCTAAGCTGTTTACCAGTACTAGTGTGCGGGCCGGATCCAGCTCTGCGTGGAAGCATCAATCAGCCCATATATTTCTTCAAGCCCCTATGGGCGGGGGCCGATAGGTGTGTTTTCGTAATGGTCAGAGGATCACCCATCGAACATCCCTATGTAATTGTTTCATCTAAAAGGAAAAAACCTTTTAAAAGTTTTCTATCTTAAGTTCTTGTGACTTTGTTGTTCAGCAGAGTGAAACAGTTTGAGCAATTTTAACAGATGGGTACCAAAAGTCATTCCTGCGTATCATTTATAAAGCAGGGGCTACAGCTATCCCTTAGATTTTTTGTTGTTCTTTTTTTACAAATAGCCACAGTTACCTTGACATTAAGCCCAGCAACCTGAAAGCTGAACTTGCTCGAGATATTATCAGGCCCAACATTTATGCGAGGTAATATAAAAATACATTGATAAATTTAGTATCAGAGCAAAGACAAAGTTTTTCGAAAAACAAGAGGGCCATAATGGTCCTGTATCGCTCACTTTTCTAAAAGTAGACACAAGAACCTTGGTCCTGATCCCAACAGTCTGTTTTTTTTTTGTCTTGGAGCTTAACGGCCCACTCAAAACATTATTCTAGGTCATTTTTTAGCCAGTCAGTATACCTATCCACACTGGGCAGGCTTTTACATAAACAGTTAACCAATACAGTGCATATTCTTTCGCAAGACACTGACAACTGCCCTTCTTGAATCAACGGAAGGGTAAAAATTACCATAGAAAATTTTCATGATCAATCTTCACAAAAGAATGTTGCCGACCCCAGCAGGAATCGAGGCCACGTCCTTCTGATCACCAGTCAGATGCGCATTCTACTGAGCTTCCGAGGCCGGCAATCTCTGATTTGCTTGAAATTCTATCATACTATAATGCTGAACATTTGTGTAATATTAAACTCCATCAATAAATGAGGCACTTGAGCAATAATGAACATTTTCAAAAAATAGCTACAGTGACCTTGACCTTGAGCCTAGCAAGGAGATATTTTCAACACGGTCTAGGAAGGAGATATTGTCAACATGGTCATTTTGAGCAAGTTTGATGATGTTTGGACAAGAAAGTGGCCTCTAGAGGGCTCACAAGGTTTTTTTTAATGATTTGACATACTGACCTACTTTTCAACCCAACCTGACCCATATTTTAACTTGAAAGAGATATTGCCAAGATGATCATTCAGAAGTAAAGATGATCATTCTAAACAAGTTTGTTGATGATTGGACCAAAAACTGTTGCCTCTCCTCGAGTGTTCACAGGGTTCTTTTCTATGGTTTGACCTTCTTTCTAACCCCATATGACCCGTATTTGAACTTAACCGAAATATTATCCGCATGATCATTCTACGTTTGACAATAATTGGACCAAAACTGTGTCATCTTGCGTGTTCACAAGGTTTTAAGCTCTCCAGAACCGAAGGCTTCGGGGTAGTTTAGTGGATAGGTCGTTGTCCGTTATTGTCTGCTTCATCGTCTGACGACTATGTTGTTATTTCAAGCCAAGTCATTGCAGATATTGTAACAAAACTTTTAATGTTCCTTGAGTAAACTTTTCTCAGCCATATGCTTTTATGCCAACCTGGGATTCCAAAGATTGTGCCATTGCCATCCCCGAACCCCTCCGCTTCATAAAATGCCATATATCTCATAAACTATTCAGATTCCCACCCATAAACCATATATATTCTTGTTCCTTATGTTAAGACGCATTCAGTAACACCAACAAAAGCGTCCCCCGCTTGTGCCGAGGCCATGCCCCCCCCCACCTCTCCACTTCATAGAAGGCCCAATATGCCAGAAACTTTACAGATACCTACCCGTAAGCCATATATATGCTTGTTCCTTATGATAAGATGCATTAAGTAACACCAAACTAGGGGTCCAAACAGATGGGTGAGGGGCATGCCCCTTCCCCTCCACTTCATAGAAGGGCCATTAACTCAGAAAACTTGCAGATGCCCATCCCTAAACCATATACCTTCTTGTTCCCTTTGATAAGACACATTCAGTGACACCAACCTAGGGGTCACTCTGAGTGCGCTGGGGCCATTCTCCGCCACTCGACTTCACAAAAGGCCGTATATCTGAGAACCCATTCAGAGCCCCACCCATTAAGCATATATATTCATGTTCCTTATGATAAGATGCAATCAGTGAAACCAGCATGGGGTCTCCCTGGGGTGCCACGGGCCATGTCCCATCCCTTTACTTCATTAAAAGCCACATATCTGAGAAACATTTCAGATCCCCACCTCTTAACCATACATGTATATATTATTGTTTTTTATGATAAGACTCATTCATTCACACCAACCTGGAGGTGCCTTTGTACTGGGGCAATTTGTTTGGGCGGGCCATGCCCTACCCATCCACTGCATTAAAGGCCATATGTCTCAGAAACAATTCCAATCTCCACCCCATAATCATATATATTCCTATATATAACAACCAACAACGGTACCTTTAACTTTTTGTTTATTAGATTGATGTGCTTCAGTATTTTGAATACCTTTGTCATTATTACAAGACAAATTCAGTCACACCGACTTGTGGGGTCCGCAGGGGCTATTTCTCTCCCAAGGGCCTCATACCTCAGAAACCGTTCAGACCTTCACCCTTTAACCATATATGTTCTTGGTCCTTATGATAAGACACATTCAGTGACAAGAAACTTGGGCTTTTCCGGGATTCGCTATGCCCCAATCTCTCCACTGCTAAAAGGCCTAATATCTCAGGAACCATATATATTCCCACTGCTATATCATATGCCTCTGTTCCTTTTGATAAGACGCATTTATTGATACTAACCAGGGCTCCCTGAGGCCAATGCCCGACCACCTCTACTTCATACAAGAAAGCAGTCTGAAGGACGGCCAAATGGCCCGCCGCACTTGGCATCAAAGCTCAACCTAGTGACGTTCACCTGTGACTTTGACCTTGAGTCGGCATGGTTTATTTATGGTCCCGCACATCAGCTCACTGTGGGATATATTTCACAAAGGTTTAATGAAAATCCTTCAAGGGGTAAAGGAGATATGTAACTGACACAAAATTCGAAGTTTCTGACTCGTGACCTACAACTGTGACCTTGACCTTGAGTCGGCATGGTTTATTTTAGGTGTTATGCACATCAGCTCACTGATTAGGACATTTGACAAACTTTTAATGAAAATTCTTTGAAGGGTAAAGGATATATGGAATGGACATAAAACTCGTGAATCTCCAATGTGACCTTGATCTGGTGTCGACATGATTCATTTATGGGCTCTGCACATGTGCTCACTGAGGGGGATAATTGACCAAAGTTTAATGAAAATCCTTTGAGGGGTAAAGGAGATATGGAAGGGACAAAGAATTCAAAGTTTTAAACTCGCGACCTTCAAATGTGGAGTTGGCATGGTTCCTTTATAAGTTCTGCACATCAACTTACTGAGGGGGAAAATTGACCAAAGTGTAATGAAAATCCTTTGAGGGCTAAATGAGATATGGAACGGACAAAATTCAAAGTTTAAACTCGTGACCTTCAAATGTGACCTTGACCTTGAGTCGGCATGGTTCGTTTATCGGTTCTGCACATCAGCTCACTGAGAAGAATATTTGACCAAAGTTTAATAAAACACCTTTCAAGGGTATAGGAGATATGGAACGGACACAAAATTCAAAATTTCAAACTCGTGATCTTCAACTGTGACCTTGACCTTGAGTCGGCATGGTTCATTTATGGGTTTTGGGCAACAGCTCACTGAGATGAATAATTGACCAAAGTTTAGTGAAAATCTAGCAAAGGATTCAGGAGATATGGAGTGGACAAGAAAGTGTTACGGACAGACAGGCGGACGGATAGACTGGCAGATGGATGGACGGACGGTCATGGGTTCTGCAAATCAGCTCACTGAGAAGAATATTTGACCAAAGTTTAATAAAAATCCTTCCAAGGGTAAAGGAGATATAGAACGGACTCAAAATTCAAGTTTCAAACTCGTGACCTTCAACCATGACCTTCACCTTGTGTCGGCATGGTTCATTTATGGGTTTTGCACACCAGCTAACAGAGACAAATAATTGACCAAAGTTAAATGAAAATCTATCAAAGGGTTCTGCAGATATGGAGCGGACAAGAAAGTGTTACGGACAGACAGACGGATGGACAGACGTACGTGGCTTTTTTTTTGACAGAACTGATACTTAGGTGGCTAATTTTAGCCACATAAAAGAATATTTTATGTGTCTAATGGAATAAATCCCATTCAATTACATTGATTCTGTCCGTTGTCATAGCCACCTAACTATCCATTTGTTAGTGCGTACAGACGGACGGACAGACGGACAGATGGACGGACGGACAGACGAAGGCCATTCCTATAACCCCCACTCCGCTTCTCAGCGGGGAATTAAAAATACTTCATATACAGAGTCAATATTGGTGCTTATTTGGGTATGGGGATTGTTTTGGAGACTTTATAATTGGTAGATTAAAATCATATGTTAATATATATGGCAGCCATTGAGCAGTGCCCAACTAAGCTCTGGTGAGCATAGTAGACCATGGGCCTATTGTTTCTATGATTTGACCTATTGGCCTCCTTTTAAACCAGCATGACCCATATCGAACTCAACAGATATTGTCACGACGAGTAAGTTTGATGATAAATGGACCAAAACCTTGACCTTTAGGGTTTGTAAGGTTTTTCTTTGATATGGCCTTATGACCTGCTTTTCATCCGACCCGACTGATATATGAACTTCACCGAGATATTGTCAAGATGACCATTCTGTACAAGTTTGACGATGATTGAACCAAAACTGTGGCCTCACAAGATTTTTCGATGATCTGACCTACTGACCTACTTTCTAAACCGACATGACCCATTTTCGAACCTGACCTAAATATTATCAGGATGATCATTCTGAAAAAGTCTGATGATGACTGGACCACAATTTCGGCGTCTAGAATGTTCACAAGGATTTTCTGTTATTTGATCTGCTGGCTTACTTCTTGACCCAGCACGATCAATGTTCAAACTTGACCGAGGTGTTGTCAAGATGGTCATTTTGAGTAAGTATGATGATGATTTGGCCAAACCTGTGGCCTCTAGTGTGTTCACAATGTTTTTCAATGATTTGACATACTGTCCTACTTTTTGTAACGGTATGACACATATTCGAACTTGACTGAGGTATTGTCTTGATGATCATTCTGAGCAAATTTGATGATTTGATCAAAATTGTGGCCTCTAGAGTGTTCACAAAGTGGCCACGTAAAATCGATTTAAGCCCCCCCCCCCAGTTGAAATCTTTCCACTTACCGTTCCAAGACGGTTCTTCTGTGTCGGTTTATTTATGGTGTTGTTTGTTACTTACTGTGTGTATCACTTGTGTCTTTTTATTTTGGATGGCCATATATCCATTTTGTGGGAAAGTAACTGTCCATATGGCCTTCCTTTGTTTAGGTTTCCATTATGGCCCGGACGCTTGGTGATTGTGTTTATTTCCCTTTGGTGTCTTTGGTAGGTGGAGTAAGTTAACTGTATCGATTCCTGATCTTTGTTTTACTTCTACTTTTCTATGATTTGAACTTCTGACCTACTTTCTGACCCTCATGACCCATATTCAAATAAAAAACAAAAATGAGTTCCTTTAAGAGCAATGAAAACATTCATAAGAAAGAAGATGGGTCATACTACGTAGTTTCGGCTAAAAAGCCTCATCAGTGACCCTGTAATGATCCGGCAACGAAAGCCAGAGAGGAAACATACTGCAATTTTGCGAATTTCGAGTGGGCAGTCGATTCAAAGACTGATATAAATCAAAATGGGGTCCAAATAATTAAAAACCTGTCTAGAATATGAGTCTAAACAATAATTTATTTCTGATTTCTCAGAATATTTACGATGATCTCAAAGGACCAAAAGTAAAATATAAACTGCACTATGGTTGATGTACGGGGAGACGTTTTACGGCCGCCACACGGCACAACACCAGCTGCAGTGAAGGCAAATAAAAAACAAACCTGACTAAGATGTTGTCAAGATGACCATTCTGAGCAAGTTTGGTGATGATAAGACCAAAACTGTGACCTCTGGAGTTTTACTAGGTTTTTCTATGATCTGACCTTCTTACCTCCTTTTTGATCCGATATTAAACATATTCGAATCTGAATGACATGTTGTCTTGATAATAATTTTGACAAAGTTGGTGATGATTAGACCAGAACTGTGTCCTCTTTCATTCTTTCTACTATTACTGCGTCGGTCACATTTGGTCATTACCGCAGGTGTACATTGCATACACTGCAGGTTTTGCAGGATGAAAGCCTCTTGGGTGTTCATAAGAAAAGTTTACGCACAGAAGACGTACGACGGACATCTAACAGTCACATAAACTCATCATGACCTTTGGGCAAGTGAGCTAAGAGCTATTGAACAAAACGAATTTAAATTTTTTGAAAACATATCAAGGGACAAAACTCCAAGAGTTATGGACCCTTGGCCCCTATTCTGGTATACACCATACAGCCACTCATTATCTATGTTTGTACAATCTTTCATCTTTCTTGCTTTCATAGTATCTAAGAAATCTGGAAATAAAATTTTTAAGAAAGCCAAAAATTAAAAACCTTTCAAGGGACATAATCTGGAGAATTATGGATCGTTGACCAAGTTTAATATAAGGTACATTGAAAAACGTAAAAGTTATCGAACAAATTATATTCTATTTTGTTTAAACGTACCAAGTGACAAAACTACAAGATTTATGGACCCGTGGTACCTGTTCAGGTCTACAGGATACAGCCAGCCATTGTCTATCTTTATACATGTACAAACATTCAGCTTTCTAGCTTTCATAGTTCCTGAGAAATCTAATATCAACATTTTCAAGCATGTCAATATTTGAAAACATATCAAGGGACATACCTCAAAGAGTTATGGTTCCTTGACCCCTTTTCCGACATACACGATGCGTAAAATCATTGTCCATGTTTATATAAAGTTTCAACTTTTAGCTTTCATAGTTGTTGACAAAACTGTTAGGAAAAGTTTCAAAAATGACGAAATTTGAAAACCTACCATGGGACACATTTCCAAGAGTCATGTACCCTTTAGTAGGGCATCAGAGTGGCCAGCGTAGGTAGACTTAAAAACAAAATTCTCGTGCGTCGATTCGATGGGACTGCTTCCGATTTTGATGCTCCCATTCGACTAACTATTTTCACATCAAATTACGCGATTGTCATTTATTTTTTAGCTTTGACAAAGATAAAAGGGGACACTTGCACTTTACCGGGCACTGATTTTCCGTAGGAAAATCCACGTGAGTAGGTATCTAAGGTCCTATTATAAGGACGCGCGTGAGCGCGGCCAAAAAATGGAAATCAGGCAGAAAAATGCAAAATTAACCCCAAAATCGTGTAGATTAGGCATATTTCAGGTTCAAACCGAGGTTTTCAACCGTAGGTTTTAACCAAGTTCTTCAATTTCAAGCTTGTTCTAAGCAGGAGAAGCGAAAGAAACGTTAATTACTTTTTGTTTTGCTTCCACTGATTAACTGCGCGTGCGTAATTTCATTGGTCAAATTAAAAGACCTTATGAATATTAATGAGCTCTGATGTCAACTTTCAATGACGCAAGCAAGCAGTTTGTAAACAAATCCAGTTGCAAGAAAAAGAAAATGAGAGAAAAATATGGCATTGCTATTGATGATTTGGCCGAAGTATGCAGAAAACAGTGAAAGTATATAAACGTGGCTGATGATTTATTTTGTCTTTTGACTATTGTAACCTGGTAAGTGCCTTTAACAATTATCAGTCAACATCATGGGGGCTGCCGCCTCCATACCCCGACATTCAAGATAGAAGGATGCCAGATATAAACTTTCAAAGACAGCGCATTGGGATCTGTTGAATCTTATGTAGTCTGCAGTTTCCTTAAATATTCAAAGCAGTCTCATTTTATCTCAATTGCATATAATTTGGTGCAGTGGTCCAAGTCTGTCGAATCCACGTCGAAGATAGAAAGACTAGCAGATGACAGTGTTACGCTAAATTACCAACAACTGAGTCCGGGAATTTACGTATTTATTAATCCTACATAAACTTGCTGCTGTTAAAGTACGATAAATGAAAGCGCAGTATCAATATTTGTGCTTTGAAAACGCTTGCATTATTTAAAAACATCGGTTAGAAAATGCGTCGTTTCGTCCTTCCAAAACAAAATGGCGGCCGTCTTTACCCGAACGTCATGAATAATTAATGAGGCATAAACAACAAAAGACACGCCCTAACAACAAGTTGCGCCTGCGCAGTCTGGATAGAAGACATTGACCGGCAAAGTGCAATCTAGCCGATAAAAGCGATATATATAAATATTGCTGTATTCAATATAAAGACTAAAACCTCAATTAGCATTTTGGTGTGGGCAGACCAAGGGTTTGAAAATGGCGAATTTTCAACCATGTCGGTACCATCGGGGAAAACAAAAATAAATTATTATTATAATCCTCGCGATTATTCTCACCTATATCATCAATTCCGGAATATATTAATCTGTTCACCTTGAAATTTGTGCCAAAATCGGTGAGGGAGCATTTTTTGTGCCATTTTTTTCTACCCACTTCCGGTCGAAACGTGTGTACAAAACCATTTTTTTCTTTCCAAAATGGCGAGTTTGGTTAATAGTTTTAAGTGAAACTCACAGAATTCCCCTGTACTTGATAACAACGAATGAAAGCGAGTTGAATACAAGTCTTGTGGTACCAAACTCATCTTCTTCATTGAACAATCCACCTTTCAACCATGTTTGTTTATAATTTACATCAATAATTTTGTCAAAACACTGAATGTACAGTTTATTTACACAAGCACGACACAGCTGTGTAGACAGTTTGGTGTGACGAAATCATACTAAATTACGTCATATTAAATGACGTCAGTAAATCTTATCGACTTAATCAAAGTCCGCATACTACTGATTTTTTTTAACTGACAGATTGGTCTCTCTCTCTCTCTCTCTCTCTCTCTCTCTCTCTCTCTCTCTCTCTCTCTCTCTCTCTCTCGTCGTCATTTCTTTCGGTTCATGGTGCATTCCTTACGCGTATCTTTAAAACTTTCATTTTGATATTCTCTCTCTGTCTCTGTCTCTCTCTCTTTCTCCTGCTAGCATAAAAAGGGGGCCAACGTCGGGCCCGGACAGACACGTCGTATCGCTGTCGGCCCGAAGTTGGTCCGACATTCTCTGCTGGCTGGGTCTCTCTCTCTCTCTCTCTCTCTCTCTCTCTCTCTCTCTCTCTCTCTCTCTCTCTCTCTCTCTCTCTCTCTCTCTCTCTCTCTCTCACCCCAAGTATGGTTAATTTACCAAATTAATTCAACTTATCAGACTGCACAGCATAATAAATAATGTCCCACCATATAATCCTGAATCATTCGAGAAATGACTTGACAAAATATCGAAACGCGCATGCATACTCTTCGTAACTCCAAGCAGAATTGGCTCTCAGTTGAACAAGGATTTTCTTAATGTACCACGCTCGCGACAACTCCCACTCAGTCCATAAGACGGACTGATATGTCCTTGACAAATGTGCGAAAAATAATCTTAATCTGGAGGGGAGCATTTTTTGTGCCATTTTTTCCCAACATGTGTATCAAAATACTTTGAAGTCATTAAAACTAGGGGTAATTGTTTAACGGCGTCTGCTAAGTCGGTTTAAGCCTTCACACTCTCTACCCTTGTCTATAGACCTCAGAAAAGATCATTCTCATTAACTGTCCTCAATTTTTTCCAGTCTGCATCTCGTAACAAAATGTAACGGCCTATAAATTACCGGAAGTTCTTGTGATTTTCTTCCTTATTTTTTTTTTTTACAAAATATAGTCCCAACCTGCGGAAGCAGATTGCGAATAGAATCATAGCAACGGCCTTAGATGCCGCCCTATTGCTTGGCCACTATTCTGTTTCTACATCTTCCTTACCTTCGAGATCATCAAATAAGTTATTAAGCAAAATGCATTTTTAAAATTTGAAGATTTCGCATTTGATGTCCAATCCTGTTTTCTGGGAAATGTAGAAAAATATTTAACAAGAGGGCTATGATGACCCTGGATCGCTCACCTAATCCACACTGTAGGAATGACGTGGACGGTAATATAGTAAGGTGCCTTGTCAGAAGGAACATACATGCCAAATATGAAGGCTCTATCTCAAAATGTTCAAAAGTTATGATAAAGTTGGTCAAAGGTCCAGGTCACAGGTCAGACTTTTCGTATTGGTGGGAAGCCCTGGTCACAAGGAATATATACACGCCAAATATGAAGGCTCTATCTCAAATTGGTCAAAAACTATCATTAAGCAGGTCGAATGTCAAGATCAAAGTCACAGGTCAAATTATTTTGCATGAGTGGGAAGACCTTGTCATGAGGAATCTACATGCCAAATATGAAGGCTCTATCTCAAAATGTTAAAAAGTTATGATAAAGTAGGTCAAAGGTCAAGGTCACAGGTCAGACTTTTCGTAAGGGTGGGAAGCCCTGGTCACAAGGAATATATACACGCCAAATATGAAGGCTCTATCTCAAATGCGTCAAAAACTTTCATTAAGCAGGTCGAATGTCAAGATCAAGGTCACAGGTCAAATTATTTTGCATGAGTGGGAAGATCTTGTCATGAGGAACCTATATGTTAAATATGAAGGCTTTACCTTAAATTGTTCACAACTTATGGCAAAGTATGTCAAAGGTCAAGGGCAATTGTCAAAACTTTTATATGGGTGAGAGGCCCTTGTCAAAAGAAACATACAAGCCAAACATGAAGGCTCTGTCTCAAATTGTTCAAAAGTTATGATAAAGAAGGTCACAGGTCAAGGTCAGAGGTCTTATTTTTTGTATGAGTAGGAAGACCTTGTCCCGACGAGAACCTACAAGCCAGATATGAAGGCTCTACTTAAATGGTCCAAAACTTATGGCAAAGTAGTTCAAATGTCAAGGTCACAGGTAAAGATTTTTGTGTGGCGGGGAGTCCTTTGTTAGAAGGAACATACATGCCAAATATGAAGGCTCTATCTCTAATGGTTCACAAATTATGATAAAGAAGGTCACAGGTCAAGGTCACAGATCAAATTATTTTGCATGAGTGGGAAGACCTTGTCACGAGGAACCTACAAGTCAGATATGAAGGCTCTACCTTAAATGGTTAAAAACTACTGGCAAAGTAGGTCAAAGGTCAAGGTCACAGGTAAATATTTTTGTGTGGCAGGGAAGCACTTGTTAGAAGAAACATACATGCAAAATATGAAGGCTCTATCTCTAATTGTTCAAAAGGTATGTTAAAGTAGGTCAAAGGTCAAGGTCACAGGTCTAAATGTTTGAATGGGTGGAAAGCTCTCATCAAAAGGAACATCCATGCATATTATGCAGGCTCTATTTCAAATAGTTCAAAGGTTATGACAAAGTAGGTCACAGGTATAGGTCAAGTTCACAATATTTTTTTTATTAATGGGATGCCCTTATCACAGGAACTTACATGCCAAATATGAAGGCTTTATATCTAATGGTTCAAAAGTTATGATAAAGAAGGTCACAGGTCAAGGTCACAGATCAAATTATTTTGCATGAGTGGGAAGACCTTGTCACGAGGAACCTACAAGCCAGATATGAAGGCTCTACCTGAAATGGTTCAAAACTACTGGCAAAGTACGTCAAAGGTCAAGGTCACAGGTAAATATTTTTGTGTGGCAGGGAAGCACTTTTTAGAAGAAACAAACCGTATTCGCCCTAATTACTGCACCGTGCCCTTAGCTTTTTCAAAATCATGTCACAGAATCACAGTGAAAAATCTACCTAATTAGCGCACATTCGATGCGAAAACAATAGCTTCCAAGATGATGCATACTGATATTTAATGGGACAGAAAAGGATACTTAATCATTGCCTTCACTGTTGAAGAAATAACGGTAAGTTTTTTGTCAATTTACTGTGAGAGCTTCCAGGGGGAGGTTACTGTAAAGTTTGAGCCTATGCATTTCCTTTTCAAAAATAGCTTTGGTGTGCGCTTATAGGAGCATGTGCGGTAATTAGGGCGAATACGGTACATGCCAAATATTAAGGTTCTATCTCTACTTGTTCAAAAGGTATGATAAAGTAGGTCAAAGGTCAAGGTCACATGTCAAAATGTTTTTATGAGTGGGAAGCACTCGTCACAAGGAACATCTTTACAAAATATGCAGGCTCTTTTTCAAACTAGTTCAAAGGTTATGACAAAGTAGGTCACAGGTATAGGTCAAGGTCACCATATTTTTCTATGAATACGATGCCCTTATCACAGGAACTTACATTCTTAATATGAAGGCTCTATCTCAAAAGCTTTAAAAGTTATGACAAAGTAGGAAAAAGGTCAAGGACAATGGTCAACAACTTTTGTATGAGTGGGAAACCTTTGTCACAAAGAACTTACATTCTAAATATGAAGGCCTTATGTCAAATGGTTGGAAAGTTATGACCAAATAGGTCAAAGATCTAGGTCATAAGTCAAAATGATTTTATGGGTTGGGCGCCCTTGTCACAAGGGCCCTACATGTCAAGTAAGCTCTATCTTAAATGTCTCAAAAGTGATGACAAAGTAGGTCAAAGGTCAAGGTCACAGGTAACAATTGTGAATAGGTGGAAGGTCCTTGTCATAAGAAAAATACCTGCCAAATAGGAAGGCTCTATCTCAAATGGTTCAAAATTTATGAAACAGTATGTCACACGTCAAGATCATGGTCACAGATCATATTATGTATGAACAGGAATCCCTTGTCACAAGGAAACTACTTGCCAAATATGACGGCTCTATCACTAATGCTTCAAAAGTTATGACAAAGTAGGTCAAAGGTAAAGGTCATAGGTTAAAATTTTTGTATGGCTGGGAAGACCTTGTCACAAGGAACATACATGCCAAATATGAATGGTTCAAAAGTTATGATAAAGTAGGTCACAGGTCAAATTTGTTTTATAAGTGGGAAGCCCTTGTCACAGGGAACCTACATGCTAAATATGAAGGCTTTATCTTAAACGGTTAAGAAATTATGACAATATAACCTACTGATCTACGTTTTGATTCGACATGACCCATTTTCGAAATTTACCCTGATATAATTGGCAAGATGATCATTCTGAGCAAGATTTATGATAATTGGACCAAAACTGTGGTCTCTTGAGTATTCACAAGGTCGTTCTATTATCTTACCTACTTACCTTCTTTTTGACCGGACATGACCCATATGTAAACTTGACCGAGATTTGTCAAGAAGATCATACGGAGCAAGTTTTATGATAATCAGACCAAAACTGTGGCCTCTAGTGTGTTCACACTTAACAAGGTTTGGTTGTCGACGATTTGACCTACTGCCCCATTTTTTGACCCAACATTGTCAATATTCAAACTTGACCGATATATTGTCTGATGATTTTCTGACCAAAACTGTGGCCTCTAATGTGTTCACAAGGTTTTTCTAAGATTTGACCTACTGACCTACTTTTTGACCTGATATGACCCATATTCGGACTTGACCGAGATATTATCATATTGATTATTCTGACCAAGCTTGATGATGATTGGATCAAAAGTGTGACCTCTAGAGTTTTCACAAGAGAAGTTTACGCACACACGACGCACGAGGACGCCAGACACCGCACGGTCACAAAAGCTTGACCGAGATATTGTCATGAAGATCATACTGAGCAAGTTTGATGTCAATCAGACCAAAACTGTGGACTCTAGTGTGTTCATACTTAAAAATGTTTTTTTTTTCTATTATTTGACCTACTGACCTACTTTGTGACCCGACATGACCCATATTCAAATTTGTCCGAGATATTGTCAAAGTGATCCTTCTAGGCAAGTTTGATGATGATCGGGCCAAAACTGTGGCCTCTAATGTGTTCACAAGGTTTTTCTAACATCTGACCTACTTTTTGACCCGAGAGAACCCATAATCGAACTAAACCGAGATATTATCATGGTGACTATTCTGACCAAGCTTGATGATGATTGGATCAAAACTGTAACCTCTAGAGTTTTAACAAGAGAAGTTTACGCACACACAATACAGGAGGACGCCAGACACCGCACGGTCACAAAAGCTTACCATGACCTTCGGTCAGGTGAGCTAAAATGTCATCTGCTGTGAAAAAAAATAACCCACCATGTAGAGCGTTAAGTGTTAAACGAATGTTTTCGAAGAAGAGCTACTTTTAAAACAGTCTCTATGAAACCGTTCGTCTTTACAAACCTCAATTGTCAAGACTGCCTTCAGATCTTCATACTTGATGTCTACCAGACCAGCAGCTTTCTGGGCTATCTCCCTAGTCTCAGCTGCTATGGCCCCTATAGGCTGCCCATGATAAAGTACTTTCTAAAACAAACAGAATTAAGTCACAGCAGAACAATACGTACATGTACAGTTAGACATATGAGCCAGGGCACAGCAATTCCTACACATCAAATGAACAAGTCCGTGAAATGAAGACCCAACCCCCCAACCCAATTTTATTTAGAGAAAACTGGGGTTTACGGGGGTCTTCATTGTTTTTCTTATTTCTGTTCCAATACATAGGTTGTGGGTCCTCGTTAGAACCGCCTCAATGAGGCGGTTCTAACGAGCACACACAACCTATGTTATGAGCATTTATAAGAAAAATATGACAGATTTTCATCAGAAAAGTAGCCATTTTGGAGATGTGAAAAATGCACTATGTCGTACGGGTGAGTTGTCGTAATGAATTTATATGTGCGCCCAATTCCTACAATTTATATGTGCGCCCAATTCCTACAATTTATATGTGCGCCCAATGAAGACTCACCACGAAAACACGCCTTCATAATTTTGACCCCCTTGAACCCCACCTTTGTATAGCAATCAGGGGCCAGTTGTTCAAAGCATTGTTAGCTTAACGAGCTCGTTAGTGGTCATATTGTTAACTCTTCTAGCAAGTACAATATCGAAAATTTTGGTATTTTTGCTGACAAAATGTGAGCAGCAAGCTGCTCACATTTTTTTCAGCAAAAAATTCAGCATATTTGCCATATTTAAGGATCAAAGTTTTAACGATACGTTAACTAACGACGTCGTTAGTTTTAAACAACTGGCCCCAGAAATTCAACTTCGGTGAAGTTGATGTTGCACCTGCTCCCAACCTGCCCAACACAAAAATAAAAGTTTATTTAAGGCAGATTAAATGAATATAGGTCTTTGAGAAGAAGCCATAGCCTATATATTTGAGGTTAAAAAACTGACTAAGTTCAGAATGTGATAAAATGAACTAAAATGATCCAAGAATTATATCCAAAGCATATGAATATCCTCATATCATGGACAAAACACAAGATAAGTATCAAAATGATTAGTATACATCTGTAAGAGGAGTTGCGATGACGAGGTACCTATCATTATATCAACTGAAGGTTACCAATGCATAAGTTCACAATGTAGAAAAAGTAACAAACATTGATCCGAAAGTTTAGTCCAAACCACATGCAGAGCCTCATGCCATGGCAAAAACACATGCAAAGTTTCAAAATGATTAGTATAAGACTGTAAGAGGAGTTGTCGTGACAAAGAGGTACCTCCTGAATATCAATCGAAGGTTAAAAATGACTAAATTCACTATGTGCAAAACGTGATAAAATATTCCAAGAATTATGTCCAAACCACATGCACATCTTCATACCATGGAGAAAGCACATGCAAAGTTTCAAAATGATTGGTATAAAACTGTAAGAGGAGTTGCGATGACAAGAGGTACCTATCGTATACCAATTGAAGCCTAAAAATGACTAAGTTCACAATATCCAAAAAGCAAAAAAACATATTCTGAGAATTATGTCAAAATCACATGCACATCCTTATACCATGGCAAAAGCACATATAAAGTTTCAAAATGATCGGTATAAAACTGTAGGACGAGTTGCGATGATCAGAGGTACCAATCATATAACAATTGAAGATTAAAAATGACTAAGTTCACAATGTGAAAAAAAGATAAAAATTGATCCGAAGATAACGTCCAAACCACATGCACATACTCATACCATAGCAAAAACACACACAACGTTTCAAAATGATTGATATAAAACTGTAAGAGGAGGTGCAATGACAAGCGGTACCTATTGTATATCAACTTGTTACGAGATGGAATAGGAAACCTCTCTGGTGCTTATGCACATCTAAATTATTTTAGTAGGTATTTGGCAAGGCGGTGCGAGTGAAATATTTTAGGTGAAATACGCTAGGCAAAATATGCTGCTCCATGCACAAGTCATGCATATATCATACGATGTATGCATGAATTGTTTGTGGAGATTTTTTTACCATACAATTGGCCGCCAAAAGGCTAATTTCTATAAAATTTTCCTAAATTTTCATGCCAGTCACGATGTTGTGGGTGTTCGTACAGACGAAAGTTATACCATTGATTTATAGGGAAGTTTCACCATTTTTTCCATACCATAAAAACCATGAAAACGAACACTGTTCAGCAGCAGGTCAAGTGCGAACAAGTGAACACAACGTCGTGGCGGGACAATGAAAGTCGGTTTCGTGTCCAGCAAGGGCGGAAAAAAACCTAAACAGACCGTCGAGGCCATATTCAACAGGTCGTGGGAAACATCCTGGGGTCGATTGCAATGAAGAAGTTACCGGGACTTCAAGTTCGAATTATTCAATCGCTAATAATATAAATCAACTTGTGGTCGACAGTTAGGTCGACAAACTAGACGACAGCAGCGCATGAGAGGAGGTTCACCCTAAGTGAACTTATAATCTGGCCAGTCGCGTTTTTGTATTGTTTCTTTTACTTATTTTGTTGTAGGGTTGTTATTTGCTTTTGTAGACATTCAAGTCATCCCGGTCCGAGCATAGAATATCGTTTTGCCTTCGGGGCGGACGTCGTGAATGGGCTATATAGAAGCAAATAAATGTGATGTTTTGTGTTGATATTGTTGTATATAGCTACTGTAAATAATTCATGTCCTTCATATGATATCTTTCTTGTGCCTTACCCAACAGCTGACCGTACACCTGTCAGGGATCACGCTCGGTTGTCTTTTCAGCATGGGGGTTCGCGGGACGCCGTAAACCCACGTTACACAACTGAAGCCTAAAAATGGCTAAGTTCACAATATGCAAAAAGTGAAAAAAAATATTCTGAGAATTATGTCGAAACCACATGCACATCCTCAAACCATGGCAAAAGCACACGCAAAGTTTCAAAATGATCGGTATAAAACTGCAAGAGAAGTTACGATGACAAGAGGTACCTATCATATATCAATTGAAGATTAAAAATGACTAAGTTCACAATGTGGAAAAAGTGACAAAAAATGATCGGACGATAAAGTCCAAACCACATGCACATTCTCATACCATGGCAAAAACACATGCAAAGTTTCAAAATAATCGGTATGAAACTGTAGGAGGAGTTGCGATGACAAGACACCCAGTGTAAAATGTTGACAGAAAGACGGACGGACTGACAACCGGACGGACGGACAACCGGACGGACGGACAGACGGACAGACGAACGGAAACTTGCACGCCTATGTCTTCCTGCTAAAGCAGATGCGACAAAAATCGAGATTACAGGGGTAAACCTTAATTTTCTTATTTCTACTTTTAAATATAGATTGTGGGTGTTCTTAAGAACCGCCTCGGTGAGGCGGTTCTAACGAGGTCCCATGATCTATATTTTGAGCAGAAATAAGTAAAAAAATCACATTTTTTCATCTTGAAAATTTTCCTTTTTTCGGCGATAAAGGTAACAATGTATTTGTATAGGTGTGTTTTCGTAATGAACATATCCATTGTGCACTATCAGGACAGCTAAGAGCCCAGTGCTCCTTCATGCAGCAAAAAAGACTAAATTGATGCACAGGGCGACCTGATTCTTTCCTGGGTGCTCATGTAAATTGTAGGAATTGCTGTGTCCCAGCTCATATGCCACGGCGTAGATCAGCTTGTACATCCAACCCAGTTTGACCATAGTTTTTATTTATCTCCTTGGGATGGCCCAGAGGGTATAGTAGACTATTAGTAGACTGTGTAGATAAACGGCTAAGATGATACGCCCGGGACCGGCACAACCGACACTATCAGCAGGTAAAAAATGTAATTTAGGGCTTAGAACCCCAGGAACAACAGCAGCTTTTTGACTCACAGACTGCGGTGTTCGATCTCTTTCATGACAAATCTGTGGTTGCGCCTGGCCCAAGCTTCGGCGCGAACAAGGTACTTTTGAGCCCTGTCAGCCCCCGGGACCCACACAGGTACGTCTCTAACTGGGTCTCCTTGCCACACCTCCGACAGGGCATCGGGATTGGGGAAATCCGCCGCATACAAACGAGGTTAACCTTCCAATACCCCCCCCCCCCGAGACAGCTTCTACCCCAGTGCTCTAAGGAGTCGATGAGGAGCCATTCACAGTTATGCTGACCTTTCATGGCGTTCTGGTATGTCATGATCACGCCAATGTTCAATGAGCTGCTCGACCATGATGTGCCACTGGCCGGCTCCACCGGCGATATCGGTGGGCTGGCGACCCGGGTAAACCGATCGCCGCAGCCATTTAAGAGCCCTATTAGGGGGAGGGGTCACAGCCCCAACATGGGTCTATGCACGACAGCGCTTCATCCTGGCCGCCCACCGGCTCTATCACGCAAACTGTGTGATTCCCCGAATCATGTGCTAAAAAGATAAACTGTCACAGAAATCCGACCCATTGCCTGAAATCGTGCTATGAGTCGAAATTTGCCGAACCACCTTCCCTACTCCAAACTGTGCCAGAACCCCCTGGGAAGCGTAATTTCCCGAATCGTGCACTAAAAAAGAAAAACTGTCCCAAACAGAGACGGTTCTAACCAGCATTTACAATATATACTTGCAGTATAAATTAGAAAGATACCACAGATTTTTATCAGAAAAGTAGCCCTTTTGGAGATGTGAAAAAGTGCACTATGGCATACATGAATGTTATCGTAATTTCCTTTGGCACATGTGTAGGATTTGTCAGATTGAAACTGATGTGCCAATGCATAACCATTTCTGTATCAGAAATCCAAATAGCCTCGGAGAAATAATATGGGCTACATGGTGCTTCCACACAGAGCTAAACTGATCACATAAGTATTTGTGGTAAACCGCTTAGAAGGGCTAAGCTGCCCAGGCAAGGTGGTTAATGTGATTCAGACCGTCTAATGCAAAAAAGCCTTTTGGTTTTATTGCGATGCAGGGCTTGAGATGTCATTCACCTCAATGTCAGGTAAAAGTCCCACAAAATTGGAAGCAACATCTCCAAAATGACCTAAATAGTGTTGACAGGGATGTTAAACCTCAATTCAAACAAACCAAAACACCAGTAACCACAAAATGGTTAATTGGCAATCTGTTGAAGCCCAGATCAGGACCTACACTGTTTGTATCAGGTTCAGCCATTTTCCAAAAATATATTCAAGAAAACACTAGCTGACAAATAAATTTTGAAAAAAGGACTTGCCTAGTCTGAGAACAGACTTTTTGTAAAGAAACAAGTCGCTTATAGTTGGGAAACAGATAAACGTCACATATCAAGTTGGATACCATTCTGAAATTCAATCATTCTCACCTGTGATGCAAACACCTCTTCTTCCTTTATAATTAGCCCCCACAAATTACTTCCAGGGACGTCTGAGTGTGTTACATATCCATGTACTCCGGGCAAGGTCAAGGCTTCACTGGTGTCCACAGAAATTATTCTGGCATGTGCTCTCTTACTTGTTACAAAACCAAGGAATAACTCGCCTAAAATTACGAATACAAATCTATTAAATTTATTGTCTATTATATCGATTAGGATAACACATATGTGACATAATGCATTATTTCATATCTCAAAACCAAACATCTGTCTGACAAAAAAAAGGGTGATTTTTTATTATTTTTGTTTGTAAAATAGATTAATTGTGCTAATTGGAAGCAAAAAGACAACAATTGATATTTTTTACAACTGTTCCTATGGGAGACAACTTTCTGACTTCCTTTTTTGTTTAATCGTACACCGAGGCCCCTAGAAGCTCTTCACCCTTACAACAGAGGTCCCCAGAACCTCTTCAGCCTTACAACACTGAGATCCCCACAAACTCTTCAACCTTAAAACACTGAGGTCCCTAGAACATCTTCATCCTTAAAACACTGAAATCTTGAGAAACTTTTAACCCTTAAAACACTGAGGTCACTGAGGTCCCTAGGACCTCTTCATCCTTAAAACACTGAAATCCCGAGAAACTCTTCACCTTTAAAACACTGAGGTCCCTAGAACCTCTTCACCCTAAAAACTGAGATCCCTAGAACCTCTTCACCCGTAAAACACTTAAGTCCATAGAACACAGGGGTCTTAAGAACCTCTTTACCCTAAAAAATACGGAGATCCCTAAAAACTATTCACCCTCAAAACACTGAGGTCCCTAGAAACTCTTCACCCATATAAAATGAGGTCCCTAGAAACTCTTCACCCTTGAAACACTGAGGTCACTAGAAACCCTTCACCCTTAAAACACTGAGGTACCTAGAAACTCATCACCCTTAAAAAACTGAAGTCCCTAGAACTCTTCTCCCTTAAAACATTGCGGTCACAAGAAACCCTTCAATTATGAAAACACGCCTATATAAATACATTGCAACCTCTATCGCCGAAAATAATGAACATTTTGACATAAAAATTGTGATATTTTTCTTATTTCTGCTCAAAATGTAGATTCTGGGTACTCGTTAGAACCGCCTCATCGAGGCGATTCTAATGAGTAACCACAATCTATATTTTAGAGAAAAATTAAGAAAAATAAGGTTTACCTCTGTAAACCCTAGATTCACTTTATAAAAGTGGGGTTGAACAGTGTCAGAATTATATAAGCGTGATTTCGGGATGACCTTTAAAATACTGAAGTCCCTAGAAACTCTTTACCCTTAAAACAATGAGGTCCCTAAAAACTCTTCAACCTTAAAACACTGAGTTCCCTAGAACCTCTTCACCCTTAAAATACTAAATGTCTTCAGAACCTCTTCACCCTTTAAACACAGATGTCCCTAGAAACTCTTCACCCTTGAACACACTGGCCCAGGGGTGCCTAGAAACTCATTACCCTTAGAATACTGAGGCCACTAGAAACTCATCACTCTTATTTTTATTGAGTTCCTAAGAAATGCGCCCTGAAAACACTGAGTTCTCGAGAACCTCTTTACCCTTTAAACACAGAGGTCCCTAGAAACTCTTCACCCTTAAAACACTGAGGTCTCTGGAACCTCTTCATCTTTTAAACGCTGAGGTCCCTTGAACCTCTTTTACCTTAAATTGTTAAGCACCCTAGAACCTTTTAACCCTTAAAACATGGAGGCCACTAGAAACTCTTTACCCTTAAAGCACTGAAGTCCCTGAAAATTCTTCACCCTTAAAACACTGAGGTCTCTAGAAACGCTTCACCCATAAAACACTGATGTCTCCAGAATCTATTCACCCTTAATGTCTCTAAAACTGTTCACCTTTAAAACAATGAGGTCCCAAGAAACTCACCCTTAAATCAAAGAGGTTTCTAAATCCCTTCACCCTTAAAACACTGAAGTCCCTGGAAACTCATCACCTGTAAAACACTGAGGTCCCTAGAAACTCTTAATCCTCAAAACACTGAGGTTCCCTAGAAACTCTTCACCCTCAAAATAGAGGTAGAGGCAATGATCAGGAATACATACAATTAACCCACAGCTCCCGTCAGAGACACCAAACGGAAAGAACCACAAACATGAAACAACAGACCCTAATGGAAACACCAACAGCGGAAAGCCAAAAGGACAGTTACTTTCCCACAAAATGACCAATAGGCTATCCAAAATCAAACAAGAGACCCATGCGCCACAATGCACACCAGAGCTCAGGCGGGCACTGCCCACTGACAGCCATGTATGGTTTCAGGTTTTCATTTATTGATCATAAAGTCTCCCAAACAAACCCCCATTTCCAAATGAGCACCCATGTGGACTCTGTATCTGAAATAGTAGGCCTTTTTAGAGGAGAGAGCCCAGGCTGGTATCACTGAATCAATCTTATCATAACACACAGGAATATATATGGTTTAGGGGTTGGGATGTGTACTGTTCCTGAGATATAAGGCATTTTAAGCTGCGGAGGGGTTGGAGCATGGCCCTGGCAGACCCCAGAAAAGCCAATATTGTTGTCGCTGAATGTGTCTTATAATAAGGACCAAGAAAATATATTGTTTAGGGGTGAGGATATGAACAGTTTCAAAGATATGAGGCCCTCTTATTAAATGATGAGGAGAGGAATGGCCCCTGTGGACCACCAAGTTGGTGTTACTGAATGTGTCTAATCATAAGAAACAAGAATATATATGATTATGAGGTGGGGATCTTAATGATGTCTGAGATATATGGACTTTTATGAAGTGGAGGGGTGGGCCATGGCATCAGCATGTTGCCCTAGCACATAGAGACCCCATGTTGATGTGCGTGAATGAGTCTTATTATAGGAACCACAAAAATACGTATTTTAGGGCAGTTTCTGAGATATATGGGATTTTATTATGTGGAAGGGTGGGGCATAGTCCCAGCAAACCCCCAGAGACCCCTAGGTTGGTATCACTGAATGTGTCTCATCATAAGGAACAAGAATATATATGGTTTAGGCGTGGGGGTTCTGAATGGTTTCTGAGATATTGAAACTTTACGAAGTGGAGGGGTTGGGCATGGCCCAGGCACATCCCAGGGGACCCCAAGGTTGGTTTCGATGAATGCGTCTTATCATAAGAAACAAGAATATATTTGGTTTTGGGGTGGAGATCTGAATGGTTTCCGAGACATTTCACCTTTTATGAAGTGGAGTTGTGGGGCACAGCCCCCGTGCGGGACGGGAGACCCTTAGGTTGGTATCACTGAATGCGTCTTATCATAAGGAACTAGAATTTATATGCTTTAGGGGTGGGGATCTGAACCGTTTCTGAGATATTGGGCCTTTTTCGAAGTGGAGGGAGTGGGGCATAGCCCCGGCACATCCTAGGGGACCCCAAGATTGGTGTCACTGAATGCGTCTTATCATAAGAAACAAGAATATACATGGTTTTGGGGTGGGGATCTGAAGTGGACATATCACCTTTTATGAAGTGGAGGGTTGGGGCATAGCCCTGGTGCGGCCTGGCAGATCGTTAGGTTGATATGACGCATGCATCTTATCATAAGGAACAATAATTTATATGGTTTACGGTTGGGGATCTGAACGGTTTCTGAGATATTGGGCCTTTTATGAAGTGGAGGGTCAGGCATAACCCCCGTGCGACCAGGGAGACCCTAAGGTTGGTATCACTGAATGCGTCTTATCAAAAGGAACAAGAATTTGATTTTTTAGGGGAGGGGATCTGAACGGTTTCTGAGATATTCGGCCTTTTACGAGTGGAGGGGGTGGGGCATAAGCCCCGACAAATCCTAGGGGACGCCCAGATTGGTGTCACTGAATGCGCCTTATCATAAGAAACAAGAATATATATAGTTTAGGGGTGGGGATCTGAATGGTTTCTGAGATATATGACATTTATGAAATGGAAGGGTGAGACATGGCCCCAGCGCGTCCCAGAGAGACCCCAAGGTTGGTATCACCGAATGTGTCTTATCAAAGGAAACAAGAATATATATGGTTTAGGGGTGGGGATCAAAATGGTTTCTGAGATAAATAGCATTTTATGAAAGTGAGGGGCAGGGGCATGCCCCCGGCACATCCAGGGGGACCCCGAACTTGGTGTCACTTAATGCATCTTAGCATAAGGAACAAGAATATATATATAGTTTAGGGGTGGGGATCTGAATGGTTTCTGAGATAAATTGCATTTTATGAAATAGAGGGGGCAGGGCATGTCCTTGGCACATCCCGGGGGACCCCCAGGTTGATGTTACTTAATGCATCTTATCATAAGGAACAAGAATATATATGGTTTAGGGGTTGGGATCTGTAAGGTTTCTGAGATATAAGGCATTTTATGAAGTGGAGGGGGCGGGGCAATGCCCCGGCACAACCTAGGGGACTCCCAGGTTGACATAAAAGCATATGGCTAAGAGAAGTTTACTCAAGGAACATGTTTATGTAAGTTTTGTCAAAATATCTGCAATGACTTGGCAGTAAATGCCATTTTTCCCCATTATAAGTCCATGGAAACTCTAAGTTGCCATAGCAACAATACTAAAAGGCCAAATTTAAAAAAGAAAACAACAAAAAAAAAACAAAAAAAACACAAAACCTGTAAAGGCAAATATGGTGAATATTTTCATAAAGTCGCAGCCTCCTAGAGCATATGGTTTCTAAGGAGATGATTTTTAAAGTATATTTTGCATTTTGGTTTCCATGGCAATCAATAAAAATGAGCAGTAGGCCTAAAATCATAAGGAAGATAGTAGATTACCTATGGAACATTTCTATGACATTTTTGTCAAAATATCTGCAGAGGCTTAGCAGTAAATGCCATTTTTCAATCTTTCCCTATGGTAACTACAAATTGCAATAGCAACCAAACACGTGAGCGGATTTTGATAAAATTAGAAATGCGTCCATAGGACACGGATGCCCCCGCCTGAAAATATGTCTATGTTCATATTCATCCATAGAATGTTATTATTTTTTTTATTGACCGTGTTTAAGTTTTGGACCTTTTTTCACATTTGACCTCTAAGTATGACCTTTACCTTGGAGGTAAGGACCTTGGTTTTGTGTGAGGCAGATTGTCTCTTGATGGCCAACATTTCTGTCAAGTAATTTTTAAAATCCATCCACAGATAAGAAAGTTATTGCCTGCGTTTAAGTTTGGGACAATTTTTTTTACCTTTGGCATCTAAGTATGACCTTGACCTTGGAGGTATGGATCTGGGTTTGCACGCGACACATCATCTCATGATGATTAACAATTCTTCAAAGTAATTTCAAAAGCCATCCAGAAATAAATAAGTTATTGACTGCGTTTAAGGGGAATGGGAATACCTTCATGTCATGTTTTAGTATAACCCAAAGGAAGGTAATGCTACTCTTCAAAAGGAGATTTGGCAACATAAACAAATATGGCTGACATTACCAGGAAGTACAGGTGAAATGACAGAAAAATGATGTTTTTGAAATGCAAAGGGCATGTTAGTTAAAGTTGACTCCGTGTCAGAGCAAGTAAGCAAAGTTTATAAATGCAGCGACTCGAAAAAGGGCTGACACATAGAAAGTGTGAGTATTCCGCCAGTCTTCGCCTGTTGAACTTGAATATGTTCTATAAAAGGGTTATCCTTTGGAAGCAAGGAATACACCACAGAACTGAAAAAATGGAGTGTACATGTTTTCTGGGCCAGACAAGCTCGTTTCGGCCAATTAGGCCTCATCAGTGACCCTCAGCTATTTTCAAAATTCCACATTGGACTCAATGATCCCAAAGGACAAGAAAATATAATTTACACTATGATGTAGGGCAGGGAGACGTTCTACCGCCACCACACATTCCCACACATCAGCTGTAGTGAAGTTAAATATGTTCTATAAAAGGGCTATCCTTTGGAAGCAAGGAATACACCACAGTACTGAAAAATGGAGTGTACATGTTTTCTGGGCCAGACTAGCTAGTTTCGACAAATAAAGCCTCATCAGTTACCCTCAGCTATTTTCAAAATTCCACATTGGACTCAATGATTCCAAAGGACAAGAAAATATAATCTACACAATGATGTAGGGCAGGGAGACGTTCTACCGCCGCCACACATTCCCACACATCAGCTGTAGTGAAGTTAAATATGTTCTATAAAAGGGCTATCCTTTAGAAGCAAGATTGCACCACAGAACTGAAAATAGGGAGTGTACATGTTTTCTGGGCCAGACTAGCTAGTTTCGGCCAATTAGGCCTCATCAGTGACCCTATGCATAAGTGATTTACCATTACAGTCCACATTATTGATTCAGCAGAAGGGAGAGAATGTCAGTAGAAAAGACTTCCATTATGAAAGCACACCTATTAAAATATATTGGAAACATTTTACCACCGAAAATGATTTTTTTTCAGATAAAAATCCTAATAGTTTTCATATTTGTGCTCCAACATAGATTGTGGCGGTTCTAACGAGTACCCACACTCTACGTATTTGAGCAGACATAAGAAAATTAATATCTACTACAGTAAATATGTTCTACAAAAGGGTTATCCTTTGGAAGCAAGTGGAAAATACGGAGTATACGTGTTTTCTGGGCCAGACTAGCTAGTTTCGGCCAATTAGGCCTCATCAGTGACCCTCAGATATTTTCAAAATTCCACATTGGACTCAATGATCCCAAAGGACAAGAAAATATAATCTACACTATGATGTAGGGCAGGGAGACGTTCTACCGCCGCCACACATTTCCTCACATCAGCTATAGTGAAATTAAATATGTTCTATAAAAGGATTATTCTTTGGAAGCAAAATTACACCACAGAACTGAAAAATGGAGTATACATGTTTTCTGGACCAGACTAGCTAGTTTCGGCCAATTAGGCCTCATCAGTGACCCTCAGCTATTTTCAAAATTCCACATTGGACTCAATGATCCCAAAGGACAAGAAAATATAATCTACACTATGATGTAGGGCAGGGAGACGTTCTACCGCCGCCACACATTCCCACACATCAAGCCTGTTTTTAATCTGTGATCTTTCACGAACTTGGCATTTAATATGTGCACACAATAAGTCAAAATCAATCACTCTGTGAACCTGCTCCAGAGGAGTCCCAGAATGTTATCGATAAGTGTAAATAAAATAATCAGATACCAACATAACAAGTACTGGCTTACCTATAAAATTTGCCATTGTTTTTTTTTATTGTTACTAACAGTTGTCATGTGACAGTTAAAGAATCATATGTCAGCAAATAATTTGGGGACTGAAAAGCAGAGGCTATGTCATTCACTTGTGTAGATCTGCATTGATCCAGGTTTGACATTCGTTTTTTTGCATATTGCATGGTGGGGGTCCTTCGTCATAGTTCGCTAGTTTCTTCCACCATGAAAGCCCACATTATGCCAACCATAGTACCTTCAAATTCATAGAAGCCTTCATTGTAAACAAAGAATCATAAATGAAGTTTTAAACTCTAACAGGAAAGAATTTGCTCCTGAAATGCAAAATTGCTCCTGAGTAGCAAATTCTTTCCTTTTAGTAGTGAAAGTGCTGTGGTGCAGTACATGTGTTGTGTGTGTGAAACAATGACAAATAGACTGCTTGTTACCAGTGAGAATCTGAATCTATAAAATGATCCCTTAGCTTTAAGGCATACAAGTCACAAAAGTGACTGCTCAAAATATATATATTAAAAGTGATTTCATTTAAAATTCTTAGTTAGAAATTAATATCCTGCTCAGTCTTCCTCCCCGTGGTGAGTGGTGAGCAGGGGGCAACGAATATTTGCCTTCCATTAAATTTGGAAGGTACTTATTCGGCTATCGGAAGCTACAAAAAAAAATATTCACTTTTGCAATATAAATAGAATATAATATTGTAATGTTGAATATATAAATTAAGCCAAACCCATTTGGTGATTATCAAACAATCAAATTACTTGATATAATGAATTCATTCAAATCACAAATTGCATATCAAAAATGGAAACTTCTGATTAGCTGGATCATTCATAAGCCATCTGAACTAGATCTACATTGTTTGCAAAGGTAGGGTTTTTTCTTTAAAACTGCAGGATAAGAGTTAAGTACATGGTAAAGACTTTTGCTGTTTCAGTTGTATCAGTTATATGAGACTTGTTGTTATTCAATCAATGGACTCTTGTTTTTTTGTTGTTGTTTTTTTGTATTTTTTTTTTAAGTTTTTATTTTCTTCATTATTGCCATCCATGGCAGTCAGTTGTTGATTTAAACTTGTTAAATTTTGCTTTTATGGTAAGGTGGTATCCACATTACATTATAACACCCCAGTGTGACAGGCTATCATTCGTGTCTCAAAATATGACATTATTTCTTTCTAAGTTTTGGGATTATCATTCTTATCTATGCTACAAACATGGTAGATTGTTGTACATAATGACCTGATTGTAGATTTTTAATACCGTAGAAATCCTGAAATTTTTAACATTTTGAGGACATGCTTTAAGAAGGTTGGGCAGTTAAGGGAAATGAGAACACCTCCATGGGAGGCAACTCCTGCAAAAGTATTGTGACCTGGTGAAAAGTCGAATATTTGATGGACAAAGGTAATGTGATTTTCAGTGTTTTTGTGGATAGTCGGGAACCGTTGGAGACATAATTTTCAGAGGTGATATATTTTGATGTATACTATTTATTCAAGAGCCTGAATTTGGACAGGAACTTTGATTTAAGAAGTTTGATGGATCCAGATATTTTCTTTATGCGAAACGCTTGACTGGTCAGTAAATCACTCACTCCATGTTCATTCATTCATTCACAATTGTTATTGGTTATCGTTCCCCGGTTACTGTAGTATAACGACATTTTTGTTGAACATGGACAAGACTGCAGGCATATCTGCCACAAGTACGCCCAAAACACAGAAAGTGCCACCGACACAGACAGATAAGACGTCAAATGAAAGTCCCGTTGTCCGCCCAAAGCAACCTCAGCCTCCCCCGCCCACTGGCATGAAGGTGTCCGGTAGTACCACGAAAGCCAAAGTGGCCAATAAACAGGAAAATAAACGTCGTCGTGAGGATATCTTGTCCTCTCGGTCGGGAGGTGCCAGTTTGCTGGATAACAGCGAAATAACTTTTCAACACGATAACCTAAAATATGATTGATACCGCTGTTCAGGATGCCATCAATGCCGCCATGAATATGGCGTCCACGAGACTTGAGGCCTCATTGAAAAATATATTTACAGAACAGTTTGATAGGCTTGAATCACGTGTGTTTGATACGGAGCAGAAATTAGACACTGAAGTCAAAAAAGTGAACGACTCGCTTCGGACCCATAAATTCGAAACTACTAAGGCCATAAACGGTCACAACGAAAAGATATCCGACAATAAACGTCACATTTGTGTAAATGAAAAACACACATATGATATGGAAATAAAGCACAATGATTTGGAACAAAACACGAGACGAAATTCCATCAGAATAAATGGTATGCCCGAAAATGAACGAGGTCAACGCCGCGAAAATACATTTCAAATTGTATCCGATTTCTTGTACAACTCCGGATATAGAAGTGGCTCATCGTGTGGGACCAAAGGGTCTTAATCCTCGAAGTATTATTATTAAATTTGTACGACGGTCAGACAAACTCGAAGAAATGATGCGACGAAAACAGCTGAAAGGTTCCGGTGTATCCATTTCGGATGATATAACCACCAAAAAATGTGAAACTCATAAATGCAACACGACAGCATGGGCGGATAGATGCAATGTGGTCCTGGGATGGTAAACTTTATGCCAAGGGCGTTAATGGGTTCAAATTTCGGTTACGCCCAAACTTGGATATTGACATTGAGCTGGAGAAAGCTAACAAAGGGGACCAAATATGAGTGTGAGGTAGTCTCTGTCTATACTTATATTGCCACACGTGGAAACTGAACTGAAATAGCTAGTTACACATGACTATCCTCAGTCTGTGGTTCCCAGGGTCTGCCTTTTCTTATCGGTCATACACCCAGATGGGTTGGATTATACCGGGGAGATGTAGACTTGGGGTGGTCTGTAAACTGCAACATAAATTAAGTGCTGCTGAGTCTGTTTTCATTGTCACCAGATCTTCTGATTCTTCTGGTACTTGAATCCTTAACCTTTATCTTGCTGAATATTCATAAAAGCCACGCCCATTTCTGTCTATCAACCAATTGGATTACATGTGAAGTGATTTGTTGCTACAAATTCATTGACTGAATGTCAAACAGTGTCAAAATAAGCCATCTGATCTGGATCAACACTGTTTGCAAAGATAGTGGTTGTCGTGAACAGCAAGAATGGGGTTAATATACTGATTACCTATACTGAAAATGAAAATATAATATTAACTCGCCTTCTAGCAAAAAGTATCCAAACGTATTTGTAAGCTGAAGTTACTTGTTCTTGCTGTGCTTCGCCAGGTTACTACAGTATTTGTCATATTTGTTCGGACAGATAGGCTTGAGCAAGCATTAAGGACCAAGATGAGGCGTCCCACCGGGGTCTGCAGTGTTTGCCCACTTATCTCGCTTTTTTATACACAGTATTTGGTAGCAAATTGTACTTGTACACACTTTAGAACAAGTATGATATGGGGTTGAGGTGTCCGGGTGCGTTCTGCGGGTGCGGTAAGTCACTACCATGAATAATGATAGTGTAAAAATAGCAATGAAGGCAATGATCATGAATCGAAAGCTGAAGTTTGTAACTATCGTATTTGCCATATGTATTCGGACAGACAGACCTGAGTAGACAATGTAGACACAGATGAGGCGCCCCGTTGGGGTCTTCAGTCCCGCTGTTCTTGACACAACTTATGGTAGTAAATTGTATTGTACAAATGTTATAATAAGTATGGCAGGGGTGAGGTGTCCGAAGGTGTTGGTCAGGTGCGGCAATTCGCTGCCATGAGTAATGATAGTCTGTTGTTGCTGTATTTGCCATGTGTATTCGTACAGACAGGTCTGAGCAAGCAGCGTAGACCCGAATAAGGCGTCTCATCGGGGTCTACAGTGCCTGTCCACTCACTCCATTGTTCTCAGACACAAAGTAGAAGTAAAACAAAGATCAGGAATTGATACAATTAACTTACTCCATCCATAAAAGACACCAAAGGGAAAGAAATACAAACATTAAGCGACCAGACCATAATGGAAACCTAAACAAAGGAAGGCCATATGGACAGTTACTTTCCCACAAAATGGCCATATGGCCATCCAAAATTAAAAGACACAAGTGATACACACAGTAAGTAACAAACAACAACATAAATAAATCGCCACAGAAGAGCCGCCTTGGAACGGTCAGTGGAAGATTTCCACTGGGGGGCTTAAATCGATTTTACGTGGCCACAATCCTCGCCCTTACTTCCGTCGCGATTTAGACAAATAATTTGTTCAGTCCGCATGAAGGCCTCCTAACTCATCAGTGCAACATCTCCGTGTACACAGAAATCAAAGAACCACAGAGGTGAGACAACGGTGAGGACTCGACAGCAAGAAACCACTGAAATGCTGGAGCAAAAGAAAACCAACAGTTAGACTCCGATGAGCCCGACCAGAGACAGAGCATCAGGCACCAACCAACATTATCTCTTTAATTTTCAATAAGCCTTTACGTTGGAGCCGTCATAGAATCTGAGGCCTGACCCACCGGCGTGCAATTAAAGAGGGAAGCAAAGTTGCCAACCGTGATTGGGTTAACCACCATGCATGCAGTCTGTCGTATAATATCCATGTTGTACCCAATCTTTTTATATCGAAGAATGATTTTACGAAATTGGGTGCTGAAGTCATTGCGGTTATATATTTTTCTGAATTTATATACTAAGTCACCATAAAACTCTAAAACTCATAAAACAAAGTTTGATAGTAAATTCTACTTAAAATTTTAGAACAAGTATGGTACGGGGTTGATGTGTCCTAATGCGTTGGGCGGGTGCGGTAAATTATTAACATTATTAATGACAGCTGCGAGTTCCGTGTGACGCGATTGCCTGTCACAGAACCTCTGGACTTTTGTGTATGCGCATAACGTGAGGCAGGGTTCTTTGAACTATCATTAGATACACACGACTTACATATGAACCGTGTCATGAAGAATATCGCTAATTTATAGCATGCAGTCAGCGAAGGTTCAGGCGAGCCTGCGCATCCGCGCTGCCTCGCCAGGGCCTCCGATGTTTGCTGACAAATAATGTTTTTTTTTTTAGGCAAACTTCAGCCAAGGAGATGTAGGATCGCTGGATCGAATTGATGTACTTTTGGCGTATAATGCGACATATAATGTAACAGATTACATCTGCGCTTGGTTTGCATATGGACCGAGTCATGCAGAATGCTAGTTTGTATGCGAGCAGCGAAAATTCGGACTGATCCGCGCATCTGCACAGTCTAACTTGAGTCTACGCTGTTCCCTCACAAAGGGCAACAGGTTGTTGGTCAGGCAAGGTTTTGGCTCCGTTGAGTAGCTGGACACATACATTCATAGTTTTCATACGATTGAATAAATGAATTCATGTGTTAGCTTGACGTGACTCCCGAGCAGGCTTTGCTCTGAAACATGTTAAGTGATAGAAAATTAAAACAACTGATCCTTACTGTTAAGTGATAAAGCTGCATTTCAATTGCTTACTCGACTGGTGCCATGGTAACACACGTGTGTGACATGGCTCTCCTTTTCCAAAACGCTCTTGTTTCTGATGAAAATATGATATTCTTAACAGGCTATGTGTGTTCGTTAGAGTCGCCTCATCGAGGCGGCTCGAGCGGATACCCACGGTCCTTGTCTTGGAACGGAATCAAAAATACAGTATACCCATGTAAACCCAAGTCTCTTCTTCTCTTTTGCCATGTAATGTGGGGGATGTAGGGGTGTTCTATATACAGACTTGTTAACACGATGCTAACTTTGGTCAGTCTGTTTTCTTATATGGACATGGCTAGGCGTATATTAAGACGTTCTTTTACAGTATACAGCGGAACTTCGATGGCTCGGACACCAATGGCTCGTTTACCATAGCTGAATCGATTCCTTTCTTGGGCCTCTGGGAAATCCTCTAAGTAAGGAAAAGTGGGGATAATTGAGGAGCTTTTCGTCATGTTTCTTGCAAATGTTTGACGTGTGTTCTCGTTGGAATCGCCTCGACGAGGCAATCCTATTGAGCACACACAGCATACATTTTTCTATAGTACACCGAAAAGATGTCAAAATATCTCGTTATTCCTCCTGGCATTTACCCTCAGTGGCTCGAATTATCCCTGTTTCGAACAGATTTTCGAGGTCCCAAAGGTGTAAGACCATTGAAGTTTGACTGTACTTGGTAGACATCAATACAAAAACCCTTTTTGTCATAGGTGACTTCAATATTCCCGACATTCACGAAATATATGCGTTATGTCTGGCATTATGCTGTTATCTTTTCTGTTCTGTATACCACCCCCTTCTTTTCTCTCAATTTATTTTTCCGTCTTCTCCCTTCGGTCATCAAACTTACTTCGTAACTATCGGCGCCTGCAACGGTTCGTTGTGATGGAAGTCCACACAAATGGTCAGCTCTATTTATTATTATTTCGATAAATGTCAAGCACAAACAAAAAGTTAGCGTGTTGTCATATCAACACTCGAAGTATTCTAGCTTATTCAGACTCAAAAAGCAGCCAAGATAAGATGGACGAAATTCGGCAGACTTTGTGTAATCAATACGAGTTTAGTATGATTGGAGTGACTGAGACCTGGCTCACTTCGGCTACATCGAGTGACGATATTGATCTATATATTGAGAAATATCGAAAGGATCGTGGTAACAATAATAGGGGCGGGGGTGTTGGCTTTTTCATTTCGAATAGCTTGCATTGTATACTACGTCTTGATCTCTCTTCGAACGGTATTGAACTACTTTGGTTGGAGATTAGGACAAATCAAAAAATAATGTTTGTTGGGGTATGTTACCGACCTCCAGGCCAAACCAGGGATGTCCAAAATATATTTCTCACGTCATTAGAAAACTCGATTGGAAACGTAAAACTAGCAAGCCCAGACCTTATTCTGCTCATGAATGACTTTAATGATAAGTGCATTGACTGGAATCTACCACATTCACAAAGTGAAGTGGGAAACAAACTTTCAGATTTACCCCCTAGAACTTCAGTTAAATAAAGCAAATTCTTCTGATACCGAGACCCCGTTTTTGGATTTACATCTATCTATTGTAGATGGATTTGTTTCGTGCAAAATTTATGAAAAACGCGATGACTTTGATTTTGAGATTGTAAATTTTCCTTTTTTGGATGGTGATGTTCCTCGTGCGCCATCCTATGGCGTTTATATTTCACAGTTAATTCGATTTGCTAGAGTGTGTAGTCATGTAACTGACTTCAGCACTCGTAATAAATTATTAACGCCTAACTCCTTAATCAGGGTTATCGGTACCATAAACTACGCAAAGCCTTTTCAAAATTTTATAGACGCCATTCTGATTTAATTTCAAAATTCAATATTGGACTTAAATCTCTTCTGCAACAAGGTCTATCGGAACCCGAATTTTATGGTGAATTAACATATAAATTCAGAAAAATATATAACCGCAATGACTTCAGCACCCAATTTCGTAAAATCATTCCTTGATATAAAAAGATTGGGTACAACATGGATATAATACGACAGACTGCATGCATGGTAGTTAACCCAATCACGGTTGGCAACTTTGCTTCCCTCTTTAATTACACGCCGGTGGGTCAGGCCTCAGATTCTATGACGGCTCCAACGTAAAGGCTTATTGAAAATTAGAGAGATAATGTCGGTTGGTGCCTGATGCTCTGTCTCTGGTCGGGCTCATCGGAGTCTAACTGTTGGTTTTCTTTTGCTCCAGCATTTCAGTGGTTTCTTGCTGTCGAGTCCTCACCATTGTCTCACCTCTGTGGTTCTTTGATTTTTGTGTTCACGGGGATGTTGCGCTGGTGGGTTGGGAGGGCTTCATGCGGACTGAACAAATTATTTGTCTAAATCGCGACGGAAGTAAGGGCGAGGATTGTGGCCACGTAAAATCGATTTGGGCCCCCCAGTGGAAATCTTCCACTGGCCGTTCCAGGGCGGCTCTTCTGTGGCGATTTATTTATGTTGTTGTTTGTTACTTACTGCGTGTATCACTTGTGTCTTTTGGTTTTGGATGGCCATATGGCCATTTTGTGGGAAAGTAACTGTCCTTATGGCCTTCCTTTGTTTAGGTTTCCATTTTGGTCTGGTCGCTTGGTGTTTGTATTTCTTTCCCTTTGGTGTCTTTTATGGGTGGAGTAAGTTAGTTGTATCAATTCCTGATCTTTGTTTTACTTCTACTTTTTCTAATGTTTCATGCAAAATAACTTATATGAGATTATAATTGAGCCGACTCGGTATTTTACTAATGAGCCGGTCATATTGGACTTAATCATAACTGACTGTCCCCACCTTGTTATTAGTTCAGGAGTAAGCCCCCCTCTTGCGAATTTGGATCACTGCACAGTTCATTGTGACTTTAATGTTCAAACATACCGTCCAAAATCTTTTAGGCGAACAGTTTGGGATTACAAAACGGCCGACAAAAATGCCCTGAACGAGGCCTTGGCCTCTGCTCCATGGGGAGTCCCGTACACACTTCACGATAACTTAGATGATATAGTTAACTTCAATAACTCGATTATTTTGTCAACATGCGAAGAACATATTATTAATAAAAATGTAACTATACATACCAAAGATAAATCTTGGATGTGTAATGAGGTTCGGTTGCTCATACGTAAAAGAGATCGTTGCTTTAAGCGTTATAAAAGAACGTTATTAGCTCAAGACAAGTTAAATTTTTACGTCGCCCGGCGAGAAGCGAATAGGGCTAAAAGAAATGCCAAAAAGCTTTTTCAATAAAAAATTGTTAACTCCCTTAGTGATCATAACTTAGATATCAGACTTTTTTGGAAACTCTCGAAACGCATCCTAGACGCTAAATCTGAACGCACGATACCACCGTTATTAAATAATGATATATTGGTGCCCAACGACTCTGGCAAGGCTGAAATATTCAATGACTACTTTGCCTCTATTGCCTCACATGACCATACTGTACCTTTATCCAGTCTGCCCGACTTCCAGTTTAAAGCAGATATGCGTATTAGCAATATTGAAACTACGGAGTTGGAGGTAAATAGCTTATTATCCATGCTAAACGTTCATAAATCAACCTGCCCGGATGGAATAGGAAATTTGATCCTTAAAAACTGTTCGGATTCACTTTGCACGCCTTTGACAACCTTATATAATAAATCTCTGAATGAAGGCGTGTTTCCCAAGATATGGAAGCAGGCAAATGTTTGTCCCGTATATAAAAAGGGAAACAAATCTGACAAGACAAACTATCGTCCGATATCTCTGTTATCAAGCATGTCAAAAGTCCTTGAAATAGTTTATAAACGTCTATATGAATACTTAATTGAAAATACATTACTTACTGAAAAGAACTCTGGTTTTAAGAAAAATGATTCCAACATAAACCAATTACTAAAAATATGAAAGGTGCATGGCTGAATTCGCTATGAGTCACAATGAGCAAGACCATGGCGCGACCAATCCGAGTCGTCAGCCACACACCTCCAGCTTCAATTACTAAAAATAGTTCACCAAATTTATCAAGATATAAATGATGGAAACGATACTTGCATGGTATTTCTAGACGTGTCGAAAGCTTTTGACAAATTATGGCACGATGGGCTAGCTTTCAAAATACAACAAATGTGTGTCGTTGGCAATCTTTTAACTTGGCTCAAGGACTATATATCTGAACGTTATCAGAAAGTCGTATTAAATGGGATGGACTCAAGCATATGCCATTTAGAAGCTGGTGTCCCTCAGGGATCCATACTGGGACCCCTTCTATTTTTAATTTATATCAATGACATTGTTGATGATATGGAACGTTTTATTAATTTCTTCGCTGATGACACTTCCGTTCAGCAAAAAATAACCGATATCTCGTCTTACGATAAAGTGAATAGAGATCTCCAGGGATTGAGTGTTTTCGGGAAACAATGGCTTATTAAGTTCAACGCAATGAAGACAGAGTATTTGATCATATCAAGGAAACGTAACCGCCAAATCATCCAGACCTATTTTGAACGGTGAAAAAATATTGAAATCTAATCATCATACACATCTTGGGGTCACCATCAGTGATACTCTCTCCTGGTCAGATCACATCAATGGAGCCATTGCTAAAGCTGATAGACGACAAAATATAATTCGCAGATGCCACAGACTGCTGCCAAGAAATTGCAAAGAAACACTTTATAAAACAACAATCCGCCCACTCTTCGATCATGGCGATATAATTTACGATGCTTGTCTAAAATCTGAATCAGGTGCTATCGAAAAATTCCAACGTAAAGCAGCGCTTGTGTGCACGGGTGGATTAAGAATCACCAGTAAAGACCGTCTCTTAAATGAACTAGGGTGGGAAAACATGGAAATCGGGGAAAGGTGCATAGGCTTACTCTGCTTTATAAAATTATAAACTTGTTAACTCCGCTGTATTTGAGAGAAACCTCTAATCTTATACCACATAACACTGATGCGTATACCCTCCGAAGAAATAATGCACTTCTCGTACCCTTTATAAGGAAAGAAATATTCTCTCAATCATTTTTTCCAAAAACCATACGCGAATGGAATAATTTATCTATTGAAATTAAAACATCTGATAGCATACACATTTTTAAAGAAAAGTTGGAGAGAGTACATGGACCGAATAAAACCAATACACTATACTTATACGGACATGGTTGGCCCACCATAAATCACTGCAGGATGCGCCTTGGTCTTAGCCACCTAAAAGGTCAGCTTTTTAACTATAATCTTATAAACGCGCCCTCTTGTGAAAATGTTGATTGTAGTGACGTAGTAGAAACGCCGTTGCATTTCTTTCTTTTTTGTCCTTGGTATGCAGATCACCGGCATACAATGCTTTCAGGAATTTCTGAAATAATTTTCGCAGGTACCAACTATAACACTATTATTACTTTAATGGCAGAACAGCTTTGCAATATTCTCCTACAAGGATAAAACGAATTAAGTGTGGAAGAAAAAAAAAGATTTTTTACCATGTTTTTAAATTCATTGAAGAATCTGGCCGTTTCGATCACAACGAGACCGTTGCACTTGACGATAGCCCGTAATACTTTGCAAATAATGTATCATTATGTTAGCTCTCTCTCTCTCTCTCTCTCTCTGTATCATAACGCTACACCGTGTGTTTGTTCTACCATAAAACATTTCACCGGATGTAAATATGTACATATTTTATATGTTATATGTTATTTCTTGTCATTGTGTTTGAATATGTATTGACCTTTGTAAATGCCTGTATATGTTGTATGTCAGGAGACCTACTAGTGGCCCCTGGGCTGTTAGGAATCCTCGTTAAATAAATAAAGCATTAAATTTAAAGGATTTATGCCTCCCATTTCAATAGGGGTCAACTAAAGGGAAGAATTTGCTTCCGAGGTGCAAATTCTTTCCTTTAAGATTAGACCCCTTTTTCAGTGGGACAGAGCTTTTAGAATAGTGAACAGGAAGTCCAAAAGTTATATCCCTTTGGAAAATGGCAGAAAATCTGCCAGATGTTCGCATTCACCTTAATTCCACTCTTGGTATTTACGAGTAGCATATATTTACCAGTATTTACTGGTCAGAAAAACAGTCATCAGGTGGCAAATACTGGCTAATTGATTTTTTTTTTTTGCTTTAAAATACTACAAACTCTTAATAAAATTGACTTAAATTTTTTTGATCAAACTAAATGGGTAAAAAAAAGGTGAAAGTGAACGTTGATATATATAAGGTTATCAACATGAGGAATAAAATATTTCTTTATTCAAGCAAGTTGAACCAGCAAACTTTTGAATTTGAGATTAAATTTTGAAATTATTTAAACAAAAAATACTACCATATCGTTTCAAATCAACAGTGGAAAAATAAGGTAAAAATTGCATTGTGCACCTGGTTAAACACACTTTGTATAGTAAAATCATTTCAAAGTTTATGATAGTCACAACAAATTAGTCTTGTCTAAAACTGGCAAACATTGTACGCCCTGATCAGACAGGAGCAGTTTGATCTGGGTCTGCAGTGTTTACTTATGCCTGTTCGTCCCTATACTTAGGATCATTACGGTATCCCTAATCTGTGTTTTGAGCAGCACTAAGAAAATAATCCATACCCTTGTAACCCCCATTTCTCTGTATAAAGATAGTCATGGATTAAAAAATGTAAGGTTTTCAATGAAAAACAGACAAAACTTGAGCATTAAATTTGGACAGATGAAGATAAATTCAACAAATATGCTGAATTTTGGGATTTCATGCTGTAAGAATTAATGCTCACCAAGGCTCAAGAAAACACAACTACAGAACTCATTTAATAAATTAATTATCCATCTGCATTAACCTTAAATTGGAAGAATACAAATATAAATTTACTTCATGCTGTGGTTATAGATCTCAGGACATGTTAAAATAGATATATGTAGGTGGGTGGGGTAATCTTACAAAACTGATATAGAATTATGCCTATATCTGACAAAAGTTCATGGCAGATAATAAGATTATCAAACTAGATGTTACATTTATACCAGTGATGTAATTCAATGCCAATGGGATAGTAAAAATTATTGAAGTAACTATTTGACAAGAAATTTCCATGTTTATGTGGAATTTCCATTTTTATAAGCCATCATTATGAATTATGCATGTCAGTATGACCAATAGACCATGAGTGAAAGCCGTGTTGTTTTAAAGCTTGTTAATGCTCTCATGGTGTCATATGCCAGAAACTGCACTTAATTTAACTTCTTGAAGCTGACACATTCTTGGTAGTACAACAATAAATTCACTTTTGTGAAATATGTGGGTGGGGTACTCTGAACCCCTGAACAGCTGATTTCTTTGGCAGTGCTGGGAATAATTACTGCTAATGACCTTTAATCAGATTTATTTTTGCATGTTTTCAATACTTGATTTCAAAAATGTACACACATATAGTATGCACATAATGAAAGTGAAGCGCTATGTATATTTTTAATTAAAAACCTTTTTTTTCTTTTCTTTTGGGGGTATATGTAAATTTGGAAAAAAAAAATGAAAAAGTAATCCATATACCTGTTATTTTCTCTGTCTGATATTAACCCACATACCTTCTTGCATGACATAGTAGTTTTTGACAGTAATCTAAGGAGTAACTTTTTTACATATATGATTTTGTTAAAAAAATATGTGCAGTGAAAAAGGTAAATTATCAGAGGCTGAATTCTTTGCCATTACATTGATATTTCATTTTTATTCTTTTGTGGGTATAGATTCGGCAGTTTCTCATCATGACTAAATGTTATGAAGAGTCCTTTTGAAATATTGATGATTAACAAACTGTTCTGTTGCCCAGTGTTTTAGAAATCAGATACCAGGAATGCAATGTCTGTTCCAAAAGTGTGTAACTTTTAACACTCAAAATATGCTGTCCTTACTTTGGTGACCTAGTATCTTGAAAACTAATCAATGTTCCATCGATTTTCTTTTCATTTTTCAAAAGCACAAAGTGCAAATATTCTTAATGACAAGTTTCATCACAATCTATGGATAGCTATTTTTGGGTCAGATGTACCCATTCCCCTTAAGTTTCGGACCCTTTTTTTGAACTTTGACCTCTAAGTATGACCTTGACCTTGGAGGTACGGACCTGGGTTTTGCACGTGACAAATAGTCTCTAGTGGTTAACATTTCTGCAAAGCAATTTCAAAATCCATCCAGAAATAAGAAAGTTATTGACTGCGTTTAAGATTCGGACCCCTTTTTTGACTTTTGACCTTTAAGTATGACCTTGACCTTGGAGGTACGAACCTGGGTTTTGCATGTGACACGTGGTCTCATGATGGTTAACATTTCTGCCGAGTAATTTTAAAATCCATCAAGTAATAAGGAAGTTATTGACTGCGTTTAAGTTTCGGACGCACGGACGGACGAACAAACGGACGGACAGGGGCAACGCTATATGCCCTTTCCACCATTCTTCGAATGGCGGGGGCATTAAAACACAAACTTTCCATCCACCAGCCCAAGGATGATACAGATAAAATTTGGGCCCAATCGGCCCAGTGGCTTCAGAGGAGATGTCGTTTGAATGTGTTGACGCCAGACGACGACATAAGACGACGGACGACGACGACGACGGACAACTGCCTATCTTACAAGCTCCCCGTAAGCCGAACCGGAACCTTCAGCTCTGGTGAGCTAAAAAGCAAAATAAACACCCAAAGACAAACCATAACAAAAATAAACTGTGACAGAAGAACCGCCTTGGAACGGTCAGCAGAAACGAATTCCATTGGGAGGCTTAAATCGATTTGCATGGACACAATCCTCGCCCCACTGAGGTCCCCAGAACCTCTTCATCCTTAAAATACTGAGTTCCCTAGAACCGCTTTACCTTTAAAACACTGCGGTCTCTAAAACTCTTCAACTTTCAAACACTGAGGTCCCTAAAAACTAACTCTTAAAACAATGGAGCGAATCAGCACAGCCAACACTATAACTTGCTCACACTTTTCCTGGGCAAGCTTGTGCATCAGTAGTTAATCAGTATAGTGCACTTTCTTTCACTAGAAACTGATAACTGCCCTTCTTGAATCAGTTGACCAGAGATACTAACCCTAGAAAATGTTCTAGGATTAATCTCCATGAATGAATAGGAAAAGGTCCAGCAGGGGTCAACCTGCAACCACCTGGTTCGTATGGCATGCACCAGACTGAGTCACAGAGGACAGCCTGGTATATTTTCAGATTTCACTATGTAGTTGCGTGATTACCTACCTGCAAGTTTGGGCATATCATCTGTAAACATAGCAGGGCTCCTGGTCAGTTTTGCATGAAACAGACTGAGTCATAGAGGGCCGCGTGGTAAATTTTCAGATTTCACTATTTAGTTGCGTGATTACCAACCTGCAAGTTTGAGCATATCATCTGATGCACCACAAATGTACACTGATGCAGATGTCATAAGGATGCTGGAATATCTTATTGACAATATTTTCGTGGAGTTCAGTGGCCTATTTTTTTCAGCAAACAATTGGCATACCAATGGGTACAAATTGTGCACCGTTGCTTGCCGACTTGTTCTTGTACTCGTATGAGGCGGAGTTTGTACAAAGTCTCCTCAAAGCAGACAAGAAGCGCCCTGCATATCAATTCAATTTCCTCTACAGATGTATAGATGATTTATTGTCTCTGAAAAATGCTAAATTTGCAGAGTACTTTGAATTCATCTATCCACGTGAACTTGAAATTAAGGAAACAACAGAGACTGCAACCAACCGTCATACTTGGATTGTTATCTCTATTGTTATTGACAGCGGGAAGCTTACTACTAGGCTGTACGATAAACGACATGACTTCAATTTTCCCATTGTTAACTTTCTCTTCCTGAGCAGTAATATCCCGTCTGCACCAGCATATTGAGTTTACGTTTCACAGTTAATCCGTTATGCTAGAGCCTGTTCCAAGTATCAGGATTTTATGGAACGTTGGAAGGTGCTCACTATCAGGTTGTTATGCCAGGGGTATAAAAAAAACTGGTGTCAATACTAAAGTTCTATGGGAGGCACCATGATCTTGTTGATCCGTACAATGTGGCCATTTCCAGAATTATTTCTGATATGTTTGCCAATGGAAAGCCATAGGAGGACTTCCAAAATCTCGGACATACCCTTCTCGGCATTTACACCTTTTCTTCGTTCGGGTCGATGGGCATGGTGGGCGAAGCTTGCTTACCAAGTAATGCTTACTATCCGCGGACGCCTGATTACAATTTTCTGGAGTCCATGTCTGTTGATCTGAACATTGATATTTGCCATTTTGTCTATGGACTAATGATTTTGGATTAACGCTTTGGTACTACGACCTAAACTACTGTAAACATAGCAGGGCTCTTGGTCAGTTATGCATGCAACAGACTGAGTCAAAGAGGGCACCATGGAAAAATTATAGATTTCACTGTTCAGTTGCGTAATTACCAACCTGCAAGTTTGGGCATATCATCTGTAAACATAGCCTCTCCACATACTATGGCCTCAGAACTAGTGTTAAGGATAGACCGTCCAACACTGTCTGTCGCACTCTGTCCTGGCTCTGTACAGGGGTCATACACCCGGGTACTGGTACAGGGGGGTAGGGGTATAGGTTCACACAATTTGGTCTCCTCAGTTGGAACTTTGCTAGTCTAAAATAAAAAAAAAACCAAAAAAACAAGAGGACCATGATTGTCCTGTATCGCTCGCCAGAGCTAAGACATTTACATACTTAATATAGTAGTTTCAAAAGGTAGAAAGCTTTAAGACTTAATATAAATTCTATGTTCAAGAATTTAGCCCAACGTGTATAATTAACAATTTCTTCATAGAGGTCCACTAGATATTAGCTTATGCTAAATATCGAATGCCTGGGCTTTCTGGATATGGACAAGAAGATTTCTAAAGTTTTCCCTATATTGGTCTATGTAAAACAAGAGGTCCATTATGGCCCTGTACCACCCAGCTGATGCAAAGTGTACAAATGAAGCATTAAGTACATGTCATATGAGGTGGAGTGGATAATTTGAGCAATTTTGGTTTACAGTGACCAAAGCACATTTCTGTGAAATTATTTCAAAACCAGTCCAGCTGTTTATGGGCAGAAGTCGTTTTATCGAGGCGGTCCTAACGAGTACTCACAATCTATATTTTAGAGCAGAAATAAGGAAAATAAGGTTTACCCCTGTAAACCCCAGTTTTACTATATAAAAGTGAGGTTGAAGGGGTCAAAATTATTTAGCAAGTTGTCGTGATGTAATCCTAGTCTCGGTTCCAGACAAGATATTGCGTTCATAATATCAAGATTATAACCATCTTGATGATATCAGAAAAGAATTGCTGATCCTTCTTTTCTGATGATATCAGAAAAGAAGGATTAGCAAAGTAGAAGTAAAACAAAGATCAGGAATCGATACAATTAGCTTACTCCACCCATCAAAAACACCAAAGGGAAAGAAACACAAACATGAAGCGACCAGACCATAAAGGAAACCTAAACAAAGGAAGGCTTTAAGGGCAGTTACGTTCAAACAAAATGGCCAACTAGAAAAAGACACAAGTGATACACAGAGTAAGTAACAAACAACAACATAAATAAACCGTCAGAGAAGAACCGCCTTGGAACGGTCAGTGGAAAGAATTCCACTGGTGGGGGGGGGGGCTTAAATCGATTTTAAATGGCCATAATCCTCGCCCTTACCTCTGTCGCGGTATACACTAATTTTGTTTAGTCCGCATGAAGGCTTCCTGAATCTCCATGTCGCCATGATGATTCCCACCCAATATCAGCTGAATCCAAACTATGGTTATGGAGATATCAAACTGAAAAGTTAACGACTGACGGATGGATTGAAGACAGACAGAAGACAGACAACAGGCCACGCCATAAGCTGACCTTGAAAAAAAGCTTTTGCTCCAGGCGAGATTAAGAAGTAAAACTACTACCTGTGGTTCAATTTTAGCTACCACTTCATTGTAGAATTTGAAGAAGAAAGCACTGGCAATGGAAATCTTGTAGTTATCAGGTGGTTGACCATTATATAGCTCAGACAATTCATCTGTTAGACTTTCTATACCCACTTCCAGAAGGCTAGCATCCCAGAGCCTGTAAAGAAATATGTGTACATATCACAAATAAGCAGAGTTTATAACTTTTCTCTTAAATGTGTTTTAGTTAATAGCTTAGGTCATACGGAGACGGAACCTAGGTTTAAAGACTTGTCTGGAGAAGCCCGGGATCGATCTTGCAATCGCTGGTTTAACAGGGGAGTAGCATAACCGCTACAACACAGAGGCTCCTTACTATTCTCTTGAAGGGTTGGCTGCAGTAGCTAGGTCAGAAGTCCATCTACTGGTGAACAGGAGGTTAGAGTCAAGATACTTCCAGGATCTGCAAAATTTTCTTTGAGAAGACTGAATACCATCACGAAAACACACCTATATAATTTTTATCCCCTTGAACCTCACTTTTATGTGGTAAAAGTAAAACTGGGATAACCCTTTTATAGAACATATTTACCTTCCCTACAGCTGGTGTGTGGGAATGTGTGGCGGCGGAAAAATGTCTCCCTGCCCTACATCATAGTGTAGAGTATATTTTCTTGTCCTTTGGGATCATTGATTCAATTATGGAATTTTGAAAATATCTGAGGGTCACTGATGAAGCCGAATTGGCCGAAACTAGCTAGTCTGGCCCAGAAAACACGTATACTCCGTATTTTCCACTTACTTCCAAAGGATAACCCTTTTGTAGAACATATTTACTGTGGTAGATATTAATTTTCTTATGTCTGCTCAAATACGTAGAGTGTGGTTACTCGTTAGAACCGCCACAATCTATGTTGGAGCACAAATATGAAAACTATTAGAATTTTTATCTGAAAAAAATCATTTTCGGTGGTAAAATGTTTCCAATATATTTTAATAGGTGTGCTTTCATAATGGAAGTCTTTTCTACTGACATTCTCTCCCTTCTGCTGAATCAATAATGTGGACTGTAATGGTAAATCACTTATGCTTAAGCCTGCCCAGGAAAAGTGTGTGGTCTGGTATACTCAGTGGCTTGATATAACCTTTATGTGTTGACTGGGCTGGTAAATTTTACACAGGTATTTCTGCTGAAAACGTGACATTTTGTCAGCAAAAATAATAGCGCATTTGTCTTACTAAATATTAAGTGTTAACAATACATTAACAAATGACATATTTTGTTTATGAACAACTGGGCACAGGTAAATCAGGGCTCGGTTGTTCTTAACAATCATGCATCACTGAAATTTTGATCATTCAACATAAAACATATGCTATCGTATACGTGTAGAAAAAAACGAGAGTAGATTTTTCAGATATATACTCAGATTCAATGATAAACACCACTAGTACTATATCGCAATTGATTCTCAATATTTCGCGCATTTGATAATGTTTAATGAATTATTGCTAACTTATCCACATAGTCACTACAGAGTTACACCATTGCATTGAAGGCAGAGATACGGAGACTCGAAAAAGTCCACACACGCGACAAATCAAAATCACATACTGGTATCCTAATACTGGGTATTTCCACCATAAGCAATAAGTGTCGCTTGGCATCGACGTTTCATGCTTCGAACTAAACGCTGTACCTGGTCTTGTGTGATGTTGTCCCATTCTTCTTGGCGCCATGGCAAGCTGCTGACAGTTGATTGGCGGATGATGTCGGCTGTACACACGTTTTCCGAGTTGGTCCCAAAGGTGTTCAATTGGGTTTGGATCCGGCGAAAACGTAGACCAAGGAAGACCTTGCACACCATTTTGATTGAAAAAGTCCAAGGTTAGCCTCGCAGAAAGAACATATGCATTGTCCTGTTGGAAAGCGTAACGTCACCATTATTGCGTTAAAACGGTACCTCCCCAGGGTCTAAGTTTTATCGATGTACCGAGTGCCGTCAAATTGCCATCAACAACGATGAGTTGGGTTTGGTGGCGCATGTGATCCCTCCTGACACCATTACTCTACCATCATGCCAACATGACACCAGTTTAACACAACAGTCTTGAAATGTCTCCCCACATCAACGCCATAGTTTACGCCGCCTATCAAATATTTCAACACAATGTTCAACGGGACTTGTCCGCCAACGCAGTTGTGTCCATCGTCACCAATTTAAGCGACTGATTCGACGTTCTGCCGTCTAAACGGTCCCCCTATATGTCTTATGGCTAAAAATACTGCGCTGCTGGAGATGCCGCAATACAGTCAAGGTACTTACGCGTAAGTTAAGGGTTCAAACTGTCTCCTAGGCAGTTTCCACAGACGTCCTGAATCGGTCGCGTAAATGACTCAAAACAATGTACCGGTTCTGCTGACGTTAAGTAACACGTTCACGTTCTGGGCATTGTCTACCAGACACAGACACCGTAACCTTGTGCCTTTCAATCAATCGAGCAATCCTAGTGTGCCAACAACCCATAAGCTCTGCAACTTGGCGCTGTGAAAATCCACCTGCAACTATACCCACGGCACAATGTCGATCGACGATATTTAGAAGTCCCGTTGGCTTGTTCTTATGAAATGTTTTGCTGGCCCTTTTAACGTAAAGAATCCGGACCTTATAATGATAAAAAAGAAAGATCCAAAAATATCGTGATAACGAAATTTTGCAATTTTTGCATTTGGCATGTGTACATGCACATCAAGAAAATCATGCAGTATTCGTATCAAACAAACTCGTGCTTTGGTGACAACTTTACAATACCATATTTGTCAGTTAAAAAAGTCAGTCAATTTTTCCTTAAACTAAAGAAATCAAAATGCTAAAGCTGGTGCGTTTTCATTGAATCTGAGTACAAAAGCTACCAGTACTCGCACTTTGTCACTGCTTTAGGTATTGTATTATACTTGCTAAAACAGATGAACTCTTGCCACTACCAAGTTCATCATTAAGGCATTAAACAGACTGCTGCGAGTATCGGTATGCGTGTGTGTATTTGCGTTTTATGTCCCAACAACAGCTATGATAATACAGAGAGGGGACCTTGGTTTACGGACTCATCTGAAGGTTGAGAAAATCATAGATAAAACCCATGACCCTAACCACTAAACCATGGAGGCTTCTACCAGAGTATTGGTATAGCTTTGTTTGTTTGATTTGAGGTTTAACGTCCCAGTCAAAACTGAACTAGTCATTCTGGAGACGTTGCTTCCAATTTTGTGGGACTTTTCTCCGACACTGAGATGAAATGACATCTCAAGCACTGTCGCCCAATGAAACCAATAGGGTTTATATAGGGCAATTGGTGCCTGATGCTCTGTCTCTGGTCGGGCTCATCGGAGTCTAACTGTTGGTTTTCTTTTGCTCCAGCATTTCAGTGATTTCTTGGTGTCGAGTCCTCACCGTTGTCTCACCTCTGTGGTTCTTTGATTTTTGTGTTCACGGAGATGTTGCACTGATGAGTTGGGAGGCCTTCATGCGGACTGGACAAATTATTTGTCTAAATCGCGACGGAAGTAAGGGCGAGGATTGTGGCCACGTAAAATCGATTTAAGCCCCCCCGGTGGAAATCTTCCACTGTTCGTTCCAAGGCGGCTCTTCTGTGGCGGTTTATTTATGTTGTTGTTTGTTGCTTATTGTGTGTATCACTTGTGTCTTTTAATTTTGGATGGCCATATGGCCATTTTGTGGGAAAGTGACTGTCCTTATGGCCTTCCTTTGTTTAGGTTTCCATTATGGTCTGGTCGCTTAATGTTTGTATTTCTTTCCCCTTGGTGTCTTTTATGGGTGGAGTAAGTTAATTGTATCAATTCCTGATCTTTGTTTTACTTCTACTTATAAGCATGGACGGTCCGACTTGCAACGCTTTGCCTGGGCAGGCTTAGATCCTCTAAGCGGTTTACCAGTACTTGTGTGCAGTCGGTTTCAGCTCTGCGTGGAAGCATCATGCAGCCAATCTATTTCTTCAAGCCCTAATGGGTGGGGTCGAATATTGGTATAGAAATTGGTAAAGAAACCCATATTGGTTTCTAAGATTTCAATTAATTTCTTGGGGGAACTAACCTTTCTTTCAATGTCTCTGTAGTTTTATTAGCCAGTATACAGGCTCTGGCCATTCCTCCAAAACTCATTCTGGCGCGCTCTACCTGGCCAATGTCTGACAGACGGACAGACATACAACTGTTAACATTGGCCAGAGAAAATGTACGCCTGTCTGTCTGCTTCAGGAATGATATGTGATCGTTCTGAAACATTAAAAAGACTGATTTTGCCATTTTGTTATTAATTTGAATTTTAATGGGCTACTCAACACTATAAAGATTAAACAGGAATCTAACCTATAACCCCCTGCACATCAGGAGATAGTTGTTCAAATAGTTCTTAGTCAGTAAACTTATCATTCAAAATATTCACTTAATATGGCACATATGCTAATATTTTTGCTTAAAAATGCGATCAGCTTTTAAAAAGAAAAATGCTGCCTAAAAGTAACAATATATCAGTTATTTTACTTGTTACAACAGTTTACAATTTGACCACCAATGAGCTTATTAAGCTGAGGACGCTTTGAACAACATGCATTTTATTGAGTCACCAGTCACTTGACACTGGCATGGTCTGGAAAAGGCATGTTTTGTTTACAAATATCTATGTCTCTCACACATGTTCTATAATTCTTAAAAAAAATATCTGAAGAATATTCTGCAAAACCCATATTTCTATCAACTACAAAGAAATCAAATCATCCTCTATCTGTTTAGTTTGCTTTTGAGCTTAATGGCCTGCACATTTTTGGGATGTGTTTGGTCAGTCAAATTTACCCCCAGAACTTCAGATGAATAAAGCAAATTCTTCTGATACCGAGGCCCCATTTTTGGATTTACAGCTTTAAATTGCAGATGGGTTGTTTCTTTTATGACAAACGCGATGATTTTGATTTTGAGATTGTAAATTTACCGTGTTTGGATGGTGATATTTCTTTGCGCCATCCTATGGTGTATATATTTTGCAATTAATTCGATTTGCTAGAGTGTGTAGTCATGTAACTGACATCAACACCCGTAATGAATTGTTAACGGCTAAACTTCTTAATCAGGTTTTTCCGTACCATAAACTACGAAAAGCCTTTTCAAATTTTTATAGACGTCATTCTGGTGTAATTTCTAAATTCAATATTGGACTTAAATCTCTTCTGCAACAAGGTCCATCGGAAACCGCATTTTGTGGCGACTTAGTATATAAATTCACAAAATATATAACCAAAAGGAAATGAGGTTTTAAATAAATTGAAATCTAGACAGTTTCGTGCTTCTAGTCTGTCTACCTACGATTTTTCCACTCTTTACACTACACTTCCTCATAATCTTATAAAAGAAAAGCTTAATGATTTAATTGAATGGGCTTTCCACAGAGAAGATTCTCTCTATCTTGCATGTAATGTCAACAATGCATTTTTAACTTCTAAAGAGCATAAGAATTATACACTTCGGTCATGTCAGAAAGTGTGTGATGCCCTCACCTTTCTACTTGACAATATTTATATTAGGTTCGGTACTAAGTTATTTAGACAAATTGTGGGTATTCCGATGGGTACTAATTGCGCACCTCTTGTGGCTGATCTGTTCTTGTATTGTTATGAAAGAGACTTCATTTTGTCGCTTTCCATTGATAACCAATCTGAAATTATTGAAGCTTTAAGCTCTACTTCTAGATATTTAGATGATTTATTAAATATTGATAATACCTATTTTGATGGTTTGATCAGTCAGATTTACCCCCTAGAACTTCAGTTAAATAAAGCAAATTCTTCTGATACCGAGGCCCCGTTTTTGGATTTACAGCTATCTATTGTAGATGGATTTGTTTCGTGCAAAATTTATGATAAACGCGATGACTTTGATTTTGAGATTGTAAATTTTCCTTTTTTGGATGGTGATGTTCCTCGTGCGCCATCCTATGGCGTTTATATTTCGCAATTAATTCGATTTGCTAGAGTGTGTAGTCATGTAACTGACTTCAACACTCGTAATAAATTATTAACGGCTAAACTTCTTAAGCAGGGTTATCGGTACCATAAACTACGCAAAGCCTTTTCAAAATTTTATAGACGCCATTCTGATTTAATTTCAAAATTCAATATTGGACTTAAATCTCTTCTGCAACAAGGTCTATCGGAACCCGAATTTTATGGTGACTTAGTATATAAATTCAGAAAAATATATAACCGCAATGACTTCAGCACCCAATTTCGTAAAATCATTCTTCGATATAAAAAGATTGGGTACAACATGGATATTATACGACAGACTGCATGCATGGTAGTTAACCCAATCACGGTTGGCAACTTTGCTTCCCTCTTTAATTGCACGCCGGTGGGTCAGGCCTCAGATTCTATGACGGCTCCAACGTAAAGGCTTATTGAAAATTAAAGAGATAATGTTGGTTGGTGCCTGATGCTCTGTCTCTGGTCGGGCTCATCGGAGTCTAACTGTTGGTTTTCTTTTGCTCCAGCATTTCAGTGGTTTCTTGCTGTCGAGTCCTCACCGTTGTCTCACCTCTGTGGTTCTTTGATTTCTGTGTTCACGGAGATGTTGCACTGATGAGTTAGGAGGCCTTCATGCGGACTGAACTAATTATTTGTCTAAATCGCGACGGAAGTAAGGGCGAGGATTGTGGCCACGTAAAATCGATTTAAGCCCCCCAGTGGAAATCTTCCACTGACCGTTCCAAGGCGGCTCTTCTGTGGCGATTTATTTATGTTGTTGTTTGTAACCTACTGTGTGTATCACTTGTGTCTTTTAATTTTGGATGGCCATATGGCCATTTTGTGGGAAAGTAACTGTCCATATGGCCTTCCTTTGTTTAGGTTTCCATTATGGTCTGGTCGCTTAATGTTTGTATTTCTTTCCCTTTGGTGTCTTTTATGGATGGAGTAAGTTAATTGTATCAATTCCTGATCTTTGTTTTACTTCTATTCAGCACCCAATTTTGTAAAATCATTTTTCGATATAAAACGATTGGGTACAATATAAATGTTATACGACAGACTGCATGCATGGCAGTTAACCCAATCACGGTTGACAACCTGGCTTCTGTCTTTCATTGCACTCCGGTGGGTCAGGCCTCAGGTTCTATGACGGTTCCAACGTGAAGGCTTATGTTGGTTGGTACCTGATGCTCCTTCTCTGGTCGGGCCCGGCGGAGTTTAACTGTTGGTTTTCTTTTGCTCCAGCATTTCAGTGAGTCTTGCTGTCGAGTCCTCGCCGTTGTTTCATCTCTGTGGTTGTTTGATTTTTGTGTTCATGAAGATTTTAGGAGGCCTTCATGCGGCCTGAACAAATTATTTGTCTTAATCCCGACGGCGAGGATTGTGGCCACGTAAAATATATTTAAGCCCCCATCCCCCACCCCGCTTCCAGTGGAATTCGTTTCCCCTGACCGTTCCAAGGCGGTTCTTCTGTCGCGGTTTATTTTTGTTATGGTTTGTCTTTAGGTGTTTGTGTCGCTTATATGATCTTATTTTGGATAGCCTATTGGACATTTTGTGGGAAAGTAATTGTCTTTTTTAGCTTTCCGCTATTGATGTTTCCACTAGGGTCTGTTGTTTCATGTTTGTGTTTCTTTCCCTTTGGTGTCTCTGATGGGGGCTGTGGGTTGATTGTATAGATTCCTGGTCATTGCCTCCACTTCTAAGTTTTATGTTCAAAACTATATTATAATTTACAAAGTTATAAAGATATCATGGTGCAGTTTACATGTAGGACAAACATGAAGCACATCTATACACCTGACTAAAACTATTGTTTGGGTACTTACCTGTTCGGTATGAGGTAATATAATTTGTTCCAGCACCTCATTCTTCTCCAGCTTACAACCTTTCAGAGGTACCACTCTTGAACCACTCACTGTAATAAATGTAAACATGTTGGAAGTGGTTTGTGAGTAATTTTTTTTTTTGGAGGGGTGGGGGGTTGGGGGGTCAAGATTATTTGACTTATTGGAGCCAATTGTTAATCAGAGGTGGGCAAAACCGGAGTACACGGAGCCACTTGACATTCTGTTGCAGAACTTGGCATCTCACATGTGACCTGAGTGAGGCACACACCACGATATTTCTATGTAATATATTTACTAGATGATTCTTCCTCCAAGGCAAATGGGAACACATTTACTTTACCGGTCCCTATTTTCGTCGTGGTAATAAGCACGTGGCAGCGTTCTATAAGAAAGTTGCGCGACGGGAAGTAAAAATCACTAAAAACACATTTGTGAGCATTAAAAGTATAAAAATCGGAATCTACGGGGTAAGTGTTGGTTAAAAACGGTATTTCTGAACACTGTTTACAACTTAGAATTTCGAGAAACAACCATTTTCACCTACCGTTTTGCTGGAAAGACAGCTGTGTGTTGCACTTCCGTAACTATGAACGTCACGCGCAGAGGTTCGCGGATATGAATATTAATGAGCTGGAGGCGCGTCGCATGTGACGTCACATGTAAACACAAATAAATGGCTGTCAAAATTTCGTTGTGATGCCGATAAAACTGAAAAAATTGTTTATTAAATGCAGTAGTAAGGAAAATTTAGTATTTTGTTTGACAGAGTTATGTCTCCTGTTATATATAAGAATATGTATTTGCCGAAAGTGTGAAGAAGGTGTTTTTTTTTGCCTCCGAAAAGACGAGTAGTATTCAAGTGATCTGTGTTGTTGGAGATGTTCAAACAAAAAATGCAACACAAAAGTGTCAGTTCGTGCTGGATCTTGGTTGAGAATCATAATTTGAACATTGAACAGATTGTTCTAATTATCTATTTCTGGATTTATCGCGCAGGTCAAGAGTTTGTAAAACATAAGGTAGAAGTTTCAAACCGAACGATTCAAACTGGTTCAACTTTGCCAGGGAAGTTTGTACATGTGTGTTCGAAAAGGAAAGTGAACAGATCGGTGGACCTAGAATCATAGTGGAAATAGACGAGAGTAAGTTCGGTAGGCGTAAATATCATAAAGGGCGTCATGTGGAGGGTCAGTGGGTTTTTGGAGGGATAGAAAGAGACAGCAAGAAGTGTTTTTGCAACGGTAGAGCATAGGACTGCGGACACATTGGTAGCAAGCATAAAGCAGCATGTAAACTGTGGCACTACCATAATATCTGATTGTTGGAGGGCTTACAATTCACTATCTGAAGAGGGATACAAACACTTGACTGTGAATCGCTCAGTTAATTTCAAAGACCCGGAAACTGGAACCGATACCAACACAATTGAAAGCATTTGGAGAGCTTTGAAGAAATCATTGCCAAACACGATATGGTTAAATCAATGTATGACAGTTATTGCACGACCCGCAGAAAAAGCGACCGACTGAAGTCAATTGATTTTCTAAGAGTGCCCTAAAATCACCGTGTCATTCTTTCATTCTGTCAGTCTGTCTTTCCGTCCGTAACCCGTTTGTGAAGATTGGTAATAGTGACTTAACCGCATGGAATATTTAAACAATTTTTGGCATACTGATATATATAAATGAGATCTAACCATTGAACTTGCGATATATTACATTCCATTTAGTATAGCCTCGCCGAGGCGAAAAATGTGAAAATTTTCGCACTGCTTCTCCTCGGAAACCGTTGGGCCGATTGAAGTCAAATTTCATATGGAGCCTCTATGAAATGGGGGAAACAAAATTTGCTCTTGGGGTCCAGGTCACATGACCAAAATGGCCGCCAAACCATATATGGTCTGTCTGTCTGTCCGTCCGTAACCCGTTTGTGAAAATTGGTGATAATGACTTAACCGCTTGGAATATTTAAATATTTTTTGGCATACTGATAGATATCAATGAGATCTAACCAATGAACTTGCGAAATATTATATTCCATTTAGTATAGCCTCGCCGAGGCGAAAAATGTGAAAATTTTCGAACTGCTTCTCCTCGGAACCGTTGGGCCGATTGAAGTCAAATTTCATATGGAGCCTCTATGGGATGGGGGAAACCAAAATTTGCTCATGGGGTCCAGGTTACATGACCAAAATGGCCGCCAAGCCATATATGGTAAAAACCCTTCAAAAATAGTCTTCTCCAGAACCACTGGGCAGATTTCCACGAAACTTGATAAATAGCATCTGGGACGTAGGCCCATCATAATTTGCTAAAATGGTGACCCTGGGTTGACCTTGAACTTCTTTGTGCCTAGGTCAAACTTTGACACATATGCTTTTGTATTGGAAAAGTGAGAATGCATTTTATCCTGCAAACGATTCAGAATACAGTACTAAAGTATAAGATATATTTTTGCTCCTTACGATAAGGTGCATTTATTGGGGGAACCGTTTTAGGTCCAGGTCACATGACCAAAATGGCCGCCATACCCAATATGGTAACACTCATAAAGCTAAAAGAAATATCTAGTGGGCTCGCCCGATAAATTTATGACATTCATTGACCTGATCAAGTCTGTGTATGACGTCAACAAAAGAAAAGGTGAGGTCATTTGTGCTTGCCCAAAACAGCCTAAAGAAAAAACAGAAAGGAAACGAAAACTACAGGATATCACAAATATGAAAAACAGTTTGAATGATTTTCAGTAAGATAAAATTTCCAGTCGTCACTAATTGCACTTTTATTGTACGTTTGTTGGCAATATTGTTGGTTCTCGTCACCTGTAAAATCCAAAATGGCCGCGTTCAATTGTTTACAAAAATTCGTAAGCCCCAACCGGTAAGGTAAATTCTACCCGGCAAATGTGTTCCTAACTGATTATTGTTTCCATTAAACTTTTGTCTTTGTATGCAAAACAAAAAACTCTTTTTATACTAGGGTTTGAATACAGACAAATTCTGTGTCTTTGGCTCCCTACAAAACTGCAATTTCAGCCAAGTAACAATGTATTCATTATACAAAAAATGACCATTTTCTAAATAATTTATTCATTTTGCCAAAATTCTGCCTACTGTATACTTTAAAAAAATGTTTGTTTGTTTGATTTTTTCGTCCTACCAACAACTAAGTTCACATCAAGTAAACGAGTCCGTGAAATGAAGACCCCTCTAAACCCAGCATTTCAGTGGTTTCTTGCTGTCGAGTCCTCACCGTTGTCTCACCTCTGTGGTTCTTTGATTTCTGTGTTCACGGAGATGTTGCACTGATGAGTTAGGAGGCCTTCATGCGGACTGAACAAATTATTTGTCTAAATCGCGACGGAAGTAAGGGCGAGGATTGTGGCCACGTAAAATCGATTTAAGCCCCCCAGTGGAAATCTTCCACTGACCGTTCCAAGGCGGCTCTTCTGTGGCGATTTATTTATGTTGTTGTTTGTTACTTACTGTGTGTATCACTTGTGTCTTTTAATTTTGGATGGCCATATGGCCATTTTGTGGGAAAGTAACTGTCCTTATGGCCTTCCTTTGTTTAGGTTTCCATTATGGTCTGGTCGCTTAATGTTTGTATTTCTTTCCCTTTGGTGTCTTTTATGGGTGGAGTAAGTTAATTGTATCAATTCCTGATCTTTGTTTTACTTCTACTTTACATGGGCAGTCATTATTTTCCCTACTTTTACTCTGAAACATAGATTGTGGGTACTTGTTAGAACTGCCTCAATGAGGCACTGTGAACTACAATCAGAATCTATATTAGGACTAGAATGAAGAAAATTTCAAGCATTTTCATCTGAAAAATGTTAGTCCTAGAAACCAGTTTAGCACAGGGGCGTGTTTTTCTAATGCAATGAAGACCGCACTAAACCCCACTTTGTATAGAGAAAGTGATTGGGGGATATTCATTATTACTTATTTTTACTCTGAAACATCGAATGAGGGTACTGATTAGAAATACCTCATTTAGGTGATTCTAACGAGCACTCACAATCTATATTTGGACTAGAATAAGAAAATTTTAAACATTTACATCTAAATAAAAATGTTCTAGAGATAAGATAGCAGCTGATGCCATTTTAGCAGGGGGGGGGGGGGGGCGTGTTATCCTAATGATAAGACGATGGGACCTCAGTGTAAAGATTCATTGGTTAGTCTTGAGAAGCCAGGAATCGCACCCTGGTTTTTGTCAAATACTTGTACTCAGAACAATTCAAAAGAACTTGTTGCTATAAAGGACCACAAAAATGAGTAGTATAAAAAAGAGAGACAACGCTATTTTCCTCCTTAATGACTCGAAGAACCAAATATTGAGGACATCCCTTAGAATTGCCTCTGTTCTAACTAATATCAACAAAATTTCATCATGAAAACCCGCCTATATAATTTTGACCCCCTTCAACCTCACTTTTATAAAGTAAAACTGGGGTTTACATGGCTAAACCTTACTTTTCTTATTTCTGCTCCATAATATAGAGTGTTGGTACTCGTTAGAACCGCCTTATCAAGGGTACCAACATCCATATTTGGGTAGAAGTTAGGAAAATATCACACTTTTTTATCCTAAAATTTTAGTTTTTTTCGACGATAAATTGACACTGTATTAGTATAGGCGTTGTTTTCGTAATTGTTTCTAGTAGAATTAGATACAATATTCTTCATTATCACCATTAATCCACCAACTTGATCGAAGGATTCATTCCACTGACACTTGTCATCATAACGCCATTTTGTCATTACATTGAATGTCAGACATAAAGTGGGCTGATGACTGTTATTAATTTACATTTAACAGTAGGTCAATATAATTGAGTAGTTACCTGATGAAAGTTTCACTTGAGCATCTAGAGCCAGAAACATCACAGCGACATCAGAGTTGGATCTGCCACACATGATACTACCGCCGAGTGTCTGCAACCAATCAAATGAGCCGATTTACGATATTTGTTGTTGTTGTTGTTGTTTTACCCTTATCCTGCTGTTCATGGCAACCACTACCTTTGCAAATAGTGTAGATCCAGATCAGATGGCTTCTGAAGAAGCCACTTTATCAGGACGTACTCTGTTTGTTATTCAGTTTGTGGATTTGAAAGAAACATTATAACATATAATCTGATTGGCTGATAGACAGAAATGGGTGCGGCTAATTCAAATATCCAGCAGTATAAGTATTAACAACCAAGTCTAACGGGTTGAGGTCATGTCGGCAAAAAGTCTGTAGAGCAACAAGTTAGTTTACAAGAAAATTAAGATTGAGTGGTAAGTGATAAAACCATTCAGTGCTTCCACTTCAAGACAAGTGACATTGAGTGGTTAAGTGATAAAACCATTCAGTACTTCCACTTCAAGACAACTGCGATTGAGTGGTTAAGTGATAAAACAATTCATTGCTTCAACTTCAAGACAACTCAGAGTGAGTGGTTAAGTGATAAAACCAGTCAGTGCTTCCACTTTAAGGCAACTGAGACTGAGTGGTTAAGTGATAAAACCATTCAGTGTTTCCACTTCGAGTGATATTCATGTTTCACCTTAAACTATGTATTCAAGGATTTCATAGAAAGTTTGTTGTGGCTCCAGCTGATAAGGCCGCTAATAATGTGGTCGTTCTTTGACGGCTTTGATCTTTGTTTTACTTCTACTTTTCACTATGTTAACACTCTTCAGCAAGAACTTGGTGGTACTAAGGCCTATGAACTTCAGCCTTTAGCTGTAGAGAGGGCTTTAGTTGATGACCGCAATTGTCATTCAACCACCAAGTTTGCTGTCTGTGTTACAGAAGGCCAAGACAAGCTGCCTACGTTATAGTGGTTACCTTAACTTCATAAAGGACCATACAAAGCATGGTTTAATGCAAATTCAAGCTCTTGTGCCACCACTGAACTCTCCAAATTGTTAGCGTCGTGTTTGGCTGCCATCGAAAGACATGTGATGGAATGTTGCGACAAAGTCTTCGAAAGATCAGGTAAAACTCTGTTTTGGTCAATAAAAATTCCAATCAAGATTTAAATAAATTAAAATCCGGGCGTTTTCGTGCTTCAAGTCTGTCTACTTATGCTTTTCCACCCTTTACACTACACTTCCTCATAGTCTTATAAAAGAAAACTTATTGATGTAATTGAAGGGACAGTTCATAGGGAGGACACCCTCTATCTTGCATGTAATGTAAGAAATGTTTTTTTTTCACTTCTGAAGAGCATAGGAATTATGCTTTTGGTCGTTTCGGTGTGTGTGTGGGGCTCTCATCTTTCTGCTCGGCGGTGTTTGCATGGGGTTTGGTGCTCGGTTGTTTGGACAAATTGTGGGTATTCCGATGGGTAAGAATTGCGCACCACTTGTGGCAGATTTGTTTTTGTTTTGTCAAGAGAGAGGCTTCATTATGTCCCTTTCTGCTGAAGACCAGTCTGAAATCATTTTTGCTCCGTTTCTAGATATCTGGATGATTTATTAAATATTGGCAATACCTGTTTCGATGGTTTGATCAGTCAAATTTACCCCCCCCCCACCCCAATGAACTTCAGTATGGTAGGGCAAATTTTTTGATACCGAGGCCCCGTTTTAGGATTTACATCTATCTATTGTAGATGGTTTTGTTTCGTGTAGGTTTTGTGGTAGGCGCGATGGTTTTAGTTTTGGGGTTGTGGGTTTTACTTTTTTGGATGGTGGTGTTCCTCGTGCGCCATCCTGTGGCGTTTATATTTCACAATTGATTCGATTTGCCAGAGCGTGTAGTCATGTAACTGACTTCGGCACTCGTGGTGGATTGTTGGCGGCTAGGCTTCATATTCAGTATTATCGGTACCATAAACTACGCAAAGCCTTTTCAAAATTTTGTCAACGTCATTCTGATTTGGTTTCGGGATTCGGTGTAGGGCTTGGATCTCTTCTGCGGCAGGGTCTGTCGGAGCCCGAGTTTTGTGGTGACTTGATGTGTGGGTTCGGAAAGGTATGTAGCCGCGATGGCTTCGGCGCCCAGTTTCGTGGAGTCGTTGTTCGATATAGGGAGATTGGGTGCGGCGTTGAGGTTGTACGAGAGACTGCATGCATGGTAGTTAACCCAATCACGGTTGACAACTTTGCTTCCCATTTCAATTGCACGCAGGCCGGCCAAGCCTCAGATTCTATGACGGTTCTAGCGTTAAAGGCTTTCACTTCAAGACAACTGAGATTGCGTGGTTAAGTGATAAAACCATTCAGAGCTGCAACTTCGAGTGATATTCATGGCTTGTCATTGGACCAAAAATTAGATTACAAGAAAAATGAGAATGAGTTGTAAAGTGATAAAACCATTCAGTGCTTCCAATTCAAGTCGTATTCATGTCTAGCAGACAGCAATTGCTAAGATGTTTTTCCCATTTTTCCAGGAAAAAAGCGTGACATTACATGTGAATTATTTGTCAAGTTAGTCCAATTGGAGTCTTACTGTTGGTTTTCTTTTGCTCCAGCATTGCTGTTGTTTCTTGCTGTTGAGTCCTCATGGTTGTTTGATTTTTGTGTTCACGGAGATGTTTCACTGATGAGTTAGGAGGCCTTCATGCGAACTAAACAAATTATTTGTCTTAATCGCGACGAAAGTAAGGGCGAGGATTGTGGCTACGTAAAATCGATTCAATACCCCCAAGTGAAATTCGTTTCTGCTGACCGTTCCAAGGCGGTTCTTCTGTCGCGATTTATTTTTGTTATCGATGTCTTTAGGTGTTTGTGTCGCTTATGTTGTTTCATTTTGGGTAGCCTTTTGGTCATTTAATGGGAAAGTAACTGTCCTTTTGGCTTTCCGCTGTTGGTGTTTCCGTTGGGGTCTGTTGCTTCATGTTTGTGTTTCTTTTCCTTTGGTGTCACTGATGGGAGCTGTGGGTTAATTGTATCGATTCCTGATCATTGCCTCTACTTCTATTTTGACATTACATGTGAGTTAGGCCTGCCATTACATGTGCGTACCAAGCCTTATTTTCTCAGAAAAATAAGAAAGACTAGAAATGTGTCAAAAGGACATAGATGCCCCCACCCAGGGGCTCGCCACAATGCCAACAAATCAGCTTGCAACTCTAGCTGACATGAGACAGCATAGCTTACGTAGAAAGGTGTCCTTTAGGGCATATTAACATGTGGGGAAATTGCCAAATTAACCTTTGGACAAATAACTATCATCATACTAAATATGAACCCATGCCACCATGGTTTGGAAAATATGTGCTCTTAAAAATTATAAAATTAAGAATTTCTATGTCTGTGATGGTGAGACCTTGACCTTAAGGTTACAGACAGCGGCGGGGGTATGACTAATTGAAACTTTGGACCTGTATCTATCATCATTCAAAACATGAAGCGAATCTACTGTACTGTTAAGTAAGTAAAAACGAAATCCATCGTATGTTTTGGAAAACATGAGCTCTTAAAAACTTCACAAATTAACAATGTCTAAGTCAGTAACGGTGCAACCTGGACCTTGAGGTAAGAGACAGGGAATGAGGATATGACTAATTGAAATTTTGGTCCTGAATCTATATTCATTCCAAATATGCAGCAAATCCCTTGTATGGTTAAGCAAGTAAAAAGCAAATGCATCCTATGGTTTGGAAAATATGAACTTGTAAGTCTGTGTCCTTGGCGTTGAAGTCAAAGGCATATGTGAGGGTATCATCCAATAATATTTAATCCTGTATCTAACAGCATAGCAAGTAAAAACCAAATTCATTATATGGTGTGGAAAATATGAGAGTGGTGTGGAAAATATGGGCGCTTTAAAAACTTTAACTTACACTTTTTTGTATGTGACCTTGACCTTCAGGTCATGAGCATAGTCATGGGCGTGAGGGATCTATCATCAAACGAAATATGAACCAAATCCATTGTAAAAGTTCAGGTTCTACCTGATATAAATACCTCAACCCGAGACTTTAACATCAAACATTTCTAAGTCTCTGACCTTGACAATGAGGTCAAGGACATGGGAGGGGTTATGCTGAATAAAACAATGGACTTATATCTATCAAATATTAACTAAATCCATTGAATTGTTCAGAAAATATGAGCTATAAAAGGTACAGACTACTTGGTACAAATTCCTTAACCCGAGACTTTAAAATTAAACACATCTAAGTCCACGATCTTTACCTTGAGGCCATAGGCATTGGTGGGGGTATTGTTGAATAAATAAAAATTTGGACTTACATGTATATCTATCTATATGAAGAAATCAATGATACAAGAGGGCCTTGATGGCCCTTGATCGCTCACCAGATCCATAGAGTAACAAGTGGGCCCTGGGGGCGGGCAATTATTGATCCATGGGCTATAATGTGCATAATGTTGAGGGAGGTCTAAAAAGGTGAAGGTTCATACCAAATTACAACAAAGGCTATAATTTGAGCAATCTTGGCAAAGGTCCACTAGATGAAGCTACACACCAAATATCAAAGACCTTGGCCTTGCGGTTTCAAAGAAGATTTTTAAAGACATTCCCTACATAAGCCTTTGTAAAACCAAATGGCCCCAGGGCGGGGGGCATATTTGGCCTCAGGGCTGTAATTTAAACAATCTTGACAGATGTCCACTAGATGAAGCTTCATACTAAATATCAAAGACATTGGCCTTGCAGTTTCAAAGAAGATTTTTAAAGATTTCCCTATATAAGTCTTATGTAAAAACAAAGGGTCTCGGGGCGGGGGTATTTTTGGCTCCAGGGCTTTAATTTAAACAATCTTGATAGAGGTTCATCAGATGAAATTTCACACCAAGTATCAAAGACCTTGGCCTTGCGGTGTCACAGAAGAAGATTTTTAAAGATTTTATCCAACATAAGTCTATGTAAAACCAAAGGGCCCGAGGCGGGGGTATTTTTGGTCTCAGGGCTACAATTTGAACAATCTAGGTAGAGGTCCACTAGATGTAGCTTCATACCAAATATCAAAGACCTAGGCCTTGTGGTTTCAGAGAATATGGTTTGCAAAGAGTATCTCTATATAAGTCTATGTAAAACCAAAGGGCCCCAGGGCGGGGGCATATGTGGCCCGAGGGCTATAATTTGAACAATCTTCGTAGAGGCCCACCATATTAAACTCCATACTAAATATCAAAGACATGGGCCTTGCAGTTTCAGCGGAGAAGATTTTTAAAGATTTCCCTATATAGGTCTATGTAAAACCAAAGGGTCTCGGGCGGGGGCATTTTGGCCCCAGGGCTTTAATGTGAACAATCTTGATAGAAATCCATTAGATGGAATTTCACACCAAATATCAAAAACCTAGGCCTTTTGATGTCACAGAAGAAGATTTTTAAAGATTTTCCCCAATATAAGTCTATGTAAAACCAAAGGGTCCGAGGCGGGTGCAGTTTTGGTCTCAGGGGTATAATTTGAACAATCTTGGTAGAGGTCCACTAGATGTAGCTTCATCCCAAATATCAAAGACCTAGGCCTTGTGGTTTCAGTGAAGAAGAATTTTCAAGATTAACCCTATATAAGACTATGTAAAACCAGAGGGCCCCGGAGTGGTGTCTTTTTTGGCACCAGCACTATAAGTTGAACAGTCTTGATAGGGGTCCACTAGATGAAGCTTCATACCAAATATCAAAGACCTGGGCCTTGCTGTTTCAGAGAAGAAGATTTTTAAAGATTTTCCCTACATAAGCCCTTATAAAACCAAAGGACCCCGGGGTTGGGTCATTTTTGGCCCCAGCACTATAATTTGAACAATCTTGGTAGGGGTCCACTAGATGAAGCTTCATATCAAATATCAAAGACCTGCACCTTGCTTTCAGAGAAGACGTTTTTTAAAGATTTTCCCTAAATAAGCCAATGTAAAAACCAAGGGCCCCAGGGCGGGGGCATTTTTGACCCCAGTACTAATATTTGAAGAATCTTGGTAGGGGTCTACTAGATGAAGCTTCATGCCAAATATCAAAGACCTGGGCCTTGCAGTTTCAGCGAAGAAGATTTTTAAAGATTTTCCATATATAATCCTATGTAAAACCAAAGGGGCCCAGGGCGGGGGCATTTTTGGCCCCAGCACTATTATTTGAACACTCTTTGTAGGGATCCACTAGATGAAGCTTCATACCAAATATCAAAGACCTGGGCCTTGTGGTTTCAGAGAAGAAGATTTTTTAAGTTTTCGGTGAAAAAAAAACCCCTATTTTTGGCTCCTGTTACCTAGATGTGCAACGGACCAGAACCAGTTGAACAACTTTGAAAGGGGACCACCTAAGGATCATTCCTGTGATGTTTGGTCAAAATCTGATCAGTGCTTTAGGAGGAGATGTCGTTTGAAGAAAAAGTTTATACACGCATGCACGGACGGACACACGGACGGACGACGGGCAGAATGTGATTTCAAAAGCTCATCTCGTCACTACGTGACAGGTGATCTATAAGTAAAGGTTCGAGCTGGTACAAATACCTTTACTTGAGTCTTTCACATTAAATATTTTTAAGTCCATGGAACTGGACTCCTGACGGACAAAGAGGCTATCTTGAAAAGTTGGGCTGTGCACTTTGATAATGTTCTTAATAGGCCATCCTCTATCAATGATGATGCTATCAACTGACTACCACAGGTTGAATGTAAGCTCTGTTTGACAAGTTCCAACCGTTACTGAAACAGTGAAAGCAATAAAACTTCTGCCATCTGGCAAGGCCCGAAGGCCCAGCTGAAATAGCTGCTGAGATTTACAAAGCAGGGGGTACTCCAGTTGCAAAGAAGTTCACAGAATTATTTTTCATTATGAGGAGAAAAGAAGCCATCCCCGAAGAATTCAAGGATGCGTCAATCATCCACCTATTCAAACGGAAGGGGAACCCACAGATATGTGACAATTACCGTGACATATCTTTATTGTCAACTGCTGGGAAACTCCTTGCACGAGTCCTACTTAATCACCTGTATGAACACCTTGATAACTCAGGGCTTCTACCAGAAAGCCGGTGTGGGTTTGGTCGCTTAATGTTTGTATATCTTTCCCTTTGGTGTCTTTTATGGGTGGAGTAAGTTAATTGTATCAATTCCTGATCTTTGTTTTACTTCTACTTATAAGGATGGACGGTTCGCTCGCACCGCTTTGCCTGGGCAGGCTTAGATGCTCTTAGCGGTTTACCAGTACTCGTCTGCGGGTCGGTTTCAGCTCTCCTTGGAAGCATCATGCAGTCCATCTATTTCTTCAAGACCCGATTGGTGGGGGCCGATATAGATCAAGTATCCTACTCCTGTGATAGCTATGATCTCACAATCAGCATCAAAAGGACTGAAATAGTCTATCTTGCAAAATAGAAGTAAAGGCAATGATCAGGAATCGATACAATTAAGCCTTACAAAGAGCTCACAATCACAGTGAAAGGCCACAGATTGCAAGTGGTAGACAAGTTAACCTACCTATGCACACTGATTATGAAGTCAATATCATGATTACCAAAGCTAATGCAGCATTTGGCCGTCTACGTGGTAATGTCTTGGATCAAAGTGGAATCAGACTTGCATGCATGGTAGTTAACCCAAACACGGTTGGCAACTTTGCTTCCCTCTTTAATTGCACGCCGGTGGGTCAGGCCTCAGATTCTATGACGGCTCCAACGTAAAGGCTTATTGAAAATTAGAGATATAATGTCGGTTGGTGCCTGATGCTCTGTCTCTGGTCGGGCTCATCGGAGTCTAACTGTTGGTTTTCTTTTGCTCCAGCATTTCAGTGGTTTCTTTCTGTCGAGTCCTCACCGTTGTCTCACCTCTGTGGTTCTTTGATTTTTGTGTTCACGGAGATGTTGCACTGATGAGTTAGGAGGCCTTCATGCGGACTGGACAAATTATTTGTCTAAATCGCGACGGAAGTAAGGGCGAGGATTGTGGCCCCCCCAGTGGAAATCTTCCACTGACCGTTCCAAGGCGGCTCTTCTGTGGCGATTTATTTATGTTGTTGTTTGTTACTTACTGTGTGTATCACTTATGTCTTTTGGTTTTGGATGGCCATATGGCCATTTTGTGGGAAAGTAACTGTCCTTATGGCCTTCCTTTGTTTGGGTTTCCATTATGGTCTGGTCGCTTAATGTTTGTATTTCTTTCCCTTTGGTGTTTTTTATGGGTGGAGTAAGTTAATTGTATCAATTCCTGATCTTTGTTTTACTTCTACTTTGATTATGGTCTGGTCGCTTAATGTTTGTATTTCTTTCCCTTTGGTGTCTTTTATGGGTGGAGTAAGTTAATTGTATCAATTCCTGATCTTTGTTTTATTCTACTTTGATGTGGCCACGTAAAATCGATTTAAGACCCCCAGTGGATTTCGTTTCACTGGCCGTTCCAAGGCGGTTCTTCTGTTGCGGTTTACTTTTTGTCATGGTTTGTTTCATGTTTGTGTTTCTTTCCCTTTGGTGTCTCTGATTGAAGCTGTGGGTTAATTGAATCCATCCCTGATCATTGGCTCCACGTCCATTTTGACACAAAACTGAAGGTCTGCAGAGCTGTGGTGCTGCCAACAATATTGTATACATTCGAAACATGGACAGTTTACCAATGTGCCAAAAGACTGTATCACTTCCATACCAGCTGTCTTAGAAAACTTAAAGATTGAGGGGCAAGGCAGGATTCCAGACACGGAAGTCATGAACAGGGCAGTAATGCAAAGTGTACAGACTCTTCTGAACTTAACACAGTTAAGATGGACAGGCCATGTTACCATACTGCCTGGGGAACGTTTACCAAAGACAATTTTCTATAGATAACTAGAAATGGGCAAACATTCCCCAAGCGGTCAGAAGAAACGCTACAAGGACACCCTCAAAAACGTTCTGAAAAACGGTTATCCTTTGGAAGCAAGAAATACACCACAGAACCGGAAAATATTAAGTGTGCATATTTTCTGGGCAAGACTAGCTAGTTTCGTCCAATCAGGCCTCATCATTGACCCTCAAGTATTTTCAACATTCCACAATGGAATCAATGACTCCAAATGACAAGAAAATATAACCTAAACTATGATGTAGGGCAGTGAGACATTTTACGACCGCCACACATTCCCAGACACAAGCTGTAGTGACGTCAAATATGTTCTATAAAAAGGCTATCCTCCCCCAGAACCTTCAACATTCAAACAGAGTTGTGGGAATAAATGGCACAGGACAGAGCAAAGTGGCGAGAGTGCCAACGAATACGAGGTAAAAAGAATCGGTGAAGCTGAGAAGAAACGCGCACAGCACTAAGCCAGAGCTCAGGTATCACCAACAGGGCTGTCTTCCTATAGCCTCTGTTGGTTCAGAGCTAGAATCGGTCTCTTCATCCATCTTAGAACAAAAATATAGTATCACTTCTCAAATATTATTAAGACTGGCCATTTTCAGTAATGACAGACGAACTATTATTATTGAGATCATAGGTAAAAGTGAGGGTCTTGTGGACTGAAACTTCAGTCCTATATCTATCATCGGATCAAATACGAAACAAAACCATCACATGGTTTGGAAAATATTAGCTATTGAAAGTTCAGGCTCTACCTGGTACAAATACCTTAACCAGAGTCGAACAGGATTACGTACATATGTACATAATTTTGTACAAAAGGACAAACATTCGATACCCAATTACGCATGGATGCACGAACATACTTACCCGCGAACGAATAACTGAAAACTATATGCCCCCCCCCCCCCCCCGACATGGCATTATCGATGCGGCGGCATAAAATAGATTATCATCTGCTCAACAATTTTCGGTAGTGATTGTAGGATTAATAGGTCATGCTGTGCAAAGAAACTGATTTGAGAATAGAAGTGGAAGCAATGATCAGGAATCGATACAATCAACCCATAGCTCCCAAAGGGAAAGAAACAAAAACATGCAACAACAGACCTAATGGAAACACCAACAGCGTAAAGCCAAAAGGACAGTTACTTTCCCATAAAATGGCCAATAGGTTATCCAAAAAAAAAATAACACAAGCGACACAAACACCCAAAGACAAACCATAACAAAAATAAATCGCGACAAAAGAACTGCCTTGGAACGGTCAGCGGAATCGAATGCCAGTGGGCGGCTCAAATCGATTTTACGTGGCCACAATCCTCGCCCTTATTTCCGTCGCGATTTAGACAAATAATTTGTTCAGTCTGCATGAAGGCCTCCTAACTCATCGGTGCAACATCTCCGTGAACACAAATAATCAAACAACCACATAGATGAAACAACGGTGAGGACTCGACAGCAAGAAACCACTGAAATGCTGGAGCAAAAGAAAACCAACAGTTAAATGGGCCCGACCAGAGATAGAGCATCAGGCACCAGCCAACATTTGCTTGAATAAGATCTCTCTAATTCTCAATAAGCCTTTACACTGGAACCGTCATGACCCATCGGCGTGCAATTAAAGAGGAAAGCAAAATTGTCAACCGTGATTGGGTTTCCTACAATGCTTGCAGTGTGTCCTATAACATTTATGTTGTACCCAATCTTTTTATTAGCTCATCTGTCACGTAGTGACGAGGTGAGCTTTTGGGATCACTTTTTGTCCGTCGTCCGTCGTGCGTGCGTGCGTCCGTGCGTCCGTCCGTCCGTAAACAATTTCAAATAAGTATATCTCCAATACCCCATGGCCAATCTTGATCAAATTTCATGTGAAGCATCATCAGGTAGGGGGAAAGGCTGCATAAGGTTTTTGGGCTGATCAGATTGGAATTCTGGTTGCCATGGCAACATATAGCTCCCATAGACTTATAAAAGGCAAAAATTTTAAAAATCTTCTTCTCTGAAACCACAGGGCCCAGAGCTTAGATATTTAGCATGTAGCAAGAGCAAGTGGTCAACTACATAATTCCTGCCAATCATGCCCGTGGGTGCCAAATGGGCCACACCCTGGGGCCCCTTCGCTCCCATAGACTCATAATGGAAAAAAGCTTCAAAAATCTTCTTCTCTGAAACCACAGGTCCCAGAGCTTAGATATTAAGCATGTAGCAATGGCAAGTGGTAACCTATATAATTCCTGCCAATCATGCCCCTGGTGTCCAAATTGGCCACACCCCGGGGGCCCTTAGCTCCTATATACTCATAATGGAAAAAAAGGTTAAAAAATCTTCTTCTCTGAAACCACAGGGCCCAAAGCTTAGATATTGAGCATGTAGCAACGGCAAGTTGTCACCTACATAATTCCTGCCAATCATGCCCCTGGGTTCCAAATGGGCCACGCCCCGGGGCCCCTTAGCTCCCATAGACTCATAATGGAAAAAAAGCTTCAAAAATCTTCTTCTCTGAAACCACAGGGCACAGAGCTTATATATTTAGCATGTAGCAATGGCAGGTGGTCACCTACATAATTCCTGCCAATCTTGCCCCTGGATTTCCAATGGGCCACGCCCCGGGGCCCCTTCGCTCCAATAGACTCATAATTGAAAAAAGCTTCAAAAATCTTTTTCTCTGAAACCACAGGACCCAGAGCTTATATATTTAGTAACGGCATGTTGTAACCTACATTATTCCTGCCAATCATGCCCCTGGGGTCCAAACGGACCATGCCCCGGGGCCCATTATCTCCTGTAGACTCATAATGGAAAAAAGCTTCAAAAATCTTCTTCTCTGAAACCACAGGGCCCAGAGCTTAGATATTTAGCATGTAGGAAGGGCAAGTGATCAACTACATAATTCCCGCCAATCATGCCCCTGGGTTCCGAATGGGCCACACCCTGGGGCCCCTTCGCTCCCATAGACTTATAAGAAAAAAATAAGGAAGGGCAAGTGGTCAACAACATAATTCCTGCCAATCATGCCCCTGGGTTCCAAATGGGCCAAGCCCCGGGGCCCCTTAGCTCCCATAGACTCATAATGGAAAAAAAGCTTCAAAAATCTTCTTCTCTGAAACCACAGGGCACAGAGCTTATATATTTAGCATGTAGCAATGGCAGGTGGTCACCTACATAATTCCTGCCAATCATGCCCCTGGGTTCCCAATGGGCCACGCCCCGGGGCCCCTTCGCTCCAATAGACTCATAATTGAAAAAAAGCTTCAAAAATCTTCTTCTCTGAAACCACAGGGCCCAGAGCTTATATATTTAGTAACGGCAAGTTGTAACCTACATAATTCCTGCCAATCATGCCCCTGGGGTCCAAACGGACCATGCCCCGGGGCCAATTATCTCCTATAGACTCATAATGGAAAAAAGCTTCAAAAATCTTCTTCTCTGAAACCACAGGGCCCAGAGCTTAGATATTTAGCATGTAGGAAGGGCAAGTGATCAACTACATAATTCCCGCCAATCATGCCCCTGGGTTCCAAATGGGCCACACCCTGGGGCCCCTTCACTCCCATAGACTTATAAGAAAAAAATAAGGAAGGGCAAGTGGTCAACTACATAATTCCTGCCAATCATGCCCCTGGGTGCTTAATGGACCACACCCTGGGGCCCCTTCGCTCCCATAGACTCATAATGGAAAAAAAGCTTCAAAAATCTTCTTCTCTGAAACCACAGGACCCAGAGCTTAGATATTTAGCATGTAGCAATGGCAAATGGTAACCTATATAATTCCTGCCAATCATGCCCCTGGGTTCCAAATGGGCCACGCCCTGGGGCCCCTTCGCTCCCATAGTCTCATAATGGAAAAAAGCTTAAAAAATCTTCTTCTCTGAAACCACAGGGCCCAGAGCTTATATATTAACATGTAGTAACGGCAAGTTGTCACGTACATAATTCCTGCCAAACATGCCCCTGGGGTCCAAATGGGCCACGCCCCGGGGCCCATTATCTCCTATAGACTCATAATGGAAAAAAGCTTAAAAAATCTTTGTCTCTGAAACCACAGGGCCCAGAGCTTAGATAATTAGCATGTAGGAAGGGCAAGTGGTCAACTACATAATTCCCGCCAATCATGCCCCTGGGTTCCAAATGGGCCACACCCTGGGGCCCCTTAGCTCTCATAGACTCATAATGGAAAAAAGCTTCAAAAATCTTCTTCTCTGAAACCACAGGGCCCAGAGCTTAGATATTTAGCATGTAGCAACAGCAAGTGGTCACATACAGAATTCCTGCCAAACATGCCCCTGTGGTCCAAACGAGCCACGCCCCGGGGCCCCTTAGCTCCTATAGACTCATAACGGAAAAAAAGTTTCAAAAATCTTTTTCTCTGAAACCACAGGGCCCAGAGCTTAGATAATTAGCATGTAGCAATGACAAGTGGTCACCTACATAAATCCTGCCAATCATGCCCCTGGGGTCCAAATGGGTCACGCCCCAGGGCCCCTTAGGTCCCCTAGACTCATAATGGAAAAAAGCTTCAAAAATCTTCTACTCTGAAACCACTGGGCCCAGAGCTTAGATATTTAGCATGTTGCAATGACAAGTGGTCACCTACATAAATCCTGCCAATCATGCCCCTGGGGTCCAAATGGGCCACACCCTGGGACCCCCGTAGCTACCATAGACTCATAACGGAGAAAAGCCTAAAAAATCTTCTTCTCTGAAACCATAGGGCCCAGAGTTTAGATATTTAGCATGTAGCAACGGCAAGTGAGCACCTACATATTTCCTGCTAATCATGCCCTGGGGTCCAAATGGGCCACGCCTCGGTTCCCCTTAAGTCCCATAATGGAAGAAAGCTTAAAAAATCTTCTTCTCAGAAACTGTGAAGCACAGAACTTAGATATTTAGTCCAAATTGGCCAAAACCTGTGGCCCCTTAACTCCAACAAACTTATAATTGAAAAAAGCTTCAAACATCTTCTTTGAAACCATGAAACACAGACCTTAGATATTTAGTATATAGCAACACAAAATGGTCGCCTACATAAATCCTGCCAACCATGCCCTTTGGGTCAAAATTGGCCAAGCCCCAGGGCTCATTAGCTTCTATAGACTTATACTGGAAAAAAAACTTAAAAAAAAATCTTTTTTTCCAAAACCATAAGGCACAGGTTTTGTTTGATTTGAGGTTTTACATCCCTGTCAACACTATAAAGGTCATTTTGGAGATGTCTCTTCCAATGTTGTGGGACTTCTACCTGACATTGATATGAAATTACATCTCAAGCCCTGTTGCCCAATGAAACCAATAGGGTTTAATGTTTAATGGTCGCTTAATGTTTGTATTTCTTTCCCTTTGGTGTCTTTTATGGATGGAGTAAGTTAATTGTATCAATTCCTGATCTTTGTTTTACTTTTACTTTATAAGCATGGACACCGCTTTGCCTGAGCTTAGATATTTAGTATGCAGCAATGTCAATTGGTCTCCTACACTAATGATTTTCTGGTACCCAGGTGAGCGATATAGGGCCATTGGGCCCTCTTGTATGGAAGAATGATTTTACGAAATTTGGTGCTGAATTAATTGCGGTTATATATTTTTCTGAATTTGTATATTAAGTCACCATAGAACTCGGGTTCCGATAGACCTTGTTGCAGAAGAGATATAAAGTAGAAGTAAAACAAAGATCAGGAATCGATACAATTAACTTACTCCACCCATCAAAGACACCAAAGGGAAAGAAACACAAACATGAAAGGAAAACCAGACCATAATGGAAACCTTATCAAACGAAGGCCATAAGGACAGTTACTTTCCCACAAAATTGCCAAATGGTCATCCAAAATAAAAAGACACAAGTGATACACACAGTAAGTAACAAACAACAACATAAATAAACCGCCACAGAAGAACCGCCTTGGAACGGTCAGTGAGTAGAATTCCTGTGGGGGGCTTAAATCGATTTTCCCACAAAATGGCCAATAGGCTATCCAAAATAAAATAACACAAGCGATATTTATAGACGTCATTCTGATTTGGTTTCACAATTCAATGTTGGACTTAAAACACTTCTGCAACAAGGCCTATCGGAACCCGAATTCAATGGTGACTTAGTATATCCTCGCACTTACCTCTGTCGCGGTATACACTAATTCTGTTTAGTCCGCATGAAGGCTTCCTAACTTATCAGTGTAACATCTCCGAGAACATACAAATCAAAAAACTACAGAGATGAAATAAGGTTGAGCACTCGACAGCATACAACAACAGAATTGCTTGAGCAAAATAAAACCAACAGTTAGACTCCGAGGGGCCCGACCAAAGACGGAGCATCAGGCGCCAACCAACATAAAGAATACTTAACTAAAATTCTATTTATGTTTTTACGCTGGAACCGTCATATAATCTTAGGCCCGACCCACCGGTGTGCAATCAAAGAGGGAAGCAAAGCTGCCAACCGTGATTGAGTTAACCACCATGCATGCAGTCTGTTTTATAACAGTCATGTTGTACCCAATCATAGTGTAGTTTATATTTTCTTGTCCTATGGAATTATTGATTCCATTGTGGAAATTTGTGGAAAAATTGAGGGTCAATGATGAGGCCTAATTGGCCGAAACTAGCTAGTCTGGCCCAGAAAACATGTACACTCAATATTTTCTAGTTCTGTGGTGTATTCCTTGCTTCCTAAGGATAACCCTTTTATAGAACATATTTTATATATCGACGAACGATTTTACGAAATTTGGTACTAAAGTCAACACAGGCATGTATTTTTCTAAATTCATATACTAAGTCACCATAGAATTCTGGTTCCGATAGGCCTTGTTGCAGAAGTGTTTTAAGTCCAATATTGAATTTTGAAACCAAATCAGAATGACGTCTATAAAACTAAGAAAAGGCTTTACATAGTTTACGATATTGATACCCCTGATTAAGAAGTTTAGCGGTTAATAACTTATTACGAGTGTTAAAAAGTAGAAGTAAAACAAAGATCAGGAATTGATACAGTTAACTAACTCCACCCATAAAAGACACCAAAGGGAAAGAAATACAAACATTAAGCGACCAGACCATAATGTAAACCTAAACAAAGGAAGGCCATAAGGACAGTTACTTTCCCACAAAATGGCCATATGGCCATCCAAAATTAAAAGACACAAGTGATACAGTAAGTAACAAACAACAACATAAATAAATCGCCACAGAAGAGCCGCCTTGGAACGGTCAGTGAAAGATTTCCACTGGGGGGGTGGGGCTTAAATCGATTTTACGTGGCCACAATCCTCGCCCTTACTTCCGTCGCGATTTAGACAAATAATTTGTTCAGTCCGCATGAAGGCCTCTTAATTCATCGGTGCAACATCTCCGTGAACACAAAAATCAAAGAAACACAGAGGTGAGACAACGGTGAGGACTCGACAGCAAGAAACCACTGAAATGCTGGAGCAAAAGAAAACCAACAGTTAGACTCCGATGAGCCCGACCAGAGACAGAGCATCAAGCACCAACCAACATTATCTCTCTAATTCTCAATTAGCCTTTACGTTGGAGCCGTCATAGAATCTGAAGCCTGACCCACCGGCGTGCAATTAAAGAGGGAAGCAAAGTTGCCAACCGTGATTGGGTTAACTACCATGCATGCAGTCTGTCGTATAATATCCATGTTGTACCCAATCTTTTTATATCGAAGAATGATTTTACGAAATTGGGTGCTGAAATCATTGCGGTTATATATTTTTCTGAATTTATATACTAAGTCACCATAAAATTCGGGTTCCGATAGACCTTGTTGCAGAAGAGATTTAAGTCCAATATTGAATTTTGAAATAAAATCAGAATGGCGTCTATAAAATTTTGAAAAGGCTTTGCGTAGTTTATGGTACCGATAACCCTGATTAAGGAGTTTAGCCGTTAATAATTTATTACGAGTGTTGAAGTCAGTTACATGACTACACACTCTAGTAAATCGAATTAATTGCGAAATATAAACGCCATAGGATGGCGCACGAGGAACATCACCATCCAAAAAAGGAAAATTTACAATCTCAAAATCAAAGTCATCGCGTTTATCATAAATTTTGCACGAAACAAATCCATCTACACATGACTACACTCTAGCGAATCGAATTAACTGCGAAATATAAACCCTGTACGATGTCGCACGAGGAACATCACCGTTCAAAAAAGGAAAATTTACAATCTCGAAATCAAAATCATCACGTTTATAATAAACTTTGCAAGTAACAAATCTATCTACAATAGATAACTGTAAATCCAAAAAGGGGGGCTCGGTATCAGAGGAATTTGCCTTGTTTAACTGAAGTACACTATTGAATTTTGAAATTATATCAGAATGACGTCTATAACATTTTGAAAAGGCTTCGCGTAGTTTATGGTACCGATAGACCTGATTAAGAAGTTCAGCCAGCTAAAAGCTTCAATGATTTCAAACTGGTTTTCAGCAGAAAGGGACATCATCAAGTCTCTCTCATAACAAAACAAAAACAAATCAGCCACGAGTGGTGCGGAATTAGTACCCATCGAAATACCCGAAACTTGTATAAATAACTTAGTACCAAATCTTATGTAAATATTGTCAAGTAGAAAGGTGAGAGCTTCGCACACTTCGACATGACCATAAAGTATAATTTTTATGCTCTTCAAAAGTGAAAAAAAAACATTTCTTACATTACATGCAAGATACAAGGAGTCTTCCCTATGAAATGTCAATTCAATTAAAGCATTAAGTTTTTATTTTATAAGATTATGAGGAAGTGTAGTGTAAAGGGTATAAAAATTATGAGTAGACAGACTTGAAGCACTGATAAAAAATCTGATCAAAACTCGTCAAAAATCGAACTTGGTTTCACTTTATGATTTCTCAATCCTTTCACATCAGAATTTGTTGTTACAGAGTATTACAATGCAGTTTCTTTTTTAAATAGAAGTAGAGGCAATGATGAGGAATCGATGCAATTAACCCACAGCTCCCATCAGAGACACCAAAGGAAAAGAAACACAAACATGAAGCAACAGACCCCAACGTATCCAAAATAAAGTAATATAAGCGACACAAACACCCAAAGACAAACCATTACAATAATAAAACGCGACAGAAGAACCGCCTTGGAACGGTCAGCGGAAACAAATTCCACGGGGGTGGGGGTTTGAATCGATTTTACGTGGCCACAATCCTCGCCCTTACTTCCGTCGCGATTAAGACAAATAATTTGTTCGGTCCGCATGAAGGCCTCCTAACTCATCAGTGCAACATCTCCGTGAACACAAAAATAAAAAAAACCACAGAGATGAAACAACGGTGAGGACTCGACAGCAAGAAACAACAGAAATGCTAGAGCAAAAGAAAACCAACAGTTAGACTCCAATAGGCCCGACCAGAGAAGTCTGACGTCTAGAATGGGGGTGTACAACTTTGCAAATACCGCTTTGATTGTATGATGAGTATTTTCTCGCAAGGACTACCGGTTGGTCTGGATTTACTCACAGCAGTATTCCTTATTTGATCAGCTCCATATCTTTGAATCATCTGTCTTAAAGCTGGCAAACTTTTCTGCTGTGGTTCTGAAAGAAATTAATAAGTACCATTAGGAAATAAAGGCTTTCACACCATGCCAGACAATATTTTAAAATTATTAGACGATTTTATACAGTATCTCATTACTTGCCTTGACAATGGATTTGTTATGTAGTTTGTGAGCTGAAATATATATATATTATGTCAAGTAAGTTGATTGGCTTGCAGTCAGAAAATTCTTGCTTCCAGCCAATCAATTTACTTGACATAAACCAACTTACTCAGGACATTATGAAAACATGCCTATACAAATAAATTGCTAACTTTACCGCCAAAAACGAAAATTTTAACCCTTGTCCTGCTGAATATTTTAATCTGCCACACCCACTACCGATTATCAGCCAATCAGATTACTTGATGCAAATTATGGCAACAAATCGAGGGCTGCCCGCAAAACTGCGGTAACTCCATTTTTGAAAACTTTACAGGAGAAGCAAAAAACTGTTTATTTTCATAAATAGTCATAGTGTTGGGGTGTGTTTTAGAATATAAACTTATAATCACAAAGGAAATTACATGACAAAATGTTATTTTAGTTAGCTCTGCTAATTATTCTGATATTTGTAACCTCTTGAGTTACAACCTTTTTGACCACTTTTTGCATTATTTACGTAACAGAATATTACTGCAAAACAGCGGTAACTCAACTTACCGCTGTTTTGCGGTAACATTTTTGTAAAATTTGCAAGTTTTTTGGCTGGTAAAAAGGTGGTATCTTTGGGATAATTTATATAAAACAGTATAATAAAGCATTTTTTTTTTCAACCTGCTAAGTTAGAAAATATGCATGTTTATGAAACAAAATCTGCATACCATTCCAAACTCAGGGTCATGGACAAATAGTGTAGACCCCGATCAGATGCCACAGAATGATCAGTCTTCAAGTACAAAAGATTGTGAAAAACAAACATGTACACTGAATAAAATAAGCAAGACTACCTTTTTAAAGTAACTCAAACTGTCCAAAGCTTTTGGGTTGAAGAGTCTAACAAAAAAGACAAGAGCCTTTGCAGGACAGCTTAGCTCATCTTTTCGGGCTATGTCTACTAACATGATGTTGACACATAAACAAGTGAAATGTTTTTAAAGCAGTTAAAATATGTGTATGATTTTTATTTGATTCTATGATCATTATTTTTCCAAACATTGAAGGATTCTGGTCAGTGGCTGCTGAAATATAAACTTTTGAAAAGTTTGTTTATAGTGAGTGTGACCTATTTTTTTAAACATTAAATACCGCTCCTAAACATGACACTGGGGGCTGACGAGGAGTAGAAGTTTACCCTTTTACAGTTAAACCCTGATAACTTAAACATGGATGACTCATTTACTATTGCTAATTCAAACTTGTTCTGTAGTCCTAGAGAATTCTTTTCATAGCTCCAGATATCCATATATTTAGGAAAATCAAGGGTGGTGTATATGATTTTATCTTGAAAGGTGTGTTGTGTGTACTCATTAGAATAGCCACAATGAGTCAGTTGTAATGAGTATACAAAACATTTCTCTAATAATAGAATGATGAAAAATATATCCATTAGTCATCCAAATTTTCTATCTTGATCTAGCATTGTAAGTAAACCTCAGCAGCTTACCTTTTAGGCTTATATAGGCACACTCTGCCACTTGTGAACTCAAAAGATGCAGGTCAACCCTTGCATCTGTGAAGTTTATACTGCTTGGAGATAGACCTCCAGGTGAAAATGATGGTCATTTACCATGAAGTAGTAGCATGTTCTCATTGTTTTTCCATGGCTTTAGGGCCATGGTTGACCATGTTTTGTTAAATGACACCATGACTGTGGAATTTTATACCATGGTCCCAGTGATGAACATGTACACCATGGTTCGTGTTTGACCACGGTGTCAAAGAAACCATCAAAAACCAATGGCAGACATTTTTGAGTCCACTTAGTGTATACTGTATAGGAATCCTACCTAGCTGAATGAATCCTTCCAGTTCAAGATGCATATCAGTCGTATTGTTCAGTGATTTTTTTACAAATTTTCAACTATGCGTCCTGGGACTCGCTCAACCAAAAAACTGTGCGTCCCAAATCTGAAAGTATGAGTCCCAATATTTGAAGGGAAAAAAACAAAGGAACAAAAAAGATTGGTTCAGTATAAAATGCCATTATTCATAGTTAAAACTAATGCGGTCTAGTATCTTTTATTTGCAATGAATAGAATCAATCATCAACTTGTGTTGTTTACTAGCCCTAAGAAATCCTGCTAATGTGTACGTTTTTTAGTCTATTTTCCGTAATGTTTTCTACTTTCGTTTTCGATAAATGCGCACCGCAACATGTGCGTGAAATTTACTTCATGCACATTGGAGATAATATTCCGAACCATTATCGACAAACGTTTCCTCCCCTGATTGGGACACCAGCTATCTAGGTTCAGGGGCTGACAAATCCATTGCCCGGCTGCCCGGTACAAGTCCGAAATCGCGCCGGGCAGGTGCACTTTGATCTCAGGACGCCCGGTCGGGCAAGTGCAAAAAAAATCGTCTACAGCTGTCAGTCTTCCGAGTCCTTAAATACAGTAAAACTAGAGTAAGTAAATCACAATAATTGTGCTGCACTATCCTGCTTTGTCGACAATTCAGAGACAAACTGTCAATTATGACACTATTGTTAATCCCTGTCATATAACTGCCAAGTAAACATGATTGCCCTGCGGTGCGTGTCTTTCATTTCTGGCGATAAGCCAACTTGAACGAGGTGTGAAAATATGGTCAAGTTATGTCTCTAATTTGCGTTTATTCCCCAATCATAAAATTTAATCCACAATCAATGTGAAAATGATTTACTCGCTCCTCAGACAATTAGCTACATCTAACGGTAGTTGCATGCATTATAAAAACGGACCGTGAATGGTTATGTTTTGGCGCCAAATAGCAGACACTCGGCTTGGCGGGAAAAGTCGAACGCTGTTGTTGGAGCTGCTGGGGATAATTCGGGGGCTGTGCAAAGCGTTGTTTTCTATCCACCTCCATTCACAACCGTTTAGCTATCCCCATAATAATCGAGAAAATATTTTTTACCGGTTCCAAACAATTTTTTAATAACGGGATACAGCCCATTAAAATAAAACAATGACATTAAACACGGGCGGGGTTGCTGGCATCGGATGACGTCATTTGACACATTTACCGATCACGTGCAGAAAAACGATAGAGTTGGTTTGTGGGCGGCGATTTGGATGGCGGAAAGCTTTGATGTTCGCATTGAACTTGTTTGTGTGAAAGTTTGGGCTCATTTTGGATGGAGGGGATTCTCGTCTTGTGGTTGGATCATTAAATTGTACCTGTATCGATTTTTCGGCGACTCGTTGGGCATTTGAAAGTTCGGTAAATGTGCCGTATTTTATCACTTCCGCCGATATTTACAGCAGTGAAAACGAAAGTTGGATTTTTCGCCCATGAAATATTTGCGTCCGACGGACGCACATATTTTACGATCATGCGTCCTCAGTCCTATTTGTGCGTCCTGGACGCAGGACGCAGGGGTAAAAAAATCACTGATTGTTTGACATTCAATGCTCTTTAAGCATTCAGACCAACAGGCGTAAATATGTACTAAACATTACTTTGCATTAAAGTCATTGTATGATTGAAATTCTGCTGATAATATTCTCGAAAATCATCTGTTAGTGGTGATTAATGTGTTGATACAAAGGTTCAATATAGGTGGCAATCTAGTTGCATGTTTTTTGTCTACATAAATATGAATTAGTACTTTATTCAAATAAATTAGATTTGTTTTCCTTATATAGATAAAAAAATAAAAAATTGAATGAAAGGTAGAGTTTCAAAAGTCATGATGACCATGCTCACCCATTGTTACTATTTCACTTGGGAGTACCTCTAGTGTCTATCAACGGAGGATATAAATATTGAAACTTCAAATAAATTACATGTGTACTGGAAATTGTTCAGTGTGAACAGTTTTCTAGGACATATTATAGTCCAGTCTGAACAACTGGTCTCCCTTGCAATATGTCAAGCCTATCTACTGAATCCATGGATAATGTCCAGACTATCCACTGAGGTCATGCTAAAGGCTAAGTTTATTGACAATATCCACTTAGTCTGGAGAGTGATGTTTTTTTACAGATAGGTGGGGCCTTAAAGCCAAAGATGCAAAAAAAATCAAATGTTAAATTTTGCTGTTATTAGAGTGATATATTTTACACATTTTTATTTAACCAAAGCTAATTTTGACCATTGCCACAATGTTATGTTGGCAATGGTAGACCATAATTAGTTGGAAATATTTTGACAGTTGACCATGATCAACCATGGTCAATAATCATAGTACATGTATGTAATTATTTCCCTGGTTTCTACTAATGAACATTTATGACAAATTACCTCAATAAACCATGGTAAACCATAGTAGTAAGTTTTACCCTCTTTCAAACTCTTGACAACCATGGCCAAGTCAGGCCAACCATGAAATGTAATATAGACACTCTTGTTTCATCATATTTGATGACAGACCCTGAAAAGGTAGAGTTTTAAAAGTCATGATGACCTTGCTCACCAATTGTTACTATATTGCATTTGGGAGTACTTTTAGTATCTATATAAAATTGCAAGATTTGCTAGTCTTTGTGATTAACACATGTCTGCCATTTTCAGGAACCAAATGCTTGCCTAAGACAGGTTACTGGCTTAATAGAAGTGGCCACTAAGACAGGTTTTAATTTAAAATGATATAAATGCTTGTTAAATATCAGACTCACCTCCCTCACTTACTTTGAAAACTGCCAGAACTGAAATCAGGATTTATTTCTGTAAGTTCCTCTGAATTTTAACAAAATGCAATCTTAAATTACAGTTTTAGGAGTCTCATATCAATACACATGTGTTTTTTACTAGACAAGCTTTATCAGATCAAGCACAGCCATTCCAGATTACCAAAAAACTGTCACTGTAACCTATTCCTGTGAAAATTAGTATGCAGTTTTGCTTGTTGAAGAGTATACATGAATCCTAGCATATGAATGTTAGTCTCTACCAGTTAAGCCTTGATTGTTCAGGCGAACCTTAAGTATCATAATGTCTAATGCCTTATTTAATTAGTTTCAATGTTAAGTCACCAGCCAAAAACCAAAGGCCAGCCTAGTTTATTTCTGTGAACAACAAAAAGTGATTTTGTGTCCATGCCATATTTACTTCAAAGTTTTACATCAAAGTGTTTTTCAACAGTTCATCTGGACAGAAACATTTCGTATTTCGAATAAGTCATATTATAGTGTACGGCTTAGGGGTCATTTTTTAAAGCAATCACTGGCTACATTAACCATATCATATTTGGAACGGACCTCTGTGGCCTAGTGGATAAGAGTGCTGACTCTTAGTCATTAGGCCTCTCACCGCTGTAGGTTCAAGCCTCGCTCGGGTCACGTGTGAGACGCCAACTTCTGCAATGGAAGGTCAGGTGGTTTTTCTCTGGATACTCTGGTTTTCGCCCACGTACGATTAACGATCAGCTAGATATTAGTGAAATAATCTTGAAAGGGCCGTAAAACCCAAACCCCCAAAAAATCATATCAGGAGTTTCATAAATTACAGTTAAACATTGATGAATTGAATGCATTTGGATGTTTTTCGTTGTTTTTTTTGGGGGGGGGGGATTTTACGGGCCTTTCAAGATTTTTTCACTCATATTGAGCCGATTGTTAATCAGAGGTGGGCAAAAAACAAAGTACCCGGAGAAAAACAACCTGACCTTCCATTGCAGAACTTGGCATCTCACACGTGGTCTGAGCCAGGTTCAAACCCACAGGTGTGAGAGACCTAATGACTGAGTCAGCGCTCTTATCCACTAGGCCACAGAGGCCCATCGCCTTTGGGTGTATGGATATCTCCTCAAAAAGAGATAGTTCAAGCTGGCAGGCTTGACAGTGGCCCATGGCAGGATCATTCAACTTCATAACAAAATATCTGTGTGAACTTACCATCAAGTTTAGAATTATGGCCTGAATAAACTTCTACATTTTCAAGAAGGCTTAAATACGTTTAAAACGTTTTGTAAGAATCCTTTAGCCTAAAACAACTGTTGTTTGAGAACAGGGGGCTGGAACTTGAAAGGCTGTATCAGGCCAGTGGAGGGAAATCTTCACATATAGCCAGGAAACAATGAAATGTACATGATGTTCAAATGTGAATGCTTGCACATAAGTAGCCATCCCAAGATGTACCAAGTATAATCAATGATTCTTGTATAGTTCATGAGACCTTAAAGGTGGGTTATTGAGCTATGGGTAAAAATGCTTCCAAAACTAAAGTTCATATAGCCAGTATTTTTCTATAAAACAATACAAATGAATGCATTTTATGCAAAAATGCGAACAATTATGATGACAGGTAAACGAGTTTGAGAGGGATTCCCTAACTAGGCTATGTATACTAGTTAGATCTATTTTTAGTTTGTGACAAAAATAGAATCCCCATATATGACGTTATGCGACGTTCATTTTGGGCCTTGTTTGCTTAGGCCATGCCTAAATCGGAAAAAAATATGACGCTGAATACCATGCCATAAGTAAAGACGCTCAGAGAGGATGCTGTCCCCATGTATGTGTTAAGTGACAGATTTATTTTTAGAACAGAAATTCCGAACACATGTTCAGAGTGAAGGGTAAACATGTATGAAAACGACCATTTTCACAAAAATCTGAAGCTGTCTTTGGCTCCAGAAGTGTTCACATGACAAGGGAGTATGAATTGAGTATAAAAAACAGAAAATAAAATTTGAGACCCGGTAGCTCAATAACCAACCTTTAACATTAGGGGAAATGCTAGGGTTGACACATTGACACAATAGTTCTCTAAAATTTGTTACCCATAACAGATTTGGATGCTTGCTTTGAATAAGTTCTGAAAAGCTGGATCCTTTGGAAGCAAAGAATAAACAAAATATACAAAAATAGTGGATCAATTTTATGACCAGTACCAAAATGTGCTATAGTTCTTGAGAACTTGACTTGAACATTAGAGTGAAAGTTAAGGTGGCTGCAGTAGTTCGCATAGTCAGAAAACCATAAAAAGTATGCCAAGGTCAAATATGGATGCTTGCACTAAAGCTGCCACCCTTTAAATGCAAAAGTTTACCAAATACCATTTATGAGGTTCTAACAGTTCTTGAGAAATGGACTTGAACATTGAGATGAAAGCATGAAACACTTATAATTCTAGAGAAGCAGACTTGTTCATTAGGGGGCTGAAAATGCCGACTGCTAGAGTAAAGGATGAACAAATATGTGAGCAGATGGAAAAGTGACTGCAAAGTTACTCTAATAGGTCTACAAAGAAGTATGAGGAGGCCTTGAACATATTTCTAGCATTGGCCTTGACTATAAAATCTTGAAACATGAGTTACAACCATATTGTGAACAAAAATGTATAGTCATTTGATATATTTTTTCCCGCAAAAGTGTTGTAACTCAAGTTACAACACTTTTGCGGTGACTCTTTTATGCCATCTCAGATACAACATTTTTTAATTTTCCAAATTCTGAAAAAAGTAATTTATATATCACACTAATATTTTTACAGGTTGTGGGCCTTTTAAACAGGAATGGAATTCTGCAAAAAAGTCATTTTATGAAAAATATGTAGTTACCGCAGTTTTGCGGGCAGCCCTCGAAATTCACAATCTGGACGGCAAACAATGTAGATCCTGATCAGATGGCTTCTTCAGAAGCCATCTGATCTGGATCTGCATTCTCTGAAAGGCAAGACATATACAGGCTCAGCAGGAAAAGGGTTAAGAAGAAATATTGTGATATATTCTGATTTCTGCTCATGGAGGCAGTTCTAACGAGTACCTACAAACTATATTTTAGAGCAGAAATAAGAACAATAAGGTTTACCCCCAGTAAACGATAAAGAAGTGGGGTTCAGGGGAAACAAAATTATATAGGCTGTTTTGATAATCAGGAGAAACTTTAATCACGCTTACAAGTCCGTGAAATGAACACCCCCTTACACCCGACTTTAATAGAGAAAACTGGGGTTTATGGGGTTATACATTATTTTCCTTATTTCTACTCATAGACATAGCCTTATTGAGGCGGTTCTAACGTGAACCCACAATCCATGTTTTGAGTATAAATAAGATTAATATCACAAATTTTCATTAGAAAATCAACCGTTTTGGAGATGTAAAAGAATGCATTCCCAGCAGGCACTCAACGTTAAACTAACGTTGAAACAACGTTGAAAACGTTGTTTCAACGTTATTTCAACGTTGACTCAACGTTTTGTGCCTGCAGGGTTATGACGCACGGGTGTGTTATCGGAATGTGAGTTTCACAGTGTCATCCAACCAGCTGATTTAAAAAAATAAAGCTCGATAATTTCATCATGGCCAGTTTCAAGCAAAAAAAACACCTTCAAGCATTTACACTAGGCAACATTTTAAATCCTCCTTTTGAAAATTTTAATCCAAATACAACGTTCCCTATCTGTATTATCAGCACACTTCCATGTGGCATAGTGCATTCCTATATATATCTCCTAAACATTTACATTTCTAATAAAAAATTGATATTTTATCATATGATGTCGCATTAGATAATGCATTATGGCCATGTATTAAATTCTGTAACCCACTAGTGTATGAAACATGGAAATAAGTTAGATACACCCAGTAATGTTACACGTGCTTTCCTTCAAGACAACACGTTACTAATAGTGAGATATTGAAATTTAAAAAAAAAACCAAGAGCTGTCACTATAGGTGACAAGTGCCCCCTGTGGGAGCCAATTTCTGATTTTTTTGTTTGCAAAATTTCAAGATAAGATAATTCAGCCAAAATTTACAACAGAGTTATGGCCCTTGTTCAAAACGTAGCCCTTGTGATGGTGAATAAGTGTGTGAAGCCTCATGGGGCTAGGTTAAATACTTTTGAAGTTATGATCACGGTTAAAGTTTTTGTGATGGACAGACAGACAAACAAACAAACACACAGCAGACAGACAGCCAAACAAACAAACATACAGGGCAAATACCATATGCCCTCCGAATCAAAGATTCTCGGGGGACATAAAAGTGTGAATAAAAGGTGTTTCAAATGATAAATATAATCTTGCATTAATCCTAATGTACTATTAAATTTATTATACTCATTGAGGAAAAGGCATAATTTTTAAGGCATCTGAGCTTTACGCCATTCCCTTACTTATGCAGCAAGGATCATCTGTCAAACCAAAGTAGATAAATCACCAAGCCATCAGTCTGTAGATAGCTCTGCCACCCAGGCCGTGGCAGCCTCCTATCCCCTAAGATTTTGCTTGTTTGATTTGAGGTTTAACGTCCCCGTCAACACTGTGAAGGTCATTTTTGAGACGTTGCTTCCAATTTTGTGGGACTTTTACCCGACATTGAGATGAAGTGACAGATCAAGCCCTGTCGCCCAATGAAACCAATAGGGTTTATTAGCATGGACGGTCCGCCACGCAACGCGGTTCCTGGACAGGCTTAGATCCTCTAAGCGGTTTACTAGTACTAGTCTGCGGGCCGGATTCAGCTCTGCGTGGAAGCATCATGCAGCCCATATATTCCTTCAAGCCCCTATGGGCGTCCCCTAAGGTGGGGAGGCAACTGTGATAAAGGGCAGCCCAACATTCTCACACTCAAACAGAGTGTCACAGCTGGATGCATGTTTACGTCATACCCATGACTCAATTGTATATTGCAGAATATTCCCAAAAGCTCCAAAAAGGATGTGTAATGAGGATTTGTTTGTTTGTAGTGTAATAGTCCAGTCACCACTGTTTAGGTCATACTGAGCTGGTCAGTTTACCTATCCATACTTTTTCTGGGCAGCCCTATACACATGTGATTAACAAGTTTAGTGCACATTCTTTCATCAAAAACATAATAAGGATAACTGGGAGATAATTGTCCTGACTTCTAGTTAAAACATATTTTTTGGATACTTGTTAGAATCGCCTCCATGAGGCAATTCTAACAAGTACCAACAACATTATTCATTCATTGCCCTTGTGTGAGTCGACTTTGATGATTTGTTCATCCTTGACACGTAATATTGTCTGAGTTAAAAGATATGTTGTGAATACTTGTTATAACAGCCTATGTCAACCTCACAAATTTCCGATTTTACCTTATCAGATAAGATGGGCCTCTATGGCCTAGGCGATAAGAGAGCTCACTCTTAATCATTTGGTCTCTCAATACAAGGTTAGAGCCTGGCTTGAGATGCCAAGGTCTGCAACAGAAGCTCATATGTTTTTTATGCCTTCCAACTTCATGGTGCATATTGGTTCTGTCTTGTCCGTCTGTCTGTCCGTCTGTCCGTTACACTTACACCCTGTAGGAAACTCAAGAATGGTTTGAGCTAGGATTTGGAAATTTCATATATGGAATGTGCATGAAAAATAAGCGGACACGTATTTTTTTTTTTCGCCGGCCTTGTCTTTCGCAGAGTTACGCCCTTTTACGGACTTAGGCCTTGTGGCTATGGCGAAACCTTGCGAGCAAGATATCTGCAGAACCACTTGAGCTAGGCTCATGATATTAAGTAAACAGTTTGGTTCTAAGGTGTAGATTCCTGATTAACTTTTGACGAAATTCCGAAAATATTTAACGGGGTAACGCCCCTTTTCGGACTTATGCATTGCCGCTATGGCGAAACCTTGTGAACAAAATATCTGAAAAACGGCTAGAGCTAGGCTCATGATATTTAGTAGAGAGTTTCGGTCTAATGTGTACATGACCTGATTAACTTTTGAAGAAATTCCGAAAATATTTAATGGAATAACGCCCCTTTTCAGACTTATGCCTTGTGGCAATGGGGAAACCTTGTGAGCAAAATATCTGGAGAACTGCTTCAGCTAGGCTCATGATATTTAGTAGACAGTTTGGGTCTAAGGTATAGATGACCTGGTTATTTTTTTTGAAATTCCGATCAATTCAATAGAGTTACGCTCTTTTCCGAACTTACGCATTGTGGCTATGGGGAAACCTTGTGAGCAAAATATCTGGAGAACCGCTTGAACTAGGCTCATGATATTTAGTAGACAGTTTGGGTCTAAGGTATAGATGACCTGATTAAATTTTGACGTAATTCCGAAAACATTTAACGGAGTTATGCCCCTTTTCGGACTTATGCATTGTGGCTATGGGGAAACCTTGTGAACAGAATATCTGGAGAATCCCTCGAGCTTGGCTCATTATATTTGGTATACGGTTTTAGTCTAAAGGTGTAGATAACCTGATTAACTTTTGACGAAATTCCGACTATATATAACTCAGTTATGCCCCTTTTCGGAGTTAGCTCATCATGGCTATAGGGAAACCTTGTGAACAAAATATCTAGAGAACTGCTTGAGTTAGTTTTATTATGTGTCTATTGGTGGCAAGCATATGGTTGGGGGAATAGTGTTTCACAAACACATTTTCTAGTTCTCAGGGTACTCCAGTTTTTGCCCACCTCTGATTAACAATCAGCTCAATATGATAAATACATGTAATCTTGTAAGGGTCGTAAAACCCAAACCAAAAAAATCCAAATCCGATCATATGTCAGCATACATTCAGGAACAGCATTAGGACAGGCACCAGGGACCAAACTAGAAGTGATGCCAATGATCAGGAATTGATACAATTTTCTTGCCCACCAGACAAGGAAATCCTTGATTTCACCCTGGGATAGAAATTTATGTTCTAACCCTGGTGTTCCGACCCAGGCAACTTACATAAGTGTGATTCAATTCTATTTAACTGCCGGAACTACTTCCGCACTACTTTTATTTTATAAACACTATACATGTGCGAGCTGTCAAAACTAAATGACAAATAAAAAACGAAATAAAAAATCAATAAGAATTATAATTATTTGACTCATTTATTGTTAAAGGACACGGAATAAAGAATTGTGTATGAAATCTAAAAAAAAAGAGATTTGCTACAAAATAAAAAGCAAATGTTTGGTAGGTGTTGTGCAAGAAAAAGAATCCAATATTGGGTTCTGTTGTAGGTGGGCGTTTCCAACCATCCGTATGATCGTGCTGAGCGGAACCTCGGCGTAGCCTCGGTTCCGCTCAGCAAAGTCATCTCTCGGGTTGGAAACGCCAATCTACAACAGAACCCCATATTGGATTCTTATAATCTCATACCTCCCATCCAAGACATCACAGTGAAAGAAACACCAACATAAAACAACTTCAAAGCGTTATACGACGAGACACGAATATCTCTATACTAATGACATTCAATACAGTATTTAAAGGACGTAAATTCAAGTTCATCAAAAGACCCTGTGACAAAGTGTTTACCTTCCAATTGTTTCTCCAGGATTTCCAGACAGTGACCCATTTCAGTGAGGGTTAAGCTGGCTCCAAGCATTATACCAGTTTTCTCCACTGATGAGTGCTTCAGAGCAGGGATACAGCCACCATACAACAGGACTTCTGATTGGTCAAACATACCGACCTTGATCTGCCACGCTATAAAGACAATGGATATATGTAATGTAACTGCAAAATGTAGTCTTCATACAATGCTGTTTTTTAGAACTCATTACATTATCAAGTCTGTGAAAACCACCCCTCGAATATATAGATACAAATATAGAGAGGAAAGTCGGGTTTCCATGGGTATGCATGTATTTTTCTTATTTCTGTTCCAAGACATAGTTTTGGGGTAATCATTAGAACTACCACAATGAGGCATTTTAACAAGCATCCACAACCTATGTTTGGAGTAAAAATAAGAAAATAAATACACATTTTCGTCAGAAAACTGACTGTTTTGAAGAAATGTTTAGACCCAGAGCCTGTTGTTCCAAGCTAACATAGTTTTTTAGATAATAAGACATTGAAACTTCCATGATTCGATACTACCAAAAGTACAAGGTCATAATATTCAGGTCAGTTTACCCAACCATGCTATTCCTGAGTAGCCTTATGCATAAAGTTAGCCAGCAATGTGTACTAACGACTGCCATTCTTGAATCAATGGCTAGGATAGAGCAAGCATACAAAATATTTCATGATCTATCTCCACAATAAAATGTCACTTGACTTGGCAAGGATTTGACCAATGGCATCCTGATCATTAGTCAAAAAATGACTGTGTCACAGAGGCTAGGTGAACCAGAGTGAAGTAATTATCTCATCTGCTTGATATCATAGGAAATATTCCATGATCAATCTCCACAATAGAAAGTTTCTTGACTTGGTAAGGATTTGACCCATGACCTTCTGATCATCAGTGAGAAATGCATCTGACTGTGTCATGGGGGCTGTCTGAAGCTAGAGGGAAGTAATAATGTCATCCGCTTGATATCATAGAATGACCATAGAAAATATTTCATGATCGATTTCCTTAAAAGAAAGTTACTTGACTTGGCATGGATATGACCCATGACATCCTGATTATCATATGTAACCTCACATGATTTAAAAATGCATCCCTATCTTGACTTTTGACAGAATAAAATGATAGAAATGACATAATCTTATGCACTTGCCATCGTGTCACATTAGCAATGTATAAAATTAGAAATAATATGATTTCTGTAAGTTCTACAGAGAAAACATGAATAACATTTTTACTTCCTTTTTAATACACATTAACCATTTGGGCCCCGTCAAGCGATTTTCGTACTTATCGCCTATGCGAGCAGCGCAGGTTCAGGCGAGTCTGCGCATCCGCGCAGTCTCGCCAGAACCTTCGCTGCTCGCTCATACAAGCAGTGAATCAAGAGGAACCTTCAGACAGAAAGCCACATCCCTACCCTCTAAATGGCTGGGCATGCGCAGTTAAAATTTGTCATTACGGAATGCTCGAAGACACAAATTCGCTTGGCGGGGCTCATTTTATATCACAGTTAGTCATAGCACAGTTCTGGATATAACATGGTTTAAACATGGATAACACAAATGTATAGCTTACATGTATTCGAAAATGACCATGTATAGCCTAATCATAACGCAGTTGCTTACCTAATTTGGTATCAGCTTTTGGCATCCCAATACGAGAACACGCCTATATAATTTTGACCCCTTCATACCCCACTTTTATATAATAAAACTGGAGTTTAAGGGGGTATACATTATTTTTCTTATTTCTGCTTAAACACATAGATTGTGGGTACTCGATAGAGCCGCCTCGTCGAGGCGGTTCTTTAGAGTCCCCACAATCTATGTTTTGAGCATAAATAAGAAAAATATCACAATTTTTCATCTTAAAATTTCTAATTTTTGGCCAAAAAACTGGCAATGTATTTGTATAGGTGTGTTTTCGTAATGCCACCCATCGGGGATTGTAGAAATTGATTGGGATGCATGGTGCTTCCACGCAGAGCTGAAACTGACCATACGAGTACTGGTTAACTGCTTGGAAGGACTAAAGTAGTGGGAGTCACACCGTCCAATGCATATAAGCCTTTTGGTTTCGTTGAGCAGCAGGGCGCGAGATTTAATTTCATCGCATTGTTGGGTAAGGTACCACAGAATTGGTAGTGATGTCTCTTAGATTAACTAAATAGTGTTGATGGGGACGTTTAACCTCAACTCAAACATATCATTTTTCAGTCCAGGGGCTAAATGTTCAAACCTAGTGGTGTTGTTAGTTAACATATCGTTAAAACTTGGATCATTAAATATGGCAAATATACTGATACATGTAGTTTTGCTGAAAAAAAATGTGAGCAACTTTTGCATTTGCAAACGCTGCTTACATTTTTCAGCGAAAATATCAAAAGTTTGCAGATTGTACTTGCTAGAACTGTTAACAATATGACCATTAACGAGCTCCTTAGGCTAACAAAGCTTTGAAAAATTGGCCCAAGTATTCTTCAGGCTCAACAACTCTTCAAAACTTATTGGTCTACAACATTACTGTCCTTGGATTTTACTACAACAGTGCTAGAAGATATTAATCTCCTCTTGTGTTGCCCATAACAACCCATTGTATACTAGTGGGCTCTTCCATTGCTATATGTTGGACAAGTCCTATTGTCATATTACGGATGGTAGGCCCATATTTTCGTTTTTATTCTATTTTTGACGGAAAATTCTGTTAGCAAATAGTGCAGGCCCTGATCAGCCGCCACTTTCAACGGCATCTGATCTGGGTCTGCACTGTTTGTCAAGGCACCCCATTAGGGGGTTCCCGCATGCAATGGGTTAAAAGGAGCGTTAGGCTGATCGTTCATCAAGTTCACTAACCTGCCATACCTGTTTGTCCACTTACTGTCCTTGAATTTTACTGCAACAAGCTACAGTCGAACTTCGATGGCTCGAACACCTTTGGGACCTCGAAAATCTGTTCGAGACAGTGGCAGTTCGAGCCACTGAGGATTACTGCCAGGAGGCATAAGGAGATATTTATGACAACTTTTCTGCGCTCTATAATGAAAATGTATGTTGTGTGTACTCATTAGAATCGCCTCATCGAGGCGATTCAAATGGATACACATAGGATTCATTTGCAAAACAAATAACGAAGATCTCCTAAATTATCCCTCACTATTTCTTATGTAGAGGATTTCTCTTGCGACTCAAGAACGGGTTCGAGTCAGCCATGGTAAACGAGCCATCATTGTTCGAGCCATCGAAGTTCTACTGTACTTTAATACCACCTGTTGTAGCCGTCCCCGGTAGCTCAGTCGGGTGCGCGTCTGACTGGACATCAGGAGGATGCAGGTTCGATACCTGTCGGGGTCGGCATCATTCTTTCGTTGAGATTGATCATGAAATATATTCTACAGTCATTCTCTCACTTCTGCTGATTCAAGGAGGGCTGTTGTCAGTTTCTGGCAAAAGAATGTGCACTTTACTGGGTAACCGCTTTTGTATAAGCTTTCCCAGGAAAAGTGTGAATAGCTAAACTGACCAGCTAAAAATAGTGTTGACTGGGCCGTGAAACTCAAAAACAAACAAACTTACCAGCTGTTGTGTTGCCCATGATAACAGGAGCATTAGGTTGAGCATTCTTAAAGTTCACTAACTCTGCCATACTTGTTGGTCTAATCCAGCTCCACTTACTGCCCTTGAATGGTACTGTCTTTTCATACTCATCTGTTAACTGTTTATAAAGATAAGACAGTTACTGTTTCAATATCACAAGGTTAACATGTATGTGTGATGAAGACCACTGTAAATCCCACTTTATATAGAGAAAAGTGAGATTTACATGAATATATATTGCTTTCCTTATTTTGTTTTTGCTCAAACAGATTGTGGGTACTGGTTAGAACAGACTCAATGAGGAGGTTCTAATGAGCACTCACAATCTATGTTTGGACCACAAACAAGAAATATCAAAACTTTACATCTGACCAAGAGGACCATGATGGTCCTATATCGCTCACCTGAGCTAAGATTTTTGCATGTGTGTCCCAGGTGGGGCAATTTTTGGCCCCAGGTCTAAAATTTGAATAATTTTATTCGAGGTCCAATAAAGTTTCAGACAAGAAATTTTTTACAACCATTCCCTATATAAGTCTATCTAAAGCCAGTGAGCCCTGGTTGGGTCCATTTTTGGCTCCAGGACTATAATTTGAACAATCTTGGTAGAGGTCTACTAGATGAAGCTACAAACCAAATATCAAAGACCTGGGCCTTCTGGTTTCAGACAAGAAGATTTTTAAACATTTTTCCCTTTTAAGTCTATGTAAAACAAGTGGGCCCAGGGGCAAGGAAATGTTTGGCCCCACGGTTATAATTGGAACAATCTTGGTAGAGGTCCACCAGATGAAGCTACATACCAAATATCAAAGACCTGGGCCTTCTGGTTTCAGACAAGAAGTTTTTTAAAGGTTTTTTCCTTATAAGTCTATGTAAAACAATTGGGTTGTCGGACAGGATCATTTTTTGCCCCAGGGTTATAATATGAACAATCTTGGTAGAGGTCCACTAGATAAAGCTACATTCCAAATATGAAAGACCTGGGCCTTCTGGTTTCAGACAAGAAGATTTTTACAGGCTTTTCTTATGTAAAAGAAGAGGGCCCGGGTTTCAGACAAAAAGATTTTTAAGGTGTTGCCTTTTAAGTCTGTGTAAAAACAAGTGGGCTCCCGGGCAGGGCCATTTTTGGCCCCAGGGCAATAATTTGAACAATCTTGGAAGAGGTCCAATAGATGAAACCTGTCAGTACTGTGTGTACAGAAAAGATAGGAACTCTCATGGCGGTGGGGTGATGTTGCTCATTCATAGAGACATCCCTCACATGCCTTTCATGGAACTGGAAAACGACACCGAATCGGTCTGGGTTAAGGTGTTTGCAAATAAAACTTCCCACTTCGTAGCAAGTTGGTATCGACCACCAAATGGTACGATCGAAAACTTCCAGTTGTTAAAAGACCAACTGGATTGCATCAAATCGCAGCATAAGGTTAAAAACTCCCGGCTGTACATGTTCTAGGGGACCTCAACTTCAGAGACATTGCTTGGCCCGACAGGCTCAGCAAACAAGGCACAATGCTGAGTCAGTCGGAAGGACAAATATTAATTGGTATTATGAACGATCATGGCCTTGAATAAATTGTTAACTTCCCCACTCGTGATAAGAACACATTGGATCTGATCCTTACGACTTTGCCAGGACAATTCGAAGACATTCATTCCCCAGATAAACTAAGTGACCACGATATTGTCTCCGGATATTTAAAAATTCATATCCCACCAATAAAGAAACCTCGGAGGAAGGTGTACTCATATCAGAAAGGTGACTCTGAAACTATGAGGAAGGATGCACTCAGTTTTGCAAAGGAGAAATACTTTAATGGTCACTCAGATGCTCGGTCTGTACAGGAGAATTTTGATTTGATAACTTCTTTCATTCATACTTTGGCCGAAAATCATATCCCCTCAAAAACTAGTAGGTCTGTATCTTCTATTCCCTGGATCACTCCAGAGATAAGGAGAAAAATTCGCAGAAGGAATAAGATTCATGCAAAGGCAAAAAAGACAGGAAGTGGTAAACCCCAAGACAAAATTTGAAAACTTGAGACGTGAAATCAAGACTGATATAAAAATCAGCATGATTTGTATGTGGATAACTTGGTAGGTGATGTAAAGGGAAATCCCAGAAACTTCTACAGATATATCAATAGCCAGAAGAAAGACAGGCAAGGTATCCCGCCCCTTAATAAAAGAGGAGGGAACAGGGTTGCTGAATCAGACTCTGAAAGGGCAGAGGATCTAGTTGGTCAATTCAATGATGCGTTTAATAAAACTGAGTTCACGGAGGTTCCATTGACTGGAAGATCGGCCCCATTCATGAATAATATTGTTGTGACAGCTGCAGGCGTGATCAAGTTACTTCAAGGCTTAAACCCCAGTAAGGCCTTAGGACCTGATGAGCTTCATCCTAGAGTCCTGAAGGAACTAGCAAATGAGTTGGGTCCAGTTTTTGCACACTTGTTTCAACAGTCTCTTGATACGGGTGAAATCCTCAAAGAATGGCTCTTAGCAAACATCTGTCCACTCTTCAAAAAAGGAGATAGGGCTCTTGCCCGTAATTATCGCCCTGTGTCTCTGACTTGTTTTCTGTGTAAATTGCTGGAACATTTAGTCTGCTCAAACATCATGGCCCACTTGGACGAACATAAACTTTTGTCAGACAGACAACATGCATTTAGGAAAAGGCACAGTTGTGAAACTCAGCTAAGCACAGTTATTAATGACTCGGCAAAAATCTTGGACAAAGGGGGACAGGTGGACACATATATTCTGGACTTTGAGAAGGCTTTTGACATCCCTCCTCATGAACAACTTAAATCTAAGTTATTTGGTTATGGAATTGGGGGAAAGACCCTCAAATGGATAGATTCCTTTCTTTGCTTCAGAAAACAGCGGGTTGTTGTTAATGGTGAATCTTCGGAGTGGGCCCCAGTTTTGTCTGGAGTCCAGCAAGGGACCGTTCTTGGTCCACTTTTGTTCTCCCTGTACATCAATGATATTTCCACTGACATTGACTCAGAAATAAGACTGTTCGCAGATGACTGTGTTTGTTACCGGGAAATTAGAGATATAGATGACTCAGTGAAACTTCAGGCTGACATAGATAGATTAGGATGTTGGGCCCGAAAATGGGGCATGAGATTTCAGCCAGTTAAATGCAATATTATGCAGATCACTAGAAAGAGATCTAATAAAGTTGAGGCTTCTTACACCTTAGAGGGAACAGTCCTCGAGATTGTGGACTCCATTAAATACCTTGGCGTGACAATCTCACACAACTTGAGATGGAATACTCATATTAGCAACAAGTGTACTAAGGCAAATAGAACATTTGGTTTCCTGAGGCGAAATCTTCATCAGTGCCCCCAGGATGTTAAAGAGGCAGCATATAAAGGTCTTGTTCGCCCAATCTTGGAATATGGTAGTTGTATCTGGGACCCCAGTGGAGTGGTCCTTAACGATGAAATTGAGAAAGTTCAGAATAGAGCTGCTAGGTTTGTAACAGGCAATTACTGCTTTGAAACTGGGAGCATGACTGGAATACTTGGAAAATTAAAATGGGAGTCTCTCAAGAAAAGGAGAAAAGACAGTAGGCTAATCCTATTATACAAAGGTCTAAAGGGTGCTGCCAGCATTCCAACAGATGACCTTGTTCCCCCAGCTAGACACTGCAGAAATCACCAAACGTTGGCGTTTCAAACCCTTACTCACGCCTACGGAACGATAGAATGCGTAACCATTGGTTAAGAACGTGAAGCAATTAGAGCGACATCCGGTTAGGAATTAGATCGCTAAAAAAGGTAAAGAAACTGTGCAGTTTCTGTGTTTCATAAGTTATATAATTTTTACGAGGAAGTTATTTAAAAAACGGGGAATTACATTCAGGAGCCCATTGATATCGGCATCTTTGGAGTAAATACCAAATCCCGTACTTCACACATTTTGGCTAAATTTAGTTTCTCCTGCTGAAGGTGAACTCAAGCCTTAGAAAACGAGTGATTTTTCGAGGTGTTTGTTGCCTTTTATTTATTACTGCGCTTTGCTACAAGTTCAGCGTATTAACATGCACGCACAATAAACATATATGGTTATATGTGTTGTGGATATTTTTCTTGTCAATGCAGCACTAGCGAGAAATCACCACGGAAAAGGTCGAAAATGGTTGGTTACGCATTAGATCTATAGAAATGATAACAAAACTTGCATCTATAAAGCGGATCTGTTTTCATCTCCACGGCCCCAGAATCACCCGCACCTTGTTCTACGGAACCATTTTTAGCCAACCTGATAAGCAGTGCGCTATTGATTCGATAATGACATAGTATTTTGTGGAAACATTTTCAGTCTCCAGAATCATAGTACCGAATGATTTTCACTGACTTTTACGCTGTGTTTGTTCTATCAATGTTCCGGTAATTGCCTGAAATGAAATTAAACAGGTTTTGGAGTTTTAATTTCTGCGAAGAACTCCTCATCTGCCAAAATTTGCTGGTTAAGCATTAGATCGTCTGGTTAAGCATTCGATAGCCAGAGAGGAGAAATTCTCACCAGTTGCTGCCTAAGTAAATGCCAGCAGCTTACTACAATAAAAGGTGGTCTACATATGATTTCTAAATTATGTTAAAATCACCAGAGAAAGAAAGCCGTGATGAAAAATACTTTTCTGGACAAGACCATTAAATGTCTGGGTATCATGCTTATCTGACCGAATGACGCACAGATTCATAAATAAGAGGTCATTACTTGCTTTTGTAGAAAACAAAATGGCCAGCTTACGCTTTTTAATGGCGATTTAATCTATATCGTGTTTCTATGGTCAAGCATTAGAGAGCCAGGTTGAGCATAAGACACCCATGATTATAAACTTGGTGCTTATAAAAAATAGAAGTAAAGCAATGATCAGGAATCAGTACCAGCTGGCTATCCAAAATGCGATACATACAATCAGTGACAAACAATAACATAAATAAACCGCCAAAGAAGAACCGCCTTGTAACAGTCAGTGAAAAGAATTCCACTGGGAATTGTTTGTCAATCGACCCAAAGGTGCTCAGAAGAAAAGCTGTTCTATGCTTAAGTGCACGTGAATATCACTGACTTGTCGGGAAAACTATTAGAATGAAAATAGTCGCAGTGAGGTCAGACTGTTGTGAAAAACTAAAGATGGTTATCTTGGAAACATAGGATGGGCTTGGCAAAGAGTGTAGACCCTGATCAGACGCTGCAGAATCCGGCGTCTGGTGAAGATGTACACTATTTGATTGGACACTGGAATTTAAGAGATTAATGAAACAGTTTAAGACTATTTCTCCTACCTACACTCGGAGGCAATAGACCCACCAGTCCTTTGTTGTTGTTGTTTTTTTAATCACATTATATTTTGTGCAGAAATGAGAAAAATATCACAATTTTTCATCTTAAAATTTTCGTTTTTTTTGGCGATAAAGGTTACATTGTATTTGTATAGGCGTGTTTTCGTAATGATTATTCAAAGAAACAAAATGATGTGGAGAAAACAAATGTCTACAACCTTTTTAGTACTAAATACAATATTATCAATAGTCGGTCGATAGTGAACAAAAACTGGACTTTTGGCTTAATGTAAACTGCCTAATCACTGCCTAGATACATCCGTGAGAAAATATTGCTCCATATTCAAAACGGTTTCAAAAGTTCCTCATATCTAAACATGATACTGCAGATGGAAGAAAATATTATAACTTGTATGTTCTATCAATTTATTATATCTATATTTTTTCCTCATATCTAAAAATGACACTGCCGATGAAACAAAATGTTATAGCGTGTATGTTTTATTAAGAAGGAAGATTAGATCATGGAAGATTAGCTGAGGGCCTCGTGGAAGATTAGCTATTACATGTATTTTTGTATGTGCTAAATGTTGCTACCCTCACTAAATAAAGCCCTTACTTACTGACTGACTGACTGACTGACTGACTTACTTACTTCTCTCAATTTATTTAATGAACGCACCTGTCCTCCTGTTTACTCAAAATTTATAAATTTTACAAATGGATTCTAGTTCGTCTTGATTAACATGATTAAGAATACATGGTGTGTCATTCTTGCGCTGTTTGTATTAATAAGAAGTTGGTTTTAGACAAAATCTTTATCTTATCGTTTTGACAGTTAGCATAGAACTCACGGGATCTCCGATCTGGGTTATCGATCATGATACAGACATATATTTTGGGGGCATGCGCAGTCCCAGGAGTAGGATATTCCGGCTACCTATTTGCTTTGCAGAGGCGAGCTAAAACAAATACGCCTTTCTTTTGCGTTACTATGCCTTTTTTCGCATTACTACGCCTTTTGATTCGCGTAAAAACGCCTTTGATTCGCATCACTGCGCCTTTCTTTTGCGTTACTACGTCTTTCTTTTGCATTAGTATGCACTTTTTCGCGTTACTACGCCTTGTTTTTGCGTAACTACGCCTTTTTTGCGTAGCTTCGCCTTCTGATTGGCGTTACTGCGTCTTTTGTTTTGCGTTTCTACGCCTTTGTTGCGTTATTACGTCTTTCGTGTCGCGTTACTACGCCTTTACGGTATTTTATTTTCTCCTACATAAGCCAAATAGGCTTTCGTATCTGCAGTGTTAACGATCTTACCCTTAGCCTTTCACGCCTGAGTTTCTTAAACGGGTTCTCTCCATTTTTTTTTATTTTGGGCAATTCTTGTTAATAGGGGATTTAGTCAAATTCATTTACAGGATGGCGAACAGCTTTGATTCTCGGATGAGACGGTTCATTAATGGCCGTCCCATCCGGATATAGATTTAATCGCCATTACAAAGCGTAAGCTGGCCATTTTGTTTTCTACAAAAGCAAGTAATGACCTCTTATTTATGAATCGGCGCGTCATTCGGTCAGATAAGCATGATACCCAGACATTTAATGGTCTTGTCCAGAAAAGTATTTTTCATCACAGCTTTCTTTCTCTGGTGATTTTAACACAATTCAGAAATCATATGTAGACCACCTTTTATTGTAGTAAGCTGCTGGCATTTACTTAGGCAGCAACTGGTTTGATTTTCTCCTCTGGTTATCGAATGCTCAACCAGACGATCTAATGCTTAACAGCAAATTTTGGCAGATGAGGAGTTCTTCCCAGAAATTTAAACTCCAAAACCTGTTTTATTACATTTCAGTCAATTACCGGACCATTGATAAAACAAACACAGCGTAAAAGTCCGTGAAAATCATTCGGTACTATGATTCTGGAGACTGAAAATGTTTCCATAAAATACTATGTCATTATCGAATCAATAGCGCACTGCTTATCAGGTTAGCTAAAAATGGTTCCGTAGAACAAGGTGCGGGTGATTCTGGGGCCGTGGAGATGAAAACAGATCCGCTTTATAGTTGCAAGCTCTGTTATCATTTCTATAGATCTAATGCGTAACCAACCATTTACGACCTTTTCCGTGGTGATTTCTCGCTAGTGCTGCATTGACAAGCAAAATATCCACAACACATTTAACCATATATGTTTATTGTGTGTGCATGTTAATACGCTGAACTTGTAGCAAAGCGCAGTAATAAATAAAAGGCAACAAACACCTCAAAAAAACCACTCGTTTTCTAAGGCTTGAGTTCACCTTCAGCAGGAGAAACTAAATTTAGCCAAAATGTGTGAAGTACGGGATTTGGTATTTACTCCAAAGATGCCGATATCAATGGGCTCCTGAATGTAATTCCCCGTTTTTTAAATAACTTCCTCGTAAAAATTATATAACTTATGAAACACAGAAACTGCACAGTTTCTTTACCTTTTTTAGCGATCTAATTCCTAACCGGATGTCGCTCTAATTGCTTCACGTTCTTAACCAATGGTTACGCATTCTATCGTTCCGTAGGCGTGTTACTGCAAGAACTGACATTTATAAAGAGTCGTTCTTCCCCAGAACCATTAGAGATTGGAATGCCCTTCCCAATTCGATTATTTCGACAGCTGAAGGTGCTGATGATATTGTGTAGCTAAAGGGGGAGTTCCAAATCTGCCTACGCACAGATTTTCTTGAAACTTCAGTTGTTGTTTACTTTAGGTCTATCAACTATATATATAACTTTGTTTTATTTGATTAATTACTATAGTTCTCAGGAGAGCTCCCTGAGGTAATCCCATATAGAGGTCATACACACCTGTGAACTTTTCATTCTTAAATCAACAAGCTCAATTGTTTTCAAATTTTGTTGCTCTGATTGGCAGCAGAACTCTATAAGGATTCATATAATACCAAAAATATAAATGTGTCTAGGTCTTTTAATTTTTCTGATGAATTTATTTACAAAATTTCTTAACTTTTTCATGAAAATTTATAAAAAGTATAATGTTTATCCCAAGTGTTAAATGTGTTATGGATCTTGTCACCTCAAGATATTACACATAAAATTGGCCACATATATCCTCTATATAGCAAACAAATTTAAAAAAAAAATCAGAAACCGGTAACATTGTTTTTGATTGCCAGATATGTGTTTAGATATATTGTGATGAAGTCATTTGCAATATCAGGGGACCAGATTTTCTTTAAGTATATTTTTATTGTATTTTTATGACCATATAGTGTCACCTTATCATGCAAAGCTTAGCATATGCATTTACGTAATTCCGCCCCTGCACCCCCCCACCCACTCCGCCCCCCCCCCCCCCACACACACACACAAACAAAAATACATTGTTCGACAGAGAATGATTTTTAGTTTGGGTTTTTAATAGTAGATGAGAACATACATTAGCAGAGAGAAAAATATAATGCACTCATGCAGTGATCACGATGAGTGTTAGTGTTTACAGTATTGCAAAAGCGGTTATGCTGAAAAAAATGTATTATGACACTATAGGAATAAGACAAGGTGGATATTTTTTACCCTATTTTATTTGGTCTTTTTTTAAACCCGCAATACAAAGATATTAATGTCAGTAATACACAATGGTGTATTGAGTTTGCTTAGTAAATTACTTTCATAATTCTGTTGTTTCCTTAATTGTTTTTATTGTTGACATTTCCCTCTTTAAAATAAAACAGCAGTCAATAATTTGCCATCTGTGAAAAGACACGCTGATTTTCTGATTTGTTCTTAATATTTATCAGTCCATGTATTGGTATTTTTTCTTACATCACTTGGTCAAAGAGACTCGCACGTCGCTCTTGCCCATCCCCCCCCCCCCCCGCACGCACAAGCACATCAAAGGTTTTGTGAGACCATTAAAAGCATTTTCTGCATTTTTTCTAGGTTCATTATAACATAGGCAAAGTATTTGCTGCAATGTTTTAGTCTTCAAAATAAATGCATAACTATTCACACTGAAACTATTTGCACATTTATCATCTTGCATACACTTCCCGAAATGATATAGATGGAAGGCAAGTTGCTGTAAAACATTTATTTGATAGCTGATATTGTATTTAGATGCTGAAATACCATTTGCATATGTAGTCTTATGTATGCAATACTTGTCATCTATGTTAAGTTTTCTGGCTCTGTATTCATCGGTTTTACAAATGATTTGTTTGTTTGTTTGTATTGAGGTTTAACATCCCTGTTAACACTATTTAGGTCATTTTGGAGATGTTGCTTCCAACTTTGTGGGACTTGTTCCCGACATTGAGATGAAATGAATATATATATAGATAGTGCCGGTTTTGAGGTAATCTGTTAAAAACCCTCACAAATCACCTCTTCAACCAGCACTATCTATATATAAACACATCTTACCACATATATATTTTACCGCAGTATTTTGAGCAGACAGATAAACCGACTATTACATGTCAATTTATCTTTACCACACTGATAGTTGGACATCAAAGTCCAAAAGGGAAATCACCTACGGACTATTTCAGTATTTAGAAAACCATTCACTGGACAAAAAACTAGTCATTTATTTACGTTCAATTTCTTACTATTCTAGAACAAGCCGTGATAGCCGAGTGGTCTAGATGGTTTGGACTGTAAATGGTGGGGCATGAGTTCGAATCCCGGTAATGACATAAAAATCTTTTTATAATGGAACATTGAATAAAAATGATGACAGCGTAATCGGTTTCAATAAAAAGCGTTTCTAAGCGATAAAAATGGGTTAAAAAAAAGAAAAAAATACAAAAAAATCCTGATAACACTGTAATCGGTTTAATTAAGAAAGGTTACTAAGCAACTCGTAGAGAACAACAAATAATTAAAAGTAATATCCAAAATCTGCTCCGATAAAAGTCGCGGATAGACACTATATAGAAACATATTAAAAAGAATTTTGAAAATTCCACTTTGGGGCAAAAACTTTAACCCCTCCTGAAAGTGCCTTTACATAATCCAATGACCACCAGATTTTGCACATATAACAAGACTTTAAGGCTGTATAACATATTAAAATTCCAAGTTCCTATGACAACTTTTGGAATTTCAGAAAGTCTTTGAGTCTTCCTAAAAGTGGAATCCCATCAACCGATTAGTCTCAAATTTTGCATATGTATTTGGGTTGCATATATACATATTATCACAAAATTTCAAAGTTCTAGCATCATTTTGGAATTTCCTGCAAGTCTTTGAATTGTTGTAAAATAACATTGGTTCAACTAATTACCACCAAACTTTGTACATATGTTTCAACATACAAAATGCACATTCTTATAACATTGTAGGTCGGAAGTGAAGCAAAAAAAAAAAATATTAACTTTCATATTTTGGTGGTGGGTCATTTACTATTGTAATTTTATTGAATAAAATCAAGCATTTTCTATCTTTTTTTTCATTTCATTCTTCGCTTGAGCCTTGCCTTCCTCAATAAGTTTCTTTCTCTCACTTTCACTCAATCCTGTTTGTTTTGAATGTATATTGTCTTTGAGTTTATTATATTTGTCCAACTCATCCAACACAAGTTTAAATTCATTCTCAGATATCTGTCCGTCTGTCAAAGCCTTAGAAATCAAATCCTTTATACTATTCAACTTACTATCAGCAATAGTTTTAATCTCATAATGTTTCTGTGCTTTTGAAGTCATTTTACGCCTAATTAGTTTAACACACACACCCAAACTCCCACACACAACAGCACCAATCTCTAAAGGCAACATAATTGGAACAGTTAATCCAACACCTGCCAAAATAACACTTGTTGATATCAAACCAGTATCAACTCCATCAGTAATATTTATTCCACGTTTGTATTTTTTGTATAATGCTTTTCTCACATCTCTCTCATTAATTAACGTCTTCTCTATCTCAGATATCTTCTGTAATCTATAATTTTGCCCATCTTCAATAGGCAACTCTGGATATAGCGGTGCATTAGGTTGTTTCATTTTTTTCTTGATAACATATATTTTTTTATTCAATAAATAATTCAATTATCATCGAAGCCACAGTATTAACACATGTAGCATTATTAGTCTGACAAACAAAAGCAATTGCATCACCAGCCTCAACCTTTAACGGTGTAGCAAAGTTATCGTGTTTTCTTAAAATATTATTCAATGATATATCATATCCTGCTTGTGGATTTCCATTAATTGCAATCGCCACAGACACATCGCCTTTTGTTCTTTTACTCGACAGTCCAACACCTATTATCTGGCCAGGAAAGTTCATCACATATCCAACACCTACTTCTCTACCACCATTTCCAAAGCCAAACACTTCATTCTTCTGTAAGGAACCTTTACTCTCCGCACAAATGCTTATCAATTTTCTGTCTGACATATTATCAACCTTATTATATAATAATCGATGATTGACATACATATCCCGAAATCTATCTTGAAGTCCTGTATGTCTATCATTCAATGTATTTATTTGTGTAAATGCTTGACTTCTCATATTAAATATTTCTTGTTTCAGCCCCAATGCATCTACGTGTTTTCTCTTAGCACCAAATATACTCATTTTTTTATTATAATTATATAATTTCCAAAACGCAATTAATTGGTAGATGATTAATTACCTTGTTGTTATTTTCATCCCTGATTTCTAATTTCAATTCTGCTATAGCATCATTCACCAAACACTTATATTCTGGATGCTCAAATCTCACTGTTGTTATCTCTCCAAACTCTTTATTTTCCACTGGAACAACAGCCAACACAGTACTCGGCATACCATCTAAATAATTATTTGAAGTATTAATCTGTTCCAAATGAACATACAATGATTTATAAACAGCAAAATCTACAGCTCTCTCACCATAATGAGTTTCATTAACAGCAAACTTTCGCTTATTTCCAAACCCCAACATTTGTTTTAAGCCCTTGCTTATCTTCAATTCATCCGGTGTAATTAAAGAAGCAATTCCATTTGTTTCATTTACAGATAATGTAATATTATTACTTTGAAATAAATCTGCTATTTGTTGGAAACTATAATAACCATCTATAATCTTATGAGGTCTCTCTTTAGTCTTCTGCAAATATTCATCAACAACATTATACCATCCAACACCATATGTTATAGATTTCAAACCAATACGTTTATTCCCATCTCTGTTATCAATGTATTGTTGCAAGTTTATTGTCTTGTCAATATTCGAAATTGTATGATACATTTTTATTTTTTATATATAATCAATAATAAAAATGATACCTAAAGAATTCAAGTACAATCCCAATGCATCATATAACCCCAATACTAAATATACCGAAAAGAATATTGAACTTATAAAACAAACGATTTATGTTAATAAAGATGACCATTTTCCAGTAACGTTTCCCGACTTATTTCAAAACTATCAAAATCCAACATTACACACCAATGAACCGTGGAATACATGGCTTCATTCATCATTTGACTGGTGGCAATGTCAATTAAATTTTGCTGTCTGGTGTGCCACTGCAGGATGTGGTGTAAGTTATCAAGATCATTTGCAAAACACTTCAGGACTAACTAAAACAATATATACATTTCATGTTTATTATTGTATTGCTCGTATTTTGAAAGAACTTAAAACACCTTTACCAACAGATGAATCATTTTGTTATTACAAAAATCCATACGACAAAGCTGTCTATCAAAAGTTATGCAATGAATTCAATGTTTCACCTAATACAGATTGGAGGCAAAAATTAGAAAGTAGTTCTAAATGCAGTGGTCTAGGGAGTTACACACAATATTTTAAACCAAGTGGAAAATATAGACAAGAACATCGAAGTGAAGGTCCATTCTTTAATCCAAATGATAAAATAGAACATACAGTAGATATAAGTGACGCCTGGACAATGTTTATATTAGACAAATCAGAAGGATTAACAAAAACAGGTATTGAACGAATTAACGAAAGTATTAGAATGTTTGTATGGGCACTATTAGCAGCACAATCTCAAACACGTGTAGAAATTCTAAAAATAGGCACAGGATTTGATGCTCAGAAACAATTTCTTGCTAACATTGAAGACGCTATTAATAGTCCAGTTGATTTACCAAGTCAAATACAAAGATATCAAAACACACTCAAATATGCAAGAAGTAAAGTAGATTTTGTTTATGGTATTGGATTATATATGTCTCCCAGTGATATGGTTTTACAAGTTGGTACTATCGCTGGATATAATAATAAAATTGTAATTGCAACAGAAAATCAAACACTTGGTTTCAATAGTGATGTAAATGTTAAACCTGTTGCATCTGCTACACAACCTGCAACTATACAAGGCACACAAACAAAGAAATCTCTACCAGATTATCATCAACAAGCAGTTGATTATGCAAAGAAACACAATCTGTCAAAAAGTTGGGTTGATGGTGCTGGTACCTCCAATGCTAGAATAGCAGATTGGTTTAATCATCACAAACTTGCTAACCAATCTACTACAAAGAAATCTCTACCACAATCTCTACAAGGCACACCAACAAATAAATCTCTACCACAATCTCATCAATCTCTACCAGAAAAAAAAGAAGCCATACAACATGAAGACAACAAAACAGCATTAATAGTAGGAAGTATAGTAATTGGACTATTAATTATGTATGAAATTTATTAAGTTCTTTTTTTTCTTATAAACTCTCTCGCAGATGCATATAACAATCCAGCAACCAATACAACTAATGCCCATAAATGTTCTCCAAACCAACCAACAACTTTACCCGCAGAAGACAACAACCAAGACACAATAGAACCAATAACACCTGGTAATGCAGTAGCTACTTTTCCTGCAAGGGTAGAAAGTAATTTACCAAGATTTGATAATTGTTTCTTAACCCAATCTTTAACACCACCTTTTGGTGGAGAAGGAGGGGTTGAAGTAGTACCACCACCAGTAGGAATAACAGCCTCAACAATAACTCCAATAATCATTCCAAAAGCGGTTAAAATACTAACAATTGTAATGCCTTGTTCTCTGAATAATGTTCTAATTCTTTCACCCAATGTAGTGTCTTCTTTTAATACTTTGTTTATAGTCTCTTTGATTCTATTTACCTGACTACGTAGTTTTTCTTTATTAACATTAATAACTTCCAATCTTGCACTTCTCTCACTTTCTAACTCTTTGATTCGACTACTTATCCTTTCTATTTGAAATTCATCATTGTCTGCTTTGGCTTGTTCTAATTTTGTATTTTCTTTTGCTAAGTCTTTATTTGTTTCATTCAGTTTTGCCAATTCATTTGCTATCTCTTCTTTGACTGTTGTCATTGCATTTGCTATTCCATCAATCTCTCTTTTTGTCCAATCTGTTTGTGTTTCTTGTTCATTAGTAAATGATGTCTCCAATGTTTTCACAGCAGTTTCTACATCAACTGTTGTATTTAATAGTTCTTGAGTTTGTTCTTGTGATGATATATCTTGTAAAGGTATTTCTTCTTCTGTTTGTGTTATTTGAGTTCTCGTTTGAAGTAATTGTGTGAATGCTTTTCTACCTTCTTTAATTCTTGTAGCAGATGGTTTAAAATCATCTACACCTAATACATTCCTAACAAAATCAACACCATATTTCCTTTGCAAAGTATTAAATGATAAAAATGTTGCTATTTCATCTGGTGCATTGGAACGATAATATGTTAATGCAATATTCTTTCCACCTTCATCTTTAACATATAACATTGGTCTCCCTATATCATCTTTCTTGAGAGACAAACCTTTGATTTTACGTTTAGGTTCTTCATTCCTTTCGTAAAATCTATCTATCATGTTTTGACCTATGCTATTACGCAGAGTTTTCCAATCATCACCGGTTAAATCATTCAAACCAGCAAACTGACTATTTAATGTTCTCTGAAACTGCTCTTCATCTGTAAAAGATGTTTCTGCTTCTTCATCATAATCCTCCCTGTCATACTCAGGATTTTCATATTCAGCCATTATTTATTTATTATTTAAAAATATTTTTTTATCTTTTAAAAAAATGTCAGCTTACGGAGATAAACTAAACCCTTACAGAAAATTAAGAGAACCACGAGGTGTGAGAGGTATCCGTCAAAGTGTAGTAATAACAAATAACCCTTCAACTATTGACCAAAATCAACAATTATTAGTGAGATTTCCTAATCTAAGTAGTAATGATGTTATTGTTCCCGGAACAGTCAGATTAGCATTTGAAATTGAACTAACCTCTAAAGATGCAAATGCAACTATATTTCAAAACATAGGAAGAGCAATAATTAAGAAAACAACAATTAGAATAAGTGGAAATGAAGTTATGTCCATTGACGATAGTGACATCTATCATTGTTATATTGATTTATGGAAGACTATTACAGAACGTGTAAATATGGTATATCAAGGCGTTGGCAAAGAGAACATGTTGAGACATAGAGTGGGTGCAGGAAACGCAACAGCAGATAAAGAAGATCAAGCCATCGCAAAAGCATATGGAAACAGGTTTTGCATCCCACTTGATTTTGAATTATTGGAAACCCATATGCCATTTTATCAAGCAGGATTAGGAGATAGACTTGAATATGAACTTACATTCAATGATTATAATAAAGTAATTAAATCAGGCGATGCAACTTCAACTTATACAATCAAAAATATTTGTTTGGAATTTGATATTGTTTCTGATACTGAATTAGCAAGACAAATAAGACAGCAAGTTGATGGTAAAATGGTTATTTTGTATGACAGAATACTAAGACACAGAAAAATAACTAAAAACAAATCTGATACACTATGGAATATCAATCTAAATGTTCCTGCAAGAAGTATGAAAGGAATTCTTATGCTATTCGAAGATCCTGAAAGGGCCAGCACAGAAGAATATTATAATCCAGAAATTACAAAAGTGGAAATGACAATAGAAGGGATTCCGAATCAATTGTATAGTCAAGGAATGAAGTCCCACCAACACTGGGACGAAATAAATAAATTCTTTGCTTTGAATTCAAAAAGAAACAAAGAAACAAGTATGGTCGTTAAAGATTTATATTTTACTGATACAACAATAGAAAAATATCTAACGAACAGGTATGCTTTATGGTTGGATTTACGTTCAACTGATGATAATACACTTCATGGTTCTGGAAGAAGAATTGAAAATGCATCAGAAGGTATTACAATACAAATAACGAAAGAAGCAGGAGCAGATGAACCAATCAATCTTTATTTGTTTGTTATACAAGATGCACAAATCAACTTTGAAGATGGTAGATTTAAAGAAGTCAGTTATTAATATTTTTTTTTTACAAATAAAAATGGAACTACCAAAATATCCTCATTGTGCTATTATATGTGGTCAAACTGGATGCGGGAAAACAGAGTTTGTCCTTGACCTTTTGGAAGAGGAATATCGTCAAGTATTTAAACATATTGTTATACTTTGCCCAACCATTCAATGGAACAAGGCTTATAAAAATCGTGAGTGGATTGGTGATGTCAGGAAACCTAAAACAAAAAATATAACAATTGTTAATCCTATTGTTAATGGAGAAGAAAAACTACAAGAACTACTAAGAATGTTCTTTAATAAATATGCTGGTCATTCTACTCTCTACATTATTGATGATTGCAGTGCAACGAAAGAACTAACAAAGAAAAAAGATATGTTATCAGAATTAGCATTTTCTGGTAGGCATGCAGAACAATCAGTGTGGGTTATTTCGCAGAGATATAATTCTGTGTTAAAAGATTTAAGAGAACAAACAAAATGGCTATGCATGTTCTACACAAAAGATAGAGATAGTTTTGAAAATTGTTTAAGAGAGAATGATGTTATTCCAACTTTGGAAGAACGACAGAGAATAAAAGAAGAACTGAAAAAAAAGAAGCATCGTAAGTTAATTTTGAAGACTGACCAGCCTACTGGTTATTGGTTGGTTGATTGATTATTTTTTTAGCAATGATTAAGTAATGTTTATGCAATGATTAAGTAATGCTTATACAATGCTGTAGCAAATCTTAAGTAATGCTTATGCAATGTTTTAAGTAAAATAGCAATACTAAAAAACAATGCTGTTAGAAATATTATCAATCACTGCAATCTTATCAATAATCATAACAAACACTGCAATCTTATCAATAGTCGGATATGCGATGTTTTATTTTTTAAAAATAAAAAATAAATTACATAAAATAAAAATGAATGCTGAAGAATTATTACAAGACATTGAATGTGAAAGCACAGAAAATAATGAACAAGAAACAAAACGTGAGCGATTATCAGCCATTGTTGCTGGTGGTGGTAGTAAGCAGTATCTTGGTAAAGACTTACAACTATCAGACATTGATACAATGACAGCAGAACAAATAAACAAACTTTACTGCAGATATGAAGCAAGATTGGGAGCAAGTATGACTAAGACATTGGGTAATTCTTTCATTAGCTTATACGTGATGGGTGTATCAAAGTATTTCAATGTTGTTAATCCACCTAAACTGATACAAGACTTAGAGGAAGACCCTTTTATCAATCACGCTTTGACAAGTTCGTGTTGTGAATTGTATTATAGATATGGAATGTACCTTGCTCCATTAACTGCAATGCTAACAACAGCAAGACATATTGATTTTAATAAAAAAGAAAATATCTCCTTAGAAAAAAATGAGTGATACTGAAGTTAAAACAAAAGACCCAAGACGAGTAGTTGCTGGTAAGAAAGGTGCAGAAGCAAGAAAAAGAAATGCAGAATTAAGAAGAAAGGAGACTGAAACTATAAAGAAAGAAAACATGGAATTAAAATCTATAACAAAAGATGATGATGTCGGCTCTCCAAATTCACAGAATATAAATATATACAAAAATTATATACCATTATGCATAACAGTTGGAGTTGTTGGAATAGGATTGTATATGTACAAGTCTAAACAAGTTGTACCACAACAACAACCTATGATGCAACAACCTGCACCTATTATACAACAAAAAGAAATTGACCCATTTGAATTTAATTAATTTAAAAAAATAATATTCTCATTAAAAAAAATGACAACCTCAATAGACGGAAAACAAATTGCAAACATGTTATATCATGCTGGAGTGGAAACTGTATTAACTGTTGGATATTCAGAATTAGGTAGAAAACTATTGAAAAGACCAGCACCAAAAGTAGATTTTAATATGACAGATATTGGTATGTTGTCCATTGATATATTACTTGCAATGGCAACAAAGGATATGCTTGTTAAGCAAGGTATTATTCCTGCAGATATTATGAAGTAATTTTAATATTTTTTTTTTTCATTATATAAAAATGGCAAGTGCAGTAGCATTAATGGTTGGAGGAGCAATTACAAACGCCTTAGCCTTTTCAGGTAGTAATTATTTATTTTCACATATGGGTAGTAATAGTGATGAAGAGAGAAAACGACATGATAAAGCGATGGAACAATTAGAATCAGCAACAACTGCATGGAATGAGAAGAGAACAGAAAGATTGGATTTTATTAACGAACAACTGAAGAAGGAACATCATGCTTTGAATGAGTTCAGTGATGCTGATACTGCTATGAGACAGTATTACTATATTACAGGAAAACAATTGCCAGATAATTTATCCACACCATTACCACCAAAACCTACATTAAGTGATTTTTACACTCCATCAGAAGACCAGAAAAATAGAGAGATTGCATTTGTTGTTGGTGGTATGGCATTGACAGGATTTGTTGCTTGGAAGTTGATGTAGGTAAAAAAAAATTATTTTTTGACATAATCTTTCTTTGGAAAAACTAAATCATAAGCATGATATTTATTTTTTTTATTATTCTTACATGGTTTCAAACCAAGTGGTCTTACATAAAATGGTGGTTCTTTACCTTCTATCTTCTTTGTGAGATGTGCAGGACTCCATACTTCACCATTGTCTTTGAGAGTTAAAATTACACTCACACCATTGTCTGTGTTAATTTCTCTGTAGTCAGTGATTGTATAAATGTTGTTGATTTCTAAATCAGTCCATTTCTTTGTGTCAAATTGACTTTGTTCCTTTAACAGCTCTTCAAACTCTTCTTTTGTAGGTGTATAGTCATCATCAAGCAATTGTGCTATATTTTGCGTTTGTGCGTTCTTTGACATCTTTTTATATATAAATATTTTTTCTTAAATAAAAATAAATGGAGAAGATATACTATAGTCCAAAAGGTTTCTGGAAAGGACACTCAGCTGTTGGTAAGTTAGCAAAAGAAGCAAAGGTTAGTCAGAAACAAGCATTAGAGTTCTTAAAGAAACAAGCAGTATGGCAAATATATTTACCTGCACCTAAGAGAATAATAAGACCAAAATTTGATGTGTCTGCAGAGAATGAAGTTCATCAGGCTGATTTGTTGTTTTTACCTCACGATACTATTGGTAGGAAGACATACAAGTATGCATTGACAGTGGTTGATGTTGGAACAAGATATAAAGAAGCCGAACCTTTGACGTCGAAAGATAGTAAAGAAGTTGCAAATGCTTTTGAGAAGATTTATAAAAGACATTTGAAGTATCCTAAACTATTGCAAGTTGATCCTGGTAGAGAATTTATGAGTTCCGTTTCAACTTTGATGGAAAAGCATAATACCAAAATAAGAAGAGGTAGAAAAGAAATACACAGAGACCAAGGAATAGTAGAAAGATTTAATAGAACCTTAGCAGAAAGATTGTTTGGTTATCAGTATGCTAAAGAGATTGATACTAAAAAAAGAAACAGAGAATGGGTTAAGAGATTATCTGATGTTATTAAAGCATTAAATAAGGAGACGAAAAAACCTCCTCCAATTATAACAAGAAAAGTTGATGCTGAAATTTGTCCTTATGCAAATGTTAGATATTTGTATCAACCTGGAGAATTAGAAGGTGGTGGAAAGAGAAGGGCTACTGACCCAGTATGGTCTGTTGATATTCATAAGATTGACTATCATATTATAACGCAGGGAATAAGAGTTTATTATTTGAAATCTCCTGCACCTAAGAGAGGGTTTGTCAAAGAGGAATTACTTATTGTTCCGGCTGATACCCATACGCGTATGTCGTAATGCCATCGTCAGTTATGTATCTTTTTGTGTCTAAAGGAGAAAGTGTAGTCTTATTTACTTTTAATCCATATATGTTGTGATGCATTGAGCGTAGCATGTTCATTGAGTGTGTGTATTTCTTTTTGTTGAATAATGCATCTCTGTAGTTTTCAAAATTGATTTGTTTTTTGATTACATATTTTTTTGTTCCTTTCGCTTTTTTGATGACTTGTTCATCTGCTCTTAATACTGAATATAGTTTAGGACGAAGACCAATATATTCTGATATTGGAACACCAGCACATTCATCCTTCATCTTACCTATGACCTTCTTGTTTGTTTCATCGTATAGTGGATGTTCTTTTGGATAATCAGAGAAATCGTATTCATCTTTCATTTCAGACATATCTTTGTAAGCATCTTTGGTTTTGATATCTACTAATAAACTGTCTGTGTCGGTGTATAACAAGGTGCAGTTATTACCATACTTCTTTTTCAATGTATTATAATACCAATCATACATAAGATGTTTTGATAAATCTAAAACACAGAAGCCAACATATATTGGTTTATTGAGAGTTAATCTTGTTTTATTCACTTGAATGGCAGATAACTCATTAGAGAACTTTATTCTACGATTGAAGTTTGGTTTGGCTATTATCTTGCGGATTTTTTCATTTTCACTGCCATCTGTTTTGACTAATTTAATATCAACTCTTTTACGTATGTTTTCCATTGTTTTGCCAAATACTGAGTTGTTCATAAGTTTAAAGAAATCTTTTTCAAATGTAGTCTTTGCTTTTTTACGTAATTCTGTATTCAGACGTATGTAAGGTTCCATCCAAGGTTTCTCATCAAATTCTAATATTCTGTGTATTTTTGTTATTTTCATACCAAGTTGTTTGTATAGTCTTAAGTTTTTGTAATGTACTACATATTTCTTCTTATCCATTAGATTGGGGACAAGTTTTTCTGTTTTTAACATACTATTTTCAATTAGTTCATTTTGATAGTCGGATAACCATTCTTTTTTAATTGCTAATTTTTCAGGTGCAAGTGGATAGTCATTATGTAGTTTATGTAAATGTTTGGGGTATTCTAAATCTACTTCATATATTCTTCCTCTACCTTTTTGTAATTTTGGAAGTTTTCCATCTATTAAATCTTTATTAGTTATCCATTTGAAACCACCAAATGGAAGTGGTTGGCTCATTGAATGACCATATAAATTATTTTCATCTAAATACATTATGTAATTGTCTTCTTCATTTGGATTATAATCTGCTACATATTTATTGTTTGCTTTTGCGTGTCTTTTAGAAACCATACTTATTCCACCTCTCATTCCTTTTTCAATGAAAAGATGCATATCCAAATCTGATAGAAGTTGTAATTCTATTTCTGTGTATTTTAGAAGAGCATCCCAAGATAGACCAGGTGCAGTGTAGTAATGTAGAGGGTCAAGTTTATAGTTATTCATACAGGTTTCTCTAAACTTTTGAAAAACATCTGCAAGTAAGAGAACATCTGTTTTGAGATATAAATCATGATAATCACCAAGTGTTTTACAGTTAAATTGTTTCCATACTTTTTGAGCGTGTTCATAGTCTTTTTGTTTGATACTTTCATCTGTAAGACTGCTGTAGAATTTGTCTATGGGTGGTAGTTGTGTTTCATCAAATCTATCAAAACTATCAATGTATTCATATGGATAGATACCTTTACGAGCAAGAAGATGTGAGTTAGTTGTATGTTTTACAGTTAATGGTAAGTCTGATTTGTTGAGTTTTTTATATCTTGTATTGTGACATTTTTTACATTTCGCTGTTAATAACCAATTTTCATTGATGTTTATTTCTTCTGTACCTTTACATTTTTCACATTCTGTCTTTACACCAATTGCTCCATCTACCAACTTTTCAAGAGAGGAAGCCATAAATTGAAAACTGTCTAAGAATTTCAGTTGTCCAATACTGAATGAGATGAATTTCTCTGAATTATTTGCAATACAAGTAATGTTTCCACTTGCTTTGTGTATTTTCTGCATTATTAGATGGCTATCATAACCTTTTAAGTTGTGGAAGATAACTGGAATTTTGGTTTTATTTGGTTTGATTGCAAGTTTGAGATTACAGGATTTGTGTGCTGGTCCTCTATATTCTCCTGTGAAATGACAGTGGTCTTTTACTTTTGGATTCTTTTCATTATTAATTTCTTTTTCACATATCCAACAATGGGTAGCATTTTCATAATCTTGTATGTTCTGTTCTGTTGGCATTATTAATGGTTTAGGATGTCTAAAGATGTTGTTGATGTTATTCACTTCACATTTTAAATGATTTAGAAAAACCTCTGCAACATCTTCACCTCTGTATATTACTGGTTTGTCTGCTTTACCATCATATCTAACAACTTGATATCCAAATCCACACGCTTCGTGTTCGCTTGTTATTTCTGATTTATCTCCTTTTTGTTGTGATTTGGGTTTGATTTGTGCTTCAAAGTCAGCATAGATAACATATGGAACGGGCATTTGATTTTGATGGTTTTTAAACTTGATAAGACCTTTTGATGGCATTTCTATTCGCATTGGAGATTTATTTATGCCTTCACAGTCTTCTTTATGTTTGATTAGTAGGTCTTCTCTTGTAAAACCATAAAGACATCTATCACAGAAATGTGTTTTATGTTTGTGTTTATTGTTCTGATTGTAAAGTAATCTATTAAGGTTTTTAATAAAACAGTAGTGATATTTTGTTTTTGACTCATCAGGAGGATAGTCATCAGGATTATAATCTTCATCTATCATTTCTTCTTCACTATCATCAATTTCCTCTTCAACATCTTCAGTTATCAAAAGCAGATTAATTCGTTCTTTATCATTTGGTTGATTTGAAATATGATATGGAAATATAGTAAGTTTCTCTGTCTTTTTTGTTAATGTGTATCCATAAACATTGATTGCTATATTGTTTTGTTTCTCAACTTTTGGTATTTGTGAGATTGGTGTGGGAAAGTCTATTCCTTCCATATTTAATGTGCCTAAATATTTACGATAACTTGATAACTTACTTGGATTGTTTTTGTTTGGGTATTTAGAAGCAAGTATATGCCATTCTAAACATCTATCATCATCATTTGATAAATTAATTATTGCTTTTTTATTTGCTATTGCACTTGGAAGAGAAATATACGAAGAACCTTTGAGTGGTTCATATTTTGCTATATTAAGATAAAGTTTGATACAATGGTCAATTTCTAAACCCGTTGCGGTATTTGTGAATTTTTCAATCCATGTTTGTATATAAGTTGTTTGTTTGTTATAGTTTTCATCTAAATTATTTCCATCAAGAACTGCACATTGTTCTCCGTGTGATGCACCGGTAACTTCTTTTCTTTCACCATTAAGTTCATCTTTAAAAAACTTTATAGATAACCCAATTGAAAATTTAATACCATTGTATTCTTTAATGTTTTCATTAATTTTATCTATAATGACAGATTTTTTATCATTAAACAAAATATTTGGGTCTTTATATTTATGAGCATCTATTTCATACGCTTTGAAGTAATTGCATAATGGTTTATCAACCAGTTTCAGAACATTTTTCTCTTTAGTATCTTCATCATTAATTTTTTCACTTGTTTTAACAGCATTTTGTTGCTGTCGTTTTCTTATCTTTTTATCTCTACGTCTTTTACGCAGATTTTCCAATGTAGAAGTTTGTTGTAGTGCATCACTCTTCTGTTTCTCAATATCTAAGGATTTAAGACCCTTGTCTAAAGCCTCATCACTAATTCTTCCTTCACTATGCAATTGTATTAGTCTCTCTACAGAACTCATTTTTTTGTTTTCTTTTAAACTATAAAAAAAATTTTTTAAATATAATAATAAAAATGGATATAGAAAAAGCAAAGATGCAAAATATATGTGCTATGTTGCCGTTAGGTTCAAATAAACCATGTAAAAACAAATCAGTAAAGCATTCTATATACTGCAAGGCTCATAATTTTATTATAAAACATAACAAAAGTAAAGTAGTGAAATGTTTACAATGTGGTAAAGGTACTACAGCAAAATATCAAATCTGTGATAAGTGTGGTGGAAAGAATTTTAGAGAAAAACAGAGATATTTTAACTCTATAAAACCTTTTAAGCAGGAAATTGCAAGATTGAGTATGATAGAGTGTTGAGGATGATTCAGGACTGAAAGAGAACATACATTCAAAACATTCAAAACTGAGTGAAAGTGAGAGAAAGAAACTTATTGAGGAAGGTAAGGCTCAAGCGAAGAATGAAATGAAAAAAAAGATAGAAAATGCTTGATTTTATTCAATAAAATTACAATAGTAAATGACCCACCACCGAAATATGAAAGTTAATATTTTTTTTTTGCTTCACTTCCGACCTACAATGTTATAAGAATGTGCATTTTGTATGTTGAAACATATGTACAAAGTTTGGTGGTAATTAGTTGAACCAATGTTATTTTACAACAATTCAAAGACTTGCAGGAAATTCCAAAATGATGCTAGAACTTTGAAATTTTGTGATAATATGTATATATGCAACCCAAATACATATGCAAAATTTGAGACTAATCGGTTGATGGGATTCCACTTTTAGGAAGACTCAAAGACTTTCTGAAATTCCAAAAGTTGTCATAGGAACTTGGAATTTTAATATGTTATACAGCCTTAAAGTCTTGTTATATGTGCAAAATCTGGTGGTCATTGGATTATGTAAAGGCACTTTCAGGAGGGGTTAAAGTTTTTGCCCCAAAGTGGAATTTTCAAAATTCTTTTTAATATGTTTCTATATAGTGTCTATCCGCGACTTTTATCGGAGCAGATTTTGGATATTACTTTTAATTATTTGTTGTTCTCTACGAGTTGCTTAGTAACCTTTCTTAATTAAACCGATTACAGTGTTATCAGGATTTTTTTGTATTTTTTTCTTTTTTTTAACCCATTTTTATCGCTTAGAAACGCTTTTTATTGAAACCGATTACGCTGTCATCATTTTTATTCAATGTTCCATTATAAAAAGATTTTTATGTCATTACCGGGATTCGAACTCATGCCCCACCATTTACAGTCCAAACCATCTAGACCACTCGGCTATCACGGCTTGTTCTAGAATAGTAAGAAATTGAACGTAAATAAATGACTAGTTTTTTGTCCAGTGAATGGTTTTCTAAATACTGAAATAGTCCGTAGGTGATTTCCCTTTTGGACTTTGATGTCCAACTATCAGTGTGGTAAAGATAAATTGACATGTAATAGTCGGTTTATCTGTCTGCTCAAAATACTGCGGTAAAATATATATGTGGTAAGATGTGTTTATATATAGATAGTGCTGGTTGAAGAGGTGATTTGTGAGGGTTTTTAACAGATTACCTCAAAACCGGCACTATCTATATATATAATGATATCTCAAGCCCTGCAACCCTATGAAACTACAAGGCTTATATACATTGGACGGCCTGACTCACACCACTTGGCCTGGGCAAGCTTAGTCCTTCTAAGCGGTTTACCAGTACTCGTGTTTGGTTAGTTTTAGCTCTGTGTGGAAGCAACATACAGCCAAATCAATTTTTTTAAGCCCCAATGGACTGGGGCGAAGATTTACAAATGGCATGAATCACTAGTTTGCTGTACCACTAGCACATTGGCTGAATCAAAATCAGTGCAGCTGGCTTCACATTTTTCTAAAGTACTGCTAGCAAATGTACTGTTTGCTATTTTAAATTGTGAAAGTGTTTGAAAGTTGAATTAAGTCTTCTCTTTTATATTAATCAATGCTTTCCAAAAATAACTGCTTGTTTTCTTGATCATATTTTAGAACATAGATGACCATGTTTAAGAATATAACTTTCTTACAAGGTGACAGTTAGTGCGATTGAAGTAGACTGAAGGGGCATTGTCAGAGTGAGCAAAAAACAACAGTACCATTTTGTCTACAGTGATCTGTGTATATAGTGGACCAAAAGATCAAACATTATTATTCTTGGCCATTCAAGCAACCTGTGTCATTCCAGTATGACAATAAGACTTTTCAAACTTTTCAAGATCACTGCATCAGTTAAATACATACTTATTAGAGTCGAGTAAAATTGTCTGGTTTACAGAACCATCCAGTTTACTTGCCATTTCAACAATCTCTGTCTTACTAAGCTTCAGCATTGCCTCAACTTCTATTTAGAATGACATTCATGCAAAAACTCTTGTTCTAAAATGAAGTTTTTTTTAAATAAGATTACACCACTGTCAACCCCACTGAAAATAAGGACGAGGATTGTGGCCACGTAAAATCGACTTAAGCCCCCTAGTGGAATTCGTTTCACTGACCATTCCAAGGCGGTTCTTCTGTTGCGGTTTATATTTGTTATCGATTTGTCTTGGGGTGTGTGTATCGCTTACGAGTATATTACATTGTTTTGGATAGCCAATTGGCCATGTTGTTGGAAAGTAACTATCCTTTGGGCTTTCTGCTATTGATATTTCCATAAGGGTCTAGTTGTTTCATGTTCGTGCTTCTTTCCCTTTGGTGTCTTTGATGGGAGCTGTGGATTAATTGTGTATAAATTCCTGATCATTGCCTTCACTTCTTTTTAACAGGAGGATAGATTGCTTTTCGTATTTGTTTCTGCTCAAACAGATTGTGGGTATTCGATAAAATGGTTCATATGATCACCCACAATCTATGTTTAAGGAAGAAAATTATCGGAAAAAATTCTAATCATGTAAAAGAGGTCATTATAGAATACCGTAGTGTTATCTTACTTTACAATTACGAAAACATGCCTATACAGACACATTGTTACCTTTATCGCCGAAAACTGAAAAAAGGTGAAGGGCAACCAAAGTTCGAAAGTTGAACAAATTTTGTAAGCTCCGAGCCCCCGATGCTGCATGTCAAGTTTCATGGTCATCGGATATTTGGTTCTTGAGAAGAAGAATTTTAAAGTTTTTTAACATATATGGACATGGCGGCCATATTGGTCATGTGACCCAATCCTTACGAACAATTTTTCGTTCTTCCCTTCCTATAGACTCAGGCACCACATGTAATTTGATTTCAATCAACCCAACAGTTTAAGTGAAGAAGAAGAGAAAACATGTAATTTGAGCAATCCAGGACAAAGGTCAGTAAATTACCTTGACATTAGGAAGTGAACAACATGGAATCAGCTGATTGCAAATATCATTTCTGATGCCACACTTTTTTGCCTTTTTGCCATAATAGAAGTAGAGGCAATGATCAGGAATCGATACACTCAACCCATAGGTCCCATCAGAGACACCAAAGGGAAAGAAACACAAACATGCAAAAAAAAAAGACCTAATCGAAACACCAACAGCGAAAAGCCAAAAGGACAGTTACTTTCCCACCAAATGGCCAATAGGCTATCCAAAATAAAATAACACAAGCGACACAAACACCTAATGACAAACCATAACAAAAATAAATCGCGACAGAAGAACCTCCTTGGAAGTGTCAGCGGAAACGAATTCCACTGGGGGGCTTAAATCGATTTTACGTGGCCACAATCCTCGCCCTTATTTCCATCGCGATTTAGACAAATAATTTGTTCAGTCCGCATGAAGGCCTCCTAACTTATCAGTGCAACATGTCCGTGAACACGAATAATCAAACAACCACAGAAATGAATTAACGGTGAGGACTCGACAGCAAGAAACCACTGAAATGCTGGAGCAAAAGAAATCAACAGTTAGACTCCGAGGGGCCCGACCAGAGATAGAGAAAATATAAGTAAGTCTCTCTCTCTCTCTCTCTCTCTCTCTCTCTCTCTCTCTCTCTCTCTCTCTCACACACACACACACACACACACACACACACACACACACACACACACACACACACACACACATTTATTTGTAGAGATATCCTTCTACGATACAATACATATTTAGTCTAAAAAATGCTATAGCTGACTGTGTAAGTTGACATCTTGTGTTCTTTCTCACTGGGCGCATGACGTTAATGCGATGTTGGTTTGACGTGCTTTTCGGACCATCCTAAGGTCCAGAAACTCTAAAATAAATCTAAAATGTCACCCAGCTTAGTGTCGGTGTAACGTCTGTGTAACGACGCCGCTGCGTCAGTACAACGTCCCTCGGCTACATCTGCCTGTTGGGATTGAGTTATAGTCCTAATACATATTTAGTGTATTTTGATTTAAATTTTGATTTCAACTGTATTTATTGATGAACATTGACGTATATAGTACCATTCAAAATGGACTAAAATAGGCTATGCCTACGTCCAATCCAATGGTACATATATATGTACACCTCTGTTTTTATGTATGTCACCATGAAATTTCTAATAAATAATAAATAAATAAATGAATGTCTAGGTGACCATATTAGACCTTGCCATACAACAGGTCCAGGTCAACCAAAGGCCATCATTTGTACAAATTTGGTAGGGCCCAAGTCCCCACTACTGCATACCAAGTTTCAAGGTCATCGGCCATTCTGTTCCAGAGAAGAAGATTTTTTAAAAGTTTTTACCGTATATTGGCATGGCGGCCATATTGGTCCCGTGACCCAGTTCTTACGAAGAAGTTTTCGTTCAACCCTTCCAGTAGATGCTCCATGTGTAATATAGTTTCAATCACCCAACAGTTTAATTGAAGAAGAAGATAAAAAAAAATAATCTGAGCCACCCAGGACAAAGGTCAGTAAATGACCCTGACCTTTGGAAGTGATAAACTAAGATTCAGCTGACTGCAAATATCATTTCTGATGCCACAAGCTAACATGCAATAAAAATACCACTTGTTTTGCCTTTTTTCCATACCAAATTTGACCTGGCCGTAAAACAGGTCAAGTTCATCAAAAGGTCATCATTTGAACAAACTTGGTCGGGCCCCCGAGTGCCCGATGCTGCATACCCAGTTTCAAGGTCATCGGCCGTTTGGTTCCTGTGAATAAGATTTTTAAAAGGTTTTACCATATATGGGCATGACGGTCATATTGGTCATGTGACCCAGTCCGTACAGCCAAATTTTCGTTTACCCCTTCCCATAGAGGATCCATATGTAATCGGACTTCAATCCACCCAGCAGTTTAAGTGCAATAGAAGATCAAAATACTTATCTGAGCCATCCAGGGCTAAGATCAGTAAATGACCTTGAACTTTGAAATTGATAAACTTGGCTTTAGTTGATTGCAAATGTCATTTCTGATGTCACAAGCTACCACACAATCAAAAAGATCCACTGTTTTGCCCTCTTTCCATACAAAATGTCTAAATAACCTAATTTGACCTTGCCGAAAAACAGGTCAAAGTCAACCAAAGGTCATAATTTGAACTAACATTGTAGGGTCTAAGTCCATGATGCTGCACAACAAGTTTCAAGGTCATCGGCCATTCCATTCCTGAGAGATGATTTTTAAAGGTTTTTACCGTATATGGGCATGGCGACCATATTAGTCTTGTGACCAAGTGTTGACGAACAAACTTTCGTTCCCCCTTCCCATAGAGGCTCCACATGTAATTTGGTTTAAATTGGCCGAGTAGTTTCAGACAAAAATGCTGTCTGAGAATGTTGATGGCGCAGACGCAGACGACGACTCCGAAGACGACGGACTACTGCCTATACTATAAGCTCTCCCATCCCTATGATCTTTCGGCTCTGGTGAGCTAAAAGAACAGATGGATGAAAGAATGAATGGAAAGAAATAATGACTTCAATTAATTTTAAAGAAGGAACTTAACCCATTGTATACTCGTGTGTTCTTTCATTGCTATATGTTGGACAAGTCCATTATATAAGGGGTGTCAGACCTATTTTTTCGTTTTTATTCTATTTTGATGGAAAATTCTTTAAGCAGACAGAGCATGCTCTGAGCCATGTTCTGTGGCGTCTGATCTGGGCCTGCAATGTTTGCCAAGGTACCCCTTTTGGGGTTTCCTGCATACAACGGGTTAACACTGTACCTGAAGTTCAGGAGGGAAAATGGGAACTTGTGTGGTGTCTGGCTGGATCACCTCCGTGACTGTACTTGGACCACACTGAAACAAATAGTATTGTTGAACAGCAATGTGAGACTTTACTTGATACAGCATGTTTTTTTACTGTGTGCCCACTCCAAGATTTAATTTTATCATATGATAAATACCCTGTGCCCTGTCAAAATGGCATTACATTTTCTGGTGATATGCTAAAATTGTGTCTTTCCTATTCACAGAACTAGCATTTTTCTGATGTATTTTTTTATATTTAAGAAATAAATTAGCTCTAGCTGTGATTTGTTGAGTAATAAATCACAGTTTGGAGGTCAGTTGTAAAGTAGACAAATCACGAGCGCGTAGCGCGCGTGATTTGTCTACTTAGAACTGACCGACAAACTGTGATTTATTACCTAACAAATCACTACCTAGAGCTGATCTATTTCGATTCTAACACGCTGAAAATTGCTAATATTGTTGTTGTTTCCTTCAAAATCTCACAACCTTTCGCCATTGCTAGTAGAAAACCCGCTAAAATTATCGACTGAAACACATGCATTTATATCCTTTTCTAACGTTTTCGATGCGAGAAAATGACGTTACACCGTCTAACGTCAAGGAAATCGACTAGTGACGTCATAAATTAGCCGTTTTTAATGACGTCACCCGTCACGCTCTTCCGAGCTGTGATTTGTTGCAGAATAAAACACAGCCGTTTTCCATTGCCTATATAGGCGCGCTGTGTTAGAATATTCTTTTACTAGTCCGAATTGAAGCAGTTCTAACAAGTACCCAACATATGTTTAAAGCAGAAATAATGAAAATAACATATACCGTACAAACCCAAATTTTCTCTATAAATTTGGTGTTCAAAGTGTATTTATTTCATGTTCTTGTTTATATGATGAGTATTTTTCATACGTAATGTGTAAATACCACATTGCATGTTCAATGCTTTGACCATCTGATTTTTACTGAAATGTTGAGTCGGAGAATAAAGTGTTTACAAGAAATGGGATTTATAAATAATCCCGAAGGAACCAGATCACATCATTTTAGCATATGACATCATTTCATTCTACAGTAATCCAGAATTTTTCTTTATAAAGGGATCAGAATTTCCATAGTTTTGAGGTGTTTTTTTTTTTCACAAATTTACATTCTTACCCTTATCTTGCTCTTCACGACAAACCCCATCTTTGCAAACAGTGCAGATCCAGATAAGATAAAGAAGCCATCTCATCAGGAGCTACATTGTTTGGTATTCAGTTAATGAATTTGTAGCAATAAATTACATCAAGTAATTTGATTGGTTGATGGACAGAAATGAATATTCAGCAAGATAATCTAAATTCTGTCTGGCTAACAGGGTGGATTTTATGCATTTAGGACTTAGTGGGATCAGAAACAAAACAATTTCAAGGATCATCACGTGAACAAGTCCGTGAAATGAACACCCCATTAAACCCCACTTTATATAGAGAAAACTGGGGTTTACGGGGGTATATATTATTAGTCTTATTTCAGATCCAAGACATAGGTTGTGGGTACTCGTTAGAACCGCCTCAATGAGGCGGTTCTAACGAGCACCCACAACCTATGTTTGCAGTATAAATAAAAAAAATATTACGAATTTTCGTCAGAAAAGTAGCCATTTTGGAGATATGAAAACTGCACTATGTCGCACGGGTGTGTTTTCGTAATGATTCAATATTAGAGCTAAGTATCTGTTTCGTTATCAATTCATTACAGTAATAACAACAAGTTAAAATAGTTTGCAAATAATTTTGTTAAGGGGAATGGGAACACCTGGCATAGTTGTCCGCCATTTTTCTGAGGGAGAAAACTTTCAGGACTTAAGCTCTGAACCATGGAAAAAGAAGTCAACCCATAAAGGAATGAATTTACACTTTTGGAGCCAATTCTTTCCTGTAAGAGCTGATCCCTATTGACATGCGAAACAAAATACTTTTGCAGGAGGCGCCTCCCCTAAAGATGTTCCCATTCCTCTTAATGTTTTTAACAGGCTTGGCTCTTCTGTGGCGATTTATTTATGTTGTTGTTTGTTACTAACTGTGTGTATCACTTGTGTCCTTTGGTTTTGGATGGCCACATGGCCATTTTGTGGGAAAGTAACTGTCCTTATAGCCTTCCTTTGTTTAGGTTTCCATTATGGTCTGGTCGCTTAATGTTTGTATTTCTTTCCCTTTGGCGTCTTTTATGGGTGGAGTAAGTTAATTGTATCAATTCCTGATCTTTGTTTTACTTCTACTTTGCCTGTAGTTTTTTCTGTCTGCTACCCTTGGCTCATAACAGATATTGCATTCTTGGCCAATTCGTATGGAATTTATCAAACTGGCCAAAGGCTCATTCCATAAATTGCCCAAGAAACATTCACTGGTTTGAGATCCTCTTGGCATGATTTGCAGTGCAAGCTATAAGCTTCATGTAATTCTTTAACGTCAGCCTCGATAGCGCAGTGGTTAGCGCGTTCGACTCATGATCGAGAGATTGTGCGTTCGAATCCGCCACCGGTATCGAGGTGTGTCCTTGGGCAAGACACGTAATGACACTGCCCCACTCCACCCAGGTGTAAATGGGTAGCAGTGGTGTAAAAGCCACTGCCTCTCTCTCGCGCGCGCGTGAAAACACCCGGAATGAGTGTTCGAGAGCGATTCAATAAGCTTAAAGCTTTCATCGCAATCGAACTAAAATAAATTAGTATAAACTAATTCTTTAACGTATTCTGATGTGCATATAGCTGACCATACTCATCTTCTTGATTTATTGTCCTATAACATGTTTTTATTTTTTTATATTTTTTTTTTTTGTTTTTTTTTTTTTTTTTCAAGAAAAGGGTGATCTAGGTATGAAGGTAACATATATGTATATGTTTACAGTACCATCAAAAATAGGATAAATACAGGATAAGCTAACAGCCTATTGACCGGCTGACTATGTTGGGGCTGAAGGACATGTCAATACTTGTGGATCATTTTGTATGTGAAGTTTAGTAGCGCCAATATTTTTAATGATGATGATGATGATAATTTCCTGTTTAAAATATTTTTGAAGTTGTGACTGACAAAGGTTAATTTTTTTGGTTAAGGCGTGACAAAAACATGGATAAAAGCAATATAGTTTTGGCTCTTTGTCAGAATGTAGGTCTTGTGAGGTAAGTATGTGTGTAAATTTCATGAAGGTGGGGCAAATACTTTTGAAGTTATGACCAAGATACACAAAACTTTCCCATGGCCCACTTACATAATCCTTTGACATTTGTATGTATGTTTGATGTGCAGACATATGCATCACATGAACAAGTCCGTGAAATAAAGACCGCGGCGCCATAAACTTCACTTCATATAGAGAAAACTGGGGTTTACAGGGGTAATCATTATTTTCCTTATTTCTGCTACAATACATAGGTTGTGGGTACTTGTTAGAACTGCCTCAATGAGGTGGTTTTAACGAGCACCCAAAACCTATGTTTCGAGTATAAATAAGCAAAATGTCACATATTTTCATCGGAAAAATGGCATTTTTTGAGGTTTGAAAATTGTACTATATCACACGGATGTGTGCTCATAATGCATTACTGTCCTGAAATTCCTAAACAATAAAACACAGAACAATTCTAATATGTGGATCATGAATTTTTAAGTCACATTAACAAGTCAGTGTAATGAACACCCTGTAAATCCAACTTAACACAGAACTAGAAATGGTGTTTGCAAAACACTGCCCCAACAACCATATGCTTGCTCCTAAATGCCAAAATTTTCAAAAGGCCATAACTCAAGAACAAGATTTCATCCAACTTTTTCAGAATATCAAAACTTATTCAGGTTATCTTCTTATAATTACAATTCCACTCATCAACTTTCAAGGCTCTGGCATATATAATTTTTGAGATATTTTGCTGACAAGATTTCATCCAACTTTTTTCAAAGAGCCAAAACTCAGGAAAGAGGCACAACTGAGTGATAACCCTAACTAGAAAAATGTACATGTCAGCTGCTTTTTTATGAGGAATCCGCAGATAAATTTCTAAACCCTAGCATATATGGTTCTTAAGTTATGTTATGCACCACAAAGCATGCGATGTACATCCAGACTTCTTGAGGAATTTTCTCTCTCTCTCTTATATATATATATCCATTGTATATATTCATGCATTTTGGTTTGATCCATATTTAGTCTTCATTTAAGTGATTGTTATATTTCACCGGTTGGTTGTTTGCTTGTACTTTAAGGATATTTAGGGAGACAGATTTACATAAGCCCTTAGGCTTCTTTTTGAATCCCTTCGCATGCTTAATTGTATTTAGTTTAGAATATTATATAGTTTATAATTATATGCATTCAGTATGTGAATGAATATGTTTAAACCAACAGGCAATAACTGATGACATAGTTTTCGGAAATTCTTCAAAAGTTAATCAGGTCATCTATTCATCACTAGAAATACACACATACATTTTAAAGACTCAAGCATTAATATTTTTGAGATGTATTCAGTGCTGACACTGTCTCATCCATTTTTTTCATAGGGGCATAACTAAGGAAAGGGGTATAATTCTGACAAAAAATTATTTTTGTCAGCTGTTTTTCATGAAGAATCTATATATTAAATTTCAAAACCATGGCGTCCATGGTTCTGAAGTTATGCTATGCATCACAAAGCATGCTATGTACAAATTTCCAAAGTTACAAAGGGCCATAACTCATGAAGAATTTTTCGGAAATCTCAAAAGTTAATCAGGTTATCCACTCATCACTAGCAAACCACCCACAAATTTTCTAGCTTTAATAGTTTTGGAGATATTTTTCTGATAAGATTTCTTCAAATGTTTGTCAAAGGTCCAGAACTCAGGAAAAGGGAGTTATCATGACGAGAAAAAATATACATTTCAGCAATATTTTTCATGAGGAATACAAATATGAAATTTCCAAACCATAGCATGCACAGTTCTTAAGTTATACAATGCATCAAAAACGTAAAGGATGGATGGATGGATGACGGATGGATGAATGCACAAACTTCCCAGAAGCAATATGCCCATCCAACTTCTAAGAAGTTGGGTGCATAAAATTTGTGGTTTACATCATTACACATGGTTTTATATATGTCTGCTTCTTAGAACTGTGACCTACCGTAATAATCCTAATTATTTTTTATTAGACTGGTTTTAGCAAACAGTGCAGTCTCAGATCAGACTGCGACTGGTCTACACTGTTTGCCACCTTGTCTGTATGTCGTATTGTGAAACAAATTTGTCAAAACTTTGGAGAATTAAGCAAGTCCTTAAAGGCCAGGCTGCTGTAGGACCTACAGCTAGAAAATGGGCAGTCCCAGACAAGAGTATTAATGGGTTTTCCGAATTTCTTCCAGGTTATGTTAAGGTCAGGATGTTTGAATCAGCTGATATACTGGAATTTGTGTACACAGCTACTTGCAGCCTGAATGTGACTGGTGTTTATGCTTGTCAAACATTTCTTTTTGTCTTCTTTCAATCATGAAATCTTCTCCTTATTAGCCATGATTATTATTTAGTGTGCCTTTTAGAACAAATTGTTGTGTAAGAATGAGCTGTTGTCTGGAAATTTGAACACAGAGTTACCCTTTTGAGAACACAGAGTTACTTAACACTAGATGGCAATGATATTGCTTTTAATTGGCGCCGGGCCATACGGGAAGTAATGCTACAGTGCATTCTGGATCTAGTCCGTGAATTTTACTAGTAGAACTAAAACAAAGATCAGGAATCGATACAATTAACTTACTCCACCCACCAAAGACACCAAAGGAAAAGAAACACAAACATGAAGCGACCAGACCATAATGGAAACCTAAACAAAGGAAGGCCAAAAGGACAGTTACTTTCCCACAAAATGGCCACATGGCCATCCAAAATAAAAAGACACAAGTGATACACACAGAAAGTAACAAACAACAACATAAATAAACCGCCACAGAAGCACCGCACTGGAACGGTCAGTGGACAAATTTCCACTGGCGGGCTTAAATCGATTTTACGTGGCCACAATCCTCGCCCTTACTTCCGTCGCGATTTAGACAAATAATTTGTTCAGTCCGCATGAAGGCCTCCTAACTCACCAGTGCAATATCTCCGTGAACACAAATAATCAAAGAACCACAGAGGTGAGACAACGGTGAGGACTCGACAGCAAGAAACCACTGAAATGCTGGAGCAAAAGAAAACCAACAGTTAGACTCCGATGGGCCCGACCAGAGACAGAGCATCAGGCACCAACCAACATTGCCTTGAATTGGATCTCTCTAATTCTCAATAAGCCTTTACGTTGGAACCGTCATAGAATATGAGGCCTGACCCACCGGCGTGCAATTAAAGAGGGAAACAAAGTTGCCAACCGTGATTGGGTTAACTACCATGCATGCAGTCTGCCGTATAACATCCATGTTGTACCCAATCTTTTTATATCGAAGAATGATTCTACGAAATTGGGTGCTGAAGTCATTGCGGTTATATATTTTTCTGAATTTATATACTAAGTCACCATAAAATTCGGGTTCCGATAGACCTTGTTGCAGAAGAGATTTAAGTCCAATATTGAATTTTGAAATTAAATCAGGAAAGCGTCTATAAAATTTTGAAAAGGCTTTGCGTAGTTTATGGGTACCGATAACCCTGATTAAGAAGTTTAGCCGTTAATAATTTATTACGAGTGTTGAAGTATGTTACATGACTACACACTCTAGCAAATCGAATTAATTGCGAAATATAAACGCCATAGGATTGCGTACGAGGAACATCACCATCCAAAAAAAGGAAAATTTACAATCTCAAAATCAAAGTCATCCAGCTCATCATAAATTTTGCACGAAACAAACCCATCTACAATAGAAAGATGTAAATCCAAAACCGGGGCCTCGGTAACAAAAGAATTTGTTTTATTTAACTGAAGTTCTGGGGGGTAAATCTGACTGATCAAACCATCGAAATAGGTATTATCAATATTTAATAAAATATCTACAAGTGGAGCTAAAAGCTTCAATAATTTTACATTGGTTATCAATGGAAAGCGACAACATGAAGTCTCTTACATAACAACAGACCAGCCACAAGAGGTGCGCAATTCTTTCCCATCGAAATACCCAAAATTTATCTAAATAACTTAGTACCGAATCTAATATAAATATTGTCAAGTAGAAAGGTGAGGGCATCACACACTTTCTGACACGACCAAAGTGTATAATCCTTATGCTTTTTAGAGTGAAAAATGCATTTCTGACATTACATGCAAGATACAGAAAATCTTCTCTGTGAAAAGCCATTCAATTAAATCATTAAGCTTTTCTTTTATAAGATTATGAGGAAGTGTAGTGTAAAGAGTGAAACAATCGTAAGTAGACAGACTTGAAGCACGAAAACGTCTGGATTTCAATTTATTTAAAACCTCATTCGAATTTTATAGACCAAAACATATTTCTTCCTGATCTTTACAAAGACTTTATCACAATATATAATTACGTGCATTTTAATAGCAGCAAGACAGGAAGTTAATAATTTAGAAAGTTTAGTGGTAGTGCAAGAGCTAAAATTGCTTATAAACCGTGCTTTGTAAGGTCTTTTTATGAAGTTTTGGTAGCCAGTATAGCGTAGGAAGCTTGTCTTTGCCTTCGGTAACACACACAGCAAACTTGGTGGCTGAATGACAAATATGTTCATCTACTATAGCTCTCTCTTCAGCTAAAGGCTGAAGTTCATAGGCCTTAGTACCACTAAGCTCCTGCTTAAGCGTGTTAGGTCATAAATGTTTGGTGGATAAATGCATTATAGTATGGAATATATATATAACTTGTTTATGGATATGGAGTCATGACTGACTGGTGAGGTATGTATGTTAATGTAGTTAAAAAGGGGTATCTGTTCCAAAATTTCTTTTTTCTCAGCATTCATCGTTGCAGTGTAAAAATATTTCAGCATACAAACAATTTTGTAAATTAATGTTGAAATGGCTCAAATACTCCTTCTTATCTAGCCCTCTGCTTCATATTACCTGTTTATGCATGGGTCAAAGGTGAAATTTCAAAATTTAATCTACAGTTCGCCAACAAATAACTGGCAGTGACGTACCTAACTATTTGAGCTATTTTACCGTTAGCCCCATAACCTTTGCAGTGTTCAGAACAAAAACAAGTCGTGACGTCACTGTCAACTATTCCTCGACGGACAGTAACTGTCAGTTAGCTCCTGATTTTCAAAATAAAACCTATTTATTTTGAAATAATTCTGGTTTAATTTTGTGAAATAAATAAGGGAGTTGCTAAAGAGAGCCCATGAGCAGTTCCGTATTTTTTCTCTAATAAAAAGAAAAGTGGGTAGCCATTAACTGCTGATAATTCTGGGAGAGACTGAAAAATATTTGAATTTGCCACCTTTACAGTTTGAGGCGGAGCCTGCCCTTTTATACTGGAGCTGGGGTTTAAGGGGCACGAAGTTTTGGGATTTTTATGAAAAATTTAATCAGAAAAATATGACCTTTTTGGAGAATGCAATGCTACTCTATTATCATTATGTCGGTATTGTGAACATTTTCAATATAAATACCGTCACGTTGACAAGTTCATGTAATGAACACCCCTCTACACCCCATGTTATATTGAAGAAAGTTGGGTTTACATGGATAAACATTTTTTTTCTTAATTCTGTTCTTAGACATAGGTTGTGGGTACTCGTTTGACTGTCTCATTAGCACCCACAACCAATGGAAATAAGAAAAAAATAGATCTAGCACAAATTTTCATATAAAAATGCTTGTTCTGGCGATATAATAGATGCCATTTTAGCGCAAGAGTGTGTTACCATAATGCATTCAGTAGGAAATGTAAGGTTCTTTTTTTTAGCATTGGAAAAAAGGCTTTTTGTCTCTTTTTTATAGTCGTTCGGTTCAATTTCCCAATCAAAACTATTTAGGTCATTTTGGGGACATAGCTTCCGATCTTGTGAGACTTCTGAGATGAAATGAAATCTTCAGCCCTAATGCACAAAGAATTTGCTATGGCTTGAAGGATAGTCCCACTCGCACCAGCTTGCCTGGGCATGCTTAGACTTTAAGCAGTTTACCAACACTCAAAAATGTTCGTCAGTTCACGCTCTGCATTGAAGCACCATGCAGTGAGTGAATGTTTGCGTTTTACGTACCACCAACAGCTATGGTCGTAAATAGACGGGATCTCGGTTTAAACACTCAAGCGAAAGTCTTGAGAAGCCCACGATCGATCCTGCGATCCCTGGTTTTATGTTGTTGTTTGTTACTTATTGTGTGTATCACTTGTGTCTATTTATTTTGGATGGCCATATGGCCATTTTGTGGGAAAGTGACTGTTCTTATGGCCTTCCTTTGTTTAGGTTTCCATTATGGTTAAAGCACCATGCAGTCTAATCTATTTTACAGGCCTCAGTGGGTTGGGGTGAAAACGCATAAGTTATACCATTCTAAACCCAATTTTCACTACTTTACAAAAGTAGGTTCGCAGATATAGTCATTGTACTGACTTTCAAAACTGATTTATAATTTTACCTTCTTTGTTTGTTCTTGGCTATTCTTGTTCTTGCAGCACTCATCTCCCATTGGACATTCTTGATCCTGTAAATCATACAAATGTAATATGAGTTTGGTTTTGATCTGAGAAAGGCCTTTCCGAAACTACAGTTATTTTAATGATATAGAACCAAGCAATAATCTGATGTTGACAAAAACTTAAGTCGCCAGAGAAACTTACGTACTTTCCATTGCAGAAGCTGGCATTTCACATGTAACCTACGGAAGGTCAATGAGAGAACTATAGTGATCAGGGGTCAACTCTCTTATATTCTAGGCCATGGAGGCCCAAGAGAGTAGGATATAGATCTACCTTGAGGCAATTAATATTTTTCAGATAATTAAAAGCACTTCCTTTGGCCATGCCATCCAGTCTTTTCTCCCTTAATCCCCTGGTAGTGTTGGCATGTTAGGTTTTTTTTTTCTTTTTTTGTAGGTTGACAAAAAACAGAGTACCAAGAGAAAAATACCTAGCCGTCCATTGTAGAACTTGGCGCCTCACATTGAAAGGTTATATACACAATAAATTGCTCTACAACAATAAATATGTTCTATAAAAGGGTTATCCTGTGGAAGCAAGGAATACACCACAGAACTGGAAAATATGAAGTGTTCAAGTTTTCTGGGCCAGACTAGTTAGTTTCGGCCATTTAGGCCTCATCAGTGACCCTCAAATATTTCAAAATTCCACAATAAAATCAATGATCCCAAAGTACAAGAAAATATAAATTACACTATGATGTAGGGCAGGGAGACTATTTACGGCCGCCAAACATTCCCAGACACCAGCTGTAGTAACGTTAAGTATGTTCTATAAAAGGGTTATCCTTTGGAAGCAAGGAATACCATTGCGCTCCGCACACAAGAGCTGTACACGCGACCACGTGTCATGTACGAGATGTGGCGAGGAGAGAACTGGAAGTAACTCCTTGAATTTCTTCTAGGCTGTTTTCACATGTGATGTGGTTGAAAGGTCGCAACCACCCGCTGCTGAGAGCACATCACCTACGTAGCAAAAGGAAGCTACCACCTCCAGCTTGATGGATTTGACTTGGACTTCCCTCTTTTGTCTGCCATCTAAGGGGCGTGCAGTTCCTTTGCACCGTATACACCTGTAATCAGAGTCCTCTATCAAGCGCTTGAACCCACCGCATTTCTTGTGCACCCAGAACTTGCAGCCATTACAAAAGATGCTGTTGCTGCCCACTCTAGTGCGACATACGGTGCATTGGAACTGATCTGTACTCTGCAGGAGGTCCAGACCTGGACCGCAGATAATGATCTTTGTCTTTTTCGTATTCACTCTTAGCCCTTTCGCCTCCATTGCGTCTTACTAAGTTAAGAGCCTCCTGACACATTCCTCAAGAGATTCAGCTATGATGACAAGGTCATAACCATATAGGTCCTCCCAAGGGACTCCAGTGCGGAACTCGCATGACAAGGTTTCAAGCACAATGATGAAAAGCAGTAGGCTGAGAACAGAGCCTTGATGAACACCCACCTTCACTTCGAATACTTCACTATAGCCATCACACACACGGACACGGCTCCGAGCATTAGCATACATCCTATGGACCAGGCGCACAATCCACTCGTCCACTCCAAGTATTCTTAGTGACCACCAGTTGGCTTTCCGAGGCACCCGTTCAAATGCCTTCTCGAGATCTACAAAAGCCATGTAGGGTCTCTTGTTGGACGCCAGAAACCTCTCTTGCAGCTGCCGAACAACAAAAAAAACTGCGTCTGTTGTGCCTCTTCCTGGGACGAAGCCAAAATGGGAATCGTCGATGGACACCAACTGCCTAAAGAGGCAATCCACAATCCCCTCCAGGACTTTAATAATCTGTTCTGTCAGCTTGAGACCACTGTAGTCGCCCCGTTCCAGTGCATCGCCCTTGCCCTTGTAGAAGCAGACAATGAAACTCTGTTCCCAGTCAGAGGGTACCTTTCCACCACGGATGATCGAAGCTGCAAGGCCGCGGATCATTGGGGCACCCACATCACCTGCAGCTTTTATCATCTCCAATACTATGTCAGAAGGGCCCAGTGTTTTGCCAGTCTTCACCTGAGAGATAGACTTTTAGTGGGATGGGGGGCCCTTCCACTGGTGGTTCATCAGACAGGTGGTCTGGGTCCCAGTCAAACTCAACGTAGGTTAGCGTTAGGTAATGTTCTAACCAGACCCTCTGCTTTAAGTCTTCACTCATTGACATCTCCCCTGCATCATTCCTAACTGGTTTGTCACCTACAACATCGGCATTCTCTCTTCTCATCTGGTTAGCAAGGCCGTATACTTCTGAGGACTTAGGGCCAATATGTAGATCTCATTCTAAGCTTCTCGGCGAGCATGGTGCATCGCACGTTTGGCTATGCAATTGGCCGCAAGATATGATGCACGGGTGCCCTTTCCAGTCTTCCATGCCTTTAAGGCTTGCCGCTTGGCTGAAATGACCTTATTAAAAGTAGGAGTAAAACAAAGATCAGGAATTGATGCAATTAACTTACTCCACCCATGTAAGACACCAAAGGGAAAGAAATACAAACATTAAGCGACCAGACCATAATGGAAACCTAAACAAAAGAAGGCCATAAGGACAGTTACTTTCCCACAAAATGGCCATATGGCCATCCAAAATTAAAAGAAAGTCTCGAAAAATGAAATATTTTGAAAGACGATCCATGCCTGCAAAGCAGAAGCAAACCAAAGACCAGGAACCGATACAACCAACCCACTCCACCCACAAAAGACACCAAAGGGAAAGAAACATAAACACTAAGCGACCAGACCATAACGGAAACCCAAACAAAGGAAGGCCACAAGGACAGTCACTTTCCCACAAAATGGCCACACGGCTAATTCCACCACCAGATTTCGCAACGCCAGATGTGGGGCCGAGTTGTGCCACACACCTCTTCAGTTGTCTTGAACAGACTGGTCTTGGTGCTGTCCCACATAGCCTCAGTGGTAGCATCAGCTACAACTGCTCGGGCACCCACATGCTGGCTGAAAAACCTCCTGGAACTGATTTCTTGTCTTAGATTCTTTCAGCTTCCAAACTTTTAGTCCGGGGGTGAACTTGTGTTTGGGCTTAGGTAGCACAATCCTCATGCCGCAGACAAGTAGCCGATGTTGCAGGGCTACTTCCTCGCTAGGGAACACTTTCACATCTGTGACAAGTTTGCGCATTGTCCTGCGTCAAAGGATAAAATCTATCTGCGTCGCTGCGCTGCCTGATTTGTACGTGATAAGATGACACGCACATTTCTTGAAACGTGTTTCCAAGAAGCAGGTCAAATACAAGGGCATACTCTAGAATCCGCTCACCCTCAACATCTGGTTCAGGGTTACAGTTCCCGAACCTACTATGCACTTCCTTGTAACCCGTGCCTACATGGCCTACATTGCCATTCCAATCTACGCATGGCATCAAGAGTTCGGGTCCTACCAGTCACAGCACGCAGTTGGTCAAAGAACAAGTCCTTGACTTCAGCACTTAAACCACTCCATGGGGCATACACAGACAGAAGGGTAACCACTAACCACGCACTGGCCGCCTACAAGCTTCACCATGATGATTCTGTCTGAGACTCTTTGCACCTCAAAAACGTTCTCTATCCAATCTTCTGCCCCAAACACTCCTACACCAGCAGTGCCTTTATCATTTCCACACCAATAGAGCTTATTATTCGTGTCCTTACCCATGATTGTGCAGCATTTTTCCACCACGATATCTTTTCTCCTGAACACAACAGACATTCACTTTCCTGCGTGATAGTGTTTCCACTACCTCGCAAACTCTTCCTCTCAGAGTGTTAACATTGAGTGTTCCCACCCGGAATTTCCTTAGGTGCTTACTTGATTCGCCACAATGGTCCGACCCTACCTCCCACGCCTGAGAGGAGGCCAAGCCGGAGACGTCACCAACAGAGCTTTGATGTCTGTTGGCACCGCCTAACCTTCATTCTGAATTTGTAGCTGCCATGTAACTAAGCGCAGTGGATCACCACTGTTAATCCCTGTTACTATCACTGATGGGAACGAGATCCAGGTAACAGTCTTTTATATTTCACTGTTCTTATTGTTGTGAGGTTAGTCTTTTAGTGTTGTGTTATTCTGGACTGGAGTTAAGTGTTGGGTTTGACAAACAGAGATGCCACAGAAAGCAGACCTGATCAGGGTCTAAGCTGTGTATGTGTTAAGTATAGGAATTTAAAAGTTAAATGCAACCGTCTAAGTATCTGCTCAGGACCACTGTGTCAGCCAAAACTCAGAGAATCGCCCCATCAGTGCTGACAGAGTGTTTTCATAGTCCAAGACTGTCCAAAACAAACGTATTTGAAGAAAACAAATACTAAGCCAGGTTTTTTAAAACTTATTGAATTATTGATTAACTAGTTAACATATTGTTAACACTAATTATTTAACATGGAAAAAAAAAACATTTTTGCCTAAAAAATGTGGGTAGCTTTAGCAATTGCAAAAGCTATATTTACATTTTTCAGCAAAAATGTCCTTGTCAATTTTTCTTCAAACAATCCAAAGTTACTTAGCAAAGTAGATTTATGCTGCTGATGACCATATGACTATCACTGATACGAAATCCAGGTAACAATTTATTTATATCTCACTGGTCCTATTGTTATAAGGTAAGTGTTGTGTAAACAGGGTTACCTGTAAAATCAAACTGGATTGGACTTCTGTGTTGGTTTTTGCAAACAGAAAAGACCAAGATCAGATGCCAAAGAAAGCAGGCTTGTCAGGGTCTAAACTGTTTGTGTTTAGTATAGGAATTTAAGACTAAAATGAAACAGTCTAAGTCCCTGTTCAGCACTTTTGTCCCAGCCAATACCCAAAGGCAATCGACTCACCAGTGCTGACAACAGGTTTGCTGGATAGGCAGCTGAGGAGATTTAAGAGCTGGTCATGAGTGAATGAGAAAACAAGTGGGTCATCGCCCTGGATCGCTCACCTGACCCACACTGTAGAAACGAAGTGCTAGGTAAAATAGTTAGGTGCCTTGTCAGAAGAAACATACATGCCAAATATGATGGCTCTATCTCAACTGGTTCAAAAGTCACAGGTCTAGGTCACAAGTCAAATTTGTTTAGATGAGTGGGAAGATTTTATCACGAGGAACTTATATGCCAAAAATAAAGGCTCTACCTTTAATGATTCAAAAGTTATGGCAAAGACGGCCAAAGGTCAAGGTCACAGGTCAAAATTTGTGTATGGGTGGGAGGTCTTTGTCTAAAGGAACATACATGCCAAATATGAAGGCTCTATATCAAATGGTTCAAAAGTTATGATAAGTTATGATAAAGTAGGTCAAAGGTCATGGTTACAGGACATAGATTTGTATTGGCGGGAAGCCCTCATCACAAGGAACATACATGTAAAATAAGAAGGCTCTAGACAGGTTTTTAATTATTTGGACCTCATTTTGATTTATATCAGTCTTAGAATCGACTGCCTATTCGAAAATCGCAAAATTGCAGTATGCTTCCTCTGGCTTTCGTTGCCGGATCATTACAGGGTCACTGATGAGGCTTTATTAGCCGAAACTACGTAGTATGACCCATCTTCTTTCTTATGAATATTTTCATAGCTCTTTAAGGAACTCATTTTTTTATTTTTATATATTAGCCGAAACTACGTAGTATGACCAATCTTCTTTCTTATGAATATTTTCATTGCTCTTAAAGGAACTAATTTTTGATTTTTATTTCTACCTCAAACGGAGGGGTGAGAAGAGGTTGTTTGTGAACAGGCTCTGTCTGTTTGCATGTATATATGTGTGTGAGAATGCATGAATGCCTGAGTAAGTGTGTGTGTACATAAATGTGTGTGTGTGCATGCATGTGTGCATGCATGCATGTGTGTATGCATTCCTGATTGTATGCATGCACGCTTGCATGATTTTGTGCATACATGCATGAATGCATGGATGACAGTGTGCATGTATGCACATGTGCCTCCTTGCATGCATGCATGAATGAATACATACATGAGTGTGTGTATGCATGCATGCCTGAGTACATGCATGTATATGTATAAGTGCATGCATGTTTAAAAACCTGCCTGAGTGTGTTCGTGCATGCAATATGTTTGTGTGCATGCATGCATGCTTGAGCGTGTGAATGCCTGTATGTGCATTTATGGATGAGTGTGTGCATGTATGCATGCATGCGTGCATTTATGCACGCAGCATGTCTGTGTGCATGCATGAGTGTGCGAATGCCTGTGTAAGCACATGCATGCATGTGTGTGTGCATGCATGGGTATGTGTATGCCTGTGAGAAATATATGTGTGCATACATGCATGACTGTGCATGTGTGGGTGCTTGCATTTATGTGTGATTGCATACATGTGTGTGTGTGATTGCATGCATGTGTGTGTGATTGCATGCATGCATTGTGGTATACATGTGTATGTGCTTGCATACACACACACGCACGCACGCGCGCACGCACGCAAATCCGTACATGCACACACTCAGGCAGGCAAGCACACAGACATGCATTTACACATGCATGCCTGTGTGGGTCTATGCATGTGTTTGTGCTAGCATGCATGCATGTGTTATGCATATGTGTGCGTGTGTGCATGCGCACATGAGGTAAGAATGCATGTATGTGCAAATGCATGCATGAGTATGTGCATTTATGCATGCAGCATGTGTGTGCATGCATGCACGTGTGAATGTATGTATGTACGCGTGCATTCCTGAGTGTGTGCGTGTACGGATGTATGTGTGTGCATGCATGCATGAGTGTGTATGTATGCATGCATGCACTCACACATGCATGTATGCATCCACACATGCACACACGCATGCATGCATGCTTAAATGCACACACATACATGCATGCTCACACACATACGCGCACAAAATTTTATACAGACATGCCTACAAATACCCATGCATGCATGAACACACACATACACGCACGTGAACAAGCACAAGCATGCATGCACACATGCACTCACCCATGCATGCATGCACAAACACATGCATGCATACATGATTGTAGACATTCATGTGCACGTATACATACATGTGCGCAAACACTCATGCATGCATGCACATGTGCATCACTCATATATGAATGCACATGTGTGCCACACACACATGAATATAAGCAAACACACACATGCATGTGTGCATGCACGCATGAGTGTGTGAATGCATGTATGCACACATGCATGCATGAGTGTGTGCATTTATGCATGCAACATGTGTGTGCATGCATGCGTGTGTTAATGTGCATGTATGGCCGCATGCCTGCTTGAATGTGTGCATGACGGATGTGTGTATGTATGTGTGTGTGCGCATGCATGTTTGTGTATGTGTGTGTGTGTGAATTCGGGTTTAACGTCGCTTTCAACAATCTTTCAGTCAAATCACGACGGTGTCTGGTTGCGACAGGGAGCTCAATGCTCACTTTTATAGTGCTGCCTCACTGAAGTATCATGTCCTAGACACATTACATGATACCACACCCAGTCACATTATCCTGACACTGGGTCGACCAGTCCTAGCTCTACTAAATCTGAGTGCCAAGCGAGGAGCAGCTACTACCATTTTTAACGACTTTGGTATGTCGCGGTCCGGGATCGAAGCCGTGACCTCCCGTTCACCGGAGCGGACACTCTACCAACTGAGCTATCGGGGCCGGTGTTTGTGTATGTATGTATGCTTGCATGCAACCAGGTATGCATGCATTCACATATCCACACATGCACACACATTCATGCATGCTCACACAAACATGCGCACAAACACAATTTCACACAGGCATGCATGCAAATCGCCATGCATGCATGCACTAACATTCATATATGCACATGCACAAGTACAAGCATGCATGCACAAATGCACTCAGACATGCATGTGCACATATAAATGCATGTGCGCACACACCCATACATGCGTGCACATGTGCATCAATCATGTATTCATGCACATGTGTGCCACACATACTTGCTTAATAACAAAAACATACATGCATGCACACATGCATACTTAAATCCACACGTGCACTCACATATGCAAACCCAGACCCATGCATGGACATGTTTATCATGCATGTATGCAAACACACATACATGCATACACACACATGCATGCACGTTTACAACGACACATACATGCATGCACCCAGACATGCACAATGCAAGCATGCTTGAATGCACCGACATGACCCATATTCGAACTTGACGGAGCTATTGTCAAGATGATCATTCTGAGCATGTTTGATGTTGATCGGACCAAAACAGTGGCCTCTAGTATGTTCACAAGGTTGTTCTATGATTTGACCTACTGATCTACTTTTTGACACGAAATGACCGATATTCGAACTTGACCGAGATAGTGTCATGCTGATCATTCAGACCAATTTTGAAGATGATTGGCCTAAATCTGTGGCCTCTAGAGTGTTCACAAAGAAAAGTATACGCACAAACGACGGACGACGCACGACGGACAACGCACGACGAAGCCGGACATCACACGGTCACAAAAGTTAGCCATAACCTTCGGTCAGGTGAGCTAAAAAGAAGACAGCAGTAAAGAAATATCATACAAGATGGCTAATATGGCCCTGAATTGCTCACCTGATTTAAAGATGTCACATACCCTCTGAATGCCATGTGGATAAGTGACAGCCATTCCATAAAGCATAACAGATGCACTACTATAGATGGTCACCTGGACAACACTCTTGTAATGTTTGAAAAAAAAAAAAAAAACTGGCTTAAGAATTCCCTTTTTAGCTCTGTCAGCCATTTTGTTTATTGGGACAGAACTGTTTCAGCTATTTTTGTAGAGGACCACATAAGCAACATTCCTATCAAGGTTTACTATTATTGTCCCATGTGTAAAGGAGTTGCTGCGTAAATGTTTGTCTATTTTTAGATCTGGCAGCCATTCTGATCCTCAGAACCAAAGCAATTTAGCTATTTTAGTGGAGGGTAATCAAAGCAACATTCCTGTATAATTTTATTGAAACTGGCCAAGGGGTATAGGTGTTTTGGATTAAAACGTTTTTTTACTTTTAGCTCTGACAGTCATCTTTTTCATTGCAGCAGAACCTTCTTAGCTACAGTAGAACATCGATGGCTCGAACACCGATGGCTCATTTACCATGTATGTGTCGAACCCATTATTGAGCTCCTAGCAAAATCCTCTACATAAGAAATAGTGGGGGATAATTAAGGAGAGTTTAGTCTTTTATGTTGCAAATATATGCTGTTTGTACTCATTAGAATCGCCTCGATGAGGCGATTCTAATGAGTACACACAGCATACATTTTCATTATAGAACACCGAAAAGATGTCTATAAGTATCTCGTTATGCCTCCTTACAGTAACCCTCAGTGGCTCGAACTACCCCTGTCTCGAACAGACTTTCGAGTTCCCAAAGGTGTTTGAGCCATTGAAGTTCGACTGTATTTAAGTAGAAAGCAACCTAGGCAACATCCCTGTAAACTTTGAATCAAACTGACCCAAGGGATTAGGAGATGTTGGCATTTAAAACAATATGTTGACGTTTTTTTCTATTTTTAGCTCTGGTGGCTATTTTGCTCATCCGAGCAGAACAGATTAGCTATTTTGAAAGAGAGTCTATTTCCTATAAAGTTTGAATGACATTAGCCCAAGGGTATAGGAATAGTTGTTATTTAAAGATTTGTTTCTATATTTAGCTGTGGTGGCCATCTTGTGCATCAGAACAGGTTTAAGTTACATTTGTAGGAAGCCGTCTTAAGCAACATTGCTGTGAAGTTTGAACTAAATTGGCCCTAAGCAAGGTTCCTATGAAGTTTAAATAAAATTGGCCCAAGTTATCTTTCAAATGTTTTTTTTTTCTATTTTTAATTATGGCGGCCATCATGTTCAGCTGAGTGGAACAAATTTACCCTTTTGGAAGGGAGCCATCAAGGCAACATTCCTGTGAAGTTTGAATGAAATTGGCACAAGCGTTTAGGGGAAGTTTCTGGTGGCCTTGTTGCTTGTCTGAGAGGAACCATCGAGCTATTTTTGTAGATTTGTTTGTTTGAAATAAGGTTTAACATCCCGATCAACACTATTTAGGTCATGTTGGAGACGCTGCTTCCAGTTTTGTAGGACTTTACCTAACCTTGAGATGAAATGACATCTCAAGCCCTGCCGCCCAATGAAACCAAAGTGCTAATATATAACGAACAGTCTTGACTCGCTCCACTTTGCCTAGGCAGACTTAGTCCTTCTCAATACGTTGACCAGTACTTATGTGTTGTCAGTTTCAGCTCTGTGTGGAAGCAACATGTAGCCCAATCTATTTCTCCAAGCCCGGATGGGCGGGGCGACCTATTTTTGAAGAGTGTTACATAAGCAACATTGCAATAAAGTTTGAATAAAATTGGCCCAAGAGTATAGGAGTTTGCAATTAAAGCAAATAATTGATGTTTTTCTATTTTTAGCTCTGGTAGCCATTTCTGCTCATCAGACCAGAACCGGTTTAGCTGGTAGACGGTCACCTGAGCAGAATTCCTATGAAGTTTGTTTGAAACTGACCCAAGGGTAAGGAAGAGTTATCGCTTAAAGATTTCTTTCTATTTTAGCTCTGGCAGCCATCTTGTTCATGAGAGCAAGGTTAGCTATTTCGACAGAGAAAACCTAGGCATCACTCCTGTGAAGTTTAATATAATTAGCCCAAGGATTTAGGAGGATTTCGTATTTAAAGCACATTTTTGACATTTGTTCTATTTTTACCTGTGGTGGCCATCTTTCTCATCAGAGTAGAACCTTTTTAGCTATTTTGTTTGAGAGTCACCTAAGCAACATACCTATGAAGTTTAAAAGAAATTGGCCTAAGGGTATAGGAGGAGTTGTCATTTAAATATTTTTCTAATGTTAGGTCTTGTGGCCATCTTGTTCATCAACCAGTTTTTATAAGTACCTTAGCAAATGCAGAAAAGGCATCAATGATTGGTCTGTACCCTGTACATCTACATAGATTACCTGGAAAAAGATAACACCATAAGCAGATTCATTGAAGCATATAAAGTAACAATCTTGAACCTTGTCCTGCTTAATATTTAAATATGCCACACACACACTACTTATTATCAACCAATCAGATTACTTGCTGGAAATAATTGCAACAAATTCATAAACAAAACAATCTCACAGGGATCAAGCACAACAACAACGATGTGGTTCGCTCCTGGCCTGGGTCAAAATGTTGTTATTTCTTCTGTTTCTACACTTCCATTCATCTCCCAGAGAAGAGGAGAAGAGAGAGAGAAGAGACAGTTGAGTGTATGAGTGAGGGACAGAGTAGAAAGAGGAAAATGAAAGGAGTGTAGAAACAGAAGAAGTCACAAGAAGTCACAACATTCCCCTTGTACCTTTACCTGCTGCACGGAGAGCAGGCCTTGTCTAACTCTAAGCCAGTACCAATTGGACGTCCCAGTGACTCAAGATCCACACCACCTTTGCCTCATCAAACTACCCTGGATACTGTGCAAGGAAGTTGAGTAGTATCATGCACAGTGATCTTTTAAATAATATTGTGCAAGGACTTTGAGTAGTATCATGCACAGAGGATCTTTTAAATACTTATGTGCAAGGAATTTAAGTAGCATCATGCATGTAGGATCTTTTAAATACTTCTGTGCAAGGAAGTTTAGTAGTATCAGGCACGTAGGATCTTTTGAATACTTCTGTGCCAGGAAGTTGAGTAGTATCAGGCATATAGGATCTTTTAAATACTTCTGTGCAAGGAAGTTTAGTAGTATCAGGCACGTAGGATCTTTTGAATACTTCTGTGCCAGGAAGTTGAGTAGTATCAGGCACAAAGGATCTTTTAATTACTTCTGTGCATGGAAGTTAAGTATTATCATGCACAGAGGATCTTTTAATTCTGTGCAAGGAAGTTGAGTTGTATCATGCATGCAGGATCTTTTAAATTCTACTGTGCAAGAATTGATTGTTTTGGGTCTAACGACATGTCAACCCTTGCGGGTCATTAGGGTTCAACTGGTACTGGTTGCAGTTGAATAATTCTTCAAGGAAGTTGAGTATATCATACACAGAGGATTGATACTGTGCAAGAAGGTGTCTTTCAGCCAAAACATGTATAGAGGATCGTTTGAATAATACTGTAATATAGAGGTTGCTATCGAGTAATTGTATGCAAAGAGTCTGTTTTGCCTCCAGTATCAGTATATGAGATAATCTTAACCCTTATCTTGTTATTCACGGCAACCCCCATCTCTGAAACAGTGTAGATCCAGATCTGATGGCTTCTGAAGAAGCCATCTGATCAGGATCTACACTGTTTGGCATTCAGTTTATCAATTTGTAGCAATAAATTACATCAAGTAATTTGATTGGTTGATAGACAGAAATGGGTGTGGCTTAAATGAATATTTAGCAAGATAAGGGTTAACCATTCCTCCCAGTGATGTCTCTTACTCTTAGGTTTACCTTCTACTGCCCTTTCAATATCATCCTTGGTGGGTGAGGGGTTGTTTCTAAGTAGACAGAACATAGATATAATAAACCCTGGGGTACAGAACCCACACTGCAGCCCATGGCTCTCTATCAGTCTTTGCTGAAATATACAATTTGATACAACTAAAAATTAAAGAACATAGTTCCAGATAAGGCGCTTTTTCCATCCGAAAAGTACTGGGGCCAGTTGTTCAAAGCATCGTTAGCTTAACGAGCTTGTTAGTGGTCAAATTGTTAACTGTTCTAGCAAGAAAAATTTGGTATTTTTGCAAAATAAAATGTGAGCTGCTCACATTTTTTCAGCAAAAAATTTAGCATATTTGCCATATTTAATGATCAAAGTTTTAACGATACGTTAACTAACGACGTCGTCAGTTTTGAACAACTGGCCCCTGATATTTTACTTTTTTCTGTTCAAAAACAGCACTTCAGGTGAGTACCCACAACTTCTGTTTTTGTGCATAAAAAGAAAAAAAAATGTGCATACCCCCTGTTATCTGGGACTATGACGACCTAAGAGCACACAAGAAAACCAAAACTAAGGCTTATGTGACCAGTTAAGACACAGATCAGTCTGTGTACCTGAATAGTCTGATCAGAGTCTTCACTGATCAGTCTAGCATTCTATAGCCTATGTGCTACCAAAAGAGAGATCGGAGAAATTTCTTGATGATCATGCAGGCTGATCTAAGACTTTACTCGTGTCAGAAGTCCTTGTCCGGTGCATCTGATCAGTCTGATGAGAGTCCTCACTGATCAGCTTAGCCTTCTACAGCCTATGGACCACCCGGAGAGACATAAGAAATAATTCTTGATGAATGACTCTCTTCTAGTGACAGAGGTCTTTATCCTGTGCATCTGAACAGACTGATATGTCTTCACATATCAGCCTACCATTCTACAGGCTAGGGACCACCCAGAGAGACATAAGAAAATGTCTTGGTGAACCTGCAGGCTGGTCTAAGTCTTAACTTGTGTCAGAGATCTTTATCAAGTGCATCTGAACTATATGATCAGAATTTTCACTGATTGGCTTAGCCTTCTACATACAGTCTATGGACTACCAGCAGAGAGGTAAGAGATATTCCTTGGTGAATGTGCAGGCTGACCTTTAAAATGTGATAGATGGTGTCAGAGGTCTTTATCCTGTGCAGTTGAACAGTCTGATCAGAGTCGTCACTGATCAGCCTACCCTTCTATAGGCTACCCTGCAGGCACAAAAACGTTGACTCAACGTTGAAAGAACGTTGAAACAACGTTTTAAACGTTGTTTCAACGTTAGTTCAACGTTGTGTGCCTGCTGGGTATGACCTGCCCAGAGTGAGATGAGAGAAATTTCTTGTTGAACATGCAGGCTGATCCAAGTTTTTCGCCAGTGTCAGAGGTCTTTATCCTGTACAACTGAACAGTCTGATCAGAGTCTTCACTGGCCAACCTAGCCTTCTACAGCCTTTGGACCACCCGAAGAGACATAAGAAATAATTTTTGGTGAATGTGCAGGCTGATCTTAGCTTTTTCTAGTGTCAGAGGTATTTGTCCTGGGCATCTGAACAGTCTGATCAGAGTCTTCACCGACCAGCCTAGCCTTCTACAGCCTATGGGCTTACAGAGAGATAAGAATAAGAGAGATAAGAAAACTTTCTTGGTGAACCTGCCGGTTGATCTAACTCACGCCTAGTGTCAGATGTCTTTATCCTGTACATCTGCACAGTCTGATCAGAGTCTTCACAGATCAGCCTACATTTCTACAGCCTATGGACTGACCAGAGAGACATAAAATTTCTTGGTGAACGTGCAGCCTGCTCTTTGTTTGTTTGTTATACCCCCACAAATGAAATTTGGGGGGGGGGTATATAGGAGTGAGCTTGTCGGTCTGTCTGTCTGTCTGTCGGTCGGTCGGTCGGTCTGTTGACTTGGTTTCCAGACGATAACTCAAAAAGCGCTTCACCGATTTTTATAATTTTTGGTACACTGATGTAACATCATAAAATATAGGTCAAGTTCGATTTCCACTACAATTCGTCAATTTTCGACATAGTTATGGCCCCTTTCAAGTAAAAAAATTGCAAAATGCCGCTGTTGTACTATCAAGGCAGTTTTTGTGGGGGTATTCATCATCTTTAGTGATAGCTCTAGTTTGATTTGAGGTTTAACGTCCCCATCAACACTGTAAAGATCATTTTGGAAACGTTGCTTCCAATTTTGTGATACTTTTACCCGACACTGAGATGAAATAACATCTCAAGCCCTGCCGCCCAATGAAACAAATAGGGTTTATTAGCATGGACGGGCCGTCTCGCACAGCTTTGCCTGGGCAGGCTTAGATCCTCTTAGCAGTTTACCAGTAATCGTGTGCGGGTCGGTTTCAGTAACGCGTGAAAGCATTATGCAGCCCATCTATTTCTTCAAGCCCCGATCGGCGGGGGCCGACAGGATGATATAAGTCTTTACTAATGTCAGAGATCTTTATCCTGTTCTGCCTCACCATAGCAACAGATAAGGTATTTTGTGATAACTGAAGGATAGTTTGCTTTATTTCTCCATAAAAACCTATGTTGTGGGTATTCATTAGAACCGCCTCGTCGAGGCGGTTCTAATGAATACCCCAAACATACCCCAAACATAGGTTTATATGGAGAAAAGACAAAAATTATCCTTCAATTATCACAAAATACCAACCTAATCTGTTGCTATGGGCTCATGTTAGGGCAAGTCACATGGTTAGCCACCGATGATCAGCCCAAGAGCTGCACATAGTGCAGTGAAGAATATGTGTTGCAGTATAAGAATCTAACATTTTTTCCCACAGAGTATTTTTTGGAAAGGTATCCACAACCGACCAGACAAAAACTGTTACTTACGGATAGTAGCATTGTTAAAACTTGAATTTTAATGTTTGGTTTTGAAACCGTAAACAGTTTCTTTCAAAAATTTGAAACATCAAATGGCATTTCATAATCCGGGATATCTTATCCAGCAGGATTACGCGCTGGCTCATAGTGCTGTTCTTACTTAAAAGGTCTCCAAGCCAATGGAATTCATGTACTGGACAAGCCAGCCTTTCTCCTCCTTTCGCCTCGGCATACCATACACCAATACGTCGAAACACCCCGAAACGACAATCGGCGTGATCACGCTGAAGTGCGATTTGTCACTGAAACGCATATCACGTCAGTGGCTTAGACGCCAAATTACGTATTGGTTTCATGCACCAACGTAAGTGTTCTGTACTGTGTAATGTCGACGTGTTAATTTTGGTCACGACAGGGACGTCTAGCTCTCAAACGTGCATCGCATAAGGGCGACGAACAGTGTCAGTGCTTATTGGTCGGTAGTTGGGGACCCGTGTTTATCTGCAGATACAGTGTAGCAGATGGCGGCGGAAATCTGTTTCGCATATGCGTCTGTCGGATGAATCGATCTTGACGTACTGACGTCGGTCTTCCGCTACGTCGACGTCCACTAGCGTCTTCTGTTGATAGTAAGATGTCGCTCCAATAGACGATAGATCACACACATGTGGCGCCAAAAATCAAAGTCAACGTCATCCGCTTTTCGACCAGCTTCTAACTTTCCATTAGAAGCCTCCGTGGTGTAGTGGTTATGCTACTCGCCTTGTAAACCAGGGATCGCAAGATCGATCCCAGGCTTCTCCAGACTTTCGGATGAGTCTTTAAACCGAAGTACAAATTGATAATGGCCCGTAACACATGAAGTATTTTTCAGAATTTATTGCAAAACTAATCAGGTAATCTATTCATCCATACCATTCCATTCCATAAGCCTTTAAGGCTATAGCTTTAATGAGAGTAGTTTTTGAGGTATGAAATGAACAAGGCAGGTATCGAACTATAACTGCCAGACAAGCATCCGACTGAGCTACCAGCCAGCATAATGTATGTATTAGAGCAGAAATAAAGCAAATAGTGTATACACCAGTCAACCCAAGTTTTGTCTTTATACGAGGACTGTTCAAATATAATTGCAACTAAGCAAATAAAAATGATTCCGTGATAGCTTTCGATGAAAAATTTATTTTGTCCCCTCAAAGTATTCCCCTTTAACAGATATACAAACTTTCAGTCTTCTGATCCAATCATTGAATGCATTTTGGTAGTCTTTTCGAAGTATACTATGAAGGCACTGGAATATTGCAAAACCGAAGTGTTTGCGCTGTACAAATTTTCCACCAGAAAGGTATTTTTTCAGCCGCGGGAACAAAAAAAGTCACACGGGGCAAGGTCAGGGGAATACGGGAGGGGAGGGGGGGGGGTGGGGTTGAGAGAGTTCAACAACCTTTTCCTGCTTCAGATAGTCTTGCACAATGAACACCTTGTGCGATGACGCATTGTCATGTAGCAATCTGACATTGGCCAAAACCAGTTGCGGGTCTTCGTTCTTTGAAATATTTCTTCAATTTTCGAAGAACTTTATTCTTGTAAAACTTCGCATTTACAGATTTGCCTTTAGGCACAGCAACCTGAATAGCAGGACCCTGATTTAAAAAGAATGTGGCATACATTACCTTCTTGACGCTCATGGTCCGCTTTGCAATGCATGGTCTTTTGCAATACTTTGTTTCCCATATTTTGTTCTGAATCTTTCGTTTTGGCTCAAAAAAGTGAACCCATGTCTCGTCACCTGTGACGACATTAGCGAAAGACCGTGCATTGTAATTTGGAAACTTTTTAAGCAACTTCTTGGCGCACTGAACGCGTGTCTTTTTCTGCTCATCTGTCAACAGATGGGGAATCCATCTAGCACAGATCTTTCTTATTTTCAAATTCCGTTTCAGAATTGTATGAGCTGCTCCTAATGAGATGCCAACCATACTAGCTATTTGTCTAGTGGTGTATCGTGCATCGGTAGCAACTATTTCATTCACTCTAGCAACCATCTTGGCAGATGTTGCTCTTTTCGGCCGACGATCATGTGGTGCATCTTCTGTTGAGCCTAGCACACAGCTGAATTTCTTACACCAACAAAAAACTGTCGGAAAAGACATTTCATTATGCCCATAAACCGAACATATTTCATCAAAAATGTCTTTGCACCGTATACCAAGAATACAACGATTCTTCATATAGGACCGTATTTCAACCTTCTTCCAACCATGTTTTGTATTAGTATACAAGAGTAGACAGCGTTTATCGAACGATATACGTGGCTAAAGTGTACGGATTTTAACAGGTTTGGTATCAATGTATAGGTAAAATGTTTTTCTACGCTGTGATTTTTATTTCCAGGTGATTTTCGCATTAGTGTATGAGAAAACGTTCTACTTGCATTCATATTTGAACAGTCCTCGTATTTGTTTGTTTGATTTGAGGTTTAACGTCCTCGTCAACACAATTTAGGTCATTTTGGAGACGTTGCTTCCAACTTTATGGGACTTTTACCCTTCATTGAGATGAAATGACTTCTCAATCCCTGCCGCCTAATGAAACCAATATGGTTTATAAGCACTGACGGGCCGACTCGCAGTAATTTTCCTGGGTAGGCTTAGATCTACGCGGATTACCAGTACTCATGTGCGGATGGTATCAGCTCTACGTGGAAACATCGTGTAGCCCAATCTATTTCTCCAAGCCCTGATGGGCGGGGGCGGTTTGTCTATATAACGTGGGGATATTAAACAGGGGCGTCCAATATACTGACTTGTTTTAATGACAGTCTGAGGATTTCGCACAGCAGTTTGGTTTTGGTTTATGGCCCTTTCAAGAATATTTCACTCATATCAAGCCGATCGTTAATCAGAGGTGGGTGAAAACCGGAGTACCCGGAGAAAAACCACCTGACCGTCCGTTGCAGAAACAGCAGTGCCAGCGTAATAGTATGGCCATAAAGACTAAGTACATAGAGGATTTTTACTTTTTTGAGGTGGGTACCAAAAATATTTCATCGAGTGTGCTGAAAACATCATAATTTTCACAAGTGCGAAGCACGAGTGAAAATTCGGATGTTTTCAACAAACGAGATGAAATAATTTTGGTATCCGCCGAAAAAAAGTTAATGTTCTTTTATTTTATAATTTATTAGGACATTTACGGTAATCGGTCGATCCGAGATGGTGACGTCACAATTTTGTCCTGGCTACATGACGTCACAGCTGTCAGTTTCAAAGCATAAACAAATCACCATCTTGAATTTTAGCATTTTTAGTTCAAAGAATGCTTTTCAAGGTATATTACAGAATGCGTTGTGCTTATTTGAAGTTCTTTTTATTTTTGAAGGCTCTAAGTGACATGCACCCAGCCACTGTACAATCGATTCGAAGTTTAGCAGTCGGTTTCACGTTGAAAAAACAACAACAACAAAAACAAAACACGCTGATTTGAGCACAGATTGCCCCAGCACAAACTCTTGCTTAGCCATTCAGTGAACTGGTACGCCTTGTAGACCATTTGTAACAAAGACAGCTAAGTCTAAATCTGTGAGGGAGCATTTAAATTGTGCCCGAGATGTGTGTCGGCAAAAGGGTCAAGATCACAGCGCTGCTGTTGTCAGATATGGCGCCTATTCATTCAATTTTAATGCCACACTTTAAAATATATTCTAACGGTATCTATAAGGAATTATTATTCTTAGTAAATTAAAGGAAAATTAACCTTTTTTTCGACCAGAACGTAAACAAGAAAAAGAAGTTCCGGCACGCTACAGTGAAATGATATTAATGGTATCAGTCACAAGTGAAAGGATACGATATCATTTCACTTGCGATTGATATCATTTCGATTTGTTTCAGATATGCATTGATTTCACTGCTAAGTATAAAAAAGTATGATAACACACCCGTGCGGTAGCCTATAGTGCATTTTTTTCATATCTCCAAATAGGTTACCGTATTTACCAAAAATATTCGAACACCTTAACTCCTGTCAAATTTGAGAAAGTACAATTTACTACCCGATGTTGTTTCTAAGAATTGCGGGATGAGTGGCAAACATTGTAGACCCAGATGAGACGCCGCGTTCTGCGGCGTCTCATCTGGGTCTACACTGTTTGCTCAGGCCTATCTGTCCGAAAACATACAGTAAATACAGTACTTTTATGATGAAAATATGCAATATTGTTCTTATTGATACTGCAAGCATATGTTCTGTGTGCTCGTAAAAACTGCTTCATTGAGGCGGTTCTCATGTGTACCCACAACCTATGTCTTGCAGCAGAAAAAAGAAAAATAAAGTATACCCCTGTAAACCCCAGTTTTCTCTAATATAAAGTGGGGTTTAGGGGAGTCTTCATTTCACAGACTTGTTTACTTGACCATTTTAACGACTTTGGTATGTAGCGGCCCGGGATCGAACCCGTGACCTCCCGTTTCCCGGAGCGGACACTCTACCAACTGAGCTATCGGGGCCGGTGTTACTTGATGTATAGGTATATAGAGTGCATATCTGATCAGTCTAACTGCTCCAGATCCTTTGGCTTAGTGGTTGGGTAACTCAGTTTGTAGCCCAAGTGTCGTGGGTTCCATCCCAGGTCGGGGCACTCGACTGGATTTTCATTTACAGACTTTCTCCATGATTACCGTTGAAGCCAAAGGGAGGCTGTGGAGTCAAAGAGAACCTGAAATTGATTAAAATATAACACTTTCTCAACACTGATAATCATTCCCTAAGGTGCACACAGGTGGTGGGGGATAAAGACAGGGTGAAAGGGTAAGCAACAGCGGGGTTAATGGGAGATAACCGTTACTTGTACAGCATGCAAGCCAGTCTCAGGATTTCCAACTCCCTCCACAGTAGTGAATGCCAGGCCATGAGCTGCACACAGGGGAGGAAAGACAAGTACTGGATGAAGGAGGAGTCAAGAGGGGGTAAGGGGAGATAAGCGTTACCTGTACAGCATGTAAGCCAGTTTCAGGATTTCCAACTGCCCCCGCAGTAGTGATTGCTAGACCGTGAGGTGCACACGGGAGGAAAGATAAGGATAGGATGAAAGGGAAGTCAAGAGAGGGGGTGAGGGGAGATAAGTGTTACCTGTACAGCATGCAAGCCAGTCTCAGGATTTCCAGCTCCCTCCACAGTAGTGATTGCTAGGCCATGAGCTGCACACAGGGGAAACAAACAGGCATTCACTGTATAATGACTGACAGAGTTAAGGAACATAACAGCTAATATGTGGCGAATATATTACGCACTAATGAAGCTCAAAAGTATTAATGAAAAACAATGAGGAACGCCGGCTATGAAAACAACTGTTTAATTTCTATTTTTCTATTTTTCTGTATTTTAAGCAAGTTCACCAACATAAAATAATAAACATACAGAGTGTTCACAATATTAATGTGAAAAATGTCCGAACTGGTTATCCAGTCAATATGTTAGAAGGTTGATTCTTTCTTGTTAAAAAAAAGTCCTTTAAGTATCAACACGGCAAAGTCCAGTGTAACATAAAACGTCCGATTTCCATTTATAAAACTGGTAATTCCAGAACTTAGACGGCAAAATCCAGTCTATCATACATATAGTCACTATAATATATTGTGTAATCACCTAAAAGACTCCCTTTTTATTAACATGTTGCTATGTACTATTAAAACATTGCTCAAGAGTAAAGCTACCTGTTTAGGCATTTATCAACAAAATATGGTTTTATCCAAATTGCAACTGTCTCACAGATTTGTGAAAAAAGTTAAATATAAGAAATATTTAACATGTATTTATTTTTATAATTTTGCTGAATTTAAAAAAAGGTTTACCAAATATGATTTATACTGTCATGTCAATTTTATGTGGAACTCCGGATTCATATGATTGTAAAAACTCAGTGTAATGCTATCCTGCTGCTGGTCATGTAATTTCTGGCAGTTTGAAAATTATTCCTGATACTAGGATAAGGAATATAATTTCTAAAGGACCGAAATATCGGTTTCCTTCTAAAATTAATTTCAGTAAATGTAGAGATGAAATCGCTGCTGCCTTGAATGAATTCGGTAATCGTTGGTGTAAGCGAGAGTATGTTGAGCATAAAGCCCTTAAGGACTGGAAACTTAGCATTTTAAAACTAGTGAATAAACGCATTTCTTTCTATTCTCAAAATACTAACTTATTACCTCCTAAGCCTAAGGCGTCTTAACGTCATCTTAAACTAGGTATTTAAGAATTTCATAAGAAGTTTGTTTTGGCCCCTGCAGACAAGGCCGCTAACAACGTCGTCGTTGTATGACGGCTCCACTATTTTAACACGCTTAAGCAGGAGCTTGGTGGTACTAAGGCGTATGAACTTCAGCCTTTAGCTAAAGAGAGAGCTTTAGTAGATGAACATATTTGTCATTCAGCCACCAAGTTTGCTGTGTGTGTTACAGAAGGCCAAGACAAGCTTCCTACGCTATACTGGTTACCAAAACTTCATAAAAAAACCTTACAAAGCACGATTTATTGCATATTCTAGCTCTTGCACTACCACTGAACTTTCTAAATTATTTACATCCTGTCTTACTGCTATTAAAACGCATGTGATTAAATATTGTGATAAAGTCTTTGGAAGACCAGGAACAAATCTGTTTTCGTCTATTAAAAATTCGAATGAGGTTTTAAATAAATTGAAATCCAGACGTTTTCGTGCTTCAAGTCTGTCTACTTACGATTTTGCCACTCTTTACACTACACTGTCTCATAATCTCATAAAAGAAAAACGTAATGATTTAAATGAATGGGCTTTTCACAGAGAAGATTCTCTCTATCTTGCATGTAATGTCAGAAATGCATTTTTCACTTCTAAAGAGCATAAGAATTATGCACTTTGGTCATGTCAGAAAGTGTGTGATGCTCTCACCTTTCTACTTGACAATATGTATATTAAATTCAGTACTAAGTTATTTAGACAAAGTGTGGGTATTCCGATGGGCACGAATTGCGCATCTCTTGTGGCTTATCTGTTCTTGTATTGTTATGAAAGAGACTTTATGGATGGAGTAAGTTAATTGTATCAATTCCTGATCTTTGTTTTACTTCTACTTTTCATGTTGTCACTTTCCATTGATAACCAATCTGAAATTATTGACGCTTTTATTTCTACCTCTAGATATTTAGATGATTTATTAAATATTGACAATACTTACTTTGATGGTTTGATCAGTCAGATTTATCCCCTAGAACTTCAGTTAAACAAGGCAAATTCCTCTGATACCGAGGCCCCCTTTTTGGATTTATATTTATCTATTGTAGATCGATTTCTTGTGGGAAAGTAACTGTCCATATGGCCTTCCTTTGTTTAGGTTTCCATTATGGTCTGGTCGCTTAATGTTTGTATTTCTTTCCCTTTGGTGTCTTTTATGGATGGAGTAAGTTAATTGTATCAATTCCTGATCTTTGTTTTATTTCTACTTTGTTTCTTGCAAAATTTATGATAAACGTGATGATTTTGATTTCGAGATTGTAAATTTTCCTTTTTTGGACGGTGATGTTCCTTGTGCGACATCCTACGGGGTTTATATTCCGCAGTTAATTCGATTTGCTAGAGTGTCTAGTCATGTATCCGACTTGCCGGATCATTACAGGGTCACTGATGAGGCTTTATTAGCCGAAACTACGTAGTATGACCCATCTTGTTTCTTATGAATATTTTCATTGCTCTTAAAGGAACTCATTTTTTATTTTAATTTGCCTTCACTGCAGCTGGTGTTGTGCCGTGTGGCGGCCGTAAAACGTCTCCCCGTACATCAACCATAGTGCAGTTTATATTTTACTTTTGGTCCTTTGAGATCAGCGTGAATATTCTGAGAAATCAGAAATAAATAATTAGTTTAGACTCAAATTCTAGACAGGTTTTTAATTATTTGGACCTCATTTTGATTTATATCAGTCTTTGAATCGACTGCCTATTCGAAATTCGCAAAATTGCAGTATGCTTCCTCTGGCTTTCGTTGCCGGATCATTGCAGGGTCACTGATGAGGCTTTATTAGCCGAAACAACGTAGTATGACCCATCTTGTTTCTTATGAATATTTTCATTGCTCTTAAAGGAACTAATTTTTGATTTTAATTCAATACTCGTAATAAATTATTAACCGCTAAACTTCTTAATCAGGGGTATCGGTATAATAAACTACGTAAAGCCTTTTCTAAGTTTTATAGACGTCATTCTGATTTGGTTTCAAAATTCAATGTTGGACTTAAAACACTTCTGCAACATGGCTTATCGGAACCCGAATTCTATGGTGACTTAGTATATAAATTTAGGAACAAAACATGCCTGTCATGACTTGCCGGATCATTACAGGGTCACTGATGAGGCTTTATTAGCCGAAACTACTTAGTATAACCCATCTTCTTTCTTATGAATGTTTTCATTGCTCTTAAAGGATCTCATTTTAGATTTATATTTATTACCCAACTTCGTAAAATCGTTCGTCGATACATAAAGATTGGGTACAACATAAATGTTATAAAACAGACTGCATGCATGGTGGTTAACCCAATCACAGTTGGCAACTTTGCTTCCCTCTTTGATTGCACATCAGTGGGTCGGGCTTAAGATTATATGACGGTTCCAGCGTAAAAGCATAAATGGAATTTTATTTTATTTTAGTATTCTTTATGTTGGTTGGCGCCTGATGCTCCGTCTTTGGTCGGGCCCCTCGGAGTCTAACTGTTGGTTTTCTTTTGCTCCAGCAATTCTGTTGTTGTATGCTGTCGAGTCCTCAACCTTGTTTCATCTCTGTAGTTTATTGATTTGTATGTTCTCGGAGATGTTACACTGATGAGTTAGGAAGCCTTAATGCGGACTTAACAAAATAAGTGTATACCGCGACACAGGTAAGGGCGAGGATTATGGCCATGTAAAATCGATTTAAGCCCCCCAGTGGAATTCTTTCCACTGACCGTTCCAAGGCGGTTCTTCTGTGGCGGTTAATTTATATTATTGTGTGTTACTAACTGTGTGTATCACTTGTGTCTTTTTATTTTGGATGGCCATTTTGGCCATTTTGTGGGAAAGTATGGCCTTCCTTTGTTTAGGTTTCCATTATGGTCTGGTCGCTTCATAATTGTGTTTCTTTCCCTTTGGTGTCTTTGAAGGGTGGAGGTAGATAATTGTATCGATTCCTGATCTTTGTTTTACTTCTACTTTACAGCATAATAGCTCTCCCCTACTTTGAAGAGTTTGGTCCCCAAAATTCGAAACGATAATTGAAGGAAAAAAATACATTCTTTTTCAACATTAAATAAATGATGATTATGAATATCTATACAAAAATATCTGGCCAAAATTACATACATCTTCTAAAACGATTTTTGTTATAGCAGACAATCTCTTCAATTTAAAATTATTACCAAAAATTGAAAGTATTTCAAAACGAAAGCCATTTAAAAGCCTTCTTCATCATACCTTTTCTTTAAACACATGATTGAAAAATGACCTTGCACTCCACAATAATCACAGTTACTTCATATGCACCACAGTGTTCTTGTTTACTTACAATATGAAGAACCACATCCATTACATATACGGGGATAATTCAATGCATGATGTCCTCTTGCAGGACACATCTTACATTGAAAGTTCCTTGCTGGACATTTACATTGTGGGTGATATGAAATACTACCACAGTTGTGACATCCTTGATTATTTTCCGTAGGCGGCTCATACTGCTTGTGTTTTCCTTTTGAAGATTTCCTTTTTTTTTCATTTCACCTTTATTTAGTCACACTTCCAGATTGGTCTTTACTTTGTTTTTCCTTTGTTACACAGATTTGTCTAAAATAAAAAAGCTATATAAGCAATACAGAGATGAAACAACAATGAGGACTCACAGCATGAAATAACTGAAATGCTGGAGCAAAAGAAAACCTACACTTAGATTGCGATTGGCCCCGTCTGAGACAGAGTTGTCCAAAATAAAAAAGCTATATAAGCAATACATATCAAGCGAATACAGAGATGAAACAACAATGAGGACATAGCTGGTTAATTTCTTCCTTCAAATCAGCCACTTTTTGAAGGTGCTATTTTTCAACCCGGCGATGATGCTCTGTTTCTTTGTCTCATTTTTTGTATGTTGCCTCTTTAAAAGTTAAAAGTTTATTTTCCTGTTGCTGAAGTTTTATTTGTTCCTGAGACAGTGTTTTTCTTAGATTTAAAATTTCTTCTTCTGCTCCTTTTAGCTTCTGTTGTTCAGAATGCAATTTACAGGTGATGTCAATTATATCATTTTCAGCGGCTTTAAGATTGTTAATTGTTTTTATGGCATTTTCTTAATATACAGTGACTTCTGAATTCAGACAAAGATGTTCCTGATGTAGTTCATTTATTTATCTTTGTCTTAGTTGCTGCGTTGCTCTGGTTAAATGCCTGCCAAAGAATCATGCTTTGAATGGCTTCATTTTTCCATTGAATAGAAAGGGAATAGTGAACAAAAAGACTTACGTTCAATAAAGTTTTATAGTCTCTTTTGATTCCGTTATTTCTTTTTTGCACTTAACATCCTTTTTCCATCAAAAATTCTTTATTGTGACTTGATGTGACTGCTGGCAGTGTTAGGTAAAGAATCACTGGCAACACTTGAGAATTCTGTCGTTTCCAGGAATTGTGGTTGATTCGGCGTCCCATAGTTTACTTAAATTTAGGGAATTCTCGCTTAGCTATTTATGAAAGGTACTTGAAGTTCTCGTACCCGGATTCTCCACCAGATATTACGCACTAATGAAGCTCAAAAGTATGAATGAAAAATAATGAGGAACGCCGGATTTGAAAACAATTGTTTAATGTCTATTTTTCTGTAATTAAGCAAGTTCACCAACATATGCTTCCACGCAGAGCTGAATCCGGCCCGCATACTAGTACTGGTAAACCGCTTAGAGGATCCAAGCCTGTCCATGAACCGCGGTGCGTGGCGGACCGTCCATGCTAATAAACCCTATTGATTTCATTGGGCGACAGGGCTTGAGATGTCATTTCATCTCAATGTCGGGTAAACGTCCCACAAAATTGGAAGCAACGTCTCCAAAATGAACTTTACAGTTTTGACGGGGGCGTTTAACCTAAAATTAAGCAAACAAAATCACCAACATAAAATAATAAACACACAAAGTGTTCACAATATTGATGTGAAAAATGTCCGAACTGGTTATCCAGTCAATATGTTAGAAGGCTGATTCTTTCTTGTTAAAAAAAATCACTTTTAACTATATTGTGTAATCACCTAAAAAGACTCCCTTTTTAAGAACATGTTGTTATGTACTATCAAAACATTCCTAAAGAGTAAAGCTACCTGTTTAGGCATTTATCCCCTCCCAAGCCATGGCCATCAAGGATAACAATACGAACAGATGTGTGTTTAACATTAACATATCCATATCAATTATAATCTGTCTCAGTGTTTGATTTTAGGCAATTGTTTTAATAAAGCTAATAATATGGTTTTATCTAAATTGCATCTGTCTCACAGATTTGTGAAAAAAAGTTAATTACAAGAAATGTTTAACATTAATTTATTTTTATAATTTTGCTGAATTTTAAAAAAGTTTAGCAAATATTATTTATAGTGTCATGCCAATTTTATGTGGAGTTTACACCATAATAGCTACTACATAGCTTGCTTGATCACTGGAAATTCTTATACTTTAACCCATTTGAAGAAATATATGGGCTACATGATGCTTCCACGCAGAGCTGAAACCGACTGCACACGAGAACTGCTAAACCGCTTAGAGGATCTATAAGCCTGCACAGGCAAAGCAGTGCGAGTCGGACATCCATGCTGATAAACCATATTGGTTTCATTGGGCGACAGTGCTTGAGATGACATTTCATCTCGATGTCGGGTAAAAGTCCCACAAAATTGAAAGCAACGTCTCGAAAATTATATTTATAGTGTTGACGGGGACGTTAAACATCAGATTAAAGAAAGAAGTGAGGGGGTGTCAAGTTAATTGTTAAAAAATTGGCTGCTTTCTACAAACGGTGAAGGCCCCGATTAGATTTCACATTCTGCAGTGTCTCCACAACATGCCCTTTCGCAATGTTTGTTTGTTTGTTTTAATTCAGAATCAGAATTGTCACCGGTGACACGTCAAATGACATTCATATACCAGGTTTAATGTCCCAGTCATCACTATTTAGGTCATTTTGGAGACCCTGCTACGAATTTTGTGGGACTTTCATCCGACATTGAGATGAAATGACTTCTCAAGCCCTGCCGCTCAATAAAACCAGAAGGTTTATATGCATTGGGAGGGTCGGATTCACACCTCAGTGAGGCGCTTCTAATGAGTACCAACAACAAATGTTTTTGTGTAGAAATTAGAAGAACAGCAGTACTTTTTGGAAGAATAAAATGTGCCTTATCTCCAGTTTTCGCGCCAGTACAATGCTCATCTGACAACTGCCCTTCTTCAATCAGCTAAATTAACCCTTCTCTTGCTGAATATTCATTTAAGCCACACCCATCTCTGACATTGAACCAATCAGATTAATTGATGTAATTTATTCCTACAAATTCATAACCTGAATGTCAAACAGTGTAGATCTTCATCAGATAGCTTCTTAAGAAGCCATCTGATCTAGATCTCACTGTTTGCAAAGATAGAGGTTGTCATGAACAGCAAAATAAGAGTTAAGTGAGAAAAAATACCTGCAGAAATCATGGCCATGCAAAATCGTTACAAAGCCCCAGATAAGAGGAGGGTATTGAAGTAATATTTATTCTTATTTCTGCATGGAAACATACTTAATTGGTACTCATTAGAAGCGCCTCAGAAGCGCCTCACTGAGGCGCTTCTAATGAGTACCAACAAAGTATGTTTTCTTGCTGAAATAAGATAAATATCTGTATGCCCTACTTTTCGGATTATAATAGCGCCTTATCTGGTATGTCGTAAACTATACATTTTGAACTTAAACAAGGGTAAATGCATTTTTGTGTTGTTGATACGTGATACTGTAAATGTTAGAATATCTTATAACATGCAATGTATGACAACTGAATACACAGCTCCGGGTAAGACAGGTATTGTCCATATTTGAAAAGTACTGATATCTATTTACACATTTAACAGAGGGCTAAAAGCGCATCGGCGTGCGCTTATAATGAATACCCATAAAAGATCGTTTTATGCCAAAATAAGAAAAACAAGATACATTTATGATTATAATCTATCGATAATAAATTTTAAGTCTCAAATGAACCCTCGCACTCAGTCAACTGAGCATGCATAGTTTAAATATATTTTATTTCCATGTTGATTTTGTTTGTTTGATTTAAGGTTTAACGTCCCTGTCAACACTGTAAAGGTCATTTTGGAGACGTTGCTTCCAAATTTGTGGGACGTTTACCTGACATTGAGATGAAATGACATCTCAAGCCCTGTCGCCCAATGAAGCCAAAAGGGTTTATAAGCATGGACGGTCCGACTCGTGCGCACCACTTTGCCTGGGCGGGCTTAGATCCTCTTAGCGGTTTACCAGTACTCGTGTGCGGGTCGGATTCAGCTCTGCGTGAAAGCATCATGCAGCCCATATATTTCTTCAAGACTCGATGGGCGGGGCCGTTTTCCATGTTGATACGTGTTCTAAATACACAGTGACAGAGACTAATTAGTTTTAGTATGGAAGCTTAAGCTTATTTTGTTCTTTTCAAGGTTTTTTTCATGAAGTAGACGGGTGGAGGATGCCCCTGCTGACCCCGCTGGACCCCGAAGTTGGTGGTATCATAATAACAAGAATATACAGTGGAATTCCGCTATTAAGACCACCTAGAATTAAATCTAACTCTGCTTTAAACAGCTTATTTTGAAGGCTGCACTTAATCTTTCTTTGTGTTTCTGCCCACAGTGTCCTCTAGTCAGGGACACCCCCCCACCCTCTGGGACTATTCAAAAGGTGGTCTTAAAGACCACTTTTGTACAGTCCCAACCGTGGTCTTAATATAGGAATTTTAGTGTATATGGTTTAGGGTTGGGGATCTGAATGGTTTGTGACATACAAAACCTTTCATGAAGTGAAAGGTTCGGACAGGGCTGCAGAACACACCCCAGGGACTCTAAGGTTTGTATCACTGAATACGTCATATCATCACAAACAAAAATATATGGTTTGAGTGTGGGGATCTGAACAAATTCTAAGCTATGAGGCTTTTATGAAGTCCACGGGTGAGGCATGGCCCAGGGTGCAGCCCAGGAGACCCCCCCCCCAGGTTGGCGTCAGTGCATCCCAGGAAACCCCTAGGTTAGTGTCGATGAATGACTTGTCATAAGGAACCAGAATATATACTCGATCGAAAAGTTCCTGTATATAAAATTACTTCTGTTACCATAGTTACTACTAATGAAAAGTACACAAAATTTGTTTTGTTTAGGTAATAGAGGACCCATTTTTCTAGGCAAAAGCCCAAACTGTTTTTTAGCCCAAACTTCAGCGCTACTGTGAAATTTTGCCCGGATTTTGGTTTATTAACTTTTTTGAGCGAGTATATATGATTTAGGGGCGGGGAGGTGAATGGTTTCTTGCAATATGGTCTTTTTTATGAAGTTGAGGTGTGGGGCATGGCCCTGTGCATCCCGAGGGTGCCCAGGTTGGTGTGTGAATGCATCTTATCATAAGAAACCAGAATATAGATGGTTAAAGGATGGGTACACAGATATTAGGCCTTTAGTGAAGTGGAGGGCTTGAGGCAGCCGGTTATTGATTGTGTCTTATAATGAGGAACAAGAGGCTCACCTGTATAACTTAACTTTTTACAATTCACGGATTTGACTTCTGAAAGGAATCTTTTGATTTCACCTTAAGAGCCCAAAGGCATGACCAATCTGAACCCAAGGGGCACTGGGTTGGTTTCTTGTGACGTAATTGTTTCGAGTCCTGATTATTGCCTTCACTTCTGTTTGGCTTTATGTACATGTAGGTGATCATTTGCTAATACAGTCGAACTGCGATGGCTCGAACCCCTTTGGGACCTCGAAAATCTGTTCGAGACAGGGGTAGTTCGAGCCACTGAGGGTTACTGTCAGGAGGCATAACGAGATACTTTCAGTCATCTTTTGGATATTCTATAATGAAAATGTATGAAATGTATGCTGTGTGTACTCATTAGAATCGCCTCATCACACACAGCATACATTTGCAAGATAAAAGACGTAAATCTTCTTAATTATCCTCCACTATTTCGTATTTAGAGGATTTCGCGAGGGGCTCAAGAATGGGTTCGACACATCCATGGTAAACGAGCCATCGGTGTTCGAGCCATCGAAGTTCTACTGTACTATCTTAGCGCTGGACCAAATATGGTTTCAGAGAAATTTTCCATTATAAGTCTAGGGGAGCTAATGAGCCCCGGGGCTTGGCCAATTTGGACCTTAGGGGAATGGTTGGCAGGATTTATGTAGGTGACCACTAAACATTGCTACAACATCTCAGCTCTGTGCTAATGGTTTTTCGGACAAGAAGAATTTTGAAGTATTTTTTCTCATAAAACAGTAAGGGGGGTAATTAGCCCCAGTGCGTAGATAATTTGAACTCTAGGGGCATGGTTGGCAGGATTATGTTGGTGATCACTTAACATAATCTAAGCTCTGGGTCAGTCTGAACCTTTGGGCATGGCTGGCAGGATTTTAAGTATGTAGATGACCGCTTAACGTTACTACATATTAAATAAGTTCTGAATAGTTAGATCCTTTGGTAGCAAAGAATACACCAAATAAACGAAAATAGCAGACTCGGTTTTATTGAGTCTGTTCATGACCAGTACTGAAATATGCTACACCAGCCACGCCCTTTAGCACCGGCTTAAGCAAAACTCTATTTTCAAAATGATTCTAAATGAACTCAATGATCCCAAAGGACCAGACAATATAATCTGCACTGTGATGGATGTACGGGGAGACTTTTTACGGCCGCCACACGGCACAGCACCAGCTGCAGTGAAGATAAATAAGTTCTGAATAGTTAGATCCTTTGGAAGCAAAGAATACACCAAATAAACGAAAATTGCCGACTCGGTTTTAAACACTAAGCTCTGAGTCTAAGTATGATACTAAAGAAGATTTTTGAAGGTTTTTTTTTTCAATTTTATGTATATGTGAGCTAATGATCCCAAGGGCTTGGCCATTTTGAACCCTTGGGGCATGGTTGGCAGGATTAATGTAGCTGACTACTTAATGTTGCTACATACTGAATATCTACGGTTTCAGAGAAGGTTTTCCCATAGTAAGTGTATGGGAGCTAATCAGCCTTGGGGCATGGTCAGTTTGGGGCATGATTGGTAGGATTACTGTAGCTGACCGCTTAATGTTGCTACATACTAACTATCTAAGCTCTAGGCTTTAAGGTTTCAGAGAAGGTTTTCCCATTGTAAGTCTATGGGAGCTAATTAGCCCTGGGGCGTGGCCAATTTACAGGATTACTTAGGTGACTACTTAATGTTACTACATGCAAACTATTCTAAGCTCTGGGTGTAATGTTTCAGAGAAGATATTTTAGGAGTTTTCCACTATAAGTCTATGGGGGCTTATTTTTAAATGATGCTTTGAATTGATGTTTAACTTCCCCATCAACACTATATAGGTCATTTTGGAGACGCCACTTCCAATTTTGTGGGACTATTACCCAACATTGAGATGAAATAACATCTCAAGCCATGTGACCCGATTAAACCAAAAGGATGGTAATATGCACTAGGCGGTCCAACTAACACTACTATGCCTGGACAGGCTTAGTCGTTCTAAGCGGTTAATCAGTACTCATAATAATACAGGGTAACACATTTAGTACAAGTACTAATCTTCCATGTGGCCCTCTTTTCCTGGGTAGGGAACCAGTACCAAGCAATGTGAATAAAGTCTCTTGCTCCATTAAACAACACTTGACTCATGTGTTGTCAGTTTCAGATCTGCAAGGGTGAAGGACCTAATGAGCCAGGGATGTGGCCAATTTGGACCCAAGGGGCATGATGAGCTCCGGGTTGTTGCCCATTACCACCCCCCCCCCCCCTCCAGGTGCATGATTGGCAGGATGTATGAAGATGACCACTAAACATGGCTACATACTGAATATCCAAGCTCTGGGCTATATGGTTTTGGAGAGAAGATTTTTTTTTTTTTTTTTTTTCACTAAAAGTCTATGGAAGCTAATGAGCCCTGGGCACGGCCAATTTAGACCCCAGGGCCATGATTAGCAGGATTTATGCAGGTTAACCTCTTAACGTTGCTACACATCTAAGCTCTGCGCCTTATGGTTTCAGGGAAGAAGATTTTGAAGTTTGTCCCAATATAAAACTATAGGAGCTAATGAGTCCAGGGGCGAAGTCAATTTGGAAATCAGAGGCATTATTGGCAGGATTTACGGAGGTGGCCACTTTACCTTGCCACATACTAAATATCTAAGCTACGCGCCTTATACTTTTTAGAGAAGAAGATTTTGGAAGATTTTTTTCCCATAAAAACAGCAAGGGAACTAATGAGCCCCGGTGCTTAGCCAATTTGGACTATAGGGACTAGGTGGCAGGATTCATGAAGGTGACCACTAAACAACACTGCTCCACACTAAATATCTAAGCTCTGGGACTTATGGTTTCAGAGAGAGAGATTTATTATTATTATTTTTCTATTTCAGTCTATGGGAGCTAATGAGCGCCGGGGCATAGCCAATTTGGACCATATGGGCATGATTGGAGGATTAATGTAGGTAACTACTTAACAATGCAACATACAAACTATCTAAGCAGATGGGTCTTATGGTTTCAAAGGAGATTTTTTTTTTATATTTTTCCGATTGTAAGTCTACGGGAGCTAATGAGCCCCAGAGTGTGGTAAATTTGGGCCCCAGGGGCATGACTGACTGGATTTATGTAGGCGACCACTTGACGTTGAAACGAGTACATACTAAATATCTGAGCTCTTTGCCTATTGTTTTTGAAAATTTTTCCCATTATATCTAAGGGAGCTAATCAGCCCCAGGGCATGGCCAATGTTGGACACCAGGGGCATGATTGACAGGATTTCTGTAGATGACCACCTTATATTAATACATACTTAATACATATCTAATCTCTGGGCCTTGTGGTTTCAGGAAAGAAAAAAAATTAAGTTGTTTTTAGTCTGTTGGAGCTAATGAGTCCTGGGGCATAGCCAATTTGGACCCAGGGTCATGAAGGGCAGGATTTTATGTAGTTGAGCACGGATTGTTGCATGATTGGCAGGATTAATTTAGGTGAGCACTTAACCCTTGTCCTGCTGAGCCCGGATATGCCTTATTTTCCAAACAATGAAGATCCAGATCAGATGGCTTCTGACGAAACCATCTGATCAGGATCTACATTGTTTGCCATTCAGATTGTGAATTTGTTGCAATAATTTGCATCAAGTAATCTGATTGGTTGATAATCGGTAGTGGGTGTGGCATATATGAATATTCAGCAGAACAAGGGTTAATGTTGCTACACACTACTGAAAATATCTAGGCCCTGGGCCTGATGATTTTGAAGAAGAAGATTTGGGAAGTTTTCCCCATTGTAAGTCAAATTTGGGAGATAATGAGCCCTGGGGTGTGGCCAATTTGGACCCCAGGTGCATGAATGGCAAGACTTATGTAGGTGACCACTTAACACTGCTACAATTACTAATTAAATACATGTATCTGGGAATGATTTGTTTCTGAAATATTAGGCCTTTATATTAAGTGGAGGGGTGAGGGGTGAACCCTCTACCCTCAGAGAGCCATGGGATGGTGTAACTGACTGCGATTTATCATAAAGAATAAAAATATTAATTTGTAGTTTAGGGATGGGAGGTGTGAATGGTTTCTGAGATATATGGCCTTTTATGAAGTGGACGGGTGGGACATGGCCTAATTGGTGTCACTCAAAGCATCTTAACATGAAGAACAATAGTATATGGTTTAGGGGTGGGGATCTGAACGCTTTAGAGATATTAAGCCGTTATTTAAGTGGTGTTGGTGGTGCATGGCCCCAGACCTGTCCGGGGATGCAAAGTTTGGTGTCACTGAAAATGTCTTATATTAAGGAGCAAGAACAAATATGGTTTAGGGCTGTAGATCTGAATGGTTTCGGAGATATATTGCTTGTTATGAAGTGGAAAGGGTGAAGCATGGTTACGGCCCTACCCGGAAGAGCCTATAGTAGGTGTTACTCATTGTGTCTTATATAAAGGATCAATAATATATATGGTCAAGGGGTGGGAACCTGGACTATTTCTGAGATATATGGCTTTTTGTTAAGTGGAGGGAATGGGGCTGGCCCAGGTACACTCAAGGGGAACCCCAGGTTGGTTTCACTGAATGCATCTTATCATAAGAAACTATAATATATATGGTTTAGGGGTGGTGACCTGAACCGTTTTCTGAGATATATGGCGTTTTATTGAGTGGAGGGGTGGAGGGGGTGGAGCATGAACCGGGCGCATCCCAGGACCCAAGGTAGGAGTAACTGAATGTGTCTCATCATAAGGAACAAGGGCATATATGGTTTAGGGGTGGGGATCTGAAAGATTTCTAAGATACTAAGCCTTTAATGAAGTTGAGAGGGTATGGCATGGCCCCAGCATAGCCCGTTGGACCCTTTGAAAATCTCTTGCAAAATAGTACATTAATTTCTATCATATCCTCAAATTTCAGAAAAATCCGTCAAGCGGTTTTTGAGAACTCATCCTGACAAAATGTGACAGATTTTTGCATGCTCCCTGGAGATGTTTTGGATCCTCGGATTTTAATTTCGAAACCCTCTAACCTTATAACCCTATTTATCATATCCAAAAATTTCAGAACAATCCATCCAGCGGTTACTAAGAACTCCTCCGCTTAAACTTTTGGTAGAAAGAAAAAGAATAAGAGGGCCATTATGGCCCTGGATTGCTCACCTGATCCTATCTATCTATCTATCTATCTATCTATCTATCTATCTATCTATCTATCTATCTATCTATCTATCTATCTATCTATCTATCTATCTATCTATCTATCTATCATCTATCTATCTATCTTCTATCTATCTATCTATCTATCTATCTATCTATCTATCTATCTATCTATCTATCTATCTATCTATCTATCTATCCATCCATCCATCCATCCATCCATCCATCCATCCATCCATCCATCCATCCATCCATCTATCTATCTATCTATCTATCTATCTATCTATCTATCTATCTATCTATCCATCCATCCATCCATCCATCCATCCATCCATCCATCCATCCATCCATCTATCTATCTATCTATCTATCTATCTATCTATCTATCTATCTATCTATAAATCTATCTTTCTATCCTGTGATCGGTCACATTTGACCATTACTCGCAGGTGTACATTATATACACACCAGGTTTGCAGGATGAAAGCCTACACAGTAATCACGTAATTACAGTAGAGGTATTTAACCTGCACAGGGGATGACTGTCCCTGCACAGTGGGCCTTTAGTTAATGTCCCGAACAGAAGGACGGTGCAAGTTTTGACATTCATCCCTGCAAATGATGCCAATGGAGCATGTTCGGACACCAAAATAATGTCCGCCACCGGGAATCGCACTGGAGGCCTCTAGCACCAGAGGCAAGTGCACTAACCACTGAACTATCACGATCCGCATTGTACAAATGAAATGTTAGGTAATATGAGGTGGAGTGGGCCATTTGAGCAAATTTAGTTGACGATTTTTGTGAAATTATTTCAAAATCAGTACAGCTGTTCAGGAGTAGATGTCATTTTTATATTTTAGCTTTGGTGGATACCATGTCCAGTGGACGACCCCCGCCCATAGGGGCTTGAAGAAATATATGGGCTGCATGATGCTTCCACGCAGAGCTGAATCCGGCCTGCACACTAGTACTGGTAAACCGCTTAGAGGATCTAAACCTGCGGTGCGAGGCGGACAGTCCATGCTAATAAATCCTATTGGTTTCCTTGGGCGACAGGGCTTGAGATGTCATTTCATCTCAATTTCGGGTAAAAGTCCCACAAAATTGAAAGCAACGTCTCCAAAATGACGTGTTTTACAGTGTTTACGGGGACGTTAAACCTCAAATCAAAAAAAAAAAAAAAAAAAAATGTCCAGTGGAACAAAAGTATTTTGAGCAATTTTGTTGGAGGGTCACCCATGGAAAATTCCTATGAAAGTGTTTCCATTTAGAGAAGTAAGTCTTTTGAAAGTGTTACAATTTTAATTAAGTTCTGGAAACCATCTTTTTCAACTAAGCAATTGTGACAGATCATGTTACATGTACCTAAAAGACATTCCCGGGAAATCATTTACTAGGATAAAAGAATCCCCTTGTTTTGGTGAATTCATTTAAAGTGTTCTTCCTAATTTTAACCACTGTCAGCTTCCTTAATTAGCAGAGTGGAACCATACGAACAAAACTGGAAGAGGGCTGCTCAAGTAAGATTCCTGTGAAATTATTTCAAAATCCATTTAGGGGCTATTTAGGAGAAGTCACAAGGACTAGAAGTTTGTTAAACATTTTTCTATTCATAGCTCTGGTAGCCATCTTGTACATTGATACTTAAAAATTGAAGCAATTTTGTTAGAGAATCACCCCAAGGAACATTCCTGTGAAATAATTTTAATATCCAGCTATGAGTTTAGAAACAAGTCATGTTTTTTTTTTTTTTGTTTTTTTTGGCTTTTTAGCTCAGATGGCCATCTTGTTCACCGGAGCAGAAAGAGTTTGATTAATTCAAGTAGAGAATCACCTTGAAATATTCCTGTGAAATTATTTCGAAACTAGTTTAGGAGCAGAGGTCTGAATGGTTCCGTTCCCCTGAACAAAATGGCCGCCAGAGCTATAAATAGAAAAACCTTAAAAACTATAATCTCCTCAAAGGCCACTGGCCCAATTTCAAAATAATAACATAGAGGATATTTACTTTTTTGAGATAAATATCAAAAATGTTTCATCGAGTGTGTTGAAAATATCAGAACTTTCACGAGTGCGAAGCACGAGTGAAAATTCTGATGTTTTCTACACACGCGAAGCACAAGTGAAAATTCTGATGTTTTCAATACACGAGATGAAATATTTTTGATATTTATCGAAAAAAAGTAAATTTTCTTTTTATTTGATAATATTTTAGGACACTTACCGTAATTGATCAATCGGTTCTTACGTCACAATTTTTACTTGGCTATGACGTCACAACTGTCAGTTGCAAACCATAAACAGTCGCCATTTTTAATACAGCATTTTACAGTCCAGAGAATGCTTTTTCAAGGTATTTTACAGAATTATTCTATAGATAACATATGACTTTGGCGAGAAAATAGTCCGGGCTGTGAAAATAACATGGTCATGTTATTTTTTTTACTCTGTGAAAATATCATCTTTATTTTCACAGCCCATAGGGGCTTGAAGAAATATATGGGCTGCATGATGCTTCCACGCAGAGCTGATTCTGGCCCGCACACTAGTACTGGTAAACCGCTTAGAGGATCTAAGCCTGTCCAGGAACCGCGGTGCGAGGCGGACCGTCCATGCTAATAAACCCTATTGGTTTCATTGGGCGACAGGGCTTGAGATGTCATTTCATCTCAATGTCGGGTAAAAGTCCCACAAAATTGGAAGCAACGTCTCCAAAATGACTTTACAGTGTTGACGGGGACGTTAAACCTCAAATCAAACAAACAAATTCATAGTGTGAAAATATCACTTTTATTTGTTTCAGATATGCACTGATTTCACTGCTATGTATTTAATAAACTGGAATATCATACCTGTGATACCTCCTTCATCAGGAGGGAGACTCTAATTATCTAATTTTTGCCCAATTGATGATAAATGTTAGTTAACTTTTGGAGTCTGAGAATTTCACATCAACCTAATCTCAATGGCAAATCTGCCTCATACAGTTAAAATAATTATTATAGGTATAGAATATTCCTTGGTCGACCCTCTACCAAAACTGCTCAAACCGTCCCGCTCAGGTGAGAAAGATGGCTGTCAGCGCTAAAAATAGAAAAAAAAACTTTAAACAACTTCTCCTCCTCTTTAACCAGTGAAAGATTTTTGAAAATGATTTTACATGAATGTTCTTTGGGTGACCCTCTACCAAAATTGCTCAACTTGACTGTTCTGCTTGTATGAACAAGATAGCCGCCAGAGGTAAAACTAGAAAACTTTTAAACGTCTACTGCTCCTTGCTTAAATCATTCCGCTCTGATGAACAAAACGGCGGCCAGAGCTAAAATTAGAAAATATAGATTCAACTTCGGTGATGGTGATGTCCCACTTGCCCCCCACCTGCCCAACAAAACTATAAATGTGTTTTAAGGCAGAAGAAATTAATATAGGAATTTGGGAGGCATCCACAGTCTATATATCTGAGGTAAGAAACTGAATTATATGTTCACAATATGCAAAAAGTAGTTGAAATTCATCGAAGAATTATACCCAAACCACATGCACATCCTCATACCATGGAAAAAAAAAACACATGCAAAGTTTCAAAATGATTGGTATAAAACTGTAAGCGAAGGCACGAGACGTGCCAACTGCCTATCAATTGAAGGTTAAAAATGATTATAAAACTGTAAGCGTAGGCACAAGACGTGCCAACTGCCTATCAGTTGAAGGTTAAAAATGATTAAGTTCGCAATGTGAAAACAATAGCAAAAATTGATCCAAGATTTATATCCAAACCGCATGCACATTCTCATACCATGTAGAAAACACGCGCGAAGTTTCAAAATAGTTGGTATAAAACTGTAAGAGGAGTTGCGATGACAACAGGTACCTGATGGTTAAAAATGACTAAGTTCACAATGCAGAAAAGATGACGAAATTTCATTCAATATTTATATTCCAACCACGTGCACATTCTCATACCATGGCAAAACCACATACAAAGTTTTGAAATGATTGGTAGAAAACTGTTAGAGGAGTTGCGATGACAAGAGACCCAGTATAAAATGCTGACGGAAAGACAGACGGACAACCGGATGGACGGACATATGGACGCCCGGGTGGATGGACGGACGGACAAACAGAAACTTGCACGCTTATGTCTTCCTGCTAAAGCAGGTGCAACAAAAAAAAAAAAAAACATTAAACGTCTTCTCCTCCTTAACCGGTGAACGGATTTTGAAATAATTTCACAGGAATTTTCTTTGGCTGACCCTCTACCAATCTCGCGTAAACTGTGCTGCTTGGATAAACAAGACGGCCACCAGAGCTAAAAATAGAGAAACACACAAATGACTTCTCCTCTTTAACCAGTGGATGTTTTTTAAAATAATTTCACAGGAATGTTCCTTGGATCACCTCTACCATTATTGCATAAACTTGGTTTTTGGTAGAAGGTCACCCTGGGAATATTCCTGTGAAATTATTTTGAAATTGGGCCGGTGACCTAGGGGGCGATGGCATTTTAAGGTGTTTTTTTTTTTTTTTTTTTTCTCTATTTCTATGTACGACGGCCATTCTGTTTAGCGGCGCAGAATCATTTAGGCTATTTCGGTACAGGATGACCCAAGGAATATACCTGTAAAAGTATTTTACAAACTGTTCCCCTATTTAGGAGGAAATGTCTTTTAAGTAAATCTCACCCACAACGCACAATTGGCCCCCGCCCATAGGGGCTTGAAGAAATATATGGGCTGCATGATGCTTCCAGCCAGAGCTGAATCCGACCCGCACACTAGTACCGGTAAACCGCTAAGAGGATCTAAGCCTGTCCAGGAACCGCGGTGCGAGGTATACCGCCCATGCTAATAAACCATATTGATTTCATTGGGCGACAGGGCTCGAGATGTCATTTCATCTCAATGTCGGGTAAAAACCCCACAAAATTGGAAGCAACGTCTCCAAAATGACCTTTACAGTGTTGACCTCAAATCAGACAAACAAACAAACACAACGCAAAACAGACATTGAGCAGTCGCAAAGGCTCACCTTGATATTATTAACAATAAGAAATGTACCAAAAACAAGTCTCGTTGGGAGACTCGATAATAATAATGAAACGCAGGAAAAGAAATAAGTCTACGGGGACTGAATAACATGTGGGCACCCCTTCTCATCTGGGGCTATGCGAATAATTCAAAGGATACAACAGTTGTTTCTCCTGGTGGTTCCACCTGGATACCATGACAGTACAGGAGCCACACCCTCCATGACCACACCCCTCTTTTGTACCTGGTAGTAATACTGGTAATGGTTAAGGAAGTTTCTGTTTACCCTTTTCATACCAAATGGAATCTTCCTCCTCCTGTAAAGCAGCAGTCCATTTCAAACTTTAGGGGTGTCAGGTTCTGTTTTCTTTAAAATTTATTTGGAAAATGGCTACACTTCTTACAAACAGTGTAGGCCCTGATCAGACGCCGCATCCTGCGGCGTCTGATCTGGGCCTGCACTGTTTGCCAAGGTACAACATATCTATCAAACATCCGTGTCACTTGTGTATTTTTCACATGTCCAAAATGGCTACTTTTCTGATGAAAATATGTGCTATTTTTTCTATTTTATACTAGAAGCCTCCGTGGTGTAGTAGTTACGCTACTCGCCTTGAAAACCAGGGATCGCATGATCGATACCGGGCTTCTCCAGACTTTCGGATGAGTCTTTAAACCGAGGTCCCGTCTCCGTATGACCTTAGCTGTTGGTGGGACGTAAAACTCAAACACTCACTCACTCTATTTTATACCGCAAACATAGGCTGTGTGTACTCGTTAGAACCGCCTCATTGAGTACCACAACCTATGCTTTGGAGCAGAAATAAGAAAATTATCTACACCCCCGTAAACCACAGTTTTCTCTATAAAAAGTGGGTTGAGGGGGGGTGGGGGGGGGTCATTTCACGGACTTGTTCACGTGATGAGCTAGATAAACAGTGCCCCAGATAATTATTTTTTGGCTGTTTAGTATTTAATCATCATTTTTTTATTCAAGGGAGTAAAATGTGATAATCGTACTTGAGATGATATAAACAATCAAAGAAAATTTACCTGATGGGTATTTTTTTTATTTTATTTTATTTTATTTTGTAAACTGATGTCATTAATTGAGAGAGATTTCTAGATTTTTTTTTATTTACTGTAGACAAAAAACTAGAAATGCGTCCATAGGACACGGATGCCCCCGCCTGAAAATATGTCTATGCTCGTATTCACCCATAGAAAATTATTGACCGTGTTTAAGTTTTGGACCCTTTTTTCAAGTTTGACCTCTAAGTGCGACCTTGACCTTGTAGGTAAGGACCTTGGTTTTGTGTGAGGCAGAATGTCTCATGATGGCCAACATTTCTGCCAAATAATTTCAAAATCCATCCAGAGATAAAAACAGTATTGACTACGTTTAAGTTTCGGACCATTTTTTTTACCTTTGACCTCTAAGTATGACCTTGACCTTGGAGGTACGGATCTGGGTTTGCACGTGACACATTGTCTCATGATGCTTAACATTTCTACAAAGTAATTTCAAAATCTATCCAGAAATAAGAAAGTTATTGACTGCGTTTAAGTTTCGGACTCTTTTTTGAGCTTTGACCTCTAAGTATGACCTTGACCTTGGAGGTACGGACCTGGGTTTTGCACGTGACACGTCTCATGATGGTTAACATTTCTGATCAGTAATTTTAAATTCCATCAAGAAATAAGGTAGTTATGGACTGCGTTTAAGTTTCGGACGCACGCACGGACGGACGGACGGACGGACGGGGGCAACGCTATATGCCCTTTCCACCATTCTTCGAATGGCGGGGGCCTAAAAATGTCGCAATCTTATATCAAAGAAAATAAACAAACCTCATCAAATTCATTCAACTGCATCATGCAATATTCAGAAACATGTGTGAAAATGTAATAAAATATTACAACAATTCAGGTTTATGTTTGCTGAAAACTATTCGTGCAAAAAGTACAAGTAATCAGTTTACTGGTGTGCTTGCCTTTAAAAAACATTTCAATCCTTAAATTAACCCTTCTCTTGCTGTTCACGACAACCCCTATCTTTGCAAACAGTGTAGATCCTGATCAGATGGCTTCTTCAGAAGCCATCTGATCTGGATCTACACTGTTTGGCATTGAATTTATGAATTTATAGCAATAAATTACATAAAGTAATTTGATTGGTTGATAGACAGAAATGAGTGTGGCTTAAATGAATATTCAGCAAGATAAGGGTTAAAGCATCCAAAACAGGCAACAATTTAATGCAATTTGCGTATAAAAAAAGGCTTGATATTGCATCTCAATCATTTGCAGTCTGTCCAGGTGAGGATTCATACATAATGTCAAGCCTTTCTTACCTTGTTTTTTTTTTTTTTTTTTTTTTTGGTTTGGGTTTTACGGCCCTTTCAAGATTATTTCACTCATATCGAGCCGATCGTTAATCATAGGTGGGCGAAAACCGGAGAACCCGGAGAAAAACCACCTGACCTTCCGTTGCAGAACTTGGCGTCTCACACGTGACCCGAGCGAGGCTCGAACCCACGGCGGTGAGAGACCTAATGACTAAGAGTCAGCGCTCTTATCCATTAGGCCACGGAGGCCCGTTTTCTTACCTTGGTAAATAGGGAAAAATACGCTGCCATCTGCTGTAAAGAATAAAAAAAATTTGACACCTTGAGGACTTGCTAAAATTCTGGAAAAACATTTCAATAACACACCCGTGCGACATAGTGCATTTTTTCACATCTCCAAAATGGCTACTTTTCTGATGAAAATCCGTGATTTTATTTTTATTTATACTGCAAACATAGGTTGTGGGTGCTCGTTAGAACCGCCTCGTTGAGGTGGTTCTAATGAGTACCCACAACCTATGTCTTGGAAAAGAAATAAGACATACCCCCGTAAACCCCCGTTTTCTCTATATAAAGTGGGGTTTAAAGGGGTGTTCATTTCACGGGGGTGCTCATTAAGGGGGGTTCATTTCACGGACTTGTTCACGTGATGGTTGACAATCCATCAAGTAGTCCAAATAGTACCAACTGAATTGTAAACAGTGTAAAATCTGATCATGACAGTCTGATCTGGATCTGCACTGTTTGCTCAGGCCTGTCTGTCCCAGTAATCAGGACGTCATTACGGTATATTTACATTTCCCGTGTAAAGTCTAATGTAAACCTATAGAAAACAATTGCGTTCATGCTTCCATGAACGCCTCGAATCACATGATTTTCAGTGACGTTAAGTGACGTCATTCTAAACCATTGTTCTCTACGGGCGTTGATGACGTCAACGCTTCTCCGCTCTTTGTAGAAAAACAGCGTGTAAATGTTTTTCAGCTTTAAAAATTTACCCTACAAGCATTTTTTCGCCCAGTGATGAGGGGCAAATAATGTAAATTTAAAAAATAAACTTAATTTTTCTGCTTTTCATGAAACTATGAACGACAGTGGGTCGCTAGCAAATTTTACATCAACCCCGAATAGTACGCAACCCACTGTGTTCATACTTCCATGAACTTCAGAAAAATAAATTTCATTTCTTAAAACACACCCGTGCGACATAGTGCATTTTTTCATGACTCCAAAATGTTTACTTTTCTGATGAAGATTCGCGATATTTTACTTATTTATACCGCAAACATAGGTTGTGGATGTTCGTTAGAACCGCCTCATTTGAGCGGTTCTAACGAGTATGATGAAGATCCGCGATATTTTACTTATTTATACCGCAAACATAGGTTGTGGATGCTCGTTAGAACCGCCTCATTGAGGCGGTTCTAACGAGTACCCACAACCTATGTATTGGAGCAAAAATAAAAAAAATAGTGCATACCCCCTGAAACACTAGTTTTTTATATATATAATCTGGGGTAGAAGTGTCTCTGTGTGTTTGTGTGCGGGGGGGGGGGGGGTATTTCACGGACTTCTTTACATGATGATTACGGTATATAACATTGTTCATTAAAATGTTTAATATAACACCCTAAAAAGCGTGTCATAAAGAGGTTGTGGTGTACTTTGAAAATCAGTGCTTTTCAAATCAGACAATTCCGTCATAACTTTTCTGGAAAGTTACAAGAACACAAATATCTTAGCAGGAAAGCACTTTCTTGATCACACGACCATGTCAACAAGACTTAGATCTTGTGCGGACAAGATATTATCTTGTTCGCACAACTTAATATCTTGTGCACACAAGATATTATCTTGTTCGCACAACTTCCCAAGATCTATGTTGTGCAAACAAGATAATATGATGTGCGAACAAGATAATATCTCTGCGGACAAGATATTAAGTTGTCCGCACAAGATAAATTATGTTGTCCGCACAAGATAATATCTTGTTCGGACAACATATTAAAAAAAAATCATGTCCCTTCCCGGGTTCCGTAATAAACCCCACTTTATTTTTATTTTATTTTTTTTTTCTTTGAGGTTTAACATCCACATCAGCACATTTTGGGTCATTTTGGAGCGGTTGCTTCAAATTTTGTGGGACTTTTACCCGACATTGAGATGAAACATCTCAATCCCTGCCGCCCACTTGACAGAGAACAGGAATAGTAAGAGTTTTTCTTCTCTAAAAGATAGGCTCCAAAACATCTATCTATCCTCAATAACATTTTAACCTCCGTAGAGGACTTCAGATGGTGTTCCGGTAAAACCAAGTGCTAAAGGGGGTTAGTTGAAGAAAAAAAAAGGGGGGGGGGTAGAAAAGTGGGGGATTTGAGGTTGTACAGTTCGATCGACAGTATTAGCATAGTTAAAAGATTTAAGGTGTTGAGTGGACCACCTGGCAGACAGCTGTACTAAACTGTGACACGGTAAGAAGAACTGGTATGTGGGCTAGCAGGGCGTTCCAGTGGATGATGGTGCGGGGGAAGTATGTGTACTTGAAGCAGTCTCTAAGAGTCATGATCTGTCTGTGTGGAAGAGGAAAATTTTTGGTAGAAGGACGGGTAGGGCAGTTGATAGATTTGTATGTTTTGTTTGATTTCAGGCCTAACGTCCCCATCAACACTGTATAGGTCATTTTGGAGACGTTGCTTCCAATTTTGTGGGACTTTTTCCCAACAATGAGATGAAATGAGATCTCAAGCCCTGCTGCCCAATGCAACCAATACGGTTTATAACTTTATATACATGGACAGTCCTGCAAGCTTAGAACCTTTAAGCCGCTTCCCAGTACTAATTGTGCGGTCTGTTTCAGCTCTGCATGGAAGACTCGTGCAGCAATTTATTTCTTCAAGCCCCCATTGGCGGTGGGGTTGGGGATGGGGGGGGGGGGCGGATGGCAGTTGATATAAATATACTGTCTAAATGGAAAAATGAAGTGAAACTTGGAAAACTCCAACATGGAGGATTCATTCTGACAGCTAATGCGAAGTTCAATTGCCATCACTTTCCCATGTTTTACATTCATGATAAATTTCCTGTATTAAGACCACCTATGGGCCTGTCAAGAAGTGTGTCTTATTAGTGGAATGGTCTTAACAATAGACATAAAAATTTAAGGAAAGCCCAACTGGAAGATTGGGGTGGTCTCCACAGCGATTTTTATTCCTTATTTAGACTAAAATACTGTCTTATGGTAATCCTAAAACAGGAAGCTGGCAAACAGTGCAAGCCCAGATCAAAATGTTCTGCAGCAACTGATCAGGGTCAACACTATTTGCAAAAGAAATACACCATTTGCTAAATTTTTAAAAAATTATTCAACCCGACTGATATATAAGGCAGTCCATTTTGGAATTTGGGGTGTGACACCCCCCAAAATGGGCTGCCTTATATATCAGAATGCAATCGCAGTGCAAACAGTGTTCACACTTCAAGCAACACAAACTTTGTAAGCAGATAATAATTTTAAGGGGAATGGGAACACCTGGTAGATTTTTCTGCCGTTTTTCTTAGGGGGACAACTTTTGGAACTTCCTGTTCACTTTTCTATAAGCCCCGTCCCACTGAAAAAAGGGGGCTACTCTTAAAGGAAAGAATTTACTCATCAAGAACAAATTCTCCCAACCCCACCCCTGCGAAATGGAGTTCCTGACTAAAGAATTGTTCTTAAACTGCTCTTAAGAGTTCTTAATGTGTTTATGAAGGTTTCCAAGAACATTTGTACTTGAAATATTCAAGAACACATTCTAGGAACAGTTCAAAAACTTTAAAAGAATTTATGACATTCTTGAACTATTCTTAAACTTTTCTTGAACACTTTTAAGACTTTTCTCGAACGACATAATGACTCTGATGTTCTTGAACTGTTCTTAAATTTGTTCTTGTTTACTTCAAAGACTTTTCTTGAACAAAGTGTCTTGAAAAGTTTTCTTAAATTGTTCTTAAGTTTGGTCTTGTTTATTTCAAAGACATTTCTTGAACAAACTGTCACGGCAGGTGTTCTGAAACTGTTTTTTAATTTGTTCTTGATTATTACAATTTTTTTTCTTGAACTTGTGTTCTTAAGATGTTCTGAAACTTTTCTTGAGTTTTTTCAAGAACACTTTATGAACAGTTTCAGAACTTTTTCACATGATTTCAGTCACATGATTGATGATGTCATTCAGATCTTAGCTTTCATTGGCCAGTTTTCCAACTTTCTTTTTTCAAAATGGCTTCTATTTAGATTTATTGTTAGGGTAAGCAAAATGATTTTGATTTTCAAATATTGTTTTTATTTCTGATTATTGATCAGCCTCTTTTTGCCAAAGACTTCTTTCTGGCAGTTACCAAGTTTTGTAGGTGGTTTTGTTAAATATGGTTGAGCAAATGTTTAAATCTACTGCTGTCCACATGGCAGTACCATTTATATGATGTGTGGGTGGGGTATAATTTCTTTATGCAGCACAAGATGAGCCCATCAAAGCCTAGGGTCTGATCAGAGCATTTGCTGTGTCCTCAGTGTGTAAAAACAGGTCCAATTTTCTTCATGTAGACAGCCAACTGAGCAAAGACTCTGATCAGCATGGGCAGTGCCAAGGCTTATGAAGCCCTAGTCATAGCTGGACATACATGCCATTTTTGTCAGTTTAATGTCACATTTGTTAGCTCATAAAATACTAGAGAAAGCAACCAGTGGGTCACATATACCCCCGGCCAGCGCCACCCTCTGATATAACTTTTGAGCTTGTACGTAATATGAATGAATAAGCCAAGAAGTTATAAGAATCTATAAATTAAATGTGCTTGTAAAAGCTAAACCAAACATAAAATTTCTAAATGGGCCAAGGAAGTGAGGGCATCAAAGTTACTGAAAGGGTGGGCCATCAATTTTACTGAAGCAACAAGGTGGGTATGCATCAATGGAATCTTTGCACTGGTATTCAACATCGATGCAAGTATCAATTGAATTTGTCTTTGTTAATGGATGGCCGGAAGGATGCCCGGATGGAAAGAAGGACACACGGATGGATGGACAAAGGGATGAACGGCAGGACGAATACTATAAACCCCCATAGCATACTTCATATGCCGGGGTTATAGAACAGCATACTTCATATGCCGGGGGTATAGATGTCTGGTATTATATAGTGAAATCTGTCGAACTCCACAGATGGATTCAATATGATTGGACAATGTCTCATGCAAAAGAACGTCAACTCTACCTTGCTGAGTTACCTGCCCTTGCAAAAAAAATTGCGTCTCAAACACTTTGGTCATTAGGCTGATTTTAGTTATGATCTTGAACTTCACAGGTGGATTCAAGCTCATGGGACACTATGGCTTACACAAGAATGACAAGTCTACCTTGCTTAACTGATGAGTTATCTGTCCTTGCCAAACTTTGGTGTCTACTGTTTAGACATACTTCTCATAAAAAGTATGCAATGGCATATATTGATTAAGAGCAGTTCTTGAACAGTTCTTGAGCAGTTCAAAATGTGAAGAACAGTTCAATAACACCTGTTCTCAAAGTGGTTGAAACATATTCTTGAAGAATGCAGGAACTATAATGTTCTGGAGCAGTTCTTGATCAGTTGAAAAACTAATGTTTCTCTTGAACTGTTCAAGAAATGCACATGAGCTGCTCTTGAAGTGTTCAAGAACAGTCCAAGGACATTTTAAGAAATATTAAATTGGACAATTTTTAAGAACAGGTGGTCTTGCATTTTTAAGAACATTGTATTCTTGGAAAGTCCTTAAAGACTGTTCTTGAATAGCTCAAGAACAAAAGTTCTTCAGAGTTCAAGAACTGTTCTTGAACTATATGAGAATTTCATTCATGAACTGCTCAAGAACATTTTTCATTACGTATTCTTAAAAATTGTCCAATTTAACATTTCTTAAAATATTCCTTAACTATTTTTGAACACTTAAAGAGCAATTCATGTCCAGTTCTTGAATTGTAAAAGAACTTTTCTTGAATTGTTCTTAAAAATTTCGCATGGGTCCAGAGCAAATTCTTTCCTTTAAGAGTTGACCCTTATTGGCAGGGGAGACAAAAATACTTTTGCAGGAGTTGACTCCCATGAAGATGTATCCATCCCCCTTAATTTTCTGAATAATTTTTCATATCAGTACGAAAACACGCCTAAACAAATACATTGTAAGTTTTACTGCCGAAACAGTAAAAATCAAGAAGAAAAATTGTGATATTTTTTTCATATTTCTGCTCAAAATATAGATTGTGGGTACACGTTAGAACCGCCTCATCGAGGCGGTTCTAACGAGTACCCACAATCTATATTTAAGAGCAGAAATAAGAAAAATCAGGCTTACCCCTGTAAACCCCAGTTTTACTACATAAAACTGGGGTTCAAGGGGGTCAGAATTATATAGGCGTGTTTTCGTGATGTAATAAGCCTTCACACTTCATGTGAATTATCCGTTATTTTGCAGTATTCAAGCCTTATTCTCTCTGAAAATTAACACAGAAAACAACTTCGACAAATTATGGGGTTTAACGGCTAAAACCCAAAAAGACATCTTAATCACAGAAGGATACAAGTCCGCCGGATGTACTGTAGCAGTGTCGACTCTGGGTCTGGTTTCTTCTCTACCACCTGTCAAAACAACTAGAGCTGATGACCCTATCATTGCTTGCCCCTAGTAGAATTTGTGTCAACTGACTGATTATCAATTGACCCAAAGAACGTACGTAATTAATTACTAAACATAAAATCTCTTTAGTACTGGAGACCACATAACTATCACTTCATTCCTGTGAAGGTTGAATCAAATTGGCCAAAGGGTTTAGGAAAGCAAATTGTTGACATTTTCTAGATTAAGCTTTGGCGGCCAGTTTGCTCATTGGCCCCCGCCCATAGGGGCTTGAAGAAATATATGGGCTGCATGATGCTTCCACGCAGAGCTGAATCTGGCCCGCACACTAGTACTGGTAAAATGCTTAGTGGATCTAAGCCTGTCCAGGAACAGCAGTGTGAGGCGGACCGTCCATGCTAACTAACTATTGGTTTCATTGGGCGACAGGGCTTGAGATGTCAATTCATCTCAATGTCTGGTAAAAGTCCCACAAAATTGGAAGCAACGTCTCCAAAATGACCTTTACAGTGTTGACGGGGACGTTAAACCTCAAATCAAACAAAACAAAATCATCGGAGCGAAACCGTTTTAGCTAATTTTCTAAAAGGTCACCTATGCAACATTCCTACAACGTTTGAATGAAATTGGCCTAAGGGTATAGTAGAAGTTGATGTTTGAAGAGTTTTCTACTTTTAGCTCTGGGAGCCATCTTGTTCATTAGAGCAGAACTGTTTCAGCTATTTTGGTGGGAAGCCACATAGACAACATTCCTGAGAAGTTCAAATTTGAAACAAATTTACGTTTCCCTATTTTTAGCTCTGGTGGCCTCTTTGCTCTTCGGAGGGGAGCCATTTGAACTATTTTGGTAGAGGGTCACTTAAGTAACATTCCTATGAAATTTGAATGAAATCAGCCCAAGGGTACAGGAAGAGTTGTTGTTTAAAGATTCTCTTTTTTAGCTCTGGTAGCCATCTTGTTCACCAGAGAGGAATGATTTTAGCTACAATAGACTCTCGTTATCGCAAAGTCTGATATCTCAAACAATAGCTCAAGTCAAACTAAATTTTGGACAGTTATACAGTCGAACTTCGATGGCTCGAACCCCTCTGGGACCATGAAAATTTATTCGACACAGCGGTAGTTCGAGCCACTGAGGGTTACTGCCGAGAGGCATAACGAGATACTTTTGAACAGCTTTTCGATGAACGTAATGAAAATGTATGCTGTGTGTACTCATTAGAATCGCCTCAGTGAGGCGATTCTAATGAGTACACACAGCATAGATTTGCAGGATAAAAGACTAAAATCTTCTTAATTATCCCCCACTATTGCTTATGAAGAGGATTTCCCTAGGGGCTCAAGAGCGAGTTCGACTCAGTCATGGTAAACGAGCCATCGGTGTTCGAGCCATCGAAGTTCTACTGTATTAGTTTTGCTGTATGTTCCTTTTTGCTGTATGTTCCTTAGAGTTCAACTCCTTTTATCTCAAGCAACAAACTACTGTATCCTCAAACCAAATATTCCAGTCGCCTGGAGATAATGAGAGTCGACTGTATTTTGGTAGGGAGTCGCCTTGGCAACATTCTTGTGAATTTGAATGTAATTGGCCCAAGGGTTAAGCAGTTGACGTTTGAAGATTTTTTTTTCTATTTTTAGCTCTGGTGGACATCTTGTTCATCAGAGCAGAACTGTTTTAGCTATTTTGGCAGGAAGCCACATATACGAGTATAGGCAACATTCCTGTGAAGTTTGAAGCGAACTGGCCCAAGGGTTTACAAGGAGTTCACATTTGAAGCAAATGTACGATGTTTTTCTATTTTCAGCGCTGTGTCGGCCATTTTGTTCATTGGAGTAAACCCTTTTAGCCATTTTGATAGAGGGTCACCTAAGCTACATTACTATGAAGTTTAAATGAAATTGGCCGAAGCGTACAGGAGGAGTTGTCGGTTAAAGATTTTTCTATTTTTAGCTCTGGTGGCCATCTTGTTCATTAGAGCGGAACAATTGAAGCCATTTTGATAGGGAGTCAACTAGTCAACTTTCCTGTGAAGCTTGAATCAAATTGGCCCAAGGGTTTAGGAGGGGTTCGCGTTTGAAGCAAATTTACAATGTTTTTATTTTCTATTTTTAGCTCTGGCAGCCATTTTGCTCATCAAAGCAAAACTGTTTTAGCTATTTCGATAGAGGGCAGAGGGTCACCTAAGCAAAAGTCCTATGTAATTGGGATCGAATTGGCCAAAGGGTATCGGAGACGTATTTTTTTTTCTATTTTAGCTATGCATCAGTGCAGAACAATTTCAGCTATTTTGGTAGAGGGTCACCTAGGCGACAATCCTGTGAAGTTTGAATTAAATTGGCTCAAGGGTTTAGGAGGCGTTTGCGTTTGAAACAAATTTACTACCTTTTTCTATTTATAGCCCTGGCGGCCATTTTGCTCATCAGAGCGAAACTGTTTTAGCTATTTCGGTAAAGGGTCACCTAAGCAACATTCCCATGAAGTGTGTATTAATTAGGCCCAAGGGAACATATGGAGTTGTCGTGTAAAGATTTTTTTCTATTTTTAGCTCTGGTGGCCATCTTGTTTACCGGAGCAGAACATTTTTAGCTATTTTGGTAGGGAGGCACCCAGGCAACATTCCTGTGAAGTTTGAATCAACTTGTCCCATGGGTTAATGAGTAGTTTGCGTTTGAAGCAAATTTACAATGTTTTTTTTTATTATTTTAATCTCTGGTGGCAAGTTCGCTAGTCAGCGCAACCGTTTTATTTATTTTGGTAGCATTCCTATCAAGTTTGAATGAAACTGGCCCAAGGGTACAGGAGGAGTTATTGTTTAAAGATTTTTCTATTTTAAGCTCTGGTGGCCATCTTGTTTATCAGAGCGAAACGATTTTAGCTATTTTGGTAGAGAACCACCCATACAGCATTACTGTGAAGCTTGAAGCAAATTAGCCCTAGGGTTTAGGAGGAGTTCGCGTTTGAATCAACTTTTCGCTGTTTTTCTATTTTAGCTCTGGCGGCCATTTCGATCATCAGCAAGCAACCGTTTAATCTATTTTGGTAGAGGGTCACCTAAGCAACAGGAGGAGTTGTCATTTAAAGGACTATGGAAACAATTTTACTTTTAACCAAATATTGTTCAATCATAAGAATCCTGCGCATCCCCGCAGAGCTTAGTCTGTTAACCTTACAGCTACCTGTGTAAACCGCTTAGAGATAAAAATTCCTCCAATATGCATTTATTCCGCCACTCTACGCTGCTTATCGGTGAGTGACGTCACAGTTCCCATATCATTGAAGAGCGTGTAAAGATTAGTGTTTATTTCTTTGCATTGCGCTTTTATTTTCTGGAAACAAATACATTAATATGGTGTATTGTGTTGCATTCGGGTGCACTAGTAAACATTCAAAAGGATGTGGGACTCATTTCTTTGCATTTCCAAGTGATCCTAAACTACGACAACAATGGGTGTTTTATTGTAAAAGACAAGACTTCTCAGAAGCACGACCGAAGAGTAAACTGTGTTCGAAGCATTTTTCAAGTGAATGTTACGAAAGGGATCCACAGAAAATGGCTGAATTTGGATACCCAAATGCAAGGCCGATGCTAAAAAAGGATGCTGTGCCAGACATTCCAATTATAATTGATTCTCAGCAGACGTCATCAAAAAGACGACTTGACAAGTCTCGGAAAACAGAAAGAGGAGCTTTTGAGAAAAGAAGAAGGGCGGAGGTAATTTATGTTTCCTTTTTCTAATTATAAACGTTTTATATAGAACAGAAACGATTGATCATTCGTTTATTTATTCATTTAATACATGGCACGCAAATGTCTCTAAAACGTCGTATCAACGTCGATGAAGCATGAAAGTGCACCGACATTGATTTAACGTTGTTTAGGCGTTATGTGACTGCCGAGGTGTTACCTTACATGTTTTAATTTGAATTCTAACATCATTTTAATCATAACTCACTGAAGCTTCCGCGTTGTAGTGTTTATGCTTCCCACCAAATAAACCTGGGGGTCGTGGGTTCCACCCCGGGCTCCTCTAGACTTTCGGGTGCGTTTTTAAACCGAGGTCCCGTCTCTGTATGACCTTAGCTGCTGCTGGTAGGACGTAAGACACACACACACACGCATAAAAACTCACTATTTTGTTGTTGTTATAATTATTATTATTATTATACTCTATATGTCCGTATCTTCAATTGCAGGTTGTTAGTACACTGCTTGCTGATGAAGATTTAGATGAAAGTGCGCCAGAGGCACAGCCTGAAGTAGAAAGGCAGCATATTGACAGTCGGCGTCCTATAAGAGACACCGAAACCACTGTGTCTACGTCAATTATTAGAACTCGTGATGCTAGTTTCCAAGTCAAGTGGAGACCAAAAATGTTTACAAGAAGACACCAAATCAAGCCGAGCACACGAGACTTCCCGGTTCAAGCAAAGCCTGAGGTTAGAAGTGTGGGCACACAATACGACGTTAATGATACTGTTTATGATGGAAAAACCATAACTTCTACAGAAGAAGAGGAAACCTGTCAAAGTGAAGAGGAGCAAGATGATCCAACAGATCTGGAATGGGAACCAGACGCAGAAGACCTAGATTCTGTCAGCGATGAGCATTATGAAGAATGTGAGAATGAAATTAACGAGGTGCTGACAGCAAAAGAACCAAACAAAGAAAGACAGTTTCTTGTTGGGGAATCCTGTCTCTTAGAACTTCTTAGTAAGTGCAGTGAATGTGGCCAAAACGCATGTGTAAAGCTGAAAAGTTCTGTTGGAACAATGATTGTGGCGGAAGTCCAGTGTTGCTTGGGACACGAATACACCTGGCGTTCCCAACTTTGCAGCAATGCCATGCCATGGGGTAATCTACTTCTGTCAGCAGCAATTCTGTACAGCGGAGGTAGCCCTGCCAGAATTCTCACAATGTTTAATCATCTAAAAGTTCCAGTATTTACGACAAAAACATATTCAAATCTTCAGTACTCCTATCTTGTGCCTTCAGTTCTAAGAACCTGGGACTTGCATCAAGCTGAATATCTGACAGAAGTCCAACTGTAATCCCTTTGTTTGTCGCTTATGTTATATGGGGAATTGTTGAGGTACCGGGGGGATTACTCTGTATAATATAAAAGAACTCCGTTACTTGCCGTGGCTCATGTATTTGACAACCAAGTATATAACATTTAACAACAAGAACAAATTCAAAAACACATTATGATCATCTATACACGTATCCGTGTACCCGCATGGTAGTGCGCTCAAGCATGGGCATGTCAAACGTACATCTGACATGCGCAGCTTCGCATACGCATGAATACGCAATATAGCTTGCATATTCATGAATTTCGCGCGTCCATGCGAAAACATGCCTTTCTAAACTCGCATGGTCGTGTGATTATGCATGTGCATGTCTGATCAGTAAAAGTGTCATGCGCACATTCGCATGCACATGAATATGCAGTAAGCTTGCATCTTCATGGCCGCGGCGCATGTAAATTTCACGAGTTCATGCGAATACATGCGTTTCAAAACAATAATAAACTTCCGCTGAATGTTCGCGGCTCCGCAAATCTATGTTTGTTAAAGGCATATCTACACGGACGCGCTGTATGGATGCGCTACATTGTACAGTTTAAACCTAAGTAATAACGTGAATGTGTGCGCTATATTGTGAATAAAATTGTATATGTTTAAATACTAAGTTATGTAAAACATAAATGTATGCGCGAGCTCTTACATTTTCATGTGCTTGCATACTGATGTTATTTCTAAACATACCGACTACAGACAATATAACAACTTAAATGTAAAAAATATGCCAAACATCTATGTGCTTTTAATGGTATGAAATGCGCATTTTAAATGAAATACGCCTTTTTTTGCTTTTATACTATATGGCAGTTGGAAGTGTACCGTAATAAGTGAATATGTTAAATCTTGTTGCTGCTCGGCTAAGTCGTACTGTTAAGGAAATTATTAATATTAGTTATGAAAATCTTTAATTAAGCGAAAGTAAAATAAGATAAGAAAAGTATCACTAACCTGTATAATATAAAAGAACTCCGTTACTTGCCGTGGCTCATGTATTTGACAACCAAGTATGAACTTAGTTAGTCTGCCACATGCCTTTATACCACGACAACTACGGAAGTTCTATCGAAAGATTACAGGTTTTCTACCTATACTTCCTTAGCCGCTCGACGGTAATATATTTCCAACTGTCAGTTATATAAATTTTGTCTGGAAAACTTTTCTTTCTATCTATCTTTCTTTTTTTTTTTTTTTTTTTTTTTTTCAAATAATATTTTGAATGTAAAATTAGCCGTGGTACAATCCTCCGTTGCCTGAAAAAGTTAAGCTCCCGCTTAACTGACATATATGTGTACATGCATAATATACTATCATAGAATAAAAAGAAGTATAAAATCCGAATATAATAGTTCCCACAGCAAAATATCTACACTTTAAAAAAAAGAAAAATCGACTGTAAATAATTATCATCAGTCGTTGATTTTGTCTGCCTTTGCGTTTTTTTTTGTTTTTTTTTTTTTTTTGTTTGTTTTTTTGCCGCTCCTCTCGTTGAACATGTTTACTGCATGGTATTTAGAGAACGGATTATTCTTTTCTGCCCATGATGACCTTTCTGTTACTGACCTCGGAAGCTGGCGGACTACTATTTGAAGCTTTTGATGAAATTAAGGTCACTGTGACCCACTTTTGGGGTAACGTGTAAGCATTTTAAAATTACATTGGTTAATAATAAAGAATATTACAGATTTAGCTGTCTTCATCATTTAATGCCAACGCACAAGTTGGGCCACAAAACGTTATGGGCATACCAAATTTATGATGACATGCCCACAGTTGGGACATCAAGGGAGTTGCACGTTTTAGTGCTTTACGCATTTTGTACGCCTGCCAAACTGAGATGCGCACACTAGAAGGCAAGGTCAAGGCACTATTTTCATTGTGCCCAGAAAACACTTTAAGGTCACCCCAGTCGCAAATAAGCGTTGGGTAAACCACGCCCTGCACAGTCAGTACTTTAAATGGTGCTGTTGCATGGAAATGGCAATTTTGAATACATAAAGGTAATTGCATTATAAAGCATGTCATGCATTCCTTACCATTTGTGATGTCCACCATAAGAGAAGGTCTAGGTGTAGTAATACGTTTGTAGATAATTACAGAAATTGCCATCAGACCAAAAATGAAAATAAGATATGTAGTGTATGTGTATATATGAACATGAAAGTCGTGTGACATGGTGGCCATAGGGGATGTTGTCATGTCTGTATAAATAAATGATGGAAAATCTGTTGGTATTGCTAAAGACTGTCCAGCTTGGCTTAGACCAACTATAACTGCCATGATTTTACGATATTTTTGAAACAACACTACTACAGTTATCATCGAAACACACGAAATGCAAATTGAGCCTATAGTGATGACGTAAAGGGAAACATTAGAAAAATTGTTTGGTTGGAGATCTAAAAGGGGCTCTGATAAGTCTTGAAAAATTACCTTATTTTCCTTTGCTCTCGCAATCACACGGTCCAAGTTGAGATGCGCACGTTGATCGTTTGCTATTAGTCTTGAAAATTCATTATTGTAATAGAGAAATGGTTTCAATGATATGTTCAGGGGTATCGGGAAGGTCATATTTGCGGTAATATTGGAAATTGCATTGAGACCAAAAAATTTATGTGATAGAATTAGATTAACAGGGTGCATGGATGACATGGTGTGACCTATTGAATGGCATTTAGTGTGTCGTTTCGGCAGGGAGAATTCATTTGCGGACATTGAGCATTCACAAGGGACTTGTACGATGCAATATGAACAGCCATCCGATATGTGTGTTTTGTTTGGGCACGATAATGTTACGGCTGAAATATTAACCATCAAAAAATGGGATTCATTTAATTGTTTAATAAAAGGTGACACGGAATCTTGGGCAAGGCGAAAGTTGCAAAGGTTGTGGATATTGGTTTTGTTACCTCTATATAATGCCAATGCACAATTTGGCTTCGTCATAGAGCGCAAGGGAACTGAAAAATGACAATTAATGGTAGATTTGACATGTGAGCAGCCGTTCAATGCTGATTCAGGAAGGGTTGCATAGCTGTCTCTGAGATATGACATAGCTAAATATGACGGAAGCCCGATTATATGTGTCGCGTGTGAGCTTATATTTGTAACTGGTATTGGGTAATGAAGAATTTTAAACAGTTTCATTGGCTGATCGTGAGAGCCGACCGGAAATTTTACTGCTATCAAAACAGTTTTGTTGAATTTGTGAAGTTTAAATTCCGCACTGTCATAGAAATATGTTGGTGCATTATGTAAAAGGTGGAATCCTTGCCTGTGAATAAACAATAATTTGTGGATATTCTGAATTGTTTTGTGCAATTCTTTATGTGGTATTACCATTGGAGAAAGTTTACCTTGCAAAAGGTGAGAAAAGCCTGAAAATAATTGGTGATACTCCTGCTGAATTAAAAAGTGAGCGTTCATTTGTTCCATAGATGTTGTTAGTAGCCATCCTAGCTGAGCGTTTACGGCTGCTATCGAACTGTTTATGTTCAGTTTCAGCTGCTCAATTAGATTGTGAGTATTATTGATGCTTTTGAAAGCATTATCTAAGCGTTCATTGGCCGTGCCCATGAAGGAAGTCATTAAAGATAGCTCGTGTTTGAATGTTTAAGATAGTTTTATATTTTGTCTTTGTAGTGTTGCCACTTTATTTGCCACGCGGTCTAGATCTTCGGTGGTGCTAACTCCCATTAACCCTTTTGCTATATTTCCTAAAAACGGAAGGAGGGCTCGTCTTGATCGGGAACTAGTTTTGGGGGGTTTAAGCATGTTCAACATCTCAGAAGTCAATTTGTCTATAGTTTTTAACGTTTCGTTTCTATAGCTATTCACTTTGTTGAAAACCGCTTGCACAGAGGGACACTCGCAGGAAGGGTGACGGAACGATGGGAGGTTTGGCTTCTCAAGGTTGAGCACAAAAGTATGAGTCCAATACTCCGATGTCGTAAATAGCAAGGGCTCTTCTTGGAATACTGTTCCATAATTTAAACGATGAAGCAGGTCTTTTGAGTGTACTAGGCCGACCAAAAGTAGGATTCCCATCAAAAAGGACAATAGGCTTCCTAAAAGAGAGAAAGTGGGAGAGAAAGTAGTACAGAATATGTAAACAAACTGTAATATAATATGAAAGTGATCAGTTTTCATATTTAGCACACTTAAACGATAATCCGAGGTTTATCAAAATTAGTTTGATACATAAAATGTATTACCAAGAGTATAAAAGAAAAGGACAGAAATGAAGCCTTTTGTAATGTTTGATAAGAATATCTATATGGTTTCTCGACCTCAAACCCGTTGCTTGTTTAAGACCTTTTTAAGACGTAAAATAAGGGTGTTTCGTTCGTGTATCCTTGCCGATTTCAACAAGACACGACGTAATATGTGAGTGAATTTCGTGCATGTTTGCTGGCGTATTTGATTTAGCGTTTAGCCTCTTTGAAATATTTGTATTTGCAAACGTTTTTTCGTTTCTTTCCAGAAAGCGTGTGCGTTTTGCGATATTCATGCAGCAATTCTGGATGAAGGTTTTCTTCAGGTTCAAAAGTGGTTTCCTCACAGTCTTTCCATTTTATTTTATACATGCGACGACCAGCTCTAGTTTGTACGCCCAGTATGCGTTCAACAGCATAATAATGCTGTGGATCATCTTCATGTTCTTGCCTTTGCATCCGAGGATTTGCTGGAGGAACAATCGGATCGTTTACGTCGCCTGGGTGGGGAGTAGTTCGGATTGACGGATCGAAATACTCCTTCATGCGGTTGCTATGGAATGCTTTGTCTAGGACTTTGTTGTCCGACAGCCGTTTAAGATAATACGTAAAGTTCGGGCCATAACCTCGTATCAGGTACGGACCTTTATATTTGTTAGACAGCTTCCTCGACTGTCCCGTGTCAGTCTTAAAAACTTCGAGCAGGACCTTTTGTCCGATTCTAAAGCGAGGTTTTTCGGCATTTTTGTCGAAGTACTGCTTTTGTTTCTCTTTTGTTTTTGCTAAGTTTTCACTAGCAACCTCTGCAGAGAGTTTCAGTGCACTTTGTATTTCTGTAAGATAGTGCTTTACTGACTGACCGAGAGACTCCTTTGGCAATAATGCACAGTCGAGAGGAGTGCGCATCAGCCTTCCGAACATCAGTTGAAAGGGTGACATTTGCGTTGTCGAGTTAACTGACAGTCTTAAGCCCAGAAGAATCCCAGGTAAGTAGTTAACCCACCTCTCTTGTTTGTCATCACAGTGCGCTCGCAGAGATTTCGCGAGTATAGAGTTCATAACTTCAACTCGGCCATTACAGGCCGGTTTATAAGCGGATGTCCGATGTCTAGCTACTTCAAAAAGTTCACAGAGAGCCTGGACAAGTTGGGCCATTTTCCGTTACGTTTCCACATTACATGTACTTACTCATGTGCAGGCTCATTGTCGTCTAGGGGTCCTTCGTATGCGACATACTCGTAAATAGATACTTCGATGACATCCCTGTTCAGACAATTTGCCACAAAGGCTTCATGCTGTGTGATGCATGCGAGTTCTCCCCTTTTCTCGTCAACTATAGACATTTCCATGCAGCAAAGGCACTCAAGGGCTGTCGGCATCACGCTACATAAACCACAATCACACCTGTGGCAAAACAAAAGCATAAGACACTTCCAAGCGGATTTATAACATTGAAATGACTTGGCTGCAACGTTTATGCGACGTCGCATCGACGTTGATACGTCATTTCAACGTTGTGCACCTTCTGCTACACGCTACATAAACATCAATCACAACTGCGCAAAACAAAAGCACCAGTGCCTATGAGTCCGTCGCATAAGAATATTCCAAGTGGGTACATAACATTGAAATGACTTCGAATCAACGTTCATGCGACGCCGCATCGACGTTGATACGTTATTTCAACGTTGTGCGCAATCTGCTACACGCTACATAAACCATAATCATACCTGCGGCAAAACAAAAGCATCAGTGCCTATGAGTCCTTTGCATAAGAAACTTCCAAGTGGGTACATAACGTTGAAATGACTTCGTATCAACGTTTATGCGACGTCGCATCGACGTTGATACGTCATTTCAACATTGTGTGCCTTCTGCTACACGCTACATAAACCACAATCACACCTGCGGCAAAACAAAAGCATCAGTGCCTATGAGTCCTTTGCATAAGAAATTTCCAAGTGGGTACATAACGTTGAAATGACTTCGTATCAACGTTTATGCGACGTCGCATCGACGTTGATACGTCATTTCAACAGTGTGTCCCTTCTGCTACACGCTACATACACCACAATCACACCTGCGGCAAAACAAAAGCATCAGTGCCTATGAGTCCTTTGCATAAGAAACTTCCAAGTGGGTACATAACGTTGAAATGACTTCGTATCAACGTTTATGCGACGTCGCATCGACGTTGATACGTCATTTCAACATTGTGTGCCTTCTGCTACACGCTACATAAACCACAATCACACCTGCGGCAAAACAAAAGCATCAGTGCCTATGAGTCCTTTGCATAAGAAACTTCCGAGCGGGTACATAACGTTGAAATGACTTCGTATCAATGTTTATGCGACGTCGCATCGACGTTGATACGTCATTTCAACAGTGTGTCCCTTCTGCTACACGCTACATACACCACAATCACACCTGCGGCAAAACAAAAGCATCAGTGCCTATGAGTCCTTTGCATAAGAAACTTCCGAGCGGTAACATAACGTTGAAATGACTTCGTATCAACGTTTATGCGACGTCGCATCGACCTTGATACGTCATTTCAACATTGTGTGCCTTCTGCTACACGCTACATAAACCACAATCACACCTGCGACAAAACAAAAGCATCAGTGCCTATGAGTCCTTTGCATAAGAAACTTCCAAGTGGTTACATAACGTTGAAATGACTTCGTATCAATGTTTATGCGACGTCGCATCGACGTTGATACGTCATTTCAACAGTGTGTCCCTTCTGCTACACGCTACATACACCATAATCACACCTGCGGCAAAACAAAAGCATCAGTGCCTATGAGTCCTTTGCATAAGAAACTTCCGAGCGGGAACATAACGTTGAAATGACTTCGTTTCAACGTTTATGCAACGTCGCATCGACGTTGATACGTCGTTTTAACGTTGTGTGCCGCCTGGATCATGACTTGTGACCAAATATCTCTCAACTGTTATTTTGTCTTACTAAAGTAAATTAATGTTAAACGTAATAATACTTGTATAGAATACATAATAGATGCGGACCTTACACATCGTTACGGTCAAAAGTATTTTTCTTAAAACGTTGCATTAATCAAATCAACATTTTGGTGCAACAAAGAAGGCAGTGCCATACTGACCAGTTTGTATCTTGCATCCTCTGTGCCCCAATAAGGTCATCCCCATCACTGTCTGAAGAGGAGTCCTCAGACACGCTATTTTCCTCGTCCTGCTGCAACTCGGCGGGCTCAAACATGTATGGCTGTATCTCTGGTATCAGTACAATGGAAGGAGTTTCAAGTTCGCTTGCATTTGGTTCCATTTTTTTTTCTTCTTTTCTTTGTTTTCTGACCGAATTGATACACGTGCGTTTGTTTACTATAGCTTAGTCTTTAGAAAATGGTAAGTCTGGCGTCACTACACCACGGGACTCGGCAGCTGATTAATTATCGGAATTTTCTCACGCGCACTACACTAGCAGACAAATCTACATGTTTACCTGGCTACTGTGTATTTATTACGCTGCGTATAAATCTCGGAATTTCATCAGCAGGTTGTGTTAATTGGCGATTTTTAGATGTTATTGATCTGAGAATAATTTCTCGTTTCCTTTAAAGATTTTTCTATTTTTAGCTCTGGGGGCCATCTTGTTTATCTGAGCGAAACGATTTTGGTAGGGAGCCACCCAGGCAACATTCCTGTGAAGTTTGTATCAAATTGGCCCAAGGGTTTAGAAGGTGTTTGCGTTTGTAGCAAATTTACTAATTTTCTATTTATAGCTCTGGCTGCCATTTCGCTCACCAGAGCGCAACCATTTTATCTATTTTGGTAGATTTTTTTTTTGTTAGATTTGAGGTTTAACGTCCCCGTCAACACTGTAAAGGTCATTTTGAAGACGTTGCTTCCAATTTTGTGGGACTTTTACCCGACATTGAGATGAAATGACATCTTTAGCCCTGCCGCCAAATAAAACAAATAGGATTTAGAAGCATGGGCGGTCCGACGCGCACCGCTTTGTCTGGGCAGGCTTCGATCCTCTAAGCGGTTTAAAAATACTCGTCTGCGGGTCGGTTTCAGCTCTGCGTGGAAGTATCATGCAGCCCATTTATTTATCTAAGCCCTGATGGGCGAGGGCCATACTATTTTGGTAGAAGGTCACCTGAGAAACATTCCCATAAAGGTTTGAATGAAATTGGCCAAATGGTACAGGAGTTATCTTTTAAAGATTTTTTTCTATTTTTAGCTCTGGCGGCCATCTTGTTTATCAGACCGAAACGATTTTACTTTTTTGGTAGGGAGCCACCCAGGTAACATTCCTGTGAAGGTTGAATCAAATTAGCCCAAGGGTTTAGGAGGACTTCGCATTTAAACAAATTGTAGACGACGGACGACGCACGTAAGAGCGGAACGATTTCAGTTATTTTGTTAGTGAGTCACCTAGGCAACATTCCTGTAATGTTTCACTTTGAATCAAATTGGCACAAGGGTTTAGGACAAGTTTGCGTTTGAAGCAAATTTACGTTCTTCTATTTTTAGTTCTGGTTGCCATTTTGCTCATTGGAGCGGAACCATTTAAGCTAAATTGGAAGAGGATTACCTAAGCAACATCTCTGTGAAGTTTGAATTTATGTTTCCCAAGGCTACAGGAGGAGTTGTCGTTTAAAGATGTTTCTGTTTTTTAGCTCTGGCGGCCATCTTGTTTATCAAAGTTGAACGATTTTGCTAGGTCCACTAGATGAAGCTTCATACCGATTATCGAAGATGTGCGCCTTCTCGTTTCATACAAGAAGATTTTTAAAGGTTTTCCCTTTTGTAAAATAGAAGTTGAGGCAATGATCAGGAATCGATACAATTAACCCACAGCTCCCATCAGAGACACCAAAGGGAAAGAAACACAAACATGAAACAACAGACCCTAATGGAAACATCAATAGCGGAAAGCCAAAAGGATAGTTACTTTCCCAAAAATGGCCAATAGGCTATCTAAAATAAAACAACATAAGAGGCACAAACACCCAAAGACAAATCATACCAAAAATAAACCGCGACAGAAGAACCAAAATGGAACGGTTAACAGAAACGAATTCCATTTGGGGCTTAAATAAATTTTATGTGGCCACAATCCTCGCCCTTACTTTCGTCGCGATTAAGACAAATATTTTGTTCAGTCCGCATGGAGGCCTCCTAACTCATCAGTGCAACATCTCCGTTAACACAAAAATCAAACAAACACAGAGATGAAACAACGGTGAGGACTCGACAGCAAGAAACCACTGAAATGCGGGAGCAAAAAAAACAACAACAACAAAAAAAAAAACAGTTAGACTCCGATGGGCCCAACCGGAGACAGAGCATCAGACACCAACCAACATAAGCCTTTACGCTGGAACCGTCTTAGAATCTGAGGTCTGACCCACCGGCGTGAAATTAAAGAGGGAAGCAAAGTTGTCAACAGTGATTGGGTTAACTACCATGCATGCGGTCTGTCGTATAACATTTATGTTGTACCAAATCTTTTTATATCGAAGAATGATTTTACGAAATTGTGTGCTGAAGCAATTGCGGTTATATATTTTTCTGAATTTATATACTAAGTCACCATAAAATTCGGGTTCCGATAGACCTTGTTGCAGAAGAGATTTAAGTCCAATATTGAATTTTGAAATTAAATCAGAATGACGTCTATAAAATTTTGAGAAGGCTTTGCGTATGTTAAACCAATGGGTCCTGGCGCGGGGGCATGTTTGGCCAAAGGGCGATAGTTTCAATAATCTTGCTAAAGGTCCACTACATGGAGCTTCATACCAAATACCTGGGTCTTCTGATTTTAGACAAGAAGATTTTTAAATGTTTTCGCTGTATAAGTATAACCTGTGGGTCCCGGGGAGGGGGCATTTTTTGCCCCTGGGCCATAATTGGAACAATCTTGGTAAAGGTCCACTAGATAAAGCTTCATACCAATTTCCAAAGACCTTGGCCTTCTGGGGTCTCTCTTATAAGTCTATGTAAAACAAGTGGGCCCCGGGGCGGGGCCATGTTTGGTCCCAGTGTTATAATTTGAACAATCTTAGTAGAGGTCAACTAGATAAAGCTACATACCAAATATCAAGGCAAGACGATTTTTAGAGGTTTTTCACTTAAAGGTCTGTGTAAACAATGTTGCTTTTTTTTATCTAAGTAGAACGGTTTGTGCAATTTTTGTAGAGGGTCGCCCAAGGAACATTCCTACGAAATTATTTCAAAATCCATTCGCTGGTTAAGGAGGAGAAGTTTAAAGTTTTTTTTTTTCAATTTTTGGCTCTGGTGGCCATCTTATTCATCCGAGTGGAACGGTTTGGGCAATTTGGGTAGAGGATCACCCAAGCAACATTCCTGTGAAATAATTTCAAAATCCTTCCACTTGTTAATGTGGAGAAATTGTCAAAAAGTTTTTTGTTCTATTTTTAGCTCTGGCAGCCATCTTGTTAACCAAATCGGCACGCTTTGAGCAATTTTGGTAGAGGGTCACCCAAGAAACATTCCTGTGAAAATATTTTAAAATCCATCAAGTGATTAAGGAGGAGAAGTTGTTTAAAGGTTTTTCTATTTTTAGCTCTGATGGCCATCTAGTTTGTTCGAGCGGCACAGTTTGGACTTTTTTGGTAGAGGGTTACCAAAGGAACATTCCTGTCTAATTATTTTAAAATCCATCCAGTGATTAAGGAGAAATCCTTTAAAGTTTTTTTTTCGATTTCAGCTCTGGTCGCCATCTTGTTCATCCGAGTGGAACGGTTTGAGCAATTTTGGTAAAGGGTCACCCAAGGAACATTCCTGTGAAATTATTTTGAAATGGCTCCGGAGATGTCATTTCAAGAAATTGTTGACGACGCATGACGGACGCCGGACACAGGCCAATCATAATAGCTCACCTTGAGCACCTTGGGCTCAGGTGAGCTAACACAAATCGTGTTTAGGCAAATATGGTAAATATTTCCAAAAGTTCTCAACCCCATTGAGTAAATGGTTTCTGAGAAGATGATTTTTATACCACCGGAATCTAGATGCGGGGGTGGCATATAGTTTTTGGTCTATCTGTCTGTTTTTACCGTTTGTCTGTTTGTCCGTCTACAAAAACCTTAACATAGGGAATAACTTTTGAATGGTAATAGATAGAGCTTTCATATTTCACATGTGTATACCTTATCACAAGACCTTTACAGTGGTACCATTATGTTTGATCTCGTAATCTTGACCTTGACCTTTGACCTACTTTTTTCAATTTTAAAAAAAAAATAACATTGACCATAACTTTCGATTGGTAAGTGGTAGGGCTTTCATATTTCACATGTGCACTTCTTGTCACAAGAACTTTCTAGTAGTACCATAATGTTTGACCTCGTGACCTTGACCTTGACGTTTGACCTAATTTTTAAAAACTTTAACATTGGCCATAACTTTCGATTGGTAAGTGGTAGGGCTTTCATATTTCACAAGTGCATTTCTTGTCACAAGACCTTCTAGTGGTACCCTAATTTTTTAGCTTGTGACTTTGACGTTTGACCTACTTTTTAAAAACTTTAACATAGTCAATAACTTCTGATTGGTAAGTGATTAGGCTTTCATATTTCACATGTGCATTCTTTTTCACAAGACCTTTCCAGTGGTACCATATTTTTTGACCTCGTGACCTTGACGCTTGACCTACTTTTTAAAACTTTAACATGGCCATAACTTTCAATTGGTAAGTGATAGCGCTTTCATATTTTACACGCCACACTATGTCACAAGACCTTTTCAACAATCCCATAATTTTTGACCTTGTAACCTTAACCTGCATTTTTAAGACTTGAACATTGGCCATACTTTTCGATTGCTTAGTGATATTGATTTCATATTTAACATACGCTGCCCGGGGGTATCAGTGTTTCACAAACACATCTTATTTAAGTATTGTTTTCTATTTTTCTGGCATTTTGGTTTCCATGGTAACCAATAAAAATGAGCGGTAAGCCTAAAATCATATGGCAGATTGACTGAGGAACATTTTTATCTGCAAAGGCTTGGCAGTAAATAATGACTTTTTAATTTTCCCATTATAAGTCTTTGGAATCTTTTGCTATAGCAACCAAATGAATGAGCAGATTTTCATTCTAAAAAAAAAAATACAGATTTCAATCCCTCAGATGAAATTTGAGCTCAATCGGTCAAGTGGCTTCAAAGAATATGTCGTTTCAAATGGTTGACGGACGACGACAGACAATTGCTGATTCCTGGCGTCTTCGGTCAGCTAAAAACATGAAAAAAAAAAACCAAGATGTGTTTGTGAAATACTGATGCCCCCGGACAGCGCATGTTAAATATGAAAGCGGTATCACAAAGCAATCGAAAGGTACGGCCAATGTTCAAGTTTTAAAAAAGAAGGTAAAGGTCAAAAGGTAAAACATTATGGATCGATGGAAAACTCTTGTGACAAAGAATGCAAATATGAAATATGAAAGCCCTATTACTTACCAATCGAAAGTTATGGCCATTGTTAAAGTTTTAAAAAAAATAGGTCAAACGTCAAGGTCAAGGTCATCAGGTCAATAATTATGGTACCACTGGAAAGGTCTTGTGAAAAAGAATGCAGATGCGAAATATGAAAGCCCTTGGACTATGTTTAAGTTTTAAAAAAGTAGGTCAAACGTCAAGGTCAAGGTCACCAGGTCAAATATTAAGGTACCACTAGAAAGGTCTTGTGACAAGGAATGCAAGTGTGAAATATGAAAGCCCTTCCGTTTACCAATCCAAAGTTATGGCCAACATTAAAGTTTTTATAAAGTAGGTCAAACGTCAAGGTCACCAGGTAAAAAATTATGGTACCACTCGAAAGGTCTTGTGGCAAGCATTGCGCAGCTTAAACATGAAAGCCCTATCACTTACCAATCGAAAGTTATGGCTAATGTTAAAGTTCTTAAAAAGTAGGTGAATAGCCAAGGTCAAGGTCAGGAGGTCAAAAGTTATAGTACCACTCGAAAGGTCATGTGATTATACATGCACATATGAAATATGAAAGTCATATCAGTTACCATTCAAAAGTTATGTCCAATGTTAAAGTTTTTGTGAATGTTAAAGTTTTTAAAAAAAAAAAAAAAATTAGGTCAAATGTCAAGGTCATGAGGTAAAAAATTATGGTATCACTGGAAAGGTCTTGTTACATGGAATAGTCATGTGAAATATGAAAGTCCTATCACTAACCAATCAAAAGTTATGGCCAATGTTAAAGTTTTTAAAAAGGTCAAAAGTGGGTCAAATGTCAAAGTCAAGAGATCAAAATGTATGGCACCTCTTAGAAGGTATTGCGACAAGGAATGTACGTGTGAAATATGAAAGCCCTATCAGTTACTATTCAAAAGTTATGCCCAACGTTAAGGTTTTTGCGGACAGACAAACAAACACATAAACAGACAGACAGACAGACAGACAGACCAAAAAGTATATGCCTCCGAATCTTTAATTCCGGTGGCATAATAAATATACGGACGGGTGACCGCAATGTAGTAACTTAAAACGCTCAGCAAGAGTTTAGAACATCTAAATCAATGAAGACGTGCCTCCGTGGCCTAGCGGTTAAGAGCGCTGAATCTGTGGTTCGAGCCTCGCTCGGGTCATATGTGAGACGCCAGGTTCTGCAAGGTCAGGTGGTTTTCCTCCGGTTTTCGCCCACCTCTGATTAACGATCGGCTCGATATGAGTGAAATAATCTTGAAAGGGCCGTAAAACCAAAACAAAAACAAAAAAAATCGATGAAGAATAAGTATTGCTTATTCAACATGTGATTACAAAAATCTATAATCCAACCATATTTGACGACAATACCTTTTTCCCATTCACGAAAAACACAAGTTCATTCCGGTCCATGTCGATAGCGGTAACTGAAGTGCGTGCTAGATTCAGCTGAACGTTGCACTGTGTTTTTAAATCAAGTGCATCGGTGTCGGATTACACATTTAGGTGGTGCGCAAAAGTTAGAATTTAGCAAAATCTTAAAACTATTTACAATGAACTGAAATGAGTCCCAATCTACACCATGCTGACTTTGCGGGTTTTTCTGTCGCGGTTTATTTTAGCTATGGTTTATCCTTGGGTGTGTGTATCGCTTATATCATTTTTAGCCGGGGACAAATATCACAGAAACTCTCTAGAAATATTTTTTTTCAATTATTTTTTTTCAATTAGCCATCGATTCGAAAGGATAAATATACCTCCATATCAAGGAATAATGTTTACTTGTTTAGATTCAGGGTGTTGTCGCATCTTAAAGTGGGGATAATATGTTGTAATTAAGGGAGATAACTCAGAACCCAATAAATAGCAATTATCGAAAAAGTCATAACAACAGTAAATCAATTGTACCTTTAGGGTAGAAAAAGAATAAATTTTGTTATAAAATATTGTAGAAAGGTCGTGAACATATTTTTATGAGTTTTATTAGTTTGGTAAAAGAAATATTGGGAACAATGCACCAAAAAGATACCTTTTTGATAATATATACATTATACTAAAAAATCCTACTTTACCCTGAATTAAGTGCCGTTATCATGATAAAACAGATTTGAAGGACAAAACCTATATTAAGCATTACAGCTTATATAACAAAATACATAAAAAATAAATTTAATGTCTGATATAAAGAGATATTCATATCAGTTTGGTTATCAGAATACATAAGGTCGGACAAGCAGTTATTATCTACAGATTGAGAGCTGCTAGTAATTCGTAAACGCGTATGCTCCTACCCTAACAAATTCTATATCTAAAATAGAGGTTTAATTGTTGGACTGCTTTAGTTTGTGCCATATTGTTTCATAAAATGATGGCACACACGCCTCCTTACCAAGCCAAGGTAACATCCCTTAAGGAGGCAAAACAGAAGTGAAGGCAATGATCAGGAATCGTTACAATTAACCCAGAGCCCCCATCAGAGACACCAACGGGAAAGAAACACAAACAGGACATAACTAGACCCTAATGGAAACACCACTAGCGGAAAGCCAAAAGGACATTTACTTTCCCACAAACTGGCCAATTGGCTATCCAAAACAAATAATATAAGCAATACACACACTCAAAGACAAACCATAACAAAAACAAACCTCAACAGAAGAACAGAGCATCAGGCGCCAACCAACAATACATAAAAAATAAATTTTCTCTAATTCTCAGTCCCCCAGGTATTAGACTTCCTGCCTTGCCGTGGCCCTGGGGGCTCAATCCCCACTGGGCACATTGCCGCTGTGGTCTCTGTGCCCACTGGGAAGAGCTAAAGGAAGTACCACCCGTTTGCCGTGGGTGGCGTCCTGTAAGCCGGAAGAAGGGATCCTGGAGGTTGAGGGTTACCTGGGTTGGCGGTGCTTCAGGTACCCAACACGCCTCTTTGGTCTGGCTTTTCGGTGTAGACGGGTGGCCGTGCGGTCCGGCACGGTCAATCGGCTGGTCACGCCGAGCCCTAGAGATACCGCTTTGCTTTCTCTTCAACTCTTTTTGTATCTTTCCTGATACCAACCATATGCCCATTTACCTTACCCTTTTCTGTCTTTTTATTTCGAGAAGGCGGTGGCTAAACGGATCAATCGTGTAGGCATTTTGTTTATACGAGTATATCTCACGTGTATCTCTAACACCTGCGAGTTGGATAACCACTCCATTGTGGTGTTCCCTTGTAGGGCTCCACGGAGGGCGGAGAGCACTTGGGACGAAACTAGAATTTTTTCCTTATGCCTAATGGAAAAAAAAACAACCGCAACCACGCACATAACCGCAACGCACCTAAACGTAAAAAAGACGAGGATTCATCCGAAGCGGATGAACCCAGTCAGCAGTCAAGTCAGCAGTCAAGTCAGCAGTTTGAAACTTCAAAGCTCAACACTTTTCCACGCTTCTTGGTGATGACATCACGCGATAATACACGTACGGTGTCAGATTTATCACCTTTTGTTATCGAAAAGAGTTTAGTGTCCATTGCCGGACATCCAAAAAGTATATAAAAAAAAACCTAAAGTCAGGTGATCTCCTTTTGGAAGTCGAGAGAGAACAGCAGGTCAAAACCTGCTTGGTACCACAAAGCTGTTCGATCTCAACGTCAAAGTATCGTTGCACAAAACACTCAATTCATGTAAAGGTGTCATCCGCAGCACAGAGCTACGTCCGTGCCACGATACCGAGATTGTTGAAAATTTAAGAGATGAAGGCGTCTTTGGTGTACGTATCATCCAAGTTCGTAGAGGTGGTGTATTAAAGCCAACAAGTACCTACGTGTTGACATTTAATACACCAGTTCTGCCCAAGAAAATAAAAGTTGCATATCTATCTGGTAACGTAGAGGTGTATATACCAAACCCTCTCAGATGTTATCATTGCCAGGTTTTTGGTCACCACGAAAGCAGATGTCAGAAGAAACAACTCTGTCCAAATTGTGGTGAGGAAAAACATGTCGATAACCATCAAAACTGCAAGAAGGAGGCCAAATGCGTCAATTGTGGTGACAAGCATGCTGTTTTCTCTCGAGATTGTCCGGCATGGAAAAAAGAAAAAGAAATACTCACTGTCAAATACCAAAGGGGGATAACATTCCCAGAAGCGCGGAAAATTGTTGATGAGCGATACACAACACCAAACCCCAGTTACGCCAGCATCACAAAGGGTGCTGGTGTAAAAGTTTCCAGCTCCGCAACACAGACTGCTGAATCATACATAGCTGAACTGAAAAAAATCGGGTGCATGGAGTAAATCCACTCCAGCACCACAAAGTTCAACCAATTTATCAAATGGCGCAATCCAGGTTGCTTCGGATCGGTCGACAGCGACCGTACCGAAGCCAGCGCCGCATGCAAAAGAGAAACTCGACTCAGGTCGAACTAATTAGGGATCAGAAGATCCGAAGAAACAACACTTGTCTCAAAAACAAACAGACAGACAACGTAAAATGGAAAGAGACAATATAAGTTCCAGAACAGATTCGGATCTTTGAGTGACAGTGATATGGAGTTCAATGAAACTCCATCATCACCAAGCGGCAATAACAGATCGAGGTCAGCAACAACACGAGCTTGTGGTAGCAGATCTATATCACCAATTGCAGCTCCAAAATAGTTTCTAGTCTTAATCTCTTCATAAAATGGATTTAAAACACAAAATAATACAATGGAATTGTCGAGGTCTTAAATCAAATTATAATGAACTCTTATTACTTATTTCGTTATTAAACCCATCGGTTTTTTTGTTTGCAAGAAACTTTTTTTAAAAACTGATGACAACATTGATGTCAAGGGTTTCAATACATACAACTATATCTATTCTGATGGTAACAATCCATCTGGTGGCAGTTCAATGTTTGTGAAATCATGTTTACCACAAAGAGAGATCAAATTAAAAACATACCTACAAGCTGTAGCAGTATCGGTTTCTTTGGATAAAGAAACTACAATTTGCTCTCTATATATGCCGCCCTCATTTTCTTTAAAGCCCGAACACCTTGACTCCTTGCTGAGTCAACTTCCATCACCATATCTTTTATTTGGCGACTTCAATGGTCACAATATTCTATGGGGCTGTAAAGATAACAATAACAGAGGAGCACTCGTCGAAGATTTTATTGCAAAAAGCGATCTTTGCTTGATGAATGATAAATCTTATACTTACCTTCACCCTGCGACAGGTCATTTGTCTTCTTTAGATCTCTCTTTGTGTCACCCATCTCTCTTCTTGGACTATGACTGGTCTGTTCATGATGATCAGTGCGGAAGTGATCACTTCCCTGTTATAATTGAGAGAGTAAAAGAACCAGATGAGGACTGTAACCAGAAATGGAAAATGAATAAAGCCGACTGGGAATTATTCCATAGTGTATGTGAAGAAGAGTTATCAGTTGATCACTTAAATGAATCATCCGACATTGTTTCTGATTTCAAAGATACACTTATTAATATATCAGAACAATGCATTCCAAAGACCTCCACAAATACTAAAAAAAGCAAGCCTTGGTTTAATAATGACTGTAATGAAGCTATTCAAAAGCGCAAACAGGCTCTAAATAAGTTCTGCAAAAGTCCCACTTCAGAAAAGCTAAACGAAGTAAAAGTTTTTATAGCTAAAGCTCGGCGAACAATCCGAGCTTCAAAACGAAAGTCATGGAGGGAATATGTTTCAAAATTGAACTACAAAACCCCAAATTAAAAGGTTTGGATCAAAGGTTTAAATCAGTCAGATTTACCCCCCAGAGCTTCAGTTAAATAAAGCAAATTCTTCTGATACCGAGGCCCCGTTTTTGGATTTACATCTATCTATTGTAGATGGATTTGTTTCGTGCGAAATTTATGATAAACGCGATGACTTTGATTTTGAGATTGTAAATTTTCCTTTTTTGGATGGTGATGTTCCTCGTGCGCCATCCAATGGCGTTTATATTTCGCAATTAATTCGATTTGCTAGAGTGTGTAGTCATGTAACTGACTTCAACACTCGTAATAAATTATTAACGGCTAAACTCCTTAATCAGGGTTATCGGTACCATAAACTACGCAAAGCATTTTCAAAATTTTATAGACGCCATTCTGATTTAATTTCAAAATTCAATATTGGACTTAAATCTCTTCTGCAACAAGGTCTATCGGAACCCGAATTTTATGGTGACTTAGTATATAAATTCAGAAAAATATATAACCGCAATGACTTCAGCACCCAATTTCGTAAAATCATTCTTCGATATAAAAAGATTAGGTACAACATGTATGTTATACGACAGACTGCATGCATGGTAGTTAACCCAATCACGGTCGGCAACTTTACTTCCCTCTTTAATTGCACGCCGGTGGGTCAGGCCTCAGATTCTATGACGGCTCCAACGTAAAGGCTTATTGAGAATTAGAGAGATCTAATTCAAGGTAATGATGGTTGGTGCCTGATGCTCTGTCTCTGGTTGGGCCCATCGGAGTCTAACTGTTGGTTTTCTTTTGCTCCAGCATTTCAGTGGTTTCTTGCTGTCGAGTCCTCACCGTTGTCTCACCTCTGTGGTTCTTTGATTATTTGTGTTGACGGAGATGTTGCACTGATGAGTTAGGAGGCCTTCATGCGGACTGAACAAATTATTTGTCTAAATCGCGACGGAAGTAAGGGCGAGGACTGTGGCCACGTTAAATCGATTTAAGCCCCCCCCCCCCCCCAGTGGAAATCATTCCACTGACGTTCCAAGGCGGTTCTTCTGTGGCGATTTATTTATGGTGTTGTTTGTTACCTACTGTGTGTATCACGTGTGTCTTTTTATTTTGGATGGCCATATGGCCATTTTGTGGGAAAGTAACTGTCCTTATGGCCTTCCTTTGTTTGGGTTTCCCTTATGGTCTGGTCGCTTAATGTTTGTGTTTCTTTCCCTTTGGTGTCTGTCGCTTTCCATTGAAAACCAATCTGAAATTATTGAAGCTTTTAGCTCTACTTCTAGATATTTAGATGATTTATTAAATATTGATAATACCTATTTTGATGGTTTGATCAGTCAGATTTACCCTCTAGAACTTCAGTTAACTAAAGCAAATTCTTCTGATACCGAGGCCCCGTTTTTGGATTTACATCTATCTATTGTAGATGGATTTGTTTCGTGCAAAATTTATAATAAACGCGATGACTTTGATTTTGAGATTGTAAATTTTCCTTTTTTGGATGGTGATGTTCCTCGTGCGCCATCCTATGGCGTTTATATTTCGCAATTAATTCGATTTGCTAGAGTGTGTAGTCATGTAACTGACTTCAACACTCGTAATAAATTATTAACGGCTAAACTCCTTAATCAGGGTTATCGGTACCATAAACTACGCAAAGCATTTTCAAAATTTTATAGACGCCATTCTGATTTAATTTCAAAATTCAATATTGGACTTAAATCTCTTCTGCAACAAGGTCTATCGGAACCCGAATTTTATGGTGACTTAGTATATAAATTCAGAAAAATATATAACCGCAATGACTTCAGCACCCAATTTCGTAAAATCATTCTTCGATATAAAAAGATTAGGTACAACATGTATGTTATACGACAGACTGCATGCATGGTAGTTAACCCAATCACGGTCGGCAACTTTACTTCCCTCTTTAATTGCACGCCGGTGGGTCAGGCCTCAGATTCTATGACGGCTCCAACGTAAAGGCTTATTGAGAATTAGAGAGATCTAATTCAAGGTAATGATGGTTGGTGCCTGATGCTCTGTCTCTGGTTGGGCCCATCGGAGTCTAACTGTTGGTTTTCTTTTGCTCCAGCATTTCAGTGGTTTCTTGCTGTCGAGCCCTCACCGTTGTCTCACCTCTGTGGTTCTTTGATTATTTGTGTTGACGGAGATGTTGCACTGATGAGTTAGGAGGCCTTCATGCGGACTGAACAAATTATTTGTCTAAATCGCGACGGAAGTAAGGGCGAGGACTGTGGCCACGTTAAATCGATTTAAGCCCCCCAGTGGAAATCATTCCACTGACGTTCCAAGGCGGTTCTTCTGTGGCGATTTATTTATGGTGTTGTTTATTACCTACTGTGTGTATCACTTGTGTCTTTTTATTTTGGATGGCCATATGGCCATTTTGTGGGAAAGTAACTGTCCTTATGGCCTTTCTTTGTTTGGGTTTCCCTTATGGTCTGGTCGCTTAATGTTTGTGTTTCTTTCCCTTTGGTGTCTGTCGCTTTCCATTGAAAACCAATCTGAAATTATTGAAGCTTTTAGCTCTACTTCTAGATATTTAGATGATTTATTAAATATTGATAATACCTATTTTGATGGTTTGATCAGTCAGATTTACCCCCTAGAACTTCAGTTAACTAAAGCAAATTCTTCTGATACCGAGGCCCCGTTTTTGGATTTACATCTATCTATTGTAGATGGATTTGTTTCGTGCAAAATTTATGATAAACGCGATGACTTTGATTTTGAGATTGTAAATTTTCCTTTTTTGGATGGTGATGTTCCTCGTGCGCCATCCTATGGCGTTTATATTTCGCAATTAATTCGATTTGCTAGAGTGTGTAGTCATGTAACTGACTTCAACACTCGTAATAAATTATTAACGGCTAAACTCCTTAATCAGGGTTATCGGTACCATAAACTACGCAAAGCATTTTCAAAATTTTATAGACGCCATTCTGATTTAATTTCAAAATTCAATATTGGACTTAAATCTCTTCTGCAACAAGGTCTATCGGAACCCGAATTTTATGGTGACTTAGTATATAAATTCAGAAAAATATATAACCGCAATGACTTCAGCACCCAATTTCGTAAAATCATTCTTCGATATAAAAAGATTAGGTACAACATGTATGTTATACGACAGACTGCATGCATGGTAGTTAACCCAATCACGGTCGGCAACTTTACTTCCCTCTTTAATTGCACGCCGGTGGGTCAGGCCTCAGATTCTATGACGGCTCCAACGTAAAGGCTTATTGAGAATTAGAGAGATCTAATTCAAGGTAATGATGGTTGGTGCCTGATGCTCTGTCTCTGGTTGGGCCCATCGGAGTCTAACTGTTGGTTTTCTTTTGCTCCAGCATTTCAGTGGTTTCTTGCTGTCGAGTCCTCACCGTTGTCTCACCTCTGTGGTTCTTTGATTATTTGTGTTGACGGAGATGTTGCACTGATGAGTTAGGAGGCCTTCATGCGGACTGAACAAATTATTTGTCTAAATCGCGACGGAAGTAAGGGCGAGGACTGTGGCCACGTTAAATCGATTTAAGCCCCCCAGTGGAAATCATTCCACTGACGTTCCAAGGCGGTTCTTCTGTGGCGATTTATTTATGGTGTTGTTTATTACCTACTGTGTGTATCACTTGTGTCTTTTTATTTTGGATGGCCATATGGCCATTTTGTGGGAAAGTAACTGTCCTTATGGCCTTTCTTTGTTTGGGTTTCCCTTATGGTCTGGTCGCTTAATGTTTGTGTTTCTTTCCCTTTGGTGTCTGTCGCTTTCCATTGAAAACCAATCTGAAATTATTGAAGCTTTTAGCTCTACTTCTAGATATTTAGATGATTTATTAAATATTGATAATACCTATTTTGATGGTTTGATCAGTCAGATTGCACGCCGGTGGGTCAGGCCTCAGATTCTATGACGGCTCCAACGTAAAGGCTTATTGAAAATTAGAGAGATAATGTCGGTTGGTGCCTGATGCTCTGTCTCTGGTCGGGCTCATCGGAGTCTAACTGTTGGTTTTCTTTTGCTCCAGCATTTCAGTGGTTTCTTGCTGTCGAGTCCTCACCGTTGTCTCACCTCTGTGGTTCTTTGATTTTTGTGTTCACGGAGATGTTGCACTGATGAGTTAGGAGGCCTTCATGCGGACTGAACAAATTATTTGTCTAAATCGCGACGGAAGAAAGGGCGAGGATTGTGGCCACGTAAAATCGATTTAAGCCCCCCAGTGGAAATCTTCCACTGACCGTTCCAAGGCGGCTCTTCCGTGGCGATTTATTTATATTGTTGTTTGTTACTTACTGTGTGTATCACTTGTGTCTTTTAATTTTGGATGGCCATATGGCCATTTTGTGGGAAAGTAACTGTCCATATGGCCTTCCTTTGTTTAGGTTTCCATTATGGTCTGGTCGCTTAATGTTTGTATTTCTTTCCCTTTGGTGTCTTTTATGGGTGGAGTAAGTTAATTGTATCAATTCCTGATCTTTGTTTTACTTCTACTTTACCCCCTAGAACTTCAGTTAACTAAAGCAAATTCTTCTGATACCGAGGCCCCGTTTTTGGATTTACATCTATCTATTGTAGATGGATTTGTTTCGTGCAAAATTTATGATAAACGCGATGACTTTGATTTTGAGATTGTAAATTTTCCTTTTTTGGATGGTGATGTTCCTCGTGCGCCATCCTATGGCGTTTATATTTCGCAATTAATTCGATTTGCTAGAGTGTGTAGTCATGTAACTGACTTCAACACTCGTAATAAATTATTAACGGCTAAACTCCTTAATCAGGGTTATCGATACCATAAACTACGCAAAGCATTTTCAAAATTTTATAGACGCCATTCTGATTTAATTTCAAAATTCGATATAAAAAGATTAGGTACAACATGTATGTTATACGACAGACTGCATGCATGGTAGTTAACCCAATCACGGTTGGCAACTTTGCTTCCCTCTTTAATTGCACGCCGATGGGTCAGGCCTCAGATTCTATGACGGCTCCAACGTAAAGGCTTATTGGAAATTAAAGAGATAATGTTGGTTGGTGCCTGATGCTCTGTCTCTGGTCGGGCTCATCGGAGTCTAACTGTTGGTTTTCTTTTGCTCCAGCATTTCAGTGGTTTCTTGCTGTCGAGTCCTCACCGTTGTCTCACCTCTGTGGTTCTTTGATTTCTGTGTTCACGGAGATGTTGCACTGATGAGTTAGGAGGCCTTCATGCGGACTGAACTAATTATTTGTCTTAATCGCGACGGAAGTAAGGGCGAGGATTGTGGCCACGTAAAATCGATTTAAGCCCCCCAGTGGAAATCTTCCACTGACCGTTCCAAGGCGGCTCTTCTGTGACGATTTATTTATGTTGTTGTTTGTTACTTACTGTGTGTATCACTTGTGTCTTTTAATTTTGGATGGCCATATGGCCATTTTGTGGGAAAGTAACTGTCCATATGGCCTTCCTTTGTTTAGGTTTCCATTATGGCCTGGTCGCTTAATGTTTGTATTTCTTTCCCTTTGGTGTCTTTTATGGATGGAGTAAGTTAATTGTATCAATTCCTGATCTTTGTTTTACTTCTACTTTGATGGATGGAGTAAGTTAATTGTATCGATTCCTGATCTTTTTTTTACTTCTACTTGGGATATGGTACGAAAAATTTCAGGAAAAACAAAGCCCGCTAGTTTTACACATTTAAATACCGAATTTGACACAATAGCTTCAACAAAAAAAGATATTTCAGATACCCTTGGGAGCACATTCTTGAGAATTTCATCATCGCGTAATTATTCTGACCCTTTTAGAAATTTCAAAAAGGACCAAGAGAAAAGAAATCTAAACTTTAAATCCCTTAATCACGAAGAATACAACAAGCCTTTTAACTTATCCGAACTTGTTGAAGCCATTGAAAAATCACATGATACGGCAACCGGCCCCGATGAAATTCATTATCTGATGCTTAAGCATCTGCCAAAAAGTTCTCTTTCAACACTTTTAGATATCTTTAATGATATTTGGGAAACGGGGGTCTGTCCTGAGAGCTGGCGTGTAGCTACAGTTGTACCAATTCCGAAACCAGGGAAAGATCATGCAGAACCTACAAATTATCGTCCGATAGCTTTGACAAGTTGTTTGTGTAAAACATTTGAGAGAATGATAAACAAGAGGTTAGTCTGGTACTTAGAGTCCAACAACCTCACTTCAGAATATCAATCGGGTTTTCGTTCGGAACGTAGTACCAACGACAATTTAATAAGACTAGAAACATTTATACGAAATGCTTTTATTAACAAAGAACACGTAGTAGCTGTCTTTTTCGACTTGGAGAAAGCATACGATACAACATGGCGTTATGGAATATTGAAAGATCTCCATAACATTGGCTTAAGAGGAAAACTTTCCAGTTTTATTGAAAGCTTTTTAGGGGAGCGCATGTTTCAGGTGCGTGTGGGGTCTACCGTGTCAGATTTCTAGGATCAAGAACAGGGGGTCCCACAGGGTAGTTTTCTTTCAACTACGCTATTTAACATCAAAATAAACAATATCGTACAATGTTTGGACGACAAAACTGATTGTTCCTTGTATGTTGACGATTTTTGTAAATGTTACCGTTCAAAAAATATGAAAACAATTGAACGAAAGTTACAACAAAATTTAAAAAGAATAGAAGAATGGACTTATAAAAAATGGTTTCAAGTTCTCCGAGTCGAAAACGCAGTGTGTTCATTTTTGTAAGCTACGGAAGAAACACGGACTTCCTTCCTTGTTTTTATATGGATCACAAATTCCTGTTGTTGAAGAAGCCAAATTTCTCGGGGTCATATTTGATCAAAAGTTATCTTTCATTCCCCATTTTAAATATCTTAAAGCGAAATGCTTAAAAGCTTTGAATCTTTTGAAAGTTTTAGCCCATACAAGTTGGGGAGCAGATCGGTACACTTTATTACATCTTTACCGGTCTCTGATAAGATCTTAATTAGATTATGGGTCTATTGTTTATGGTTCTGCCAGAAAGTCTTATTTAAAATCTTTGGATACTATCCATCACCAAGGCCTTCGTCTGGCTATGGGGGCCTTCTGTACTTCTCCCGTATTAAGCCTTTATGTGGAAGCAGGTGAACCATCTTTAACTCCGCGCAGAGAGAAACTTTCTCTTCAGTACGCTATCAGACTTGCTGCTAATCCATCTAACCCAGCATTCCAAATTTCATTTCCACCTGGATTTGTAGATAAGTATGAAACTAAACCCACAGCAATCAAACCTTTTGGATTACGAACTTTACCACTGCTAGAAAATTCAGGTATCGACCTTAAAAATATTCAAAAACATGAAACGGCCAAAGTTCCATCTTGGTGTATTAAAAAACCTTCTATTCTGTTTAACTTACATGATGGTAAAAAAATCCTAATCAAATCCAATGCTACTCAAACAAAACTTTCAGGTACTGCAGTCACGTTATGATAGTTCCAGCAAGTCTATACTGATGGTTCCAAAGAAGGAGAAAAAGTTGGTTGTGCGTATGTTTCTCAAGATACGCACCAAACCTTGCGCCTTCCAGATGGTTCATCTATTTTTTTACAGCTGAAGCCAAAGCAATAGACCTAGCTTTAGATTTTATCAGTTCTTCATCATTTCAAAAAGCAATTATATTTTCTGATTCACTTTCTGTGCTTTATAGAAGTAAAACAAAGATCAGGAATCGATACAATTAACTTACTCCACCCATCAAAGACACCAAAAGGAAAGAAACACAAACATTAAGCGACCAGACCATAATGGAAACCTAAACAAAGGAAGGCCATAAGGACAGTTACTTTCCCATAAAATGGCCATATGGCCATCCAAAATAAAAATACACAAGTGATACACACAGTAAGTAACAAACAACACCATAAATAAACCGCCACAGAAGAACCGCCTTGGAACGGTCAGTGGCATGATTGCCAATGGGGGGCTTAAATCGATTTTACGTGGCCACAATCCTCGCCCTTACTTTAGACTGTAGGTTTTAGACCATTCATCATTTAAAAATCCTCAAATACAAAAACTGATCGAGAAACATCATGAAATTTTTAAAACGCACCAAATCTTGTTTTGTTGGCTTCCCAGCCATATCGGCATTGTCGGCAATGAGTTTCAAAGGAATCGCTCAATCTTTATCCGTCTGTTTTTAAATTCCTTTTAATAATTTTAAACCATTTATCAACAGATACATCTTGTCGGAATGGCAAGGCGAATGGGACCGTGCAATAAATAACAAACTCTATGCCATTAAACCTGTCGTTGAAACAAAATGCTCTCCTCCACAGTTTTCCAGGTAAGAGGATGTAGTAGTAACACGACTGCGCATTGGCCATACTAGAGTTACTCATTCTTATATTTTAAATGGTGATGAACAGCCTTCCTGTGTAGGCTGTGATCAGCCATTCACTGTGAAACATATTTTAATTGAATGTGTAGACTTTTCACAGTCTCGTAACTTATTCTTCAAAGCTGACACTTTGCAACAATTGTTTCAAGATGTACCTTTTGAAAATATTATTTTATTCTTAAAAGAAATTGGGCTTTTTCATAAGATTTAACTAAAATTTTTATACATATCAAACTAACTTTTTTACTTTTAAATATCCTCATAATTCTCAATGCCGTTAACCATTAACCGTTTGACGCTTATGACCCACAAAGAGGGTTGACGCGTCGTTAAACACGAAATCATCATCAACATCTAATTCTCAGTAAAACAGAAGTGGAGGCAATGATCAGAATATCGATACAATTAACTCACAGCTCCCATCAGAGACACCAAAGGGAAAGAAACGCAAACATGAAACAACAGACCCAAATGAAAACATCAATTGTTGAAAGCCAAAATGGCCAATTGACTATCCAAAGCGACACAAACACCCAAAGACAAACCATAACACAAATAAACCCAGTAAGCATTTACGCTGGAACCGTCATAGAATCTGGGGCCTGACTCATCGGCGAGCAATTGAAGAGGGAAGCAAAGTTGTCAACCGTGATTGGGCTAACTACCATGCATACAGTCTGTCGAATAACATTAATTTTGTATCTAATATTTTTATGTGGAAGAATGAGTTTTCGAAATCGGCTGCTGAAGTCATTGCAATTATATATTTTCATCTAAAAAGTCTCTAAGTTTTTCATCACTGTAAGTTTGACATTTGATGCTTCTCATCCAGTCCGTATTTTGCGCCTACTTTTATTTGGCGAAAGTTTTGACGGACTACCAAATGTGTTATATGCTGGAAGAGCCGACCATTACTTAACTCTTTGTAGATTCACATAATATTATACGGTAAATTACTAACACTAGTCAGGCTTGTGATTCTGGGCGGGCTATGACTCGTTACAATCAACAATGATACAGATGCATGCTAACAAAATTTGATTTGCCTTTTCAGTACAACATTTGCATGTAATGAAATGTTTTTCTGAATATCGTTCTTCAGCCGTGCATTGACACTAAAAAAAAACAGAAATCCTATGGGCCCCGTCAAGCGATTTTGGTACTTATCGCTTATGCGAGCAGCGACGGTTCAGGCGAGCCTGCGCATCCGCGCAGTCTCACCAGAACCTTCGCTGCTCGCTCATACAAGCAGTGAATCAAGAGGAACCTTCAGACAGAAAGCCATATCCCTTGCCCCTCTGAATGGCTGGGCATGCGCAGTTAAAATTTGTCATGACGGACTGCTCGAAGACACAAATTCGCTTGGCGGGGCTCCTGTAGAAGAGACAGAAGACAGTAAAAACACGCCTAATATATAGGCCAGAAATATTCGGTTAAATTACCAAAATAGACAAGAAGACTAACACACAAAGTACAGTATTTGCATGTAGTGTGACAAGACGACAAAGTACATTTAGGGGATAACTGTATTGAAAATTGTTATTTGGGGAGGTAAATCGGAGGTTTTACGGTCGGAAATTTCGTTTTACGGCGACGCGTCAGCGGAGCCGTAAAACGTAATTTGCGATCATAAAACCGACGATTTACCTCCCAAACTGACAATTTTCATTACAGTTATCCCCATTCTAATGCACTTTTTCACTTGTTTTGTCAAAATTATACTATTTTGCACATAACGCCAATCCGCTGCGAGCTGCATAAAACCAAATGCCAGCCAATGAAAAGTGACGTTACGCGATGACGTCGGGTTTCCGACAGTATATCGCAGAATATACTGTCGCAAATTTTTGACGTTATCCAATCAGACGTCGCGTTACATACGCAAGTGCATTAGAATGGGTATTTACAATATAAAGCGTTTTCTATCGAGTCTCAGATTCTATGACGGTCCCAGCGTAAGGCTTAATGAGAATAAGAAAGACTCTAAATTTGTGTAATGTAGGTTGGTGTCTGATGCTCTGTCTCTGGTTGGGCCCATCGGAGTTTTAACTGTTGGTTTTCCTTTTACTCGAGCATTTCAGTGGTTCTTTGCTGTCGAGTCCTCACCGTTGTTTCATCTCTGTGGTTGTTTGATTTTTGTGTTCACGGAGATGTTTCATTGATGAGTTAGGAGGCCTTCATGCGGACTGAACAAATTATTTGTCTAAATCGCGACGGAAGTATAGGCGAGGATTCAGGCCATGCGGGTCGTTTTTGGCCCACCAGTGGGGTTCGTTTCGTTGACCGTTCCGGGGCGGTCCTTTATCGTGTTTTTATGGCTTGTCTTGTTTTGGATGGCCAATTGACCATTTGTGGGAGAGTGACTGTCTTTTTGGCTTTCGGATATTGGTGTTTCCATTCGGGTTTGGAATATGTCAATTTAACTGATCATGCCAGACATAATCCTAATGGGTTGAGAGGTCCATAAAACCCCAAAGCACACATGTACAATTACAAAAAAGTTGATACAAGTATGTCCTTTTTACTTTGATCTTACAAGCCACGTTTGTTTGTTTGTTTGTATTGAAGTTTAACGGCCCAGTCAACACTATTTAGGTCATTTTGAGCCGGTCAGTTTACCTATCAACACTTTCCTGGGCAGGCTTATACGTAAGCGGTTAGCCAGTACAGTGCACATTCTTTCGCCAGAAACTGACAACTGCCCTTCTTGAATCAGCGGAAGGGAGAGAATGACCGTAGAAAAGATTTCATGATCAATCTCCACGAAAGAATGTTGCCGACCCCGGCGGGAGTCGATACCAGCAACGTCTCCAAAATGACCTATACAGTGTTGACGGGCAATAATTTCTCCATGAGCACCAATATAGCTTTGATAGTACTGCACCAAATCGGATATGGAATCTGCAGTTTTCAAAACGACAGACTGATTTTCAAAAACCAGTAATTGTGCATGTGGAGGTGTGCGGGATACTGTCCACCTTTATAAACAGCAGGGGGGACTATGTCCGCGGGTTGGGGATTTTGTCCACCTGAACAAATGTTGGGGGGGGGGTGTCCGCCTTTACAAAAAGGGGGATTTTGTCCGGGGGGATTATGTCCGGGGGCATTTTGTCCTGGAATCTATTGTTCATGTTGCTATTACATTAAATCATATTTAGTCGATCAATCGAAGACGCAATCTGTGTGAAATTATTCATCGGGTCCCTGTATGTAGCAGAATCTCATCTCCCCTCAAGCGAATTAAACAGATTCGGACCAGACTGCGTGTATTCGCAAACTGATCCCAGTCTATGTTTATTGCACACAATAAGGTCATAATATTGAGCCGGAACCCATGATTTAGTTTTTGCTCGCTGTGACAGTCCAGTGACTCAAATCAGACTGCACCCGTTCGTATTCCTCTATCCGATTCGCGTTTGGCAAGAGCACCAGGATAATATAAATCAATGCTATAAAAACAACCTAGTTGATTGCTGTCTATTCATTTAATAGGTGATATTCTTACATACTTAATGCCTCGGGCGGTCCTCAGTCTACCTTTCCAATGATGTTCACCCGTGACTTCGCGATGTTACGCGGTGTTTAACCCATTTAGTACCGGAAACCCCCAAAACAGGTACCCTGGCAAACAGTGCAGGCCCAGATCAGACGCCGCAGAACGCGGCGCCTGATCAGGGCCTACACTGTTCGCTAAAAGTTCAGCCATTTTCCAAATGAATTTTGAAGAAAACACAACCTGACTGAAACTCCTAAATCATGAAATGGAGTTGTACTATATATAAGGAGGAACATTCCATTTGGTACAAAAATGGTCAACAGGGATTAATATAATTATTGGTTTGTTACGCCAAGGTCATTTTCTCGAAAAACACTATTGATTTTGCCTTTATCTCTTTATAATCAAATCAAAGTCTTAAGTAAATCTGATGGGTCCGAGCTTAAAGTGAGACAGAGAGGGAGGCGATTACAAAAAAAAAGAAAAAAAAAAACAGACTGATTATTCTTGCTATTATTATTTTTATTATTTTTATTAGCATAACCTTCATTTTTTGACTTTGATTAGTATATTATTATCACAAATACCCACAATCTATATTTTAGAAATAATATTAGAAAAATTTCGAAAACACGCCTATTCAAATATATTGAAAAAAAATCCACTAAAATTTTCCACAGAAAAAATTGGTATTCTTCATATTTCGGCGGGTTTAACAAGTACCCACAATCTATGTTTTTGAGCAGAAATAAGAAAAAATAATGTTTACCCCTGTAAAACCCAGTTTTACTTAATAAAAGTGGGGTTTAATAAGGTAAAAAACATATAGGCGTGTTTTCGTGAAGATTCACCCAATACGTTTGTGTAAGAAAATGATCAATTATCAGCTCTATAAATGGACAATAAACGATTGCAGGGAATAATCCTGGACTCAAACGGTTTTTTGTAACACGAGCAAAAATACGATAAACATTTTACCACCAAATCATGAAACTTTGCGGATAAAATCTGATATTTTTTATATTTCTGCTCAAAGCATAGATTTGGGCTACATAGTAGAACCATCTCGGCGAGGTGGTTCTAGCGAGTAATCACAATCAAGGTTTTTGAGCAGAAATAAGAAAATATATATCCCAGTTTTACTATATAAACGAGGGTTTAAGGGGGTCAAAATAAATCCAGAAAAAAGCTGTTTCTTACAATTACGTGCATGAGAGAGATCTTTGTCATTTATCAACTCCAGGACAGGTTTTTAAGGTCCATTTCTCCAAATGTAAAGTGCTACCAGAATCTAGCCTTTAGTAGTCTTTAGGTTGGCGCGGTTTAAATGTTAATATCATGACCTGTAAAGCATTCTGACTAGATTTCAGTTTGTCAGTGTAAACGAGATAATGTTTAGAGCAGTAAGTGACAGGTCTGTTAATTGCATAATCTTCACAGTTTTCAGAACAATAAAATTATCTGTCTTTTCTGGCCCCTGTCGGCAAATCTACTTCAATATAATTTAATACAATTTGGAGCCACATTTAGAACAGAAGGTCACTTAAATGAAACTAAACAATTACAAAACCAGGCCTATTCAAATACACATGTACATTGAAAATGTTATCACTAAAATGATTCAAGAAAGGCAGTTGGCAGTTTCTGGAGGAAGAATGTTCACTCTACTGGTTAACAGCCTACGTAAAAGCATGCCCAGGATAAGTGTAGATAGGTTAACTAAAAATGATCTAAATATTGTTGACTGGGCCGTGAAATCCATCACAAACAAAGAGTCAAACAAACAAACAAAATCATTATAAATGAAAATCATCAGCTAAAAATACGTTATTTTCTAATTTCTGCTCAAAACAAAGTTTGTGGATACTCATCAGAACCGCCTCGACGAGGCGGTCAAACGGGCACTAAATATAGTTTGTGGGTACTCGTTAGATCCCCATCGGCGTTGCAAACGGGTACCCACAATCTATGTTTTTAAGCAGAAAAAAGTGTGTACAACTGTAAACCCTGTTTTCCTACATAAAGGTGGGGTTTAAGGGGGTCAAAATTATGCAGCGTGTTTTATGATGGTCAAACCAAAGTAACAAACACATTATTCCATTTCAAACTGATAATTAAGCATATCGTAGGCGTAATAAAGTCTTTGTTTTCGAAAACATTTACATTTGAGAATACATCTAAATAATATAAATAAATAAATAAATAAATAAATAAAAATCCCGAACCATACAGTTCAAGAAGCACGTCGTAGGCGTAATATATTCTTTGTTATTGTTTACCTTAGTAACAACCGCTGACTGCTGGTTACCAAGGTAAACTGGAAATAGAAAAGGAGGGTAGTGTATTTCATTTTCAAAAAGGACTACATTATTCTCATTTCTATTTTACAAAATTTATATGGACGTGTTCGCAATACATTTGCCAACACACTCCCGCTTGCACAGAATAAAAATAACAATCTACAAAAAAGTTATGACAATTTATTCATCAGTTTTTGTCGCTTCATTCAGTAGTTTTACTATATATTCTATACGTTTAGAGGGTGCCTCCAATTATATGTAAAAAGGACCAAAAAGTTGTTGATAAAACTTCATGAAAAATACATGTGTGCATTCGTAAAAGAATGCAAAATCATGAACCGCTGGCACAGAAAAGATATTGCTATTACTATTTATTTTATAGGGAAATAATTATCAATTTCCTATATAAATCTATGTATTTACTTTAACCGACTGCAGTTACCTGGATGTCCGTGAAAGTTCGACATGTTCTATTATGCAAATTTGTTTTGTTTGTTTGATTTGAGGTTTATCGTCCCCGTTAACACTGTAAAGGTCATTTTGGAGACGTTGGTTCCAATTTTGTGGGACTTTTACCCGGCATTGAGATGAAATGAAATCTCAAGCCCTGTCGCCCATTGAAACAAATAGGGTTTATTGGCATGGACGGTCCACCTCGCACCGCGGTTCCTGGACAGGCTTAGATCCTCTAAGCGGTTTACCAGTACTAGTGTGCGGGCCGGATTCAGCTCTGCGTGGACGCATCATGCAGCCCATATATTTCTTCAAGCCCCTATGGGCGGGGCGCTCTATAATGCAGAAACTACCTTGCTTCAGCAGATTGCAAAACTTTAAATAGAACTAATTTTGTTTCAAACTTTATGTTCGAATGCCAACACCGATTTCCACGTGCACGCCTATATTTTTGTTTACTTTGAAGCGCAGTTAAATGATAAAGGCTAGATTTAATCGATACTTTCAAGTTTTTGACCGTTACTGTACTACATTACATCGAGTCGTAGCGCTGTATTTATGACATTGCTAATACACCCTATGTTTATTCCGTACAACCGTGGCATTTAAATATCAAGCTTCCCCGGCACTGTAACCAGTAAGACATCAATGCAATTTCTGTACGAATTAAACCTTTAAAAACGCAATATTGAATTATGAAATAATGGGTTTATCCTAACTAAATTGCATTTTTATACTTAATTACTCAATATATTCGGACCATTTTTCTTCTGCCAATTACAGACATATAGATCGTTTATATGATAGCAAAAAAAAAAAAAAAATTAAATCCAATGGTAATGTCCTGTGCGAAAACAAATGCATATTTTTACCATTTTTAGGGTTCATTTTTTGACATTATTTAAAAGAATATGGTTTGGTATTTAAATGGCTAAAACTGCAGTGAACACTGACACAATGTATTCCAAATTACGGGATATGAAGAGATTTATAGGATATCCTGAAGTTTTGAAAAAGCGTGGTAATGTTTTGAACATCTTTTACATAATTCGGGTTGTTAGCAAAAGGTTCGTTTCATAAATTTCATAAGAAATAACACACTGTAAGATCCTAGATATATTAGCCAAAAAAGGAAGTGTCTAGAGTACCCAAGTCTAATAAGACTGGCTAGAGTGCCGGTAATATATAAATTCTTTGTTATCCCCATCATCTGCAACCTAGAATCGAGATAAATGACTTTCTTCGAAAGGGATATTATTTCTTTGATCTGTCAGGTTAGCCTGTGGATACCCAGTTTCTAGCTGGCACCGCTTAAGAATGAGTACTTGTGCCTCGTGGAGGTATGACTCGGTCTTGTAGGTCTTGTTTATCCGTCTTCTTATACCGAGTCGGTCATATGTGGCCATTACCTCAGGTGGTTGGGTGGCTGGAAAAAAGAGGCACTGGATGCGTCCATAAAACCAGCCACAATCCGCACAACAGAGGCACTCCAAAACGCATACCTCCAAGTCCCAATCCCATACTGCAAGGGCCCCGACCCCCCTTCCACCCCACCCGAGCGGACCCGACACCCACCACAGAGGAGAGAAGACCACCCCACCAAGGAGCAGCTCCCGGAAAGGATACCCCCAGGGCACCTACGACACTGCGAGTCGCCTACCCCCGATGCCCCCGCCCGGACCGACGCCGCCACAGGGGCCAAGCGCCCATCCCCACCAACAGACACTGTATCAGACTGCATACCATTGTTACTGAAACTGATATAACACTATTCTTACAATAGAAAGAAAGAAATAAATCATATATATAATCATACTGTTTATAACAGACTACACGGATGCGCAAAGCCCCCACCCATAGGGGATTGAAGAAATATATGGGCTGCTTGATGCTTCCACGCAGAGCTGAATCCGGCCCGCACACTAGTACTGGTAAACCGCTTAGAGGATCTAAGCCTGTCCAGGAACCGCGGTGCGAGGCGGACCGTCCATGCTAATAAGTAGAATTAAAACAAAGATCAGGAATTGATACAATTAACTTACTCCATCCATAAAAGACACCAAAGGGAAAGAAATACAAACATTAAGCGACCAGACCATAATGGAAACCTAAACAAAGGAAGGCCATATGGACAGTTACTTTCCCACAAAATGGCCATATGGCCATCCAAAATTAAAAGACACAAGTGATACACACAGTAAGTAACAAACAACAACATAAATAAATCGCCACAGAAGAGCCGCCTTGGAACGGTCAGTGGAAGATTTCCACTGGGGGGCTTAAATCGATTTTACGTGGTAATAAACCCTATTGGTTTCATTGGGCGACAGGGCTTGAGAAGTCATTTCATCTCAATGTCGGGTAAAAGGCCCACAAAATTGGAAGCAACGTCTCCAAAATTACCTTTACAGTGTTGACGGGGACGTTAAACCTCAAATCAAACAATCAAACAAACAATGAACGGATGCGCAGACTGATCTGCACCTTTGTTGTTCGCATTTGCAATTAACCGGTTTTCTCACGACGCGGCTCATGACTATAATCGCTGTCTTCATAGAAAGAACGAAAGTATGCAATGACGATATAATCGGAATCCCACGCTAACAAAACAAATAGGCTCTGGTGAGACTGCAAGGGTGAAAGCCTCGCCTGAGCCTTCGCTTTTCTCAAAAGCTTCCTTTCGTTTACAAACAACCTGTTACCTGATTGAGCGGTCAAACGACCTCAAAGACATCTGAAATATTAAAGATCCTATAGTCTTACATCTTCACGACAAACACATCACACACTTCAGAAGTATTTGAAGCAAGCAAAGCAATAATTTAAAATTACTTAATGCTGTCCCTAGAAATTCTGCTGTAGACTTTGTCATTGCCTCACGATGACTCAAAGACTTCATATAGGTAAAAAATCGAATACGTTTCTGCCTTTGAAAGCACCATTTAGCGCTATCAGAATGGACAATATGTTTAGTTCTGGAAATAAATAAAAATCAAAAACGAGCCCCCCCCCCCCCCCCCCAAGAGCAACGAAAACACCCACAAGAAAGAAGACGGGCCACACCACGCAGCCTCGGCCAACAAAGCCCCACCAGCGACCCCGCAACGACCCGGCAAAGAAAGCCAGAGGAAACATACTGCAACCCCGCGAACCCCGAACAGGCAGCCGATTCAAAGACTGATATAAATCAAAATGGGGTCAAAATAATTAAAAACCTGTCTAGAATATCAGTATAAACCAATAATCTATTTCTGATTTCTCAGAATATTCTCGCTGATCTCAAAGGACCAAAAGTAAAATATAAACTGCACTATGGTTGACGCACGGGGAGACGTCCCACGGCCGCCACACGGCACAACACCAGCCGCAGCGAAGGCAAATAAAATGGAAGCACGACAAGCAGAACAATATCTGCAGCTCAGTCTCGATTACCGAAAAAGTCGCTGAACACTAGATTAAAATACTACGAGATCCGTTACCACTGCATCCAAAGAGGGAAGACCTTCAAATCTAAGAGCACGGGAATGAGAGAATAGAGGTATGTATGTTTTTTGTCTGTTCATCTGTCTATCTGTCTGTCTTTCCGTCTGTCTGTCTGATCGTCTCAAATGACATAAGGTCTATCATTATATTAATGAGCCGCGTCGTGAGAAAAACCGGTTAACTAATTGCATATGCGAACAACAAAGGAGCAGATCAGCCTGCACATCCGTGTAGTCTGCTGAGACAGTATGATCATATACAGTAATTTTCCGCTATTAAGACCATCTAAAATTAAGACTAATTCTGGTTTAAATTGCTTATTTAGTAGGTTACAGTTATTCTATCGTTGTGTTTCTTGCGTAGAGTGTCCTCTGGTCTACGACCACCTTTTGGACTGTTCAAAAGTGGTCTGAAACACTTTTGAACAGTCCCAAAGGTGGTCTTGATATAGGAATTTTACACTATATGATTTCTTTCTTTCTAATGTAAAAATAACGTCAACAAGACCTAGTCATACCTCCACGAGTCACAAGCACACGTACCCTCTTGTGCGGTGTCAGCTAGAAACTGGGGATCCGCAGGCTAACATGACAGGTCAGAGAAATAATACTCGTTTCGAAGAAAGTCATTTATCTCGACTCTAGGTGGCAGATGATGGGAATAACAAAGACTTAATATATTACCGGCACTCTAGCCAGCCCTTTTAGACTTGGCTAGAGTACCGGTACCGACACCCTAGACCTATTGGCTTGAATACCGGTACTCTAGCCTCTGAGTCTAGGGTACTTCCAATAACAAATAAAGATAGAAGTCACTCGATGAGTCCTTAAATATATTAACAATCTGAATAACAGAGGTGTACTAACGCATACCTCTGAATCTCAATCTTACACTGTACGGGCTTTGAACTCCTCTGCAGTCTTAGCATTTACCACAGGAGAGGGAAGACTATTCCACTGGGGAATAGTTCTAGGAAAAAAGGATTTTTCAGAGCATCACAATAGGACTGGTAACTATGATATTGTGAGTTGTTTACGTTTGATAACCTTGTTCGGGTTGAAACTGTTGCAGGGGTCAAGTATTTGTCTTTATAAACTGAACCTGAATGTATTTTATAGAAGAAGGTTAAAGAGGACTGCTCACGTCGGGCCTCTAGGGACGGCCATTCGAGCTCGTTACGCATGTCATCCACGCAACTTCTATTGCGCCATCGTCGGCAGGTCCATCGAGCAGCTGTGCTCTGAACCTTCTCAACCTGCTGAATCTAAGTTTTAACATAGGGATGCAAAATGGGTGATGCATATTCAAGTTGAAGGCAACCAATGTTTTATATGCAACATAGTTTTTCTGTCTAGGAGCAAAAGCCAAGTTACGTCTAAGAACTCCTAAAGTCCTAGTTGCTTTCGATGTTATCTCTGAAATGTGCTGACCCCAACCAAGATCATCAGTGGTTGTGATAGCAAGGTATTTGGCGAATTGAACCTGCTCCAAAATTTGGTGGTGTAGTGTATATTCAAACATAATTTGTTTGTCCGGGGGGTGTCGAGACGCCCTCATTGAATGACATTTGGTCACATTGAACTTCAACTGCCAATCGGCCTCCCACTGTCCTAGTCGATTCAGATAATCTTGTAAAATAAGACAGTCTGAAGGAGAATATATATTCCTATAAAGAACACACTCATCAGCAAACAAACGGACTGATGACCTGATACTATCAGGGAGATCATCAATGAACACCAAGAAAAGGAACGGTCCAAGGTCCGAACCTTGGGGGACACCAGATAAAACAGGGACTGGATCAGACGCTTGGTCATCAAGTACAACTTGTTGTGAGCGCCCTGAGAGCCATGCGCTAATCCACCTATGTGTGGATCCTCTTATCCCATAGTAATCCAATTTACACAATAGCCTTCTATGAGGTACCTTGTCAAAGGCCTTCGCGAAGTCCATGATGATAAAGTCAGTCTGTTTGTGCCCAAGGTTTATGGTCCTATCCAGAATGTTAATAATGTCATGGTAAAATTTTACTAATTGAGTTTCGCAATGCCTCTGACTTTCTGAAACCGTGTTGACAGTCAGCAAGAATGCTCTCAAAGGCTAGGTGCAGTTGATGTGCTAACTATTATATGCTACAGGGTTTTGCAACAGATGCATGTTAGCAACACTAGTCTGTAATTTGCTGCATCATGTTTTTCTCCTTTTTATAGACTGGGGTACCATTTGCTTGTCGCCAGTCACCAGGTACATTGCCCTGGGCCAGTGATTCACTGAAGATAAAGGCCAGCTCGGGAGAAATTTCAGCACCACATCCCTTAAGTACCCTGGCACTCAGGTCATCCGGCCCAGATGCCTTATGTATCTTGAGCTTACCAAACAATTTAGCGCAAATCTGTTTTTAGAATTTCGTTTTCCCTTAAGCAAAATATCCCAAACGCTCCTTTTTTCAGGGACTTTACGAATGACCAAAACGTTTTAACTTTACCATTCTTCTGTGGACTATCGGAATCTGTATTATCATCCTCAAAAGTAAAGATGCTGGAAACGTGCTTCCAATATGCCTTTAGTACATGTGTTCTGAACCGTTTGTAATGGCTCTTAACGTCAGAGCTGATAGACTTACGAGCACGAAAGTACATTCGATTGCGTCTTCCAATTAGATGCTTGATCGTGTTGTCGATCCAAGGCGCGCTATGCTTTGTTTTGGTCATTTTCGTTGGAATAAACCTTTCCATAACCGCAGTTAATCCAGTCTTAAAATTGACCCACATAAATACTAGTTCTAGGGAAGAAAAAATTCTCGTTGGCATCACTATAGGCCTGGTACCTACGATATTGATTTTTTGGATACCCTTGTTTGAGTTGAAGTAGTCACAGCGTCAAGTGTTTATTTGTGTTAAGAGACACTAATCCAGAGTGTATCTTTTAAAAGAAGGTTAAAGAGGACTGCTCACGACGGGTCTCCAACGATGGCCATTGCAGCTCATCAAGCATATCGCCAACACCACTTTTGTTCCGCCATCGCCTGCAGGTCATCGACAGCCGTCCGCTGAACCTTCTTATCCTGTTGAATCTGAATTGTAACATAGGGGTGCCCAACAGGTGATGCATACTCGAGTTGAGGTCGAACCAATGTTTTGTATTACATCCTTTGTCTGCCTAGGAGCAAAAGCCAAATTGCGTCTAATAAATCCTAATATCCTAGTTGCCTTAGATGTAATCTCAGTAATCCAGGTCCTGACTCTGTCGAAAGCAGTGCTGATTCTATTGATAATCTTCAATCTACGTCCTTTGGATTGCTTGCAAACCATTTAAGCATCCTTTATCTAAACATCCAAAGCATAGTTCCGAAAATGGACACTGTCAGGGTTGAAGCTGAGGCAACCGACGTCCTTGTCTTCTCTGTAACTGGTTGAAACCTAGTATCCACAATGATATCATACATATTGAAAAATTTATTCCGCCTTTCAGAGCAGACAGGGTCAATCATCTCGGTGGAGGTGTCGTGATATACGTCAAAAATTCTTATCATTGTAAACGTCGGACCGACATCGAGGTACCGGATGTTGAAGCTGTTTGGGTTGAACTAAAATCAAATCAAAAACCGTTTTAATCGGTGGATTTTACAGACCCCCAAACAGCAGCCCGGACTATTTCAACCTTATCAGAGATAGCGTTGACCGGGCTTATAATACTAATATTTCTGACATCATAATTACAGGCGATTTTAATATTGACATGTCCCAAAATAACAGTAACAAAATGACAGAACTAATTCTCGAATATAATCTAACGCAACTAATATCAGATCCAACCCACTTTACTGAGAGCTCATCCTCCTTGCTTGACTTAATCCTGGTACGAAATTGTTCTAACACCCTACTTAGTGGTGCTACAGATCCCTTTTTACCTCATAACGATAACACATCCGTGAGACATAGTGCATTGTTTCATATATCCAAAATGGCCACTTTTCTGATGAAAATCAGTGACGTGTTGCTTATAAATACTGCAAACATAGGTTGTTGGTACTCGTTAGAACCGCCTCATTGAGGCGTTCTTACGAGTACCCACAACCTATGTCTTGGAGCAGAAAAAAGGAAAATAATGTTTACCCCCGTAAACCCCAGTTTTCTCTATATAAAGTGGGGTATAGGGGGGGGGGGTATTCTTTTCACGGACTTGTTCACCTGATGCGGTCTTGTTAGATATCACTGTCCAGTTGTAGCCGCATTCAAATTTTTACGCCCCCAGATCAAGAAATTTAAGAGACGAATATGGAATTACAAACTGTCTGACTATGACAAATACAGAACGATCATATCGGAATCAGACCTCATGGATAAAATTGATCATGATAATAACATTGACCGTAACATCAAGGATATTACGGATGCCATGCTCGTGGCAGCAGACAATTCTATACCGAATAAGGTCGTTACTATTAAACCTAGTGAGCACCCATGGATAACATGTAGTATCAAAAAATTAATTAGAAAACGTAAGCGTACTTTTCGACAGTTTAAAAGAACAACCAACATATACTACTGGAATAAATATAAAATTTTAAGGAATAAGGAGGTCAACAAAATAGAAAAACGCTAAAGAAGATTATTTTGACAAATTAGATCGTATATTATCTAATGAAAATAGTGATCCCAAAATATTCTGGAAAACATCAAAAGCGATACTAAACATTGGAAAATCGTCAGGTTCTATTCCTACACTAAGAATGAACCACGCCAATGCCGAAACTGACCTCCAGAAAGCTATTATGTTAAACTCCTATTTCTCGTCCCAAACGATTGTTAATGATGCTCACAAGTCATTACCAGATCTCGAACCATCACAAGTTACACTGGCGTCTATTTTTATCTCTGACAAAGATGTACTAGATGTTTTAAAACTCCTCAACGTCACAAAAGCATCCGGTCCAAGAAGAAATCTGTTTTGGTCTATAAAAATTCGAATGAGGTTTTAAATACATTGGAATCCAGACATTTTCGTGCTTCAAGTCTGTCTACTTACAATTTTTCCACTCTTTACACTACACTTCCTCATAATCTTATAAAAGAAAAGCTTAATGATTTAATTGAATGGGCTTTTCACAGAGAAGATTCTCTCTATCTTGCATGTCATGTCAGAAGTGCATTTTTCAGTTCTAAAGAGAAAAAGAATTTTGCTCATGTCAGAAAGTGTGTGATGCCCTCACCTTTCTACTAGACAATATTTATATTAGATTCGGTACTAAGTTATTTAGACAAATTGTGGGCATTCCGATGGGTACGAATTGCGCACCTTTTGTGGCTGATCTATTCTTGTATTGTTATGAAAGAGACTTCATTTAAATTTATGAAACTACGTAGTATGACCCATCTTCTCTCTTACGAATGTTTTCATTGCTCTTAAAGGAACTCATTTTTGATTTTTATTTGCCTTCACTGCAGCTGGTGTTGTGCCGTGTGGCGGCCGTAAAACGTCTCCCCGTACATCAACCATAGTGCAGTTTATATTTTACTTTTGGTCCTTTGAGATTAGCGGGAATATTCTGAGAAATCAGAAATAAATTATTGGTTTAGACTCATATTCTAGACAGGTTTTTAATTATTTGAACCCCATTTTGATTTATATCAGTCTTTGAATCGACTGCCTTTTCGCAAAATCGCAGTATGTTTCCTCTGGCTTTCTTTGCCGGATCATTACAGGGTCACTGATGAGGCTTTATTAGCCGAAACTACGTAGTATGACCCATCTTCTCTCTTACGAATGTTTTCATTGCTCTTAAAGGAACTCATTTTTGATTTTTATTCATGTTGTCGCTTTCCATTGATAACCAATCTGAAATTATTGAAGCTTTTAGCTCCACTTCTAGATATTTAGATGATTTATTAAATATTGATAATACCTATTTCGATGGTTTGATCGGTCAGATTAACCCCCCCCCCCAGAACTTCAGTTAAATAAAGCAAATTCTTCTGATACCGAGGCCCCGTTTTTTGGATTTACATCTATTTATTGTAGATGGGTTTGTTTCGTGCAAAATTTATGATAAACGCGATGACTTTGATTTTTAGATTGTAAATTTTCCGTTTTTGGATGGTCATGTTCCTTGTGCGCCATCCTATGGCGTTTATATTTTGCAATTAATTCGAATTGCTAGAGTGTGTACTCATGTAACTGACTTCAACACTCGTAATAAATTATTAACGGCTTAACTTCTTAATCAGGGTTATCGGTTCCATAAACTACGCAAAGCCTTTTCAAAATTTTATAGACGCCATTCTGATTTAATTTCAAAATTCAATATTGGACTTAAATCTCTTCTCCAACAAAGTCTATCGGAACCCGAATTTTATGGTGACTTAGAATATAAATGCAGACAAATATATAACCGCAATGACTTTAGCACCCAATTTCGAAAATTATTCTTCGATATAAAAAGATTCGGTATAACATGGATATTATACGACAGACTGCATGCCTGGTAGTTAACCCAATCACGGTTGGCAACTTTGCTTCCCTCTTTAATTGCACGCCGGAGGGTCAGGCTCAGATTCTATGACGGTTCCTACTCAAAGGCTTATTTAGAGTTAGAGAGATCAAATTCAAGGTAATGTTGGTTGGTGCCTAATGCTCTGTCTCTGGTCGGGCCCATCGGAGTCTAACTTGGTTTTCTTTTGCTCCAGCATTTCAGTGGTTTCTTGCTGTCGAGTCCTCACCGTTGTCTCACCTCTGTGGTTCTTTGATTATTTGTGTTCACGGAGATGTTGCACTGATGAGTTAGGAGGCCTTCATGCGGACTGAACAAATTATTTGTCTTAATCGCAACGGAAGTAAGGGCGAGGATTGTGGCCACGTAAAATCGAGTTAAGCCCCCCAGTGGAAATCTTTCCACTGACCGTTCCAAGGCGGTTCTTCTGTGGCGATTTATTTATGCTGTTGTTTGTTACTTACTGTGTTTTCACTTGTGTCTTTTTATTTTGGATGGCCATATGGCCATTTTGTGGGAAAGTAACTGTCCTTATGGCGTTCCTTTGTTTAGGTTTCCATTATGGTCTGGTCGCTTAATGTTTGTGTTTCTTTCCCTTTGGTGTCTTTGGTGGGTGGAGTAAGTTAATTCTATCGATTCCTGATCTTTGTTTTACTTCTACTCTACAACATACCAGTTACTTCACACTTATCATAGGATATGCGAAGCTGTCGATGGCGGTAAGTAAGTTAGAACTGTATTTTGCGATATAAGCAAGGCATTCGACAGAGTCTGGCATAAAGGGCTACTTCATTAGTTACAAGGAATCGGGTGTTCAATGGATATTCTACGTTGGTTTTCAAGCTACTTATCAAATCGCAGGCACAGGGTAGTTTTGAATGGTCACTCTTCTGACTGGGACCCTGTGCAAGCCGGAGTTCCTCAGGGGTCTAGTTTAGGCCCCCTTTTATTCCTTCTATACATTTACGATATCGTCCAAGAGATCGGCTGCAATATTCGCCTTTTTGCAGACGATACTAGCTTATATATAATTGTAGATTGTCCGGGCAGGCAGCAACACTTCTCAATAATGATCTTGGTACTATTTCCGAATGGGCAGACAAATGGCTTGTCGCTTTCAACGCTAATAACACATTGTCAATGGCATTTTCGAGGAACTTATGTCACCGAAGGATTCTGCATTGGACAGTAAACACAAGACAGCCAGGCTGTTTAATGATGTTTAATCAATGATGATGATGATGGTTTAGATGACAAGGGATCTGTTGATACATTTCTGAAAATATACAAAATATTTTCTATCAATAATACATGTAGTTCTAAACAAGTAAAGTATTGAACTTCACTACTGAATGGTCAAGTGTCAAGTGCATTAGAACATGCATATCAGTAAATAACATAAACATGACTAAATGACAAATTCAGCACATTTCTAAACATATTCTATCAATTTGCAACAACAATATGGGTTATTTTTCCTGGACATGAACATAGCTAATTTTATCCTTTGCTTTATAGCTCAGCAATATATGCATGTTTGTTTAAGTATTGATTTGATTTGGTTCTACGACCCTTTAAGATTATTTCACTCATATCGAGCTGATCTCTGATCAGAGGCAGGCGACAGCCAATACAGCCAGAGAAAACACACTCTATCCTGTAGAACCCGGCGCCAAACATGCCAATCGAACGGGGTTTGTCATCCACGGCGATGAGAGACCTAATGACTAAGAGACATCGCTCTTACCCACTAGGCCTCTGAGACCCATCTCTTTAGTAAACTTTCACAATTATAAAAATATATAAAACAACATACCTGAAAATATACAAAATATTTTCTATCAATAATACATGTAGTTCTAAACAAGTAAAGTATTGAACTTCACTACTGAATGGTCAAGTGTCAAGTGCATTGAACCATGCATTAGAACATGCATATGAGTAAATAACGGGACATGCAGTGTTAGTAGAGATCAGGACCACCTTTATAAGTACACGATTCAGACATGTTTCCCAAAAGAGCCTAAACGGCTCACCTGAGATTTATCAGACGCGTGAAGAGATATGAAAAGACACGGTAAGTATATAAACATGACATCTTGATATCTAGGGTAGGTATATACTGATGTCAATGGGTACTGACTGAAATGAAATGAATCTTACCTGACCTATGAGTTCTGAGGTAAGTATATACTGACATCAAAGGACACGGACTGAACTGAACCCAACCACCTTTCCTGATCTATGACATACTTCTCCACACTGGGAAATGGCGTCCCGACATTTACAAAATCACAGTCAAGGTTTATAAAATCATGAATGAAATGAATATTTATGATTATGATGACTATAGGTAAATAACGAATTTTGAATATGGCAAGTCAGGTAATATTGGGACAATGGCCGGACATATAGCATAATACTATACAGCTAAAACAATGATGACAGGTGAAATTATGATAAAAGGATGGTTGAATAAGAAAGTTTAATCGACCTTAGCATCTTGAACATATTTTCTCTGTTCTGCAAATCTGAATTAGTTTCTGGTCTACTTGAACAGTTCATATCTAATGTTACATTTGCCATTCATTTGATCTCATCCACTGTGGTCGTTGTCTTCTCCTGGGTCCTATTCTTTCTTCACGGACAGGACTTGAATGCTCTGTTGAGTTATTTGTCAAAGACGGTGTAGAACTGCTTTCTTGTTCACTATCGGTACAGTCGTTTCTTCTCTGTGGTATAACATATCTAGGCGAATATTCTTCCGTGTCTTTCAGTTCCTGCGAAAACAAATCACAACTACTGTTTGGTCGCTTATTTGACCTCTGTGCCCTTCTCTGTGGAATTATGTATCAGGGCACAGGTTTTTCCCTACGGACAAGCAAGTGTTCACTTGAACTACTAGACATGTCCGCCTGGTAGTCATTTTCTGCTTCTGTCATTTATAAATTAACTGTCTCTTGAGATTTCTTCTTTGGCGTCATCTGTTTGGGATCTGGTGGAAGAGGTAGCCCACTGAAAGGAAGTAACATATTTCTGTGAAGCAACTTAATCTTGTTCCTGTTGTTTTCCTGTTGTACTTTATACACGGGGACGTCTAATATAGGCTGGCTTTTAACGACATAAGGTTGTTTGGCCCAGATGTCTGCTAGCTTCTGTTTTCCTTTCAAACCTACATTTCGGACGAGTACTCGATCACCAGGCTCCAAGCGCAGATATTTGACATTTCGATCGTAGTACTTCTTATTCTTCTGTCCAGCCTTATTAGCCTCCTTTGATGCCATGTTGTAGGTATACTCTAAACGCTGTCTTAATCTGTCTACATTGTCTGGATGACCACTGTTAATAGGCGCATCATTTTGCAGTGCAAGGGATGCATCTATGGCAAGCCTTGGATGACGCCCGAACATTAAGAAGAACGGAGCATATCCTGTGCTTTCATGTTCAGCGGCGTTATATGCATGAACCAGACTTGGAACGTAAGATTTCCAATCACTCTTTTTGTCATCAGTTGGAGTGCCAAGCATGTTCAGTAGCGTTTTATTATACCTTTCCACCATTCCGTTTCCCATTGGGTGTAGGGTGTTGTTCGTGACTTCTTTACACTTGCAATTTCGCATAACTTTTTAATTACTCTGGACTCAAAATTTGCCCCTTTGTCACTATGGAGTGTTGCCGGAAATCCATAATGGAGAAAGAAATTTTCATATAACACTTTTGCTGTTGTTGATGCCTTTTGATTTCTGGTGGGAATCGCTTGCGCATATCGACTGAAATGATCAGTGATCACAAGAATATGTTCATGCCCGCCTTTTGATCTTTCGAGACTCAGGAAGTCAATGCAAACTAACTCCATGGGTGCAGAGGAAGTAATGTTCACAAGTTCTGCTGCCTTTGAAGGTGCCGTTTTCCTTCTGATGCACCTTTCGCACATCTGTACTCTGCTCTTAATGTCCTGAGTCATCCCTGGCCAGAAAAACCGGCGCCGAATCAGTGAGGTTGTACGATCACGGCCTTGGTGACCCAGGTCGTCATGGTACGCTCTGAAAACTGTATCAGTCAGAGACTTTGGCAAAACTAGTTGTTCTATTGCTTCCGCTCTTACTGTCGTTCTCCTGTACAGTATACCGTCTCTTAATCGGTATTGGCCCCAGACTTGGAGGTATCTCTTATCTATGTGTTTGTTTTCTTATTGCCTTGCAGACGGTGGATGCCCTTCGATCAAGCTGTCGATCAAGATTTGTATGCTTTTGTCCCTGGACTGTGCCTTATGCCAATCTTGCGTTGTCAAAGCTGTTGCTTGTAATATTTCCGTCGGTACATCTTGATTTTTGCTCATACCCGGTAATATACCACCAGGTTCTGTTAACATATCTGAGAATGGCTCCTGATTTACATTCACAGCATGACATATCGCCTTCAGAACATCTGGAAACATGGTTGTCTCCTATTTCCTTCTTGATAGCCCATCAGCGTCTGCATTCTGCTTTCCACTTTTGTATCGAATTGAACAGTTATAGTTTGACAATTCTGCTAACCATCGCTGCCCTGTTGCATTTAATTTTGCATTTGTGAACACATACGTCAGCGGGTTGTTATCCGTTACAACTTCAAAGGTGGCGCCATACAGATAGTCATGGAACTTATCTGTAATGGCCCATTTAAGAGCCAAAAACTCTAATTTATGTGCCTGATAATTAATCTCTGACGCCTTCAGACTGCGACTCGCATATGCCACAACCCTATCACATCCATCCTGTTGCTGATATAGTACAGCACCAAGTCCAGTGTTGGAAGCATCTGTGTGCAGCGTAAATGGTAAGCGATAGTCTGCATAAGCAAGGACTGGTGGATTCATTAATTTGTTCCTGAGAGTGTCGAAAGCCTCTTGTTGTTTCTCTGTCCACGTGAAAGGGATTTTCTTTCTCTTAGACTTCGACTTCTTAGCCTTGTTACTAGTGCAATGGCCAACCAGTAAGTCATTTAAAAGGCCTAGCTATTGTGGCATAGTTCTGGATAAATCTCCGATAGTATCCAGTAAATCCTAAGAAGGATCGAACATCTTTGACGGTCTTCGGTATTGGCCATGTCTGAATTGCTTCTGTCTTATCTGGGTCCGTTTCCATGCCATTTTTAGATACAACGTGACCCAAGTACGTGACCCTGGACTTCATAAATTCACATTTTTCGGCCTTTAACTTGAGGTTATGTTCCTTGAGTCTCAGAAAGACTGCCTCAAGACGTTCTAGATGCTCTTCAAATGTCGATGAAAATATAATAATATCATCTAGATAGATCAGACATTCTCTCAAGTTCAAGTCCCCCATGCAGCGCTCCATTAATCTCTGAAAGGTAGCTGGGGCATTGCAAAGGCCGAAAGGCATACGGTTGAACTCAAAGAAGCCCAGGGTCCCAACTTGGAATGCCGTTTTCGGTTTATCTTGTTATCTGAGTTCCACTTGCCAATAACCGCTTCGAAGGTCTAATTTTTTGAAATATCTTGATCCAGATAGCAGATGGAGAGTATCTTCAACCCTAGGAATAGCATAGGCATCTTTTACTGTATTATTATTTAATTTTCTGAAGTCCACGCAGAAACGAAGTGATCCATCTTTTTTTCTTACAACCACCACATTGGATGAGAATGGACTTGCACTAGGTCTTATTGCTCCTGCCTGCAGCATCTCCTTCAGATGTTCTCTCACTTCTTCAAGTAACGCTGGTTGTATACGCCTGTGAGGTTCTTTGAATGGAGTATCATTGTGCAAATGAATTTCATGTTTTACAATATCACAATTTCCTAGATCAGTAATACCTGTAGAAAAAATTTCCTTCCAACCCGTAAGAAATTTCTGCAGTTCAACTTTCTGATCTCCGGTTATGGATGATTCTTCCAATTTGATCGCTGAATGCAACTCATTGTCAACACTCTCTTCTGAGTCTTCTCCTTTTGTGATATGTTGATGGTTCATAGCTCCTTCCTTTGTATTTTGTGCAATAGGTTCAATACTCCGTAAAACTTTTACTTCATGTAATTCACAGAGATCAGATTTTGGTTAAATGGTGAGTACCTTAGCTGACATGTTGTAAATCCGGACTGGTACTCTCTGATATTCTCCTTGTTTGTCTAGCGAGACTACCCGGGGACAAACGCCTATTCTTGTCGATGCCCCTTGTGTATGCTCAGTAACTGCTGAGTCCACCAATTTCTTCTTTCTCACCAAACCTGAGACTGTTACGATTTCATTTGGCTGAATCTGTAAAGTTGTATTGTTAGTGGATTTCACAACACCAATATGTGTTTGTTGTAACGCAATAAATGCATTATTCTGATCCGGAATATTTTCTTCAGTGGTTTCACACTCTTTTCTACACCGAGATATAGCATTCGTTCCTACTATAACTGGAACATCCAAACTGTAATCTGTAGTTGGAAGTACCAGTGCAGCAATTTCAATTGATTGATTTCTTAGAAAAGGAACTTGTAAGCTGCACGCTATTGCTCCAATGTAAGACAAGACGTGTCCGCCTGCACTTTCAATTTTCAGACCCAGATCCTCAATCGATAACAGTTAGGTTGAGGCTCCATGTTATTGTAAAACTCCTCCGATAAAGTTGTTATCTGCGAACCACTATCTACAAGTGCCAAAGATTCAATGCGATTTATTTTTATAGTTGTTCCATTGCTCTTTCCACTTAGTTTTGACAGCATGTCAGTATTCTTGGGGCTGTAATGGCGCTTGTCCCCGGTCTGCCCCACGACGGAGACGCCTACATGTTAAATTCTTTTTACTTGTTTCGTCTGATTTCTGCATAATTGATTGATCCTGTTGCCTATTATGTGATTGTTTCTGACCCTGTTGATTTTCCTGTTGCTGGTGTTGTTGCCTATTTTGCTGTTGGTTTGGTGGTCGATTCCACTGTCTCCAATTTCCTCTTCTTCTATTAAACTGTCTCATCTCCTTCCTCAAATCCATGAGGGTTTCATATATAAGGTCCTCCCTTGTATCACCATTCTTATCTCTTCTATCCTCTGTTTTAGGGAGGTTCGCGGTTACAGCCTGGTGTTGTGCACTTGCATTAGTTTTCATGGAGAGCTCTTCTGTGCGAACAGCTTTTACTAACTGTTCGAAGTCAGGAATTGTCCTGAAGTCAATTCTGGTTGCATTCTTTAATCGCTCGCTTCGAAGAGATCTCCAGAATTTGTCTTTTAACAAATCATTCTTTTCATCTTCCTGCACGTGGCCCTTATAGATAGCTTTTTTCATAATTTCCTCCAATCGCAAACCCCATGCAGCCACTGTTTCTTCTTGTTTCTGACTTGCTGTGAAAAACTCTTGCAAGATACTCATGCCCGAGGCAACATTGCCAAACACACTTTCAAGCCTTTCCATTATTTCATCAATGGTTACCGAAATACCCATCGGTAGAAGAACTCTTTTTGCCTGCCCTCGGAGTGACTTTCTTATAGCTTGTCCGATAATATGGTCAGAATAAGTCTTATCTTGCTGAATACACTTCACTTCGTATCGCCATTCACCATATGAAGCTTCTCCTTTAGGCTTAGGTTCTTCACCAGAGAAAGGGGTAAACTTCGGAAAGAAATGTTTCTCTTCAGTAAGCCTATCTTCTTTAAGTGAACATGAACGTGTGTTCTCGTTTCTTGCGTTGGTATCAGCATCAGACACACTTGAACTTCTTCTGAGGCTGTAAGTATCTGTCCCTTTCAATAATTGTTTTTGAAGCTCTTCTTCCTTATTATTTTTCAGTTCATATGTCGCATGCATATCATCTGTATTCAGGGCACAACTCTCTACCGTAACCCTATCTTTATCTACAGAAGCATTGAACTCTTCCAAAGAAGCTTCTGTACGTTTCACTTCCCGTTCTCTTTCTTCCATTCTATTTATTCTTTTTTCTCAGCTGTTCTTCGCGTAGAAGAATCTCCTTTTCATCAAATACTAAACTTTGAGGCCTCCTTTGATCCTTAATCTTTTGTGTAAGGATTTCATGTGTTCTCACTAATTCTCGTTCTTTCACATCCAATGCAATTTCTTGTTCCTTTAATTTTTCACCTCTCTGTCTAAGGCCCTCTAATCTTTCACAGTTGGCTAACTCTCTTTGGTTTGCAATCAAACCTCTGTAGTCATCTCTATTTTCAGATTCTATAAAAGCATGCTCGACCGGTTCATGTTCTTTGGCCGTCATTTCATCTGCGACTCGTCTCTCTAATCTATCTCCATAATCTTCATTATCATATCTTCTCTATATAGATATGAATCATTTTTACTTTCAAACGGAGCTTCTGTATATTTTATATCTCTGACATCTCTGTTTCTAAACTGTTCCATTTCAGGATAAGGAACCTCGCCTCATTCTATATCTTCCTAAGTTCTAAATCCCATATGATAAGGGTCGTAATAGCCCTTGATACTTCTTTTTGATCTTTCATTCACTAACTTTGAATGTGCCTCTGAATCTCCACGTGCACCTATATGTGAACCTTGCCACGTTTCATCACTAAAGCCTCCAAACCTAGTACCCCCTTTCTGTTCATTACTAAACTTGAGAGTTGACGTAATATTTTTAACACTACCTCTTTTGATTTTGTCATGTTCATGATACACAGACCTAATCTGTCCTTTCAATTGATCATTCGCTGTTTCTGTATTATTTCCGTATTTCAAATAACCAGCGTTATCAGAACTTTGACTTTGTTTCAATCTGTAGCTCTCCTCTTTGAGCTGTGTTAGTCTTTTATCCATTCCATCTATTTCTTCGTCATTCTGACGTCTCACGGCTATGTGGTCGTATAAGAATAGTCGACCAGTCACACAGTCAAGGAAACAAGAACACACGGAAAATGTTCAACTTGCTTTATTTCAGCTCTTTACCAAGCGGAGTGAAAGACTGACTGCCGACTAGAAAACAACCCCAGTTTATATACATCTCCTAGGTTTCATAACTGACCATAAAAACATGACACATCCATGCATCAGCACTTAATCAGTCATTAAACGGTATTTAAACTACTTTGACCGGGTTCACATGACAGCTATCGCTCGGGGCTAGTCATATGAGCACTCAATCCGTCATTAAACGGAATTAACCTGACTTTGAACGGTCATATGAGTGTTTGTCACAATTATGGTCTGATATTACTTCGCAGTTTTCATCTCAATCCGTCATTAAACGGAATTAACCTGACTTTGACCGGTCATGTGAGTGTTGGTCACAATTATGGTCTGATATTACTTCGCAGTTTTCATCTACTGTAAAAAATGTACTGGGATTGTCTTCTCGCCTGACCCTACCTATATGATATAGGTCATTTCTAATATAAGAAAAACAATACATACAAGAACCCCTACTGTGTTACAGCCCCCCCCCCCCCTAACGTATTTTAAAAAGAAATATGCTACCGTTTGATAGCATATTCCTTTTTTTATAACCAATTCAACTCAACTTGTAATGGTCAGTAACACAGTAAGGTTAAGTCATTAATTCATAGCATCTTTAAAACAGTCTTTGTATACAATACTCAGTATGTCTGAGTTTTTCAAGTCTTTATTATATACACAAGCTATCACAATTAGCAGTCTCTAGTCAATAGAATATTTCTTCTATTCTGTTAATAACGTTCACAGCTGGTTTCTCGTGTCACGTAGTACCATTAAGTTGTACCATAGTTAGTCGTACCAGAGTAGTATCATGTCGGTTGTACCATTGAGTCGTACCATAGTAGTTGTACCAGAGTAGTACCATGTCGGTTGTACCATTGAGTCGTACCATAGTAGTTGTACCAGAGTAGTACCATGTCGGTGGTACCATTGAGTCGTACCATAGTAGTTGTACTATTCACTTGCAGCACCATTTTAGGTTGTGCCATTTGTCGTACTACTATGTCGTACCATTGTCGTGTAGTACCATTTATGTTGTTCCATGTGACGTACCAGTATGTCGTACCATTATGGTATAGTACCATTTGTGTTGTACCATGTGATCGTATAGGTTTCTTCGGATTACGCGTTCTGTTTTCTTTCTTTTCATCCGTGTTGACCATGTGTGACATGTATCCTATCGGTTCTCGTATCAGGTTATGTCTAGACAGACATGACTGAAGATTAAGTCGGAGAATTAAACTAACGGTAAAGTCTTGACTATCACTGCTCTCATTAACTAGTCATGTGGATTCAAACACATTTTGCTGAAGTTCATTTCGTGATAATCTCACAGTGTCCACTGACCATAACTTTATTTAACAATAATGTTCATAGTTACTGTTCTCTAGCAGTTGTTGACTGGTTGGTGGGTTGTAGTGGGAGTAGTCGTATCATCCCACCTGCTGACCCTTGCTTGTCTGGATGGCTTGTCGGTTTATCTTTCTCTAGCAAAGCTCTCGTTTGCTGCAACATGTCGTCATCTCCCCTTATGTTCTCCCGTCTGTAGATAATGCGAGAGTGGCGCTCTTCTCCATGATTTAGTTCAGCCATCTCTTGACCAGGGTCGTCGGAGTACGGAACGCTGGCTCGTGCCCCTCGATCACCACTCTTCCTGCAGGCGGCAGGCAAGGAACCAGCAACAGCATTGCCCCACTTATGATAGATCAGAATGCCCATAATAACTGAAGTTACACTACCAAGAATCATTAAACCGTAACCCCACCAAGGAAAATGTAGGACCTTCATGGGTCTGACTGGACCCACCTGGTTTATCCCTTCGAGAAGCTGATCCACCGGAACTTCTTTAAGATGCTTAAGTTTCTGAGGTAATCTCACAGCGCCCCTCAAGTTGGGCATGTTTGCCTTAAATGGCTCCCAAATGTTTAGGTTGGTGAAGTTGTAAGCTTGCAAAATACTCAATGCATTATTGTGAATCGTATGTGAAGACCCATGTTCATAGACCCCCGTAAGGGTTACCCTGTCAGAAGTCGCTTTACAACCCTTCCTGACCCTAATGAATCCATAAGGTACAGAGATGTCAATCTTTTGGCGTACTTCGTTTTGACATGCCAGATTAAATATCAGGGGAACCCTAGTGATAATGATATATGTATCGTCGCTTAAGTATTGAACATGTGGAAGGTCTTGGCTAAAAGTTACGACTGTAGTACACAGGCGTTTTATTTTTTCCTTATCATTGCTGAATACGGCTAAGAGGCACATTCTGGCCAAATTTGTATGATGAATTGGTTTCCTTAAAGTGCATAGCTTAGGAAACCCCACTTTACATACATCCCTATCATGTTGACTTAAGAGCATATACTGAGTGCGTTCGGGGTTGATAGCGATATATTCTGATTCACGTGTATAGTACGTTAACATTTCCGTTTCTGTCTTATTATTGGATCGATAAACCGTGCTTATGGGTAAGGGCAAGTTATAGACCTTATTTAGATCCATCTGTTTCGTATAGTCTATTAATGGTATGGATATTATTATTAAGATTTTATCATCTTCCATTATTGTTTGTTTTTAGTATTTACAAAATGTTTAGGCAGCTTTATAGCACATCAACAAGGCTCTCGAGCAAAGTTTTAACTTTACTCTTTTCCGTTTTAACTCTACGGAATTTCTTTTGTTTGTTTCTGATGACATTATCTAGTTCCATTTTTCTGACCCTGCCCTCGTCAGAGCTTCGTTCAGGGCCACTTAGGCCGCTGTTTTCACTGTCTGAAGATCTGGTATGTTCAGAAGCTGTTTCGGACCCACTACCCTCATCTTTCATGATTTTTCTTTTCTGGGTTGTTTCCCTTGAATTAAGATCTGCATTTTCTTGTCTTAGCCTAGCTTTCCTAGCTTTTAGCCTGCGGCCAAGCTCGGCCAGAGGAATGTGTTCTTCCTCCTCGGAGTCTGACCTTACCCTCCGGTACTTCTTAGCTAAACGAACGTCCGGACCTTCTGATTCTGAATCAGTGTCGGATGTCGCGGTCTCGTTTTCTGTACCTTCAGGGGTCATGACATAGTGGGCTCTGCGAAACTTTCGCTGGCTCTGGGATTTCGGTATCTCCCACTCATCTATGTTAGCTAGCCTCATATTGTCAGCACTGCTTTTTAGGATCTCCCCTGTTAATTGATCTCTTAACTCCCAAGTCTTGTCCCCTAATTGCTTTATTATCCTAAAATATGGGCTCCATATTTTGTCTATTTTGCTGTTTCGTTTATGTTTCTTAAGATACACAGGTTGCCCTACTTTGAAGTCTGTTATCTTACGGGTTTTGTCTGCATATTTTGCCTGTCTTCTATGAGCTTGTTTACGCCTACGGTGCATTAATACGAAGGCTTGATGAGTTTGTTCTAAGCCCCTTTCTATGATGTCATCACCATAATACTTTCGTCGGGGTTTGAGCAAGTTATCAATGGGTAAGACGGGGTCTCGCTGGAACAAGTAAAAGAAGGGGGATTGCTTGGTTGACACATTTTCACTGAACCGTATAGCTGCTAGGGCTTGATTTAAGTACAAATCCCACGCCTGCGGGTTGTCTTTTACCTTTTTGGACAACACGTCTAACAACGTTCTATGGGATCGCTCGACCCTGTTTTCATTTGGGCTGTAAACATTCGTTTTCCTGTGACGGACGTTTAACTTGTTAAAGAGGTTCTCCAGGGTGGCATTGCACAGTTCTTTTCCATTATCCGACACCACCTCTAATGGGCACCCATATCGGGGAAATAACTCATCTAGTATGAGATGAGCGATGCCGTCAGCCTTTTTATCAGGTAGTGGCCACGCCTCTAAGTAACCAGAGTACCAATCAATGGCCGTAAAGATGTACTGATTCCCTGATAAGGTTTTGGGTAAGGGTCCCACCATATCTATGGCCATTTTTGCAAATGGAAAAGGGGGTGTGTCGACCTCTTTTAAGGGGGACTTAACCTTCTGCATATTGCGGGTCTGGCAATCTACACATTTGGAAACATAGTCATATACATGTTTATATAGGTTCGGCCAGAAATATTTTGACCGTATGGCGTCAAAGGTCTTATCGAACCCCAAATGTACTACACTGTGGATGTTTGCTATTACCTTTTCAGTGAGGTGAGTTGGGACATATAGGCGTACTACTGGGTCTTCGTCAACATGGGAAATATAGTATAGTACATTGTCTAATACTATGTATTTCTTATGGGCCTGACTATCCGCCTCTAGCTGAGTTTTTATGGTATATATTTCTGGATCTTTTAATTGTTCAGCAACCATGTCTAACCCCAAAGTGTCTGGTTTATTTAACTTGTCATTTTCTTGAAATTTACATGATGCAAATTTATTTAGGTCAGCCTCGTTGGAGTTAATTACCCCTATCTCATATGACCGGTCAGATACGTCAGGGACTATTTCTTCCTCAGTAACTGACTGGCCTTGAGGCACCTTATCCTCTTCGTTTCCCGGAAGTCGCGAAAGCATATCGGCCAAGCAATTCGAGCTTCCTTTTATATATTTTATCTCTGCATTGTACCCCTGTATGGTAAGGGCCCACATCTGTACCCTTTTATTCATCATTGGGCTCCCAAGGAGGTATTTCAGGGGTTGGTGATCACAGAAGATTTCAAACTGGGCATTGTGCAAGTAGGTGTGCAACTTCTGCAGCGCATAATAAATGGCATAACATTCCCTTTCAATAGTGGAATACCTACATTGCGTAGGGCTGAGTTTATGCGACAGGAAATAAATGGGCTTTTCGACCATCTTGCCCGTTCCATTTCCGTCTTCATCAATGTCTTCCTGTTCCTGGGACAGGACAGCCCCTATGCAGTCTGCACTTGCATCTGTGTATAGCTTGTATGGCAAATTGGTGTCCGGATAGGCAAGCAGTGGAATGACCGACAAACTTTCTTTAAGAAATTCGAAAGCAATCTGACATTCAGGTGTCCACTTAAACCTAGCATGTTTTCTTGTCAAGGCAATTAAAGGTTCAGCTATCTTTGAAAAGTTTGGCACGTACCTCCGATACCAAGACATAGCACCAATAAAACCCCTTACTTCCCTGACACTACTAGGTGGAGGCATGCTCCGTATTGCCTGTACCTTATTTTCATCCGGTTTTACCCCTTGCTTGCTTATGACAAACCCTAAATGAGAAGTTTCTTTTTGGAGAAAGCTACACTTTTTAAGCTTTAGTTTTAGTTTGTGCTGTCTAAATCTATCAAATACTTGTTGGATATGATTCAAATGTTCCTCCAAGCTATTTGACCAAATTAACACATCATCTAAATAGCTTGCGGCAAAGTCGTCTAAGCCACTTATCACCTCACTCATGAGCTCAGTGAAGATGGCCGGCGCATTGCACAAGCCAAATGGCATGACCTTAAAGGAGAAAAGGCCCCTGTGACACGTGAATGCTGTACGGTCTTGGGAGTCCTCATAGCACTTAACCTGCCAGTAACCCGCCCGAAGGTCCATAGATGTGAAGTATTTTGCCCCTGATAGTCGGTTTATTACATCGTCAATGAGAGGTAAGTTTATAGCCATTGGCCTTGTTATTTTATTCAGCTTTCTATAGTCTATACAAAACCTACTACTACCATCTTTCTTTTCCACTATGATAACCGGAAACGCCCAACTTGACCTCGATCTTTCAATGATATTTGCCTCTAGCATTTCATCTACGGCCTTGTCAATAATTTTTCGGGTATTTAGGGGTGTGCGATAGGGCCTCAGTTTTATGGGAGGATGGTCATTGGTTTCGATTTTTAGGGTAACCGTGTCTGTTGGCGTTAAATCAGTGTCTTTCTTTGCCAATATATCCCTATTTTGCTGCAAAAGATTAGTTATCAGATCCTAATGTTGCTCAGGACAATTGAGTTCTGTCAATAGCTCCTCATGGGTGTACTGATCGTTAACATTACTGCTTACTGAATTTATTTGCTGAATGCATTCCGCATTCACCTGATTAACTTTTCCTATGACACATCCTTTCTTTAATTTGTATGTTTTACCTGTGTTATTAGCTATGCGGACTGGACATGACCCTGAGTCATCTAATTTTATGACAGCATCTGTCAATTCTATCCCTGGTTCATTGCTAATGAAGCTCTGCTCAATTGCGGACACTTGATAAATGCATTGTTTTGATATTTGTGGGTTGTTTTTCACCCTGCCCTTGCAAATATAGGCAGTGTGTGGTTTAAGCACCAGTGTAGACTTTAACCGTACAATTGAGGCTATATGTATATCTTCAACTAAAGGAACATAAGTGTTATTTACCCTCAGGCAGCCTAAGTCGTAATACATTCTGACCCCATTTTTTATCAGCCAATCTTGTCCTAAAATAATGTTCCTATTCATGTTAGAAACTACGTAAAAATTATGGTTCAATTTTGTGCCCTTGAGCGAAAAGTTTAAATTAGTTATGCCATGCACCTTTAGTTGTTCCCCATTTACTGACTGCAGATTTACTTTTATTTTTCTTAAAGGGGATTTTACTTTTAAGGACTGGTAAGTTTTTAAATTTATTAGACTTACTTCAGCTCCTGAATCTACCAAAGCTCTTAGTTTTCTTTTCTCTAATGTTAAACAACATGAATTTGGATTTCCAGCCAAAGAAATTTTAAATGTTGATGTGCTATTTCTCCCTCTATCTGCCGCCTTACGATAGAGAGAGGTTTTTAGTTTAAATGGTTTTTCTGTTCCTGAGTGGTTTCATCTTGGGTTGCGCTTTTAGGTCGAGTTTTCTCAGGACACTCTCTTTGTAAATGATTTGGCGAATTGCAAAGATAACAGCGCCTTCCGTTCATATTGAATCTGGTCTTATGACCTAGCTCATGACCTTGCTGTCTGTATTGAGAATTTTGCCCTCGGCTATAATAACTCTCTTGATTGCTTACTGCGTTGACCTGCCTTCTTTGGTCATAATTACCTCCCCTTTCACGCCTTGTGTTTTGGTCAAAATTACCTCCCCTTTCACGTCTTGGGTTTTGCCATCGTCTTGGTCTAATATGACCAATATCCATTGGCTCATGACCAGGCCGATCAGGCTGCATATCTCTGCCTGCGCGGAGATTGAACCGTTTTCTCAAATTTACCTCATATATCGCACTATTTACCGCCTCATCCAGAGTGGGTGGGTTTACCCTAAGAAGTTTCATTTTAATTTGGTCTGATGTTAACCCATCAATAAAATACCCCACCAACTGCGTAGCCAAAGCTTGCTGCGCAGCGTTGTCCAAACCTGTGGAAGCCTGTTCCGCTAATTCAATCAGCCTTTCTGCATAAGACTGTACCGATTCTGAGTCCCTTTGATGAATGCGCCGTAATAAACAGGACGCATGGGAGGGGTCAATAATAGTGGAAAACCTGCGAGAAAGTTCTATTTTTATCATGTCCCAAGTTGCTTCGGGAAATTGAGTCAAGTATCTAGCAAGAAAATTACTAACAGCCTCTCTGCTAGCATTGTACGCTACAAGTTTCACGCCGTTTGCTGGTACATTTGTCAATTTACAAAATTTCTCTACTTGTTTTACCCAAGGATGAAATTCTCTACTGTTTTTCCCATCAAAAGGTGAAATAAACTGCCCTATACTAGCATTACCAACCGAATTTGATAAAGCCCCAAGTTGTTCTGTTAATTGCCGAAAAGCGTTTGTGACTTCATTGTGAAATAAAACATTTTGAGCAGTCTGATCAACATCTGGCAACTGATTTCCTTCCGCCATTACAAGAAAAGCAATAATCAAAAAGACACTTACCTTAGTTCCTCTTCTCCTTCTTTTTCTTCAGATCTGGTCACGGTTCACCACTTCGTCTATATGTCACACAGTCAAGGAAACAAGAACACACGGAAAATGTTCAACTTGCTTTATTTCAGCTCTTTACCAAGCGGAGTGAAAGACTGACTGCCGACTAGAAAACAACCCCAGTTTATATACATCTCCTAGGTTTCATAACTGACCATAAAAACATGACACATCCATGCATCAGCACTTAATCAGTCATTAAACGGTATTTAAACTACTTTGACCGGGTTCACATGACAGCTATCGCTCGGGGCTAGTCATATGAGCACTCAATCCGTCATTAAACGGAATTAACCTGACTTTGAACGGTCATATGAGTGTTTGTCACAATTATGGTCTGATATTACTTCGCAGTTTTCATCTCAATCCGTCATTAAACGGAATTAACCTGACTTTGACCGGTCATGTGAGTGTTGGTCACAATTATGGTCTGATATTACTTCGCAGTTTTCATCTACTGTAAAAAATGTACTGGGATTGTCTTCTCGCCTGACCCTACCTATATGATATAGGTCATTTCTAATATAAGAAAAACAATACATACAAGAACCCCTACTGTGTTACAGACCCATGCTGATTTAGTTCCGTTTTATTTGCATTAGATATATACTCTCTCTCATTTACTATTGTTTCTTTAGAAACTCTGCCCTTACCATCTGTAGTCAAAGTTTTAGTTTGTGTCCTGCCAATCATGTCATCACCACTTACCTGTTGATGACTCCTATTACTCTGTCTATACCTTTGAATCTCTTGTTGTCCAAATCTAACCTTTGCTACCTCATTGTCCAATGTTTGCCTGTCTGCTCTACTTTCCGGATCATGAAGACCACGGGAGTCTTCCTTAGAACCCGTTTTAGACACGGCTGAATAGCTATCACTCTCCTTTCGTTTACAAAGCTCGCTTTGTAGCATTTGCATTTGCTTCTGTATTTCACTGTCTGTAAGATATTTTATTCTTATTCCACTTCCATTATCTGTCATATCATAAAACAAAGCGCCTGATTGCAAAGAATCTACAACACCTCCTACTGCCCCTTTTTCTTCACTAAATCCAGTTTCATCATATACTTAGAATGTGGGGCTGGTTTCTGTGAATGTCGTATGCTTCTTCATTTCTCTGGATATTTCAGGAATCATTCGGTTTCCCTTTTCTCTTTCTGCCGCGCATATAGATCTTTATCTCTTTCAGTGGCCTCTCTTCGCACATATTCATGCTCTGGATACTGTGGAAACTTCCCACTCGGTTCTTATTCCTCCTTTTTTCTAAGCTGCATTCTTGAAATGCTTTCCTCTATTGCAGCCGCCTGTCTGTGTCTCCCCTCGTGCTCCAATTGTTCAGCAATTACGCGTTGTCTTTCGTCTTTCCATTGCCTGCGCCTGTCTTCTTCTATACTCTGCTTCCCTTGAGAGGATCTTCTGCATTTCCTCTTCCTTCTGTCCTTGCTTTTCAAGTATCTTCTTTTCCATTTTAGGAATCTATCTTTTTAAGACAAGCCTCGAGGAGTGTATGTTTTTTTTTTCCATAGATTTCACAAATACAATTATAAATATTTACATATATCTATATATATTTATTTATTAATACATGATCCGTAACTATTTTTTTCTTTGTTGGCACGTTCGTCCTCCGTAGATACTGTCGTGTTGTTATGAGACATACACGTGCTCATTAATATCTATCAGTTTCGCCTGAATAAATGCACTATTGTTTTCTCACTTTCGTCTTTAAGGGAACTATCGAATCTTCAAAGCTTTCTTTTCCGCTTTCTTAATATTGCGGTTACCTAAAGCAAACAAAATGTCTATGTCACAAGGATATGAAGCAATGCCTGCATATAAGTCGATTGTCAACCTGTATTTTTTTGTTTTTCAAAAATAATTACCGTAGACACACACGATGGCGAAACAGGGCTCTATGCTTTGTTTTCACTTTGTATGACACATTTGTCCACCGTAGTTGCCTTTGGTTTCAAATAGATTATAAATGCATTCAGCTTTCATGCATGGCACCTTTGTCTTCCTTTAATATGTACAGGTTCCAATACAAAAGAGATTTGATCAATAAAGCGTATATTTACATTTGTGATATCACTTATGACACATTTCATCCTCCACAGAGGTGAGCAGGACCTGAAACCAATATTCTTCTCCTTCAATTAAACATATATTTGCCTGCTAGCAAAATTCGCAGCCCGTTTTACCTAAATAGACAAAGAACATGTATAGTTTCTTGTGTCATCTATAGCTCTTTTTGTCCTCCGTAGATTTGAACAGGACCTACAACAAACATCCTTTCCCTACAATGAAACAGATATTTGCCTGCTAGCAAAATTCGCAGCCCGTTTTACCTAAATAGACAAAGAACATGTATAGTTTCTTGTGTCATCTATAGCTCTTTTTGTCCTCCGTAGATATGAGCAGGCCCTACAACAAACATCCTTTTCCTACAATGAAACAGATATTTGCCTATTAGTAAAATCCGCAGCCCCTTTTTCCTAAATAGACAAAGAACATGTATAGTTTCTTCTTTCACTTATAGCTCGTTTTGTCCTCCGTAGATATGAGCAGAACCTACTCCTACACTGAAACATATATATGCCTGATAGCAAATAGCAAATTTCGCAGCCCTTTTACATAAATACACATATATATGCCTGATAGCAAATAGCAAATTTCGCAGCCCTTTTACATAAATAGACAAAGAACATATAGGGTCTCTTCTTTCACTTATAGCTCGTTTTGTCCTCCGTAGATATGAGCAGAACCTACTCCTACACTGAAACATATATATGCCTGATAGCAAATAGCAAATTTCGCAGCTCTTTTACATAAATAGAACAAGATGCAAATTTCCATAAAATACAGCATACAATCACGAGAACACACAACCGGCCTGATCGGGTTCTTCTCAGGTCTATAGGACACACTGAGGTATCGGTAGCATGATAAACGGAGTGTGGGGAGGGGATAGAGCAATACGCACAAATCGTAATTTTAAGAAAAATACAAATATACTAACCATCGGAATACAATATTTGTAAGGAGCACCTAAAAAAATAATGTAAAAAAAAAAAAAAAAAAATCTTACCTCTGTGGGATTCGTTCCTACGCTATTGCGCCGACATTTGTATCGTGGTCCTAACACTAGCCCACTCGGCTATTTTGCCATTTACACTAACCGTACAGTTACAAAGTATATATCAATATTTGCTGACGCAAGCGATGATAGATTTTGTACCCACGGTGAATAATACAGATTTCTATTTCATTCTCGGCATATATCGACGGAAAGGGATGAAATTAGCATGGTTAGATGGTAAATTAGACGGCATGCAAACGACTAAACTAGTGGTGTGTGTGTGTGTGTATATAACAAGCCTGTATACAGCGACCTAGGTCAACGTTCTACATAATAACCGTATTTTCAAGGGAAGTAACTACACAATCAGGCTGACAGCTGCTATACCACCCTAAGAAAATACCCTTTATGCCAGGCAAACTGTCAACGAAATTGTGCAAATACAATAATTTCACCTAAGTGTCACCAAAGGAAGATAGCCCTTATGTTTATGAAAAAAAAAAGATGAAAATGACAAGGCACTTCATGTATGGTCGAGCAGAGTTCCTTTTATAAGGAAATTCGAACGCGACCAAAATTATGAAAATGTGAACAGAAGTGAATGACAAGTAGCACAATTTTTAAACAAAATATATCTATATATACAAAAGATGATGTACAAACTAAATCTTACCTACAAATAAAAATATCCGTTCATATCCAATAATAACAGTATACACAAAACTATATACATGTATTGTCAAATGAAAATAATTTGACGGGTATGTCTGACACAAACACTGACATCAAGTCTGTAGAATGGAATTGCGTTATCTCATCCGTCTGTGCTGTCGTCGTCCGTAATAATTCAGAATCCACATAGGCGCGAAAAGTCACCTCAAAACGAATATATGGGCCCACATATAAACACGTTTTCCATTACACCAGCTTGTTTACAAAACCAAGAGTTGGAAATGACGTCACTAAAGAAGAAACTTTTCCATTGGAGCGTGCACGCATATTAATTAGTTAACATCACGTGACATAGGTAGCAGATCCGCCCACCAGCTATTTTTGGAATATAAAATCCCATACTTTTGTTGATTTCTATCCTGTGAATTAGAAAACGCACGTCACCGGCGAAGATATCTTATGTCCAATGCCACACTGGCCACCAATTCTACATTGGACAGTAAACACAAGACAGCCAGGCTGTTTAATGATGTTTAATCAATGATGATGATGATGATGGTTTAGATGACAAGGGATCTGTTGATACATTTCTGAAAATATACAAAATATTTTCTATCAATAATACATGTAGTTCTAAACAAGTAAAGTATTGAACTTCACTACTGAATGGTCAAGTGTCAAGTGCATTAGAACATGCATATCAGTAAATAACATAAACATGACTAAATGACAAATTCAGCACATTTCTAAACATATTCTATCAATTTACAACAACAACAACAATATGGGTTATTTTTTCTGGACATGAACATAGCTAATTTTATCCTTTGCTTTATAACTCAGTGAGCAATATATGCATGTTTGTTTAAGTATTGATTTGATTTGGTTCTACGACCCTTTAAGATTATTTCACTCATATCGAGCTGATCTCTGATCAGAGGCAGGCGACAGCCAATACAGCCAGAGAAAACACACTCTACCCTGTAGAACCCGGCGCCAAACATGCCAATCGAACGGGGCTTGTCATCCACGGCGATGAGAGACCTAATGACTAAGAGACATCGCTCTTACCCACTAGGCCTCTGAGACCCATCTCTTTAGTAAACTTTCACAATTATAAAAATATATAAAACAACATACCTGAAAATATACAGAATATTTTCTATCAATAATACATGTAGTTCTAAACAAGTAAAGTATTGAACTTCACTACTGAATGGTCAAGTGTCAAGTGCATTGAACCATTCATTAGAACATGCATATAAGTAAATAACGGGACATGCAGTGTAAGTAGAGATCAGGACCACCTTTATAAGTACACGATTCAGACATGTTTCCCAAAAGAGCCTAAACGGCTCACCTGAGATTTATCAGACGCGTGAAGCGATATGAAAAGACACGGTAAGTATATAAACATGACATCTTGATATCTTGGGTAAGTATATACCGATGTCAATGGGTACTGACTGAAATGAAATGAATCTTACCTGACCTATGAGTTCTGAGGTAAGTATATACTGACATCAAAGGACACGGACTGAACTGAACCCAACCACCTTACCTGATCTATGACACTTACATCCGGATATGCATCCGCCACTCTTTATGAATGGAACGATGATAAATGAAACTTCAAATCATAAACACTTGGGTCTTACGTTTTCTTGCAAATGTAACTGGGATTCTCACATCAGAAATATCTCTGATAAGGCCTGGACAAGACGCTATCTTCTGCGAGCCCTAAAGTTCAGAATTAGTAGGAAATCTTTCGAAAAAAAAGTATATCGCATACATTCGTCCACTCCTTGAATATAGTGACGCTAAGTGGGATAACTGCTCTCATGAATCAAAAAGGCATTCATATCGAAACAGCCAGAATCATAACTGGGGCAACTAAACTCTGTAGTATCGAGAAACTATTACTAGACCTTGGGCGGGAATCACTACAAAGTCGCCGTGACAAACACAAACTTGTACTGTTCTACAAAGCTCTTCATGGCCTTACGCCTAGTTACCTAACTGATCTTGTTCCTCCCCATGTACAAGAAACATCAAGGTATAGTCTTCGAAACTCCGACCACATACAAAACTATAGAGCCAACTCTAATCTCTTCCGTGAACTCTTCTTTCCCTCTACAATACGGTCGTGGAACAACCTTCCAGCGGATGCAAAGCAAGCAACATCTGTGGCAGCTTTCAGACACTGCTTGAATAGAAACTTACCCCCCCCCCCCACCCCCCACCAAAATATTACAATTCAGGTACGCTACTTGGTAAAATCCTGCAAGCTAGGTTAAGAATGCGTTGTAGCTCTTTAAACTCTGATCTCTACAGGAAAAATATAGTCTCAAGTCCCTCTTGTGAATGTGGAAGCTTTGAAAGTCCTACTCACTTTTTCTTCAACTGTCGAAAGTATACCGAAACCAGGCTACTTTATTTGCCGAATGATCTACGAAATTACATAGCGAGAGACTTACTTTACGGCAGGCAAAACGTAACACTACAGCAAAATCAAACACTCTTTTTACAAGTTCAAGATTATATTATTAAATCTGGTAGGTTCATCTAGTGACACCCAGCCACGTTAAGTATGACAACTCCGGATGCAATGACATTTATTTCTGTACTACAGCGTCCGGAAACCGGTTAGCGTTTCTTTGAGCTCCCCACATGTTGCATGAGTCACATTGTAATTGCGTTTAACTTGTCATGCGTGTAAGTCGTCCACTTAGCCATCTGTCAAGAGGAATCTCTCTCTCTCTCTCTCTCTCTCTCTCTCTCTCTCTGCCACAGTTTTGTTGTTGTTGTTGTTTTATTATTATTATTATTATTATTATCATTGAATCTTCACACTCAATTTAATTTTCCTTCGTCAAACCATTCGCTATATTATGTATGCTCCACATTGCTTCAGGAGATGACACATATAAGCTTCTAGCTTACCAACAGATCCTGAATTATATTGTATGTACAGTATTTTCATTCTGTAACTATTGTTTAAAAGAAATAAATATTGTTTAAACCAATCTCAGAAAAATGTAGACCCTAATCCGTGATGGCGATGCCAAGATATTTTGCAGATTGGACATGCTCCAATGTATGCTGATGTAGTGAGTAATCGAATTTAATCTGCTTGCCTGGAGGGTGTCGTGACACCCTCATCGAATGCCATTTGGCCACATTGAACTTCATTTGCCAATCTGCCTTCCAACCTGCCAAGCTATCCAGGTCATCTTGTAAGATAAGACAGTCAGAAGGTATATATATATATATATATATATATATATATATATATATATATATATATATATATATATATATATATATATATGTAAAAAGTAAACAACATTAGCACATGGACTGTTTAATAGTATCTTTACTATTGCCAACCGGTTTCAGATCTTCAGGACAATAATGGCGTCAAACTGGCATAGTTTGACGCCATTATTGTCCTGAAGATCTGAAACCGGTTGGCAATAGTAAAGATACTATTAAACAGTCCATGTGCTAATGTTGTTTACTTTTTACATATAATTATCTTGTTTCGGGACATTTTTGTTAGTTTTCATATATATATATATATATATATATATATATATATATATATATATATATATATATATATATATTCTGCATTAAGGAGAACACATGTACTATATTATCTGGAATAGGGTGACCGCAACATTAAGGGGAACAATGCTGGTCCCCCTAATGTTTCAAGCGCAAATATGAGAATACTCAATCCAGATAGTGATAGTTTCTTTCAAGTTTCTGTTAAATAAGGATGGTTTATTAATATTTTAAAGTTTTTAATTACTTGTCCGTTGTGTTTTGGACAAAAAAGGGTCAGTTTTAGACAACCGCTATATATTGTGGAATATTTTATTTTCTTCATTAGGGCGTCCACAGAAAAAGTGCTTATTCTACTGCTTTTTGACTATATATTCACACAAATATGTTTGAATGATGATATTCAATATGAGCATAAAGTTATTTAATATGTTATATCATGGAAAGCCCTTTGTTTAAAAAAGTCGACGTTTCTTGGGCCCTCACGGTTTGAATGCGGCGGGCTGGTCAACGAAAGTACATACCGGTATTTGCCGGACTGGTACCGGATTTATGCAGATCTTGTTTTTTTCCTTCAAGGAATATTTTTTAACTTATTCTGTGTTGCTATATTTCTAATTTGACAATGAAGCACCCAATTTTAAACCTTCTCTTCAGAGTTTGCTTATCTCCGTCTAATACAGATCGCCAAAGTATCGTTACTGGCAGCGCCATACCGGCAAATACACCGACAAATTTCGGATACGCCATTTTCGAGAAAATACATGCCTGACAATTTCCGAAGTTCCGTTGTAGAACAACAAACAGTAACTGTTTTGTCGATGAAACAGTTGTAGATCTTCTGAATGCGTATGTTTTCTTATTGATAAGGGCAGATAGTCGATTTTCGTAGATTTATCAGGATAGTTGTGCCTTCGGGTCGGTTGATGGGTGGGGGGGGGGGGGGTAATTTGTTGATTTAATGCTGCCGTTATCAGGTTATGATCAGACGAAGGTGCAGGGCACAAAATAACTGTAATGGTTCATCCCTAATATTATATAGCCTTGGCTGAAAGATAGTTGGCTAGGATCCATGTCCATGCTATTAGGTGAAGGCAGCAGGCAGAGTGTGATTTTTACCCGACATCTTACTGCCCCTGCCCATCAGGGCTTGGAGAAATAGATGGGCTGCACGATGCTTCCACGCAGAGTTGATACCAACCGCACATTAGTACTGGTAATATGCTTAGAAGGTCTAAGCCTGCCCAGGAAAACTGCTGCGAGTCGGGCCCGTCCATGCATATAAACCATATTGGTTTTATTGGGCGGCAGGGATTGAGATGTCATTTCATCTCAATGTCGGGTAAAAGTCCCACAAAACTGGAAGCAACGTCTCCAAAATGACCTAAACTATGTTGGCGGGGACGTTAAACCTCAAATCAAACAAAACCTGACATCTTAATACAGTACACTCGGCGTGTAGTACAACACGTTAGACGATCACATGCACCCATTTAAAGATTTTTTTTTTATTGTTGTGCACACGTTAATCCGAATAAAAACAAAAAACGTAAATATCAGCATATGAATGTAAAATATAAATGTCCGGAACGCAGAACTCTCATGTATGGGAGTACAGTCGAGTAAGGCTGCCACTATTAATCGGATAATCGATTAATTGATTGATACATTCAAGAAATATGATTATCGATACTGATTTTTCGTAATCGATTATTTTCTTAGTAGAATTTACCAGCCAAAGATGTTTCTTAAATAGCTGGATGAGTGGAAAACAGTGCAGATCCTGGTGAGAAGCCACGTTCTGCGGCGTCTCATCTGGGTCTACACTGTTTGCTCTGGCCTGTCTGGGCAAAACCCTAGAGTGAAGTTCAACACATGGTAAGAGTCATGTTCAGCCAGAAAGCCAGACAGGTAACATTGTGACAAAATCTTCAGTGATTACTAATCGATTATTGATCGGAATGACAAGACTGATAATCGATTATCATTTCAGCTCCGATTAGCCAGCCCTACAGTCGAGTCCATTAACATTGGGTAGCCGTTAATTTTGTGCACCCTGCATTCTAGTTTTCAGTATCTTTATCCCTCATAATTTCTTCCACTATCACCAGCGCATCGGCGTTACGTTTTAACTTAGCCTTGAAAAGATGGAGTTGCACGTGCAGATGTGACAGTTTTGCAGAATTTTTCAATTTTGTCAAATTGTGAAAAGACCGAAAATATCCAAGCCAAACTTTGAAAGACTGAGTTTAAAAATAGGCAAAGGGACAAACATTTTGTATGTAATTTTCCTGCATCTAACAACATTACAGAATATCTAATATACAACTTGTTTGAGTCAACCTTCGTGTTCAATCAGCTCAAAACAGTTATTGTGCGCAGTGTTAGGCGACAGAATTTGTAATTCAGTTTCAAGGGGGTATCCCTTTTCTTAGCATTAATTTTCCTGCCTGTTAAAGCTTCAGAGGCCAGTTTCTATTGCAGTTGGTAGATAGGACAGTATTGCAATCGTTTTGATTGTGAGTTTTTGATTGGTTGTTTCCACAAAGTCACACATAGCTATCAAAACTTTATGTGCGCAATGTTACCGGACTACACCGTAACTCGGCGTGTTGGTTATTTCGTCGACTGTCACAGGAAAAATCACAGAAGCCAAGCAAATTATTTGCATGCAAAACGCGTGAAACTTTAATGGGTGTGCCTCAGTGCGTAAATTTAACAGAACGGTCCTAATTACCGGAACGGACCCATTTCTACCCAGATTCCCTCCTATTTTAGGATATTTTGATAATATACAAATTGCTTACACTGCTGTTAAAGTTAGCTACATTCTGCATGCATCTTTTCATGCAAATTTGGTCGCATTGGGAATATGTTCCAGTACACCATTTAGACTTGACCCAGTGAAGCAGAGAAAAAAGATGTGCCATATTTTCTGGTTCTAGAAATATTACATGGCGTTTAACAGCCCAGTCAACATGGTCATGTAAAGTCCGTTAGTTTACCTATCTACACTTTTCCTGGGCCCACTTACATGTATGCATAAGTGGTTAACAAGTAAAGTGTGCATTCTTTCACCAGAAACTGACAGAGCTGTCCTTTCTTGACTCAGAGGAACAGAGGAAATAGTACTTTCTGAATCTAAGATAATTACTAAGAGTTAACAATGTTAAGGTCATATCAAGCCAGTCACTCTACCTATCCACACTTTTTCTGGGCTAGCTTATGCTAATGCAGTTAACCGGTATTGTTACAATCTGTCGCCAGATTCTGACAACTGCCCTTCTTGGCTCAGCAAAACAAAGAGAATAGCTGTTCTGTTAAAAATATATTTCATGATCTATCCTCCAAACAGATCTACCAAATAGCTAACCTTCTGATCACCAGTCTGATGCGCATCCGACTGAACTACCAAGGCAGACATTGAGTGCACTGATTGACATTATTGTGAACTTAAACCCGTATTTCAAATGGGACAATTCTTTTACGAAAAGGGACATTCAGAATATAGTTAACAATGACAGCAGTGTAAGTAGACTGTATATTATGGAAATATCCCAAAAATAGGGAGAAACCTGGGTAGAAATGGGTCCTTTCCGGTTCGTTCCGGTAATTAGCATTCCGGTAAATTTATGCACCTGATGTGCGTGAAATCGCTTGGAACGTGGAGCAGTATATGCGAGTCCACACAACAGTGGCATGGAAAGGATTAGCAGTTAGAGCTTGGAAGGGATTAAAAATCAATACTACACAACAACTTTCCAAGTTGACATGAATAAATGTTTCATTGTGATGACCTGTGCAAGAATGAGACCTGTGCAAGAATGAGAAATAGGTTGTGGATACAGATACCACTAGATTGCACAGGGTCATTTGCAGTATCAGGGTGCAGGTTCCGTACCCAGATATTAAACCTGGTGGCTCAGATGCCCCTTTCACATTGACAGGTAGATACTGACCAGTATAGGGGTGTAAAAATAATAATAATAAAATAAAATTGCGTGAACAAAAGGTATATTCAGGAGATAGTCATCCCCATAACAAATACGCCTTATTTTGTGGGGTGGGCCATACTGGGGTGGTTTTATGGCCCTTACAATATAATTTCACTCATATTGAGCAGAGTGTTAATCAGAGAAAAGCATGAGTACCCGAAAAAAAGTCAGTTGCTACACTTGGGTTCTGAACTTCTCCCATGTGTCTCGAGCTAGGCTCGACTACAGCTATGAGAAACCTACAGGTAAATTTATACATGCCCTTTAAAACATCGAAAATTTTACCATCAGGCCATCCTTGAAAAAATGTTTGTTTGCTGTGCTCCTACCCATCATTTGTGAGGTGGGTAGGAAGGTAGGTCTTTATTTTTTTATTATGCCCCCGGAATCTAAGATTCTGGGGGGCATATAGTTTTTGGTCTGTCCGTCTGTTTGTACGTTTGTAAGTTTGTACGTTTGTCTGTCCGCAAAACTTTAACATTGGGCATAACTTTTGAATGGTAAGTGATAGAGCTTTCATATTTCACATGTGCATTCCTTGTCACAAGACCTTTCAAGAGGTACCATGAATTTTGACCTCGTGACCTTGACATTTGACCTACTTTTGGCCTCATTTTTAAAAACTTTAACATTGGCCATAACTTTTGATTGGTAAGTGATATAGCTTTCATATTTCACATGTACATTCCTTGTCACAAGACCTTTATATTGGTACTATAATTTTTGACCTCATGACCTTGATCTTGACATTTGACCTACTTTTTTAAAAACTTTAATATTGGCCGTAACTTTTGATTGGTAAATGGTAGAGCTTTCATATTTCACATGTGCATTCCTTGTCACAAGACCTTTATAATGGTACCATAATTTTTGACCTCATGACCTTGACCTTGATGTTTGATCTACTTTTTAAAAACTTTAACATTGGCCATAACTTTTGATTGGTAAATGGTATGGCTTCCATATTTCACATGTGCAGTCCTTGTCACAAGACCTTTCTAGTGGTACCATAATTTTTGACCTTGATGTTTGACCTACTTTTTAAAAATCTTAATATACTCCATAACTTTCGATTGGTAAGTGATAGAGCTTTCATATTTCACATGTGTATTCTTTTTCACAAGACCTTTCCAGTGGTACCATAATTTCTGACCTCGTGGCCATACTTTAGTGATGGGGCTTTCATATTGCACAGGCGCTGTCCGGGGGCATCGGTGTTTCACAAACACATCTTGTTTTTGTTTTTTTTTTAGATCTATCTGAAAAGATATTTGACCTTTAAAGCACCAAACAACAACTGGAAACAACATTTTCAAATACTTATTTTCTGATTTTTTCAAAGAAAATCAGGCTTGAAATTTAATTTGAATGGTCTGCTACGCAGACCATTCAAATGAAATGTCAGGCCTGATTTTCTCTAAAAAAAACATAAAACAACAACAAAAATCTAAATGTAGTTTTTAATGAGCTGAAAGTAGTGTTTGTCACCGGAATTTATCCAGGATTTCAATAAAAAAAAATCTTTTCCTGAGAATGGCAATAAAATTTTTTGGGTAGGGGCAATTTTAGTGGGTAGGTAGGAGCACAGCAAACCAAGAAATTTTTATGGATGGCCTCAGAAGCATGAACAAATTTAGAAACAATTTCTGATATTGGATTTTGCCAGCCTCTGATAATGATTAGCTCGAAATGAGTGAAACAATCTTGAAAGGGATTAAATTCAAATAGACACATAACAAGAACCGTTTTATCACTGATAGCTAATGACTTAAGTGCTGCTTTGGTAGCAGAAGCACACTTTTAGGTAAAAGTCCCCAAACATTGGGGCTTGAAGATAAAGATGGGCTGCAGTTTATGCAGCTTCCACTCAGAGCTGAATCCGACTGCACATGAGTACTATCATTGTCTAACTGAATGATCTCAAGCATTTGGCCAGACAGCTCTAATCAAACAGTGCATACCAAGATCACAGACTGCTCCCAAAGGAGCAGTCTGATCAGGGTCTACATTGTTTGCCAGTCAATCTATACAACTCTTATAATTAATGGTCATGAAAAGAGTTTGTCATCCATCTCAGGGCATACATTGTACATTTCTTAAATAACCTGCAGGTACTGTCTAAAGTATCTTTATTTACAAATCAAGTCAAATCCCAGTAGCTGAAAGTTAAAAACTGATATAATTCAGAATCATCTTTTTGAAAACAAATTATATACATACTATAATGAAGATCACAGACAATATATCTTTCATGCAATTCAGTATCTGCAAGTTTATAAAATTCTTCAAAATTTCACTTGACCTGCATGTAGACTGGAAAATGTCGTAGGGACTAGACAAAAGTTTTTACTTTCTTTCAAAAATTTTTCTTGTCATGGAAAGCAGACAAGTGAAATTTGCAAGCCCTGTATGAAATGATTTTGCTTTCAAATACCTAGGTAGGAAGGGTATAGTTATTAAGTAAATCAGTAGGACCCACCTATGTTAATGTTTATTTCCCTGTATTTCCCGGGAATTCCCTGTATTTCCCGGGAATTCCCTGTATTTCCCGCCGTCCTGGGAAATATGAGTATTTCCCGCTTTTTTGCCAACCTTGTCCATCTGGGAATATATTCTCCTGATTAGGAGATTTCATACACTGCAGCAGCATATTGTACTCCTAAGTTATCATGACATGTGCAAACAATCCTTTTAAGAACATGTTTTACCATATTGATCCCAAGTATTGGGACAGACAGTTCTATCCGAACCATGGAACCCAGATCAGACTGGTCCAGGGCCAACACCGCTTGTCGCCCCATCTGCACCCATGAGTTTGTCATAACATCATAAGCCCTCACAGTGTCTGAATTCTTAGGACCTTTATGCACTAGTCATTTACGTTGATGGATGGGGGATAGCAGGGCTAATGAGCAGAGTACTTAACCTCTGTGTTCCCCTGCAGTGACTGGTTAATGCAGGGGTTTTGATATTATGAAATATATCCCCAGTGGAATTAACTGTTATAAACAGTGGGGCTGTGACATTCTGGAGGTCCCCACAGTGCAGGACTTCTAGCAGGGCTGTGAAAAGTCTTAGTCCCCGCTATTCCCCGTAGGTGTGTGTGGGGGTGTTGGGCAGTGGTTACAAATGACTGACCATGCATTGTTGCAATATGAATCCCTATTGTGATTACAATGCCAGAGCACATTGTGCCCTTTGCAGGGTTCTCACTAGGATTTTGAAAATTGGAGTAAAAATGCTGTCTCCAGAAAAAGTTGTAGTTTTACCCTACTTTTCTATTGAGACTTTCCAAAAAGTTGGATTCAGGAGTAAATTCAGCCAAATTTGGAGTTAACAAGAAGTACAAAAATTGTAAGTTAATAATTAATTTCTTTAATACATCATTGATTTATCGTAGTGAAGAGACAGTCCTAACCAAACTGTCCAGACTCATATCAAACTGCTAAGGTGATCCTCCTTGTGGTGTAAATAAATTCTGAAAAGTTAGATCCTCTGGATTCAGTTGAGATGTTTATATTACAACATCAGCGTATGTTGTGAACCATAACCTCTTCTGGTCCAAAATTGCTGCATGTAGATTTTTTTTTACCCTAATGGTCCTAATCATTCGGACAGATGGTGCAGACCCTGATCAGATTGTTCCAAAGGGAGCATCCTGATCAGTGTCTACATTGTCAGTCACTATGTCTGTTTTGCCCTGATATGTCATGAAAGGATTTTGTCAACGGGCCTCCGTGGCCTAGTGGATAAGAGTGCTGACTCTTAGTCATTAGGTCTCTCACCGCCGTGGGTTCGAGCCTTGCTCGGATCACGTGTGAGAAGCCAAGTTCTGCAACGGAAGGTCAGGTGGTTTTTCTCCGGGTACTCCGGTTTTCGCCCACCTCTGATTAACGATCGGCTCGATATGAGTGAAATAATCTTGAAAGGGCCGTAAAACCCAAACAAAAAAAAAAAAAAGGATTTTGTCGGATGAACAGCGGCTAGCCCTGAAGTTGTCCCAATTATGAAGATCCCTATGATAGTACTCTACCCACGTTTTCTCCGCAGGGACTATGTACCAAAATCCGCTTCCCTCGGGCCCCAATCTGCCGCTAGGGTCAAAATTTTACTTGTATTTTATTCTGCTAATCATACCCTTCAATTTGATATGCAACATGACTATGTTTAAAAAATTCTTAAATTTTGACCCTTTGACCCTTCCCTAAGGGCCCCAATCTGACCCCAGAGTCAAACTTTTACTTATATTGTATTCTACTAATCATACTCTTCCATATGATAATATCCCACATGACTATTTTGAAAAATTTCAAATTTGACCCCCTCCTCCCCCGACCCCCCAAGTGTGACCCCGTGGGGCATGACCCAGGGGTCACAGCCAAAATCCTGTTCAATATGTTTTACATATTTCATTAATAATTACTTATGCAAAGTTTGGTCGCAAAATCTATAAAATTGACTTTGTAATGAATTTTATTGGTATTTGTCCTTTTGACCCCTCTCGAAGGCCATGAGGGTGGGGCCCAAAGGTAAATGTGCCGTTGCGCGAGCCACTCATGTAAGCAACCTGCACACCAAATTTGGTTGGATTCCAATCAGCGGTTTAGGAGGAGATAGCCGGACAGACGTATGGACAGAAAGAGAGTCAGCCGATAACAATATCTTCGAAAAACGTGGGGATAATTACAAAGTCTGTTTTAATAGATTTTGATACCAAACATTGCAGAAGTAATAATTAGTAGTGTAAAACATATTGAATGTGGCATATCAAAATGAAGGGGATGATTAGTAGAGTGTAATGCAGATAAAATTTTAACCCTAGGGTCAGATTGGGGACCTAAGGGGGGGTCAAAAGGTCAAAATTTAAGTTTTTCCGAACATGGTCACAGTGTTGCGCCGAGAGGGGGCCATGGGGCCATTTGCCTACCTAAAGTCATTGATGGCCCTTTCAACATTAAACATGGGGCCCGGATGACCCTCAGAAATCAACAACGTTGCTTATATTTTATTTACTGAAGCCCCTTTAAAATGTAAAATGACCCTTTGGAAAATGTCATAAGGGCCATTGGTGTCCCCCAAGCAATCGAGCCTAGGCACAACACTGTGGTCATGTGGCATATCAAATTGAATGGGAAAACTCATAGAATATTATACAAGTAAAAGTTTGATCCTAGGGGCAGATTTGGGCTCGGGAAGGGGATTTTGGTACAAATGTACTTAGACCATGTGGAGAAAACATTGGGATTTGCAATGGCACACCATCGACTGCATTCTAGTTATCCCCATGCTTTCGTGTAGGGGATATTAAAATCGTCTCAGTCCATTAGTCCGTCAATCTGTTATGCTATCTCTTAAACCATTAGTCAGAATCTTGTTTGCTCCATTACTCAAAAAGCATTTGAGGTATTTTCATGAAACTTAATACAAATGTAAAGCACTATGAGACAATGTGCGGAGTGCATAAATTGTAACTCTGAATTGCCTACTTTTAGAGTTATTGCCCTTTGAACATTGAAAAATTGCAATTTTAACCTTGTTTGCTCCATTACTCAAAAACTGTTTGAGGTATTTCCATAAAACTTAATACAAATGTTAAGCACTATGAGACAATGTGCAGAGCACATACATTGTAACTCTGAATTGCCCTCTTTTGGAGTTATTGCCCTTTGAACATTGAAAAATGTCAATTTTAACCTTTATCCGCGTCATAACTAAAAAAAAGTTTGAGATATTTTCATTACACTTCCCACAAATGTAAAGCACTATGAGACAATGTGCAGAGTGCATGAACCATAATTCTGGATTGCCTACTTTTAGGGTTATTTCCCTTTAAACATTGAAAAATACCAATTTTAACTTTGTTCGCTCCTTATCTCGGAAACTGTTGGAGATATTTTCATGAAACCTCACACAAATGTTAAGTACCATGAAACGATGAAACGCAGAGCTCCATCACACAAATCTAAAGCACCATGAGACGATGTGCAGAGCACAGGAATTGTAACTCTGGATTGCCTTTTTTCCACCTTTAATTAGAGGTTGAAAGCTGAAAACATTTGTTTTATTGTATTTTTGTCTTTTCCGATAGCGCTGTGTGGGGCTATAGTCAGATCTAGTTAGTTCCTTACATGAGTGGGGTGGGCATCATCACATTTTTTTTGTCCCACCCCCAGGGGCCTTTGGGAGGGGTCAAAAGGTCAAATACAGTGCACTCCCTTGAAAACACTATAATGTATGTTTGGGATGCATAAAATAGGACTGTGTTATAAGTGAACCGTGTTATAAAGGGATAATTTTATTCAGAAATAATAGTAAAATGACAATTTGGGAGGCAAGACTTGACCGTGTTATAACCAAAACCGTGTTATAAGGAGAGGAGTACTAAAGGGACTGAAGTGTACCAATAAAATTCAATTACAAAGTCTAAGCCTCCTAGCAAAACCTATAAAACCTATAACAATAAGCTACATGTACATATATAATTTTGTATTAAACTTTTTGGATTGATTTGGTTCATATTTGGTATGATGGTACATACAGGTCCAAAGTATTCACCAATATCCCCACTCATGCCAATGTCCTCATGGTCAAGGTCATGGACTTAGAAATTTTTAATGATATAGACTCAGGTTAAGGTATTTGTGACAGGTAGAAACTGAACATTTATGATGACATTGGTTCATATTTGGTATCATCATAGATATAGGTCTGAAGTTTGATTTACCAATGCCCCTGCCCATGGTCATGTTGTTTTTCTAGGTTGGCCCCTGGTGAGGGCATCTGTGTCGTGGTGACACATTTCAAGTTTTTTTATTAACCTCTTATTTTTCGAAGAAAAACTGGGGATATTGTTATCGCCTCTGTCTGTTCGTTCGCCTGTTGTCCGGGGCTAGGGTTAGGATTGGATAACAATAACAAGAATTCCGCAAAATGCGGCGTCGCACCTGCTGGGGCGAAAGCTAAAGGAGCCACAATCATAACGTAGAAATTAAATAAGCTTATTTGTATGAGTGGAAAGGCAATTTTACAAGGAACCTACATGCCAAACTATATAGGCTCTATGTCAAATGGTTAAACCTTGATGATAAAGTAGGTCAAAGGTCCAGGGTAATGGTCAAATTATTTGTATGAGTGGAAAAACAATGCCATAAGGAACCTACATGCGAAATATGAAGGTTCTATCTCATATGGTTAGAAAGGTATGATAAAGTAGGTCACGGGTCAAGGTCACAGGTAAAATTTTTAGTATGAAAGGAAAGGCAATGTCACAAGGAACCTACATGCCAAATATGAAGGCTCCATCTCAAATGGTTAAAAAGTTATGACAAAGTAGGTCAGTGGTCCAGGGTCAAGGTCACAGGTCAAAATTTTTTGTATGAGTGGAAAGGCAATGTCACAAGGAACCTACATGCCAAATATGAAGGCTCTATGTCAAATAGTTAAAAAGTTATGATAAAGTAGATCAAAAGGTCAGGGGTCAAGGTCACTGGTCAAAATTGTTTGCATGAGTGGTATGGGAATGTCACAAGGAACCGACATGCCAAATATGAAGGCTCTACCTCAAATGGTTAAAAAGTTATGATAAGTAGGTCAAAAGGTCAGGGGTCAAGGTCACAGGTCAATTTTTTGTATGAGTGGGAAGGCAATGTCACAAGGAACCCACATGCCAAATAACAAGGCTCTATCTCAAACGGTTGGAAAGTTATGATAAAGTAGGTCAAAGGTCACAGGTCAAAATTGTTTGTATGAGTGGTATGGGAATGTCACAAGGAACCTACATGCCAAATATGAAGGCTCTACCTCAAATGGTTAAAAAGTTATGGTAAGTAGGTCAAAAGGTCAGGGTCAAGGTCACAGGTAATTGTTTTTTTTGTACGAGTGGAAAGGCAATGTCACAAGGAACATACATGCCAAATATAAAGGCTCTATCTCAAACGGTTCCACTAAATAATATAATATTTGTCATGGTCACTGGAGCGTAAAATATAGGTCAACGCCACGAGATGAAAGCCCCTGCTTGGTTAGGAGCTTACGAAGATGATTCATGTAAAGTATGATGGTTATTTAGTCTTGTAGTTGAGTATATAACAAACTTCGACATAAATGTCGAACTTCGACATAAATGTCAAACTTTGACGTAATGGTCAAGTCACTGGAGCACAAAATATAGGTCAAAGTCACTAGGTCAAGGAGTCTACAAAGTCAGAAGGTCAGGGAGATGTTTCATGTAAGGTTTGATGGTAGATGAGGTTTGTAGTTGACTTAAATAAAAACTTAGACATAAATGTCGAAGTTATGTCGAACTTCGACATGAAGATCAAAGTCACTGGAGCGAAAAATATAGGTCAAAGTCACTAGATCAATTTGCCTACAAAGTCAGAAGGTCTGAGAGATGTTTCATATAAGGTTTGATGGTAGATTAGGTTTGTAGTTGACTTAAATAAAAACTTCGACATAAATGTCGAAGTTATGTCGAACTTCGACATAAAGATCAAAGTCACTAGAGCGAAAAATATAGGTCAAAGTCACTAGGTCAATGTGCTTACAAAGTCAGAAGGTCTGAGAGATGTTTCATATAAGGTTTGATGGTAGATTAGGTTTGTAGTTGACTTTAATAAAAACTTTGACATAAATGTCGAACTTCGACGTAAATGTGACAGACGGACGCACGGACGAACGGACGGAAAAGTTGATGCCTATGTCGCACCCTGCTACAAGCAGGTGCGACAAAAAATGATTGGGAAATAATAGATTTGTTCCGTAAACAAAAGGTAAAAGAGGTTAGCCCCTAAACCAAACAAAAGAAAATAACAAAAGAAATAGCCCCTAAACCCGAAATGTTAGAACGTCCGTCCATCCGTCCAACTATCTCCTCCTAAACCGTTGATAGGAATCTAAACAAATTTGGTGTGTAGGTTGTTTACATCAGTGGCTCGCGCAATGGCACATTTATTTTTAGCCCTCATATGGCCTTGGAGAGAAGTCAAAAGGTCAAATATCAATAAAATTCAATTACAAAGTCAATTTTATAGATTTTGCTACCAAACTTTGCATAAGTAATTATTAATGAAATATGTAAAACATATTGAATGGGATTTTGGCTGCGACCCCTGGGTCATGCCCCACGAGGTCACCTTTGGGGGTCGGGAGGGCAAATTTTAAATTTTTCAGAATATAGTCATGTGGGATATCAAATCAAAGGGGTTGATTAGTAATATACAATAGACGTAAAATTTTGACTCTGGGATCAGATTGGGGCCCTTAGGGAGGGGTCAAAAGGTCAAAATTAAAGTTTTTTTCAACATAGTCATGTGGCATATCAAATTGAAGGGTATGATTAGTAGAATATAATACAAGTAAAATTTTGACCTAAATTTAGCGGCAGATTGGGGCCCAGGGGATGGGGATTTTTTTGTAGCGTGTGAGACCCAGGTCCGTACCTCAAAGGTCAAGGTCATACTTAGAGATCAAAGGTCAATATTTTTTGTCTTGTCCGATCAATAACTTTCTTATTCTTGAATGGATGTAAAAATTATTTGGCAGAAATGCTAATCATAATGTGACAGTGTGTCACATGTAAGATCCAGGTTGGTACCTCAAAGGTCAAGGTCTTACTTTGAGATCAAATGTCAAAACAAGGGTCTTTTTGTTGTGTCCGATCAATAACTATCTTATTCCTTGATGGATTTAAAAAGTTACTTGGGAGAAGTGTTAACCATATTATGACAGTTAATCATGCACAAGACCCAGGTTAGTACATCAAAGGTCATGGTCTTACTTTGAGGTTAAATGTAAGGCTGGCTAATCGGAGCTGAGAAGATAATCGATCATCCTTTATGCCATTGTGCTCCATAACCAATTAGTAATCACTGGAGATTTTATCATAATTTAACTAGAATCGCGCAGTCGATGGTGCACCATCGCAAATACCCGCTTTTTCCATTGACAACACAATTAACAAGTTTCAAGTGTGTAACCCAAATAGTTTAGAATATACAGCAAATTCCTAGTTTTTGGCTTTTGACCTTGAGGTCCAGGTCATGCCAAATACAGCATGCAGTACCTTCTACATTCAAAGGGCTATCCATAACCAAAGTTTCAGGAGTGTAACCCAAATATTTGTGAAGATATGGCAAAGTCCTAGTTTTTGACCTTTGACCTTGAGGTCAAGGTCACACCAAAAATAGTCCAGTGCATTCTAAAGTCCAAGGACCATCCAATAACCAAGTTTCAGATGTGTAATTCCATCAGTTAGGAAGATACTTCCAAGTCCTACTTTTTGACCTTTGACCTCGCCCATGACCCCAGGGGGTCAGATGAAAATTTCGACACCTTCATGCACATCGGCAGTCCCTAAGCAATGTATGTTCCAAGTTTGGTCACCCTAGTTCAAGAAATAAAAAACTAGTTAACATTCACAAGATATTTCTTAGAAATTTGACCTTTGACCTCACCCCGTGACCCCCAGGGGGTCAGATCAAATTTTCGACACCTTCATGCACATCTCCAGTCTCTAAGCAATGCATGTACCAAGTTTGGTCACCCTAGGTCAAGAAATAAAAAACTAGTTAGCATTCACAAGAAACGTGACAGACGGAAGGACGGACAGACGGACGGACGGAAGGACGGACTGACTGACGGACGGACACCCGTGACGAAAATAATATACCCGTTTTTTTTTCAAAAAGCGGGTATAACTAGCCTGGCTTTCTTCTTAGCATAAATTTTACTATATTTAACCTACACATGAGGACATACAGGCCTGTGCAAACAGTGTAGACCCAGATGAGACATCGCGGAAAGCGGCGTCTCATCAGGGTCTGCATTGTTTGCGATTCTCCCAGCTATTTTATGCAGTATGTTGTGTAGTTAACTGTACTTATTGCATAATCAATTATTAACAGATCAGTAGCAATAATCATTTTTGTAAAATGTATTGATCAATTAATCGATTATCCGGTTAATAGTGTCAGCCTTAGTTAACCCTTTCCCTGTCAGATACGTGTTTTTACGTGTCTGGAGCCCCCCCCCCCCCTTTGTTCCTAGAACCACCTTCAAACCTGCACTCCCCACCCCTGGATAGCAATGTTTGCATTAGAATAAGTTGGCCTAAAAAAGTGACCTGTTTTTCGCGCGCCTCCCCACTAATACGTTCTGTGGGGGGATTGAAGGGGGGCTGTCGCCCCCCTCACATCCGAAAAAAAAATGGGTTTTTTGGCCCAGCCGGCCGCTGAAATGAGGTCTGACGGTGTCTGGGGTCAAAAATGCCTCCGAATTGATACAGCCTGACAAAACATGCTGCAAACAGTGAAAATCCCGGGTGCCAAACTCTTTATTTGTTGCCTTGCCAGCGGGCTGAAGATAAAGATTTAGTCAAAAATTCATGTGAAATAACACTTTTTGTCAACTTTGAGATGCCCCCTCGTTACCATGGCAACAAAGATTTAGTCTAAAATGGTGTCATTTGAAAGGCTACTACCCAGTGAACATTCATGCCAAGTTTGGTGTAAAATGGGCCATCCATGATGAAATAATGGCTTTATGAATTTGCTACCCTAGGCAACTCTGTAAAAAACAGCAAAAATCACAAAGTCCCCATGTGGGAATGGGTTAAATGTAAAAAATTTTTTTTTTAAGATGCCTGGTCAATATATTTCTATTCCTGGATGGCTTTAAAATTACTTGTTATTGTTAACCATAATGTGATGATGTCAAGACCCAGGTTGGTACCTCAAAGGTCAAGGTCATACTTAGAGGTCAAAGGTCAGGAAAGGATCTTTTTGGGTGTTTTGTCAATAAGTGTATTACTCCTTGATGGATTTTAAAATTACATGTACTTAGAAGAAATGTTAACCATCAAAAGATTGCCAATTTAGGGTCAAGGTAACAGGTTATGGTCTTACGACGTGACAGTCATAACAAAGGAAAGATGCATAGCGTGAAAAAATCCCCGTCTTTGGTGGGATTCGAACCCGGTTCGCTCGGGTAGAAGTCCACTGCTCTTACCCCTGAGCCAAAGAGTCGACTCCCTGATGCAGTTGTCAGAGAGTGGTTATAAACCTAGAATCTATGCATATGGATCTACCAAGGTAGATAATGGAAGGGAGGTAACAAATCCCGGTAGAGCCCCCACATCTTACGACGTGACAGTCGTAACAAAGGAAAGATGCATAGCGTGAAAAAATCCCCGTCTTTGGTGGGATTCGAACCCGGTCCGCTTGGGTAGAAGTCCACTGCTCTTACCCCTGAGCCAAAGAGTCGACTCCCTGACGCAGTTGTCAGAGAGTGGTTATAAACCTAGAATCTATGCATGGATCTACCAAGGTAGATAATGGAAGGGAGGTAACACACCCCCTCTTAAGGAAGTCATCATTTATGATGACGTGAAGGATGCCAACTTCGGCACGAAGCCATTTCTGGCATATAAAGTCCGATCCCGGACGAGCCCCCATCTTACGACGTGACAGTCGTAACAAAGGAAAGATGCATAGCGTGAAAAAATCCCCGTCTTTGGTGGGATTCGAACCCGGTCCGCTCGGGTAGAAGTCCACTGCTCTTACCCCTGAGCCAAAGAGTCGACTCCCTGACGCAGTTGTCAGAGAGTGGTTATAAACCTAGAATCTATGCATATGGATCTACCAAGGTAGATAATGGAAGGGAGGTAACAATGGTCACAGTTACTGAACGGAGGCAGGGGATTATGGCCATTCCACAGGCTGCTTTTTTTTTTTTTTCATTAAATTTCTTTCCTATTGTTCCTTTTTATTTTAGTCCCAAAATAGTGATGAAAAACTGTAAAGAAATGGTAATTTTTCCCTGCTCGCTTCACTCACTCAGACTCAAAATTCTTATCAACTTTTTTTAGCAATCGTGACGTAAAAGACATCTTTTTTTTCAGCAGAATTAAGTGTTAGTGTGAGTGTCGAAGAACCTTTTTAACCTATATTTTTTATCGAACAATCTGTTATTAGCCATTATTTTCTGTAAGACAAACCTATATAAAAACCTATATTTCCAAAGTGGGCCACTAGGAGGCTTGAAAGTCAATTTTATAGATTTTGATACCAAACATTACAGAAGTAATAATTAATGGAATATGTAAAACATATGGAACAGATTTTGGCTCAGACCCCTGGGTCATGCCCAAGGGTTCAGACTTTTGGGGTTGCAGAGCCAAAATGTTTTCGAAATATAGTCATGTGGTATATCAAATTCAAGGGTATGATTAGTGGAATACAGTGCAAGTAAAATTTTGACCCTAGGGTCAGATTGGGGCCCAGATTTGGGGATGGGGTCAAAAGGTCAAATTTTAATTTTCTTGGAACATAATCATGTGACATTTCAAATTGAAGGGGATGATTAGTAGAATATAATACAAGTTAAATTTTGGGGCCTTGGTTTTTGGTACTTAGCCTGTGAGTGGAAAGCATGGGGATTTGCAATGGCGTTCCAATTTAACCACATTCTAGTTTTCTTTAAAAATAGCTCCTTATGGTGGAAACATTCATATGTGGTGAAATATTTCTAAAATAATGTGTTGTTGCATGGGCTGTTTGGGCTAGTATAGTAAGAATTTCAATATGACCTCCCAGACAGGTTGGGGCCCCGACTTGCCTGAGGGTAAAACTTCATTTTCTTCAAATATAGTCATGTTTCATATCAAATCAAAGTATTAATGGAGAGTAAAAGCTATGGCGGAAAAAATGCAGGCGGGGGGAATGCCCGGGGTCATGATAAGTCAAAAAGTAGGGTTTTAGGTCATATTGTCAAACAACTCATCCAAGGCTAGGTATTTGTGCTAGAATCTTATAAAATCTTGAAACTTTCCCAGAATGAGGGCTGGAGGAACATAATTTTTCAGAATTCTGATGTGACTTCCTTGGGGGGGGGGGTGCAGTGGGGTGAGCCCCATGGGTCAAAATTACTTTTTGCACAAACATAGTATTATCATTATATTATTATTATTTATGCAAAGGTAATGGAGAGTGGAATACAGTGGTGCAAAACTTTGCTGGGAGGCATGTATTTGGGTTACCCAAGGTAAAAAATTTTGGGTCCTTTTATTACATGACATGATTTCCACAGCACAGGGATATCAACTTGCTCTAGTTTAATAAATTCAATGGAACATATTCATGATCTTCTATTTATTATTTTAAATATTTACAGATGAAGACTACAGCTTAGAAGAAGAAATCCCTGAAAGAAAAAAAAAAACAACTGGTAAAAAATTTAATCATTTTTGTTGCGCCTGCATGGCGAGATATAGGTGTCAAATTTTCCGTCCGTCAACATTTGCGACCACCCTAACTTCCACCCTGATGTAAGAGTCCATTTCTTGAGAACTATTAGAGCTTCCTTAATTATATTTGGTACAAGCTTGCATCTAGGAACTGCGACTTCAACAGAAGCATCCGTATCTGACTTTGACCTATATTTTATTGTTCACTGACTTTGTAAATTATTGCGACCACCCTAACTTTCACCCCAATGTAAAAGTCCATTTCTTGAGAATTATTAGAGCTTCATTAATTATACTTGGTACAAGCTTGAATCTAGGAACTGCAACTTCAACGCAAGTAACCATATCTGACCTTGACCCATATTTCATGGTTCAGTGACTTTGCGCCCCAACAGGCGTGACATAGCCTTCGGCGGAATTCTTGTTTAATCTGTATTTGGGAAAAGTAACATTTCTCACGTTTCTTGTAGAAAAAAACAGATTGTCAAGTATGTTTTAATAGTCATTTTAATTTTTCCAATAGAATTTTTACATTTTTGTCACCGCCATTGGCATGATGTCCGGAGTATATTTTTTCAGTTTTTCACTTATGCTTTCAACCTTATTCAGAATAAATAAGCTGGTCATCTAAAAACTGGTATTCAGAGTGTGTACTCGTAAAATGTCAAGGTCCGGGGCATATAGTTTTTAGGTTTGCTGTACATGTAAGGCTGCCACGATTAATCAGATAATCGATTAATTGATTGATAAATTCAAGAAATATTATTATTGATACTGATTTTCCGTAATCAATTATTTTCTTCGTAGAATTTACCAGCTAAAGATGTTTCTTAAATAGCTGGATGAGTGGCAAACAGTGCAGGCCCTGATGAGACGCCGCATTCTCATCAGGGTCTACACTGTTTGCTCTGGCCTGTCTGTGCAAAACACTAGAGTGAATTACAACATGTATATGATAAGAGTCATGTGCAGACAGAAAGCGGGACAGGTAAAATTATGACCAAATCTCCAGTGATTACTAATCGATTATTTATCGCAATGGCAAAACTGATAAGCGATTATCATTTCAGCAACGATTAGCCAGCCCTAGGTACGTTGGTACGAATGTACGTCCGTCTGCACGAATGTGGGTACGTACGTTTGTATGAATGTACGTCCGTCTGCACGAATGTGTGTATGTACGTAATTGACCTCAAAATATATATAGGTCAGTGTGACCTATATTTCATGCTAGAGTGACTTTGCCTTATATCTTGAATACTATTTGATGGAGAAATGTCATGCCTGGTTTATTAGCTCCTTGTGACCCAATGATTGATTCAAAAATATAATTACATGTATATTGGTCATTGTGACCTATATTTCATGGATGAGTGATTTTGCCTCATATCTTGAATACTATTTGATGGAAAAATGTCAATCCCGGCTTATTAGTTCCATGTGATCCAATGATTGACCTCAAAATATACCTAGGTCATTGTGACCATATTTCATGGTTCAGTGATTTTGCCTAATATCTTGAATACTATTTGATGGAGAAATGTCATGCCATAGATTATTAGTCCCATGTGACCTGCTGATCAACCTCAAAAGATATCTAGGTCAGTGTGACCTATATTTCATGGTTCAATGACTTTGCCTTTTATTTTGAAAACTATTTGATGGAGAAATGTCATGCCTGTGTTATTAGTTCCATTTACCCCGCTGATCAACCTCCAAATATATCTAGTTTGGTGTGCTTCAGTGATTTTGTCCATTATCTTGAATATTATTTTATGGAGAAATTTCATACCATCTGACCCACTGATTGATCTCGACAAAATATATCTAGGTCAGTGTGACCTATATTGCATGGTTTAGGGAGTTTGCCTGTAATCTTGAGTACTATTTGACGGAGGAATGTCATGTCTGGGATAATACTTGAATGCATCCAGATGATTGACCTCAAAATATATCAAGGTAGGTGTGACCTGTATTTTATGGGTCAGTGACTTTGCCTGAAATCTTGAATAATATTTGATGGAGAAAATTCATGTCTGAAGTATCAATTCAATATGACTTGATGAATGCAACAAAGATATATCTAGTTTAGTTTGACACTATTCCAGGTGCGTTATACTGTTCAGTGACGGCTGTTGCTGCAACATAAGTTTTCAGCGTGAGTTTGGCCCCTGTGCGGGGGCATCTGTGTCATACTGACACATGTCTACTTTATATATTATCCTACAGCATTTAGAAGCAGATAGATACAGAATATGGATTTATTGCATTTACAGGGTAAAATGTCATTATCAATATAATGCTTAGCAGAAAATAAAATATATACAAAAAGTCTACCTAATGCAGAATAAATAAGCTGGTCGCCTTAAGACTATCAGAGTATATACTCGTAAAATTTCAAGGGGTCCATCATTTTTGTATATTTTATCCCACATCATTGAGAAGAAAACAGAACACTGATTTAATGCATTTTAGGCAAACAAATACATTATAGACATGATAGATTTGATGCATAGTAGAAAATAAAATATATACGAAAAGTCCACCTAATGCAGAAGAAATAAGCTGGTCGCCTTAAGACTGGTATTCGGAGTATATATACTTGTAGAAATAACTTTATTTTTTTTTTATATTTATTATAAGGGGCCTAACATTTTTGTAAATTTTATCCTACAGAATTTAGCCGAAAACAGATACAAAATATTACACTGATTTAATGTATTTTAGCATATAAATATATTCTTTGTACATGTTGTACAATGTATGTTGCATGTAGCAAAAAATGTATATACAATAAAGTCCACCTAATGCAGAATAAATAATCTGGTCGCCTAAAGACTGGTATTCGAAGATATATTTTTTAATGTTTGTTCATTGTGGAAGTTTGAAGCCCTACACTGAGATTTGCACAATGTGAGAGCCCTTCAGAATATCTTACTTGGACTCAAGCTCAAGGTCACATTTGATAGTCACCAGTTCTTTTTATGTATGGGGGTTTAACAGCCAGTGTTAACTAAAAGTTTGAGCCAATTATCTATCCCCACTTTACCTTGGCAATTTTATCCGTAAGCAATTGACCAGAACAGTGCACATTCTTACACCAGAATTGACAAATGCCCTTCTTGAATCAGCTGATGGGAGAAATGACTGTAGAAAAGATTTCATGATCAATATCCACGAAAGAATGTTCCTGACTGCGGAATGAATCAACCTACATCTTCCTGATAACCAGTCAGAGGTGGCTTTGGCTGAGCTATTCTTTGAATTTTGTGTTTGTTCCATATCTCCACCCCTTAAAGGATTTTCATCAAACTTGGTCAGTTATCCCCCTCAGAAAGTTCATGTCCAAAGCTAGGTTGGTAAAAAAGCTGAAAATACACATATAGTTTCATGGACAGTGGGAAATACAGGGAAATCCCGGTAAATACTGAGAAATACTGGAAAATGGACATTAATGTAGGTGGGGCCAATTGAGACTGCTTAATATACCCTGCCTGCCTAGGTATATGTATTGTAAAGTAAAATCCTTTCATACAGGGCTTGCATTTTACCTTACCTTTACGAAGTACAAGGAGAACTATTGTAGTCACCACGGTCGTCCGCGTTTTTGTTAGCGTGTGCGTTCCCGTCACACTGCGTTAAAGTTTTTCAAATGCTTATATCTAAATAGCCATGCATCACAGAGTACTCATATTTGGAACTTTAGTACCTGGGAGGGTCTTCTAATGTTCCAAGAGAGCAAACCCATGGATCCATGCCCCAGGTGGGGCTAGGGGTCAGAATCTAGAACACCTTTATAAAACTGTGTTAAAGTTTTTGAAATGCTTATATCTCAACAGTCACTCATCACAAAGCATTCATATTTACAACTTGGGTACTTGGGAATGTCTTCTGAGAATATGCGGGATTGTCTTCTGAGATTCCAAAAGAACACACCCCTGGGTTCACGAATGGGGGGGGGCAGGGGCTAAAGGTCAAAATCTAGGACACCTAAGTTATTCGTTAAATACATTATCATTATGCTAACAAGTTACAAACTGAATTTGTTATACATCAGCCAACTTTGTGACGTTGGTTTAAGTGTAAAAGGGTGAAGGTCATGGTGACCTACATTTTACAGTCCAGTGATTTTGCCTTATATCTTGAATACTATTTGATGGAGAAATGTTATACCTGGGATATTGGTTCCATGTGACCCCATGATTGACCTCGAAATATATCTAGGTCAATGTGACCTATAGTTCATGATTCTGTGATTTTACCTTATATATTGAATACTATTTGATGGAGAAATGTTAAACCTGGATTATTACTTCCATGTGACCCAGTGATTCACCTGAAAATATGTCTAGGTCAGTGTGACCTATATTTCATCGTTCAGTGATTTTGCTTATATCTTGAATACTATTTGATGGAGAAATGCTATACCTGGATAATTACTTCCATGTGCCCCAAGGATTTACCTCAAAATCTATCTAGGTCAATGTGACCTATATTTCATCGTTCAGTGATTTTGCCTTATATATGTTGAATACTATTTGATGGAGAAATGTCATACCTGGGATATTAGTTCCATGTGACCCCATGTTTGACCTCAAAATATATCTAGGTAAGTGTGACCTATGGTTCAGTGATTTTGCCTTATATCTTGAATACTGTTTGATGGAGAAACATCATACCTTGGTTATTAGTTCCATGTGACACAGTGATTGACCTCAAATAAATCTAGGTCATTGTGACCTATATTTAATGGTTCACTGATTTTGCCTTATATGTTGAATACTATTTGATGGACAAACATCATACATGTACCTTGGTTATTAGCTCCATGTCAGTGTGACCTATATTGGTTATTAGCTCCATGTCAGTGTGACCTATATTGGTTATTAGCTCCATGTCAGTGTGACCTATATTTCTCCCCCATCCCGAAAATGTAGGTCATTGTGACCGATATTTCATGGTTCAGTGTTTTTGCATTATATCTGGAATAGTATTTCATGGAATAATGTCATACCCAGATTGTTAGTTTCACGTCACACAATGATTGACCCTGAAATATATATAGGTCAGTGTGACCTATATTTCAGGGTTCAGTGACTTTGCTTTAGATCTTGAAAACTATTTGATGAAAAATCTACATACCTAATTATTTGTTCCATGTAACCTGATGATTGACCTCAAAATATTTGTAGGTCAGTGCGACCTATATTTCAATGTTCAGTGATTTTACCTTATATCTTGAACTGCGAAGCAGGCGAGCTACGCTGACATGCGACAGCTCTTGTAGAGTCTACATGCACTTGGTCATGCAGGTCGAATGAAATGTTTTAGGATTTTCCAGACCTTCTGATAATGAATTGTTTGAAAGATTAATAATCTATTACCTTCATAATTTTATATTTGAAGTAATCAAGTATGTATTGAATTTGTTTTCAAAAGATACTGAAATACTAGTTTTCAGACATCAGCTACTGGTATTTGACTTGACTTGTAAATAAAAATACTTGAGAGAGTACCTGCAGGTTAAGAAATGTATGCCCATTGTATTTTGTTCTTTTAATACCTGTCTTAAACAAAACAAATTTTCACACCGTTCAAAAGTAGGAGTAACTACTTGACAAACTTGCACACAAACTTTTTTTTAAAGTACACATAAAAAAGTTCGGACAACCACAAAAGTTGTTGTAATTCTCCAAACAAATTTAACAATGTGTTTTATCATTTCACAAAAGCATAAAAAAAAAAAACAAAGTTCAAGAAAACATGCCTATACAAATGTAATGAACATTTTACAACCAAAAAATGAAAATTTTCTGATTAAAAATTCCAATATTGTAGTATGTCTGCTGAAATTATAGATCATTCAGTGAGGCAGTTCTATTGAGCACCCACAATCTATATTTTTAGCAGAGATACGGAAAATAGTGTATATCCCTCTTAAACCCCATCTTTATTATATAAAAGTGGTGTTGGAGGGGTCAAAATCATGTGCATATGTTTTTGTGATGCATTTACAGACTGATGGAGCAGTCTGATCTGGGTCTGTCTGTTTGCTCAGGCCTGTCCATCTTAATTTTAGGATCATTATCTATTGCATATGAGTGATTTTAAATAGCATTCCTGCCACTGGTATTTACCTACCAACCTTGGTGCAAAGCCCATAAATGAATCAGGCTGACTCTAGGTCAAGGTCACATTTGAAGATCACGGCTTTGAATTTTGTGTCCATTCCTTATATCTCATTTACCCTAAAATGATTTTCATTTACCTTTGGTCAGTTATCCCCCTCAGACAGGTGATGTGCATAAAGCATACATGAATCATGCTGACACAAGGTCAAGATCACATTTAAAGGTCACGAGTTTGAAACTTTGACTTTTATGCCTATTTATTTACCCCTGGCAGGATTTTTAATAAACATTGGTAAAATATCCTCCTCAGTGAGCTGATGTGCAGAACCCATAAATAAAACATGCCAACTCAAGGGCAAGGTCACAGGTGAAGTTTTTCAACTTTGAATTTTATGTCTATTCCATACCTCCTTTACCCCTGGATGGATTTTCCATTAAACTTTTAAGAAATAATTCCCCTCTGAGCTGGCGTGCAGAACCCATAGATAAACCATGCGGACGCAGGGTCAAGGTCACAGGTAAAGGTCACAAGGTTGAACCTTGATTTTAATGGTGGGGGGATTGGGCTGTCCTTCAGACTGCTCCTTGTTGCAAAATTAAAACACTTTTTGCTTGATAACTTAGATTATGTTTGTGGCCCAACTTTGATGAAACTTTTACTACACAATGTCATGGTCTCTTAGATAAGGAAGGTGTAATACTAGCAGAATAAATACCAAGTGCCCATAACACCCATTGATGATAGGTTTCAAATTTCAGTTCAATGATTAATTAATCACATACAGTAGATGGTTGCGTTTACATTTACACCCCTTTTAACAGTTTTGTCAGTCCTATCAAAGTCATGTGTGGCTGATAATGAAACACATGTGCATTGTAACCCCAGATTTTTATGCCCCCGGAATCGAAGATTCAGGGGGGCATATAGTTTTTGGTCTGTTTGTCTGTTTGTCCGTTAATCCGTTTGTCTGTTAATCCGTTTGTCTGTTTGTCCGTCTGCAAAAACTTTAACATTGGGCATAACTTTTGAATGGTAAATGATAGAGCCTTTATATTTCACATGTGCATTCCTTGTCACAAGACCTTTCAAGAGGTACCATAAATTTTGACCTCGTGACCTTGACCTTGACATTTGACCTACTTTTGACCTCCTTTTTAAAAACTTTAACATTGGCCATAACTTTTGATTGGTAAGTGACAGAGGTTTCATATTTCACATGTGGATTCCTTGTCACAAGATCTTTCAATTGGCACTATAATTTCTGACCTCATGACCTTGACCTTGGCATTTGACCTACTTTTTAAAAACTTTAACATTGGCCGTATCTTTTGATTGGTAATTGGTAGGGCTTTCATATTTCACATGTGCATTCCTTGTCACCAGCCCTTTCTAGTGGTACCATAATTTTTGACCTTGTGACCTTGACCTTGATGTTTGACCTACTTTTTAAAAACTTTAATATAAAGTCCATAACTTTCGATTGGTAAGTGATAGAGCTTTCATATTTCACATGTGTATTCTTTTTCGCAACACCTTTCCATTGGTACCATAATTTTTGACCTTGATACCTTGTGGCCTTGACCATGACATACTTTAGTGATGGGGCTTTCATATTGCACAGGCGCTGTCCTGGGGCATCGGTGTTTCACAAACACATCTTGTTTCCTCTATTACACATCTTCATGGGGCATCCTTTGGTGTCTCTGATTCTCTTGTTTGATATTTGTTTTCTTTTTACAGTTTGATGGTCAGTTGTTGACACAATTCTAATCAGAAGACACTGGAGACAAATGAGAAAAGCAAAGGCTTCTTACCAGGCAAGTCTCTGCTGAACATGAAACATATTTATTTGGGTTTCCTATCCTTTTTTAACTCACAGGAAATTTCGTCCCGGTAAGCTTTTCTACTACCCCAGGCATCGACGTCCACAAATGTTAAAGTTTTTGCGTTAAAGTTTTTTTAGAAGCTCATCTCGTTTTTATGACTACACGGATTAAGTTCATATTTAGTATGATGATATTTTCTGTTATCGACTTCTTTCCCTGGTGATGTTGTGGGGAGGATTTGGGATTTGATTGTATCAGTTCCTGATCATTACTATTTTTAATTTTTACACATTGGTTTATCACCTGAGGGGTTCAGCAAAAAATGGGAACTGTAAAATAAAAATGTAGGCAGTGATCAGGTATCAAAACATTTGTCAAACAACTCTGATCAGAGTCATCAAAGGGAAAGAAACATGAACATGGAGTAACTAAACACTGTTGAAATCTGATCACAAGCGGACAGCAGAACGAGTTACTTTCCCACAGAATGGCTACGGTAAAAGGCTATCCAAACTAAAAGGATATAAGCAATACATAAATGCAACATAAATAATCCAGGATAGAAGAACAGCCTTAGAATGGTCAGCAAAATGTATTTCACTGTGTGTTTTAATTTGTTTATATATGGCCATGATTCTCATCCTTGATTCTGTCATGGTCTAAACAAACACATGGTTCAGTCTGCATGAAGTTTGCTAACTCAACAGTGCTATATCGGAGAACAAATATCAGTCAACTACAGAGATGAAACAACAATAAGGACTTGACAGCATGAAATAACATAAATGCTGGAGCCAAAGAAAACTGTTAGAATCTCGTAAGCCTGATCAGAGAAAGTAATTTTTGCTTACTATCTTTTGAAGCTGTGGCCCTTTGAACATTGAAAATAATCATTGAAATTTATTCGCGGAAAGAACAATGCACCTTCACTTTGAATTCCTTTCTTACAATCTTATAGTACTTGTTTGTAAGATGTAAGTGTAATGGCAGGGCATTTCTTACATTGTTACTCTTGTTTTTGTAGGTCACAAGATTTCATGAGTTCCAATGAATTTCTGCCATTGAAAGACCTGAATGTGAGAGGAAAGGACTACAAGAAAATTTGTGTAAAATTGTTCAGAAAAGCCATAAGAGAGAAGCGAGATGCAAAGCCAGAAGAACTAACTATTGCTATGAAAAAGTAAAGGACAAGCAATTTCATATCCAGGCATTGGCTACAATGATAAAATAAAGGAGATGCAATTAAATATCCAGGCATTGGCTAAAAGTAAAGTAGAAGCAATTTAATAGCCAGACACTGGTTACAATGAAAAAGTAAAGGAGAAGAAACTTAATATCCTGGCAATTATGTTTGACCACAGACTATGGATGATGCATCTTTTGCTGTACAGCTGCACGAGATGAGCTGCAGGACAAAGGAACCATAACTCTGGTGTTCTTACTTTCAGAGGCATTGCCTTTTGACAAATGAAAATAGCCATTTCTATCATTTAGTCTTCTGAAACACTGTGTCTCCTGAACCGTTTGATGGATTCTGAAGTAACTTGCTTGGTTACAACACTAAGATGGGGAAAATAGCCATAAGGTTTTGATGACCTTGACCTTAACTATAAAACTATCAAAAACTATAAAAGCTATGGCATTGAAAGTTGATGAGTGCATTGCTAGAAATCTGTAGATGACCTTATTAACTTTTGAAGAAATTCTGAATACTACTTGATGAGTTATGACCCTTTGTTACTGTAGGCATTTGTACATCACATGCTTTTGGGTCGTATGTGAGAAGCAAAACTTATTTTACATTTGTTTTTAGCTCACCTAACCAATGGTCATGGTGAGCTTTTGTGACAATGAGATGTCCAGCGGCGGCTGATGCCATGTGTAAATTTTCTTGTTAACACCCTTGGGCCACAGTTTTGGTCTAATTATGATCAGATTGGTTAGATCATACTGACAATATCTCTGTCAAGTTGGAATATGGGGCATTTTGAGTCAAAAAGTGGAACAGTAGTTAATACCATAAAAAAACCTTATTAATACTTTAGAGGCCACAGTTTTTGTCCAATCATCCCCAAACATGTGCAGAATTACCATCTCAGTACACTTTGAATAAGGGTCATTTAGGGCCATAAAGCAGATCAGTATGAACAAATCATAGAAAAAACCTTTTAAATACTATACAGGTCACAGTTTGGTCGAATCGTCATCAAAGTTGTCTCAGCAATATCTTGGTCAAGTTCAAATATGGATCATTTCGGGTCAAAAAGTAAGTCAGTGGGTCGTAGCCTAGAAAACCCCTGTGAAAACTCTGGAGCAGATAAATTTGGGCAAATGTTTATCAGACATGCTCAGAATGATCACTTTGAAAATATATGTCAAGGTCAAATATGGATCATGTCAGGTTAAAAACCTTTGGTCCAATGTTTATCAAACTTGCTCAAAATGATCACCTTGACAACATCTCTGTCAAGGTAGAATATGGATCATGGAAAAAATGACCTTGACCTGAGACCTACTTAAATAAAAATATATTGGTCATAGCTTTTTACAGCCTTCATATTTGGAATGAACGTTCCATGTAATACGGTCTTATCTCTGAACAAATAAACTGACCTGTGAATTTGACCTTGGCTTGAACAATATGAAATAGAACCTTCAATTTTTGTTTTGTTTGTTTGTATTTGGGTTTAAAGTAAGGGAAACAAACACAAACACGACGCAACCAGACAATAATAGAAACTTCAACAGAGGAAGGCCAAAAGGACAGTAACTGTTGCTTTCCCACAAATTGGCCTAATGACCATCCAAAATAAAAAGACACGAGTAATACATACAATACTTAACAAGCAATAACATAAATAAACCGCCACAGAAGAACCACCTTGGAACGGTCAGTGGAAAGAATTCCACTGGGAGGCTTAAATCGATTTCACACGGCCTTAATCCTCACCCTTACGTCAACTCTTGGCCTTGGCCTTGGCAAGCTCATTCGTAAGCAGCTGACTTGTACAGTGCACATTCTTTCGCCAGAAACTGACAAATGCCCTTCTTGAATCAGCTGATGGGAGAAAATGACTGTAGAAAAGGGTAACGGGTCATCCCTAACAAACTCTGCCCCTAGCAAAGTAGGCCCCTACAAACTCGGCACCCAAAATTATATTATATATATAAAACCTCCAATTTAGTCATCTGATCAGGGTCTTTCCGGTCATTGAGCGACACGGTGCCAACTAGTGCCCACAAACTACATATGTATGTTTTTGAGCAGAATTAAGATAAAAAGGGATATGTATACCCCCAGCAAATCTTAACGGTTTGACTGGATAAAAGTGGTGTTAATTGGGTCAAAAAGATAAGTTTTCGTGATGGTGTATTGTGCTAGCAAAGCTTGGCATGTTCTAACGTGTACCCACAATCTATATATTTTTGAGCAGAAATAGCAAAAATATCAAAAATTTTCATCTTAAATTATCAATTTTTGGGTCGGGGGCGTTTAAGGAAAAATAACAGTATATTTGTTTAGGCATGCATGTTTTCATATTCAAACAATAAATGCATAGTACAAAAGAATTATTTTTAGCTCGCCTATACGAAGTACATGGAGAGCTATTGTTGTCACCCCGGATGTGCGCGTTAGCGTAAGCGTTTGCGTTCCCGTTTCCGTCACACTCTGCGGTATAGTTTTTCAAATGCTTATATCTCAACAGTCATGCATCACAGAGCACTCATATTTGGAACTTAAGTACCTGGGAGGGTCTTATAACGTTCCAAGAGATCAGACCCCTGGGTATCCCAGAGTGGGGCTAGGGGTCAAAATCTAGAACACCTCTGTAAAACTGTGTTAAAGTTTTTGAAATGCTTATATCTCAACAGTCACCCATCACAAAACATTCATAGTTACAACTTGGATACCTGGGAGTGTCTTCTGAGAATACCAGGGAATATCTTCTGAGATTCCAAAAGAACACCCCTGGGATCATGCCTGGGGGGATGAGGCTAGGGGTCAAAATCTAGGACACCTTTGTAATTTGTTATATACATTTCCATTATAGTAACAAGTTTCAAACTTAATTGCTTATACATCAGCCAACTATGAGACATTGGTTCAAGTGTAAAAGGGTCAAGGTCACAGTGACCTATATTTCATGGTCCAGTGATTTTGCTTTATATCTTGAATACTATTTGATGGAGGAATGTCATGCCTGGGATATTAGTTCCATATGACCAGTGGATTGACCTAAAAAAATATCCAGGTCATTGTGACCTATTGTTCACGGTCCAGTGATTTTGCCTTATATCTTGAATACTATTTGATGGAGAAATGTCATACCTGGGATATTAGTTACATATGACCACACGATTGACCTCAAAATATATCTAGGTCATTGTGACCTATTTTTCACGGTCCAGTGATTTTGCCTTATATCTTGAATACTATTTGATGGAGAAATGTCATACCTGGGGTATTAGTTCCATATGATAACATGATTGGCCTCAAAATATATCTAGGTCATTGTGACCTATATTTCACGGTCCAGTGATTTTGCCTTATATCTTGAATACTATTTAATGGAGAAATGTCATACCTGGGATATTAGTTCCGTGTGACCACATGATTGATCTCAAAATATATCTAGGTCATAGTGACCTATATTTCATGGTTCATTGACTTTGTCTTATATCTTGAATATTATTTGATGGACTATTTTTATACCTAGATTATTAGTTCCATTTTACTTGATGATTGACCTCAAAATATATTTAGGTGAGTGTGACCTATATTTCATGGTTCAGTGATTTTGCCTATTATCTTGAATACTTTTGATGGAGAATTATTATACCTGGATTATTACTTCCATGTGACCTGATGATTGACCTCAAAATAGACCTAAGTCAGTGTGACCTATATTTCATGGTTCAGTGACTTTGCCTTGTATCTTGAATACTATTTAGTGGAGAAACAGCATCTATGCATTATTAGTTCCATGTGACCCGATAATTGACCTCATAATAAGTCTAGGTCAGTGTGACCTATATTTCATGGTTCAGTGATTTTGCCTATTGTCTTGATTATTATTTGATGGAGAAACAGTATACCTGGATTATTACTTCCATGTGACTGGATGATTGACCTCAAAAGGTATTAAGGTTATTGTGACCTATATTTCACAGTTCAGTGATTTTACCTTATATTTTGAAAGCACGAAACAGGCGAGCTATGCTGTCATGTGACGGCTCTTGTCATCTCTTAAGTTTATAACTATAAGGTTAAGATAAAAGATACTTCCATTTTCAACTCCCCCCCCCCCCCAAACACACAGCACAATTCACAATTTTAGCGATGTGTTTTACCGGTAAGGATTCTATAATTCCTCAAAAATATGTTAAGCTCAAACTGCCTTATAAAACTATAGACCTTCCAAATGTAATTGTGGAGACAAAAACTGTATATTATGACCTATTTATAGCTATAAGTGGAGTGTTTGGGGCCGAGATTGCTAGGGGCCGAGTTTGTCAGGGGCCTAGTTTGTTAGGGGCTGAGATGTCCCTAAATCTGGAAAAGATTTCATGATCAATCTCCACGAAGGAATGTTGCCGTCCTTGGCATGTATCAAACCCGCATCCTCCAGATCAACAGTCAGATGTGCATCCGACTGAGCTGCTGAGACCAGCTTCATATTTGGTTTGTAGCTTTTTGTGACAAGGGCTTCCCACTAGAGCTTCAAATTCGGCATGTAGATTACTATTGACAAGGGCATTCTTTGGTACAAGACATTTTGCGATGTGACTTTGACCTGTGACCTACTTTTAAACCACTAGAGATAGAACCTTCATATTTGGCATGTAGGTTTCTTGTTACAAGGTCTTCCCACTCGACAAATTATTTTGACCTGTGATCTTGACCTATAGCCTACTTTGTCATAATTTTGATCCGTTGAAATAGAGCAATCATGTTTGGCTCCTTGTACCATTTCATTTGTACAATGAGGATCAGGTGAGCATTATGATATCCACAAAATGGCTTCATTTACGATGATCTATGTCTTGAATGAACACCCCTGTAAACCTCAGTTATCTCTTTATGAATTGGAGCTTAGAGGGGTGTTCGTTTCACAGCTTGTTAACATCATGGCGATCCAGGGCCATTATGACCCTCTTCTATATTTCGTGTTGCACATATCCACGATTCAAGTATATGCAAGTCAAGATAGTTATTAATTATGAACTAAACTAAACATAAAATTAAATATTACAGTTATTAAAGCTTCCAGATAGTTTATCTTTGTGTTTCTGTTTCAATAAATCTCAGTCAAAATTAGTTACACACCCAAACCCATGGTATGTCTCATCTAAATGGCGGGCATTCAAACTTTCACACAACAGAATGTCTGAAGACACTTATTGTCTTGATGCAGCTCAGTTGAACTGCGATTCATAGAACAGCATTTGGTCCCATCCCACTTAAAAGAAGGTAATTAACTGTTGACATTTTCAAAGGAACGACCTTTTTAGCTGGCCTGTACAAAGTACAAGGAGAGCTATTGTTGTCACTTCTGTTGGTCCACATGAGCGTTTGTATGACTGCATGCATGGTAGTTAACCCAATCACGGTTGGCAACTTTGCTTCCCTCTTTAATTGCACGCCGGTGGGTCAGGCCTCAGATTCTATGACGGCTCCAACGTAAAGGCTTATCGAAAATTAGAGAGATAATGTTGGTTGGTGCCTGATGCTCTGTCTCTGGTCGGGCTCATCGGAGTCTAACTGTTGGTTTTCTTTTGCTCCAGCATTTCTGTGGTTTCTTGCTGTCGAGTCCTCACCGTTGTCTCACCTCCGTGGTTCTTTGATTTTTGTGTTCACGGAGATGTTGCACTGATGAGTTAGGAGGCCTTCATGCGGACTGAACAAATTATTTGTCTAAATCGCGACGGAAGTAAGGGCGAGGATTGTGGCCACGTAAAATCGATTTAAGCCCCCCAGTGGAAATCTTCCACTGACCGTTCCAAGGCGGCTCTTCTGTGGCGGTTTGTTTGTGTTGTTGTTTGTTGCTTACTGTGTGTATCACTTGTGTCTTTTGGTTTTGGATGGCCGTATGGCCATTTTGTGGGAAAGTAACTGTCCTTATGGCCTTCCTTTGTTTAGGTTTCCATTATGGTCTGGTCGCTTAATGTTTGTATTTCTTTCCCTTTGGTGTCTTTTATGGGTGGAGTAAGTTAATTGTATCAATTCCTGATCTTTGTTTTACTTCTACTTTGTGTGTGAGTTTGCGTTCCTGTCACACAGTGTTAAAGTTTTTCAAATGCTTATATTCAAACAGTCTCGCATCACTAAGTACTCGTATTTGGAAGTTAAATACCTGGTAGGGTCCAGGCTTGGGACCAATTACATTTGAAAGTAATTGATCAATCCCCCGATGCAGGGTTATAGGAATATGCCTTCGTCTGTCCCTCCATCCATAACACTTTCTTGTCTACTCCATTTGATAGAATTTCATTAAACTTTGGTCAGTTTTTCTCTTTAGTATGAAGATGTGTTGCCTGCAAGGTCCAGGTTCGTACCTCAGAGGTCAAGGACATACTCAGAGGTCAAAGATAAAAAGGGCCTTTTTGTCATGTCCAATCAATAACTTCCTTATTCCTGGATGGATTTAAATATTATTTGGCAGAAATGTTAACCATAATGTGACAGTGTGTCGCGCGCAAGACCCAGCTCCGTACCTCGAAGGTTTTGGTCATACTTAGAGATAAAATGTCAAAAAAGCATCTTTTTTATCATGTCCTATCAATAACTTTCTTATTCCTGAATGAATTTAAATATTACTTGTCAGAAATGACAGTGTGTCGCACGCAAAACCCAGGTCGGAACTTCAAAGGTCATACTTAGAGGTGAAAGGTGGAATGTCCGTTCGTAACAGTTATCTGCTGAACCCTTCGATAGAAGTTCACTAAACTTTGGTCAAATATTATTCTCAATGAGACAAAGTGTCGCCACAAGCCCCAGGTCCGTACCTCAAAGGTCATACTTGAGGTTAAAGGTAAAAAATGTATTCGTCATGAGGCGATGTGTTGTACGCAAAATCCAGGTTGGTTCCTGAAATGTCAAGGTCATGCATAGAGGTGGGTCTTTTTGGTGTTTTTCAATAACTTTCTTACTCCTAGATGGATTTTAAAATTACTTGGCTAAAATGTTAATCATCATAAGATTGCTAATTCAAGATCACGGCGAAGGTCACAGTTTAATGTCATAAGGTTGAGCTTTGTTACTGAAGGGCGGCAGGGGATTATGGCTGTCCCTCAGACTGCATTCTTATTCAATTACAATTACCTGGCTATAAAAATGTAATTGGTGAAATTACAATTATAGTGCAAACAATTTGACATGAGACTGACCTTTATGCAAAGAATAAATAAGCAAATGCTTCAGCCTAATATGTTGGGTTGTGAAAACTCGTGATTTTTCGGCAGCTTGGAATCGCGACCCATGTATTAAATAAGCCAGTACATGACAAGAACTACAAGATGGCTTGAGCGACCAGCAAAGACTCAGATCAGCCTGCGCATTCGAGCAATCTGATCAGTCTTCGCTGATCGCATGTACTTACTATAGGCTATGATTTATGCCAAGAAATATAAGTAAAAGGTCTTGTCACAGTGGATGGGTGTGCAGATTGATTTGAGTCTCTGCTTGTTGCCCTGGCCTTATTGTAGGTTTTGTCATGCTCCGGCTCATAAATAACAATTTCCACCTTTTCAGAAAATGGTGAAAATAAATATATGTACATGTATTCAATCGGGTGTGAAATTATACTAATAGATAGTTCATAAAGAAATGAAGTTGAAAAAGTGCGACCAGAACCGGATTCGAACTGGTGACCCCTTGCTTACAAAGCAAGTGCTCTACCGACTGAGCTATCCGGGCGCTGATAGCACCTCTTCAACTTCGAAGTTTGAGAAACTTAGTTTACAAACAGCCCTCTGGGTACTCTTGTTGTATATTTTATCCTACAGCATTTAGAAAAAAAGATACAGAACACGGGTTTAATGAATGTACAGCGTAAAGCTTCATTATTAATATAATGCATAGCAGAAAATAAAAACTATACAAAATGTCCACCTAACGCTGAATAATTACGGTGGTCTCCTTATTTTTAGCTCACCAGAGCCGAAGGCTCCGGGGCAGCTTATAGTATAGGCAGTGACCCGCCATCTGTTGTCCGTGTCAACATTTTCAAACGACTTCTCCTCTAAAACTGCAGGGCCGATTGAAGGCAAATTTCATGTGGAGCATCCATGGGATGGGGGAACAAAGGTTTGCTCGTAGGGTCCAGGTCACATGACCAAGCTGGCCTCCATGCCCATATAAGGTAAAAACCCTTCAAAAGTCTTCTCCTCCTGAACCAGTGGGCAGATTGTGATGAATCTTGGTATGTAGTATAGGGGACTCTGGACCATCATAGTTTGCTAAAATAATGACCCTTTGGTGACCTTGACCCATTTTATGCCAAGGTCAAATTTGGTCACATAGACTTTTGTATGAAAAAAGTCAAAACAGCATTTTTTTTTAATTATTGCAGCCTGTGACCTGAAATTAAGTAGATGCAGTGGGCAAAATGTGCTAATGAAACTACATTAGTATTCAAGGTCAAGGATATTCCCTGACCTTGGCCCAAGGTTATACAGATATGAAAATTAAAAAAAAATGTTTTTCACTGAAATCACTAGGCCATTTGCAATCAAATTTTGTATGAAAGCTTTTCGGAACAAGGAAATGCAATTTAATTAATTTGAGTTTGGTCACATGACCAGGATGGCAGCTATGTCCATATAAGGTAAAACCCTTAAAAAATCTTCTTCTGGAACCAGAGGGCCAATTGTGATGAAACTTGGTATGTAGCATTGGTGACTCGTGGCCCATTATAATTTGCTTAAATGATGACCTTCGGATGACCTTGACCCATTTTATGCCAAGGTCAAATTTGGTCACATGGACTTCTGTATGGGAAAAAGTCAAAACAGCATAATTTTTTTTAATTATTGCAGCCTGTGACCTGAAAATTAGTATATGCAGTGGTCAAAATGTGCAAGTGAAACTACATTAGTTTTCAAGGTCCTTCTCTGACCTTGGTCCAAGGTCATTCAGATATGAAAATTAAAAAAATGTTTTTCTTTGAAACCACCTGCCATTTGCAACCAAATTTTATAAGAAAACTTTTAGGAACAAGGAAATAAAACATAATTAATTTGAGTTTGGTCATGTGACCATGATGGCTGTTATGCCCATAGAAGGTAGAAACCCTTAAAAATCTTCTCCTTCTATACCACAAAGCCGATTGTCAATGAAACTTGGTATGTAGAATAAGAAACTTGGGTCCAGCATATTTTGTTCAGATGTAGACCCTCGGATGACCTTGACTCACTTTATACCAAGGTCAAATTAGGTCACATAGACTTTTTTGTGCGATAAACGGTCAAAACCAAGTATTTTCGAAACTATTGTAGACTTTGATCTGAGACTTGGTAGGTGCAGATGGCATCCAGGGACGGGCCAGTTTCTCACACTTGACCTCTGGTGAGCGTAGTGGCCCATGGGCCTCTTGTTTTTATGCCCCCGCCATTCGAAGAATGGTGGAAAGGGCATATAGTGTTACCCCTGTCCGTCAGTGCGTCTGTTCGTCTCTGAAACTTAAACGCTGTCAATAACTTTCTTATTTCTGGATCAATTTAGAAATAACTTGGTAGAAATATTAACCACCATGAGACGATGTGTTGCGTCCACAAACCCAGGCTCCCACCTACAAGGTCAAGGTCATACTAAGAGGTCAAAGGTCAAAAAAGGGATCCAAAACTTAAACGTTGTCAAGAACTTTCTTGTTTCTGGATCAGTTTAGAAATTACTTGGCAGAAATTTTAAACATCATTTTTTCTTTCTTTCTATTCTTTTTTTTTTTTTTAAAAAACACAATATCCCCCAGCACAAAGGCTTTGGACTCTGACTCAAAAGGTTGTGAGTTCAAATCCCGGTGAAGTCTTTTGACGACTCTTGTTTCTCAATGGCATTTTTGCGGGGGCATCCGTGTCCTATTGACACCTTTTCTAGTTTGTTGAGTTTTACGGCCCTTTTATTGTTTCACTCATATCGAGCTGACCGTTAATCAGAAGTGGGCGAAAACCGGAGTACCCGGAACAAAAACCACGTGACCTTCCGTACAGAATGTAGCGTCTCACATGTGACCCGAGCGAGGCTCGAACCTACGGCGGTGAGAGACCTAATGACTAAGAGTCAGCGCTATTATCCACTAGGCAACGGAGGCCCGTTAGGTGGTCTCCTTAAGACTATCGGAATATATATACTTGTAACATTTTAAGGGGTCTTTCATTCTTGTATATTTTATCCCACATCATTTAGAAGAAAATAGATACAGAACACGGATTTAATGCATTTAAGTCATAAAATGCATTATAGATATGATGCATAGTTACTTAGAAAATAATATAATTACAAAAAGTCCACTTAATGCAGAAGAAATAAGCTGGTCGCCTTAAGACTGGTATGCGGAGTATATGTACTTGCAAAAATAAGGGGCCCAACATTTTTGTATATTTTATCCTACAACATTTAGAAGAAAATAGATACAGAACACGGATTTAATGCATTTAAGTCATAAAAATACATTATGTGATGCATAGTAGAAAATAAAATATATACACAAAGTCCACCTAATGCAGAAGAAATAAACTGGTCGCCTTAAGACTGGTATTCGGAGTATATATACTTGCAAACATAAGGGGCCCAACATTTTTGTATATTTTATACAACAACATTTAGAAGAAAATAGATACAGAACACGGATTTAATGCATTTAAGTCATAAAAATACATTATAGATATGATGCATAGTAGAAAATAAAATATATACACAAAGTCCACCTAATGCAGAAGAAATAAGCTGGTCGCCTTAAGACTGGTATTCGGAGTATATATACTTGCAAAAATAAGGGGCCCAACATTTTTGTAGATTTTATCCTACAGCATTTAGAAGAAAATAGATACAGAACACGGATTTAATGCATTTAAGTCATAAAAATACATTAAAGATATGATGCATAGTAGAAAATAAAATATATTCCAAAAGTCCACCTAATGCAGAAGAAATAAGCTTGTCGCCTTAAGACTGGTATTCGGAATATATATACTTGCAAAAATAAGGGGCCCAACATTTTTGTAGATTTTATACTACAACATTTAGAAGAAAATAGATACAGAACACGGATTTAATGCATTTAAGTCATAAAATACATTATAGATATGATGCATAGTAGAAAATAAAATATATACACAAAGTCCACCTAATGCAGAAGAAATAAGCTGGTCGCCTTAAGACTGGTATTCGGAGTATATATACTTGCAAACATAAGGGGCCCAACATTTTTGTATATTTTATCCTACAACATTTAGAAGAAAACAGATACAATACACAGATTTAATGCATTTAAGTCATAAAAATACATTATAGATATGATGCATAGTAGAAAATAAAATATATACAAAAAGTCCACCTAATGCAGAAGAAATAAGCTGGTCGCCTTAAGACTGGTATTCGGAGTGTATATACTTGCAAACATAAGGGGCCCAACATTTTTGTATATTTTATCCTACAACATTTAGAAGAAAACAGATACAATACACAGATTTAATGCATTTAAGTCATAAAAATACATTATAGATATGATGCTTAGTAGAAAATAAAATATATACAAAAAGTCCACCTAATGCAGAAGAAATAAGCTGGTCGCCTTAAGACTGGTATTCGGATTGTATATACTTGCAAACATAAGGGGCCCAACATTTTTGTATATTTTATCCTACAACATTTAGAAGAAAACAGATACAATACACGGATTTAATGCATTTAAAACATAAAAATACATTCTTAGTATGTTGCATAGCAAAAAAAAAAATACAATAAAGTCCACCTAATGCAGAATAAATAATCTGGTAGCCTATAGACTGGTATTCGAAGAGATATATTTTAAGATTTTCTCATGGGTTTTCACTGAAACTCCATGCCTATTAGAAGCCCTACTCTGAGATTTGCACATTGTGACAGCCCTTCAGAAGATACCACTAGGGCTCGCTCTTGGTGGCTCCGTATTCCCACATCCATAACGTCACATACACAATATCCACCCATCCATCTATTTATTATCACATATACTTTAATCCCCCTAATAATACCCTTACATTTATACCCCCACTATGACAAGATAGAATATATCTTCTTTTGTTCCCCCTAATGTCATTTATATACCGTTCCCCCTAATGTCATTTATATACACAGTTCCCCTTAAGCCAGATTAAGTACTAATAAAATATTAAGGGGTCCAATAGTTTTGTATATTTTTTCCTGCAGAGTTTAGAATAAAAATAGATACAGAACACGGTTTTAATGCATTTAAAGCATAAAAATATGTTGTTGGAATGGTGAAAAAGCAGAAAATAAGATATATACAAAAAGTCCACCTAATGCAGAAAAAATAAGCTGGTCGCCCAAAGACAGATATTAGGATTATATATATATATATTCCTATACAAAACACCATGAAACAGATGAGCTGATGTTATCTAGAAGATCACTGATAAATACCAAGAAAACGACGGTCCAAATACCGAGCCTTCAGGGCCACCAGAGAAAACAGAGACTGGATCTGACGCTTGGCCATCAAGTACAACTCGATAGCGCAGTGGTTAACGCGTTCGACTTATGATCGAAAGGTTGTGCGTTCGAATCCGGCCAACGGTATCGAGGTTAGTCCTTGGGCAAGACATGCATTGACACTCACTACCCCACTCAACCCAGGTGTAAATGGGTTGCAGTCGTGTAAATACAACTGCCTCTCTCTCGCGCGCGTGAAAACACACGGAATGAGTGTTCGATAAGCTTGAAGCTTTCATCGCAATTGAACTAAAAAAAATAGTATTAACTAAGTATAGTAGTCGCAGATAAGATTGACTAGGCTGAGCTATCGGTTGTACCTGCCTTTGGAATGTTCTATTAATAAAAAGGTAAACCAAGTCATCCAGTGGTGTGAATTCAACTGTAACACGAACAAAGCTGTGGCGTGTATGGCCATTTTGTCCACTTGCAGAAAGCATGCGAAAGGCACTCCACCGAATCTTCTGGTGGACTCAGCGAATTTGACATAAATTGACAACACCTGAATATCTCTGCCTAGTCAATTTTATCTGCGACTACTATACAACTTGTTTGGAGCGCCCAAAGAGCCATGAGCTACTCCACTTCAGTGTGGAGCCTGTTATCCCATAATAATCCAATTTATACAGTAGCCTCCTATCAGGTACCTTGTCGAAGGTCTTGGCAAAATCCATGATTATTAGGTCAGTCTGTTTGTGGCCACGATTAATGGCCCCATCAAGATTGTTCACTATGTCATGGTAGAATTGAACCACTTGAGTTTCCCCAGACTTTAGACTTCGGAAATCGTGTTGACAGTCAGCAAGAATGCTTTCAGAGGCTAGGTGATTGTTGATGTTGCTAACAAATATATGCTCCAGGGCTTTGCAACAGATACATGTAATCGACACCGGTCTGTAGTTAGCAGCATCATATTTTTCTCCTTTATTAAAGAACGGAGTATCGTTTGCTTGCGCCAGTCAACTGGTACAGTACCCTGAGCAAGTGATTCATTGAAGATAAGGTCCAGCAGAGGAGATATTTCAGCACTACATTCCTTAGGCACCCTGGCATGCAGACCGTCAGGCCCAGATGCCTTATGTATGTTGAGCTTTTCCAACAGTTTTGCGACCCCTTTTTGGGTCAACTGTTATGTCCCTCATAGTGGGGATCGGGATTTTACCTTTTGATGGAAGCTCGTCGTCAGCTTCACGCGTACTACTTATTACATATATTTGTCTTATCGCGCGATTCGGTTTTCCAAAAAAAAAATCCATTTTCTCGTCTGATTTTAATCACGCACAGACCATACACAGCTTCCCTACATACGGCGCTTAGTCTTTTTTGTTACATGCATTTGTTTATTTTATTAGCTACCTGACTGACATCATTCAAAATCATTTATTTTCTAAAGATGAGCCATTCTAATAATTAAAATGTATCAAAAAATCAAATGCACTAAACCTTGCTCCGGTGCAGAACTGTGATTGAGAATTTAAAGCACACAATTAGTGAATGCAGTTTGTAAGGCATTTAAATCTATGTTTGTTTGTTTTTTGTTTTTTCCTTTCTTAAAAACATAAATAGTTGTTATTACTTACATGTTAGTATATTATTTTGTCAAATACAAATTTCGTTCTTTATGCAAAGGCTTGAAGACTTGTTCATTTGTTTTTAGCCTTAGTTTCAACTGCTGCAGTCGGTTTAGCTGGCAAACCGGCAAAAATTGAATTGGTGTGTGTGTGTGTGTGTGTGTGTGTGTGTGTGTGTGTTTAAATAAAAACACTTAAAACGAGATTTCTTGTTCAGTTTTTCTTATGTGGTACTATCTGGTTATCTTTTAATTGCTGTAGTCTGCTTGGCTCTTTTACGAAAGAAATTGAAAACCCAGTCCATAATACCGATAGACATTTTCCTTGTTATTTATTTATTGGAGAGGATTAGGGTCTTCAAAATTATTTCACCTTATTCCAGCCTGCTGTTAATCAGAGTTTGGTGAGGACCGGATACACAGAGAAAACCCGTCTGAAGAACTTGGCGCATCACATGTGACACGAGTGAGTTCGAACCCACAGCTATGCAATATTTGTGCTTTGAGTTGAGTCGTAGATAAATGAATTATGTCCACCAAAATTTGCGGATAACTAACAGTAGCTTATGACAGTTTTTTGCAATGTACGCCCTGATCTGATCATTGCACATGCCACAAGGGGCTTACTTACAAGAAGCGTCTTCGAAGATTGTCAGTGCTGAGCGCCGCCTCATTAAGACGTTGACATTGATATGTGTGTGTGTGTGTGTGTGTGTGTGTGTTTGTACTTGCTACCAATCGGGGAAGTACATAAGAATACACACCTTCGAATCGGGGAAACACCTCCAAACGCGGAGCTCCCCGTTTTTAAATGGCAAGAAATATTGAAAATTCAGTACTAGATGAACCTTAAAAATAGTTTCCTATGGTAATCTAACACCTTCCCCGTTTAGTAGGTGCAGGACGTATATCTGATACACAAAGGTGTATAACTGCTGATCGATTAAAAGTTTCAAGTGTGTAACCCCGATATCGAACCTCCCCGTTTGTGCGGAAAAATTCTTATTCTGCAGAACAGCTCGAGTGGCTCACAGGTGATTTATATTTTGCATTTTCTTTAAACAACTTTAAATCAAAGACAATTATTAGGAATGAAGCAACTTTTTCAGCGGTTTGAAACTGAGTACATCAGAATACATTGAATTTCACTGCCTTTGTTTGTTTGTTTTAACCGTTTCATTGATTGATTAATTGATTTTGAGGTTTAATGTCCCTGTCAACAGTGTATAGGTCATTTTGGAGACGTTGCTTCCAATTTCGTGGGATTTTTACCCGACCGTGAGATGTAATGACACCTTAAGCCCTGTCGCCCAATGAAACCAAAAGGGTTCATAAGCATGGACGGTTCGACTCGGATCGCCTTGCCTGGGCAGGATTAGATCCTCTTAGCGGTTTACCAGTACTTGTGTGCAGTTGATTTCAACTCTGTGTGGAAGCTATCTATTCCTTCAAGCCCCGATGGACAGGGGCTTTTAACCGTTTTATTATTACTATTTAATCATTTAAAATCCCATAACTTTTATTTATTTTATTATTTCATGGTACGCCCTATTGCTCCCCCCTCCCTACCCCACTCCACATCGAGGCTTTGAGAAATAGATTGTGCTGCGCCGAGCTGAAACCGACCGCACATGAGCCCTGGTAACTGTTTAGGAGGTCTAAGCCTTCCCGTGCACCTTCCATGCATATAAACATATTGGTTTCATTGAGCGATAGGGTTTTAGATGTCATTTCATCTAAATGCCGAGTAAAATTCCTTCAAAATTGGAATAAACGTTACCAAAATGTCCTAAATAGTGTTGATGGAGACATAAAACCCAAATTCAACAAACAATCGATTAATGACATGACAGATTGTAAAGTTTTATCGTATGATGCAATACCAAAAGCAAAGCAAAATCGATTACTCGTTTGTAACTGATGCCTCCGGCCCCCGCCCATAGGGGCTTGAAGAAATATATGGGCTGCATGATGCTTCCAAGCAGAGCTGAATCCGGCCCGCACACTGGTAAACCGCTTATAGGATCTGAGCCTGTCCAGGAACCGCGGTGCGAGGCGGACCGTCCATGCTAATAAGCCCTATTGGTTTCATTGGGCGACAGGGCTTGAGATGTCTTTTCATCTCAATGTCGGGTTAAAGTCCAACACAATTGGAAGCAACGTCTCCAAAATGACCTTTACACTGTTGACGGGGGCATTAAACTTGAAATCAAACAAACAAAACTAATGCCTCTTTTTCTTGGTGTCGACTTTCATAATTAAACATCGTCTAACTTTAATGGTATGATAAGAATTATACACTTTGGTCATGTCAGAAAGTGTGTGATGCCCTCACCTTTCTACTTGACAATATTTATATTAGATTCGGTACTAAGTTATTTAGACAAATTGTGGGTATTCCGATGGGTACTAATTGCGCACCTCTTGTGGCTGATCTGTTCTTGTATTGTTATGAAAGAGACTTCATTTTGTCGCTTTCCATTGATAACCAATCTGAAATTATTGAAGCTTTTAGCTCTACTTCTAGATATTTAAATGATTTATTAAATATTGATAATACCTATTTTGATGGTTTGATCAGTCAGATTTACCCCCTAGAACTTCAGTTAAATAAAGCAAATTCTTCTGATACCGAGGCCCCGTTTTTGGATTTACATCTATCTATTGTAGATGGATTTGTTTCGTGCAAAATTTATGATAAACGCGATGACTTTGATTTTGAGATTGTAAATTTTCCTTTTTTGGATGGTGATGTTCCTCGTGCGCCATCCTATGGCGTTTATATTTCGCAATTAATTCAATTTGCTAGAGTGTGTAGTCATGGTACTGACTTCAACACTCGTAATAAATTATTAACGGCTAAACTCCTTAATCAGGGTTATCGGTACCATAAACTACGCAAAGCCTTTTCAAAATTTTATAGACGCCATTTTGATTTAATTTCAAAATTCAATATTGGACTTAAATCTCTTCTGCAACAAGGTCTATCGGAACCCGAATTTTATGGTGACTTAGTATATAAATTCAGAAAAATATATAACCGCAATGACTTCAGCACCCAATTTCGTAAAATCATTCTTCGATATAAAAAGATTGGGTACAACATGGATATTATACGACAGACTGCATGCATGGTAGTTAACCCAATCACGGTTGGCAACTTTGCTTCCCTCTTTAATTGCACGCCGGTGGGTCAGGCCTCAGATTCTATGACGGCTCCAACGTAAAGGCTTATTGAAAATTAAAGAGATAATGTCGGTTGGTGCCTGATGCTCTGTCTCTGGTCGGGCTCATCGGAGTCTAACTGTTGGTTTTCTTTTGCTCCAGCATTTCAGTGGTTTCTTGCTGTCGAGTCCTCACCGTTGTCTCACCTCTGTGGTTCTTTGATTTCTGTGTTCACGGAGATGTTGCACTGATGAGTTAGGAGGCCTTCATGCGGACTGAACAAATTATTTGTCTAAATCGCGGCGGAAGTAAGGGCGAGGATTGTGGCCACGTAAAATCGATTTAAGCCCCCCAGTGGAAATCTTCCACTGACCGTTCCAAGGCGGCTCTTCCGTGGCGATTTATTTATGTTGTTGTTTGTTACTTACTGTGTGTATCACTTGTGTCTTTTAATTTTGGATGACCATATGGCCATTTTGTGGGAAAGTAACTGTCCATGTGGCCTTCCTTTGTTTAGGTTTCCATTATGGTCTGGTCGCTTAATGTTTGTATTTCTTTCCCTTTGGTGTCTTTTATGGATGGAGTAAGTTAATTGTATCAATTCCTGATCTTTGTTTTACTTCTACTTTATGTAAATGTCATCAGATTAGCAAGTTCGTGTAATGACCACCCATATAGACACCCAATTTCTAGAGGTAAAAGTGGGGTTACAGGGGTCTACAATATATTCCTTATTTCCGCTCATAAAATAGGAAGCGGATCTAACGAGCACCGATAATCTATGTTTGGACTAGAATTAAGAAAAATCATTATGAAAACACGCCTATTCAAAAACATAGAACATCTCATCACCCAAAAATGGAAATTTTCGGGTAGTTTTGTTTGTTTGTTTGATTTGGGGTGTATACGTCCCCATAAACACTTTAAAGGTCATTTTGGAGTGGTTGCGTCCAATTATGTGGGACTTTTACCCGACACTGAGATGAAATGACTTCTCAAGCCCTGTCGCCCAATGAAACCAATAGGTTTATAAGCATGAACGGACCTTCTCGCACCGCTTTGCCTGGGCAGGCTTAGAACCTCTAAGCGGTTTACCAGTACTCGTGTGCGGGTCGGTTTCAGCTCTGCGTGAAAACATCATGCGGCCCATCTATTTCTATAAGCCCCGATTTGCGGGGGCCGAAAATTGTCGGGTAGGTAGAAAATTCTGATATTATTAACGGTTTTGCTCCAAACAAATTATGGGAACGTGCAAGAACCGCCTCGGTGATGCGGTTTCAACAGGTACCCTGAATATAGTTTTGTTTGTTTGATATGAGATTTAACGTCCCCTTCAACACTGTATATGTCATTTTGGAGACGTTGCTTCCAATTTTGTGGGACTTTTACCCGACATTGAGATGAAATGACTTCTCAAGCCCTGTCGCCAAATGAAACCAAAAGGGTTTATACGCATATACGTTCCGACTCGTGCGCACTGCTTTGTCTGTGCAGGCTTAGATCCCCTAAGCGGTTTACCAGTACTCGTGTGGCATGGACGGTCCGACTCGCACCGCTTTGCCTATAAGGGGTTAGCCAGTACACGTGTGCGGTCAGAAAAGCATCATGCAGTCCATGTATTTCTTCAAGCCCCGATGGGCGGGGCCGAACCCTCAATATACTAAATACATGGTCAGTGCCTTTAATAATAAAATATAATATGTGAGCCTTAGACAATTTAAAAGTGGCGAGCTTCAGCGAGCCCTTATAAAATTCATTGTTGCGGCGAACCAATTATATCTTAATATTAAAGACACTTATCATGTATTTAGTTTGTTTGTTTGTTTGTTTGATGTTTAACGTCCCGTCAACACTGTAAAGGTCATTTTTGAGACGTTGCTTCCAATTTTGTGGGAGTTTTACCCGACATTGAGATGAAATGACATCTCAAGCCCTGTCGCCCAATGAAACCAATAGGGTTTATTAGCATGGACGGTCCGCCTCGCACCGCGGTTCCTGGACAGGCTTAGATCCTCTAAGCGGTTTACCAGTACTAGTGTGCGGGCCGGATTCAGCTCTGCGTGGAAGCATCATGCAGCCATGTATTTAGTTTATACCGCAATTCAAAACAATCAAGGGGCTTTGCAATACTTTAGCAAATTTACCCTAAAAAGAAAGCAGACAGTATGGCATAATAAAGGAAGTTGGTGCCATGGCGCGCACACATAGTATACCGTGACATCAAAGCGACTGACGTCCCCGCGCCACGAAGACGTAAGAAACATGGATGCTTGAATAAAAGTTTCTCAGAGCTTTACATCCTGTATATAAATCTGCAAATAAATAGTTTATTATAGTTTTAGAACCTATTTTCGAGGTTCAGCCGCAACCGCAGTAGCAGTGTGCAATTTCATACCGCAATTAGGCATTCTAGTAACCTAATAAAGGGGGTCGAATAATTGCTCGCTATAATCGGCAGTGACCTATAATACCTTCTACTGACCTATAATACGTCTAGTGACCGTTAATAGACCAGACCTACTTTTCAGGTCCCTAATTTGCAAGCGTAAACAATAACATACAACCTTTTATACACGAGAAAACAACGAAACTGTAAGTTATAATCTTTACAATATTTATTTAAACAGATTTTCATAAATTTCAGCTAAATTCTTACTTTCTCGGGCTTTCCTGGTTTGAATGGTCCGTTTGAATGATGGCGCACTGGTACTGCGGTTGCGTCTCAACCTCGAAAATAATTTCTAAAACTAAAAAAAAAATATTTATTTGCAGATTTTCATACAGACTGTAAAGCGCTGGAAAACTTTTATTCGAGCGTCCATGCTGTTTCCTGCGTCTCTGTGGCGTGGTGAAGGCAGAAATTTCGGGCTATTTGACGTCACGTTATACTTCGTGTGCGCGCCATGACACTGAATGTCGTTTAACATGCTGTCTGCTGCCCTTTTTGCTTAAATTTTGCTAAATTATCGCAAAACCGTTGATAAATTTGAATTGCGGTATAAACTAAATTCATGATTAGTGTCTTTCTATTATTAAATACACTAACCATGTATTTACTATATTCCAACAGACCATTCAAACCAGAAAGCCCGACAAGGTAAGAACCTAGCTGAAATATGTTTAAATAGATATTGCAAAGATTTTAACTTGCAGTTTCGTTATTTTCCCGTCTTAAAAGGTTGGATGTTATTGTTTACACTTGCAAAATTTGGACCAAAAGTAGTTCCGGTCTATAAACGGTCACTAGACGTATTATAGTCAGTAACAATGTTATTATAGGTCACTACCGATTGTAGCGTGCAGTTATTCGACCGCCTTTACCAGGTTACAAGAATGCCTGATTGCGGGTGGCCTTTCTATCTGTTTTTTTTTTTTTTTTTTTTTTTTTGCAGAGATACGAACAATATTGTATGCCCCTATAAACACTAGTTTTACTATCTTTATGGGGTTTAATGAGAGTAAAATTATATAGGCTTGTTTTCGCGATGACAAAAAAGAAAGAAAAAAAGAAAGAAAAGCATCCTGTGGAAAATGCTGGTCTCAAGACTTGGCGAACGCCATTTTAGCGCACGGGAATGTTATTGTAATTTTTTTAAAACCTCTGTACCGGTCGCTTTTGTTTTCTTATTTCTGCCTCTTAAACATCAATATTTAGAAGATGTTCTTGTAGTAGAAGTGCTGCAGTTGTTGTTTAATGAGAAATTCCCTTTATTGTCATGTTCTTTATCCTTATCTCTACTAGATCTATCAATATTTCTTTTGAAATAAGATATTATATAATACTTAATATTTCTTATTGACAGATCATATTTTTGCTCACATGAGCACGAATTGTACAAGTTAGCTATTGCTATCATCCCGTGTCCGTGGTAAGAGAGTCGTGCGTCGACCGTCGTAAACCTTTACGTTTTTCATCCGCTACAGCCTACAGTTGTGCTGGCCTCGGTATCTCTGTCTGATGCGCGTCTTACTGGTGATCAGGGGGGCGCGGGTTCGATACCTGCCATGGTCGGCAACATTCTTTCGTGAAGATTGATCATGAAATTTTCTACGGTCATTCACTCTCTTCCCTGATTCAAGAAGGGCAGTTGTCAGTTTCTGGTGAATGGATGTGCACTGTAGTGGTTAACCGGTAACGTATAAGCCTACCCAGGAAAAGAATAGATAAACTGACAGGCTCAAAAAATGACCTTAATAGTGTTATCTGGGCCGTTAAACTCTAACTCAAACAAACAAACAAAAACGGCCTACAGCTGTACTACAATACAGCTGTACTACAATTACCACGAAACTTTGCCAGAATGTTTGTCCTGGTGACATAAGGACAAGTTCGATAGGTCTTGTCCGGTTAAAAACTAGGTCACCAGGTGAAATGTCTTTAAAACATGGTTCACCCTCTATAGACCATAAGTTTGCTTCAGTTGACATGAAACTTTATCGTAATGCTTGTCATGATGATATCTCGGTCAAATTTGAATATAAGACATGTTGGATCAGAGTGCTTTAAAACCTTGTTCACAATCTACAAGCCACGGGTTTTGAATAACTATTCATGAAACAGTCCCAGAATGTTTGTCTTGATGCTCTATTTCGGTCTGTTAAAATTCCTAATGAGGTTTAAATAAATTAAATTCTGGACGTTTTCGTGCAGGTAGTCTGTCAACGTATGAATTTCCCGCGCTTTAAAATACTATACCTCATACTTGTTTTAAAGAACTTAATGATTTAATTGAAATGACATTTCATACAGGAGATTCCCTCCATCTTACATATAAGGTAAGAAATGCATTTTTCGATGGCTTGATCAGTCAAATCTCAACTGAATACAGCTAGTTCTTCCAATACCTAAATCCCGCCTTCGTATTTCCATTTCTCTACTTTCGATGGGTTTGTTTCATGCAAAATTTCCGATAAACACGATAACATGTATTGTGAAATAAATGTTGCGTTCGTGGATGGTGATGTTGCTCTTGTGGCATCAGATGGAGCTTATTATTCGAAATTACGCTGAAATTCGGTTTGGCAAAATGTCCAGTCTTGTAACTGACTGACATCAACACTCGTAAGAATTTTTAACTGCTAAACGTCTTAACCAGGGTAATCGATATCATAAACTTCACAAGCCTTTTCTTAGTTTTATAGACGTCATTTCGATTTAGTTTCAGAATTCAATGTCGGACTTAAATCTTTTCTGGAACAAGGCCTGTCGGAACCAGAATTGTATGGTGTCTGAGTATATAAATTCATAAATATATAAGCTTGCAATGATTTCATGTTCGTAAATAACTGTAGAACTGAAAAGTATGTATTGTACAAGTTTTTCTGGTCAGACTAGCTAGTTTCGGCGAATGAGGCCTCATCAGCTACCCTCAGATAACTTTGCTTCCGTTTTTGATTGCAAGCCGGGGGTTGGGTCTCTGATTCTATAACGGCTGACGCCTTAAGATGCCCTAAGACTTACCTAAACTTTTATTAAGTGAGGTCGGTTGGTGCCTGATTCTCTGCATCCCTGGTCAAGTCTATGGGAGTCAAACTTTTTTTTGGCTCCAGCATTGCAGTTATTACATTAAGTCGGTTTTCATCGTTGAAGAAGAAGAAGTAGAAGAAGAAGAAGAAGAAGAAGAAGAAGAAGAAGAAGAAGAAGAAGAAGATGTGTTTTTTTCTGATTTATCCTTCAGACACAGATTTTTGGCACGTTATAACGCTTGAATAGGAGTTTATACGTACCCGATATCAATGTCTTAAGCAGAAATAGGAAAAATATCACTTTTAAATGCATAAAATGGGATTTACCACGGTTTTAACTAGATCTATATTGATATGTTAATGTATTTTAGGTAAGTATAATTCTTTGCGCATTCTCAGGTACATGTACATGTAAATATTGTTTTGCGTTAACGCTGTTTTATTTCATTGCTGTACTAATGACAAAAAGAAGAAGAGAAAGAAGAAGAAGAAGAAGAAAAAAAAACAATGTGATTTTTTTATGATTTAAACTCATCTATGTGTTTTATATAAAATAGGAAAATAGGTCCTACCCTGCAACCAATACTTTTTTCCATCACGTGAACAAGTCCGTGAAATGAAGACCCCCCTACACCCCACTTTATATAGAGAAAACTGGGGTATACGGGGGTAAACATTATTTTCCTTATTTCTGCTCCAAGATATAGGTTGTGGGTACTTGTTAGAACCGCCTCTCTGAGGCGGTTCTAGCTAGCACCCTCAACCTATGTTTTGACCATTTATAACAAAACTATCAAGGATTTTCATGAGAAAATTAGCCAGATTGGAGATGTGAAAAATGCACTATGTCGCACGGGTGAGTTATCGTAATGCTACATAAAAACGTTACTACCTGAAGTGGGGTTTACCAGTGTTAAAACTACGGTGACATATTAATGTATTGTTACATTTTTATGATTCTGCGCAGCATCTCATGTACACGTGTACATAGTCTTCGTTATCACTTCACTGTTGTAACATTGAGGGTTTTTCTCCTGAGAGTTTTCAGGAAAATGAAGTGTTAGTTTTATGATTTATACTTCAAACATAGATTTTTATGCAAGTTAGAAAACACACGAGATGACTCTGGTGGGCATCCGATGCATATGTTTTAAGCAGCAATAGGAACAATTATATATACCCCGGTAGACATCGCTTTTTACTACATGAAGTATAATTTACCGGGGTTTAAACTACCTTGTCATGTTAATGTTAAATATGCTCATTTATGTGAAACACAATGTTTTTTATGCTTCAAAGATTGGATATTTGTGCATGTTAAGTGCGCATTAAAAAGTAACTCTAATGAGTACTCGATATCTAGGTTTTAAACAGAATTAGGAACAATATTATAAACTCCATGCAAACATCACCTTTACCACATGAAGTTTGGTTTAATGGGGTTTAACTTCATTTATATGTTAATGTAATGTTAGGTATGTATATTCCTTTGCTAGGTGCGGTCTCATGCACATAGTATCATTGTCTGTGTTATGTGACACATTGCACAGGAGTAAAAGTGATATCTTTGCGTTTCATGCTTCAAACAGATTTTTTTGTGCTCGTTAGAGCCTCTAAATAAGAATGCTCTGAATAGTACCTGATATCTATGTTTTAAGCAGAAATAGAAAAACAAAAACAAAAAAAAAAAAAACGATATGTGCACGTGCAAAAATAACATATATTCATTACATTTTCAGTAGTGTTTTACTGAGATTTCTCAGTGAATTATAAATCTATAATTCACAGTGTGAATTATTTCATTTCGAACGTTTTGACATCATAATTGCTAGGCGACGTTGCTGACGTCGTTTGTTACAACAATAACAATAGTTGACGTTTGGCGGAAAATCTGATAAAATCATAGAACTCAGACTTCAGTTTTCGCGTCCATTTGACGTTTTGAGGAAAGACCTGCAACACGAAGATAAAGTATGATTTTCTTGATAATACAGTTCTACTTTCATGACATTGTTGAATCTGTATCTAAAGCACACGATGGTTTTTGCATTGAAATGAAAACAAGATGGCGACTGATTTTCAAACTAAACCACGCCCCCTGAAATCCATGCCCTGACTGAAAATATTTAGGTTGGAAATCAGAACGGTTGAATTTGAAAATCCAAAGGTAAAACACAAATGGAAATGTAATAAATTGTTTATTTTGTTGTTTTGATTGATTACGGAGAAATAATTCACTCGTGTTCTGAGGCTTTCCTGTAAAAAACTCGTTCGCTATCGCTCACTCGTTTTTTACTCGGAAGCCTTAGAACACTTGTGAATTATTTCACCGTAATCGATCAAAACAACCAAATAAACTCTCTATGTATATATACACAATGAGATAGCTGGGGTTTAAACTACTATATCATGTACATGTGAATATAGGGATCAACCATGGTTTTTCTTGCATTAACATTCGCCGGGTCCCGAGGAAGCTGTTTGAACATGAGGCCGCCAGGCCGAATGTTCAAATATCTTCCGAGGGACCCGGCAAATGTTAATGCCATGAAATAACCTTGGATGGTCGTTGTTCTTGCATAACGTACAATTCCGATAGCAAAGTTTGACGAAAATGCCCAAAAGCTCCATATAAATTCCATATAAACTCTTCAAATGCGACCGGCGAACCAACATGGTGGTCAGTTATCGGTCAGTTCAGAATGTTGCTTACAATGACGTTGTCATGCAGTAACCATCTGACGTCATCATAGAACCCTAAAACGCTACGTTCAGGGCGATAACGTTACGTCGTTCAACGCAACATAAACAAAGCAAGACCCGTCTTGTGATATCAAAAGCTCAAAATCCATGTTCAAACGGCACGCGAATTTTATGATTTGAACATGGGTTTTGCTATTTGAGCACGGCTTTCGATCCATTTGACAATGGCTTCAAACAGCCATGCGCATAGTTATTTATGCAAGAATATATTGCTGAACATTTTTATTCATTGCGGAACGAGTACATGTACATTGCAATATTGTCTGCATTAAGTAGACACACCTGTTAGACAAACAGCGAATCACGTGAGTGTTCGTGTATTATTAAAGTTATTAAATGCGAGTTTGTGGTGAGCATTTTATCCCTTCTCCTCAACGAGTTTAAAAGTTTTAATAATACATTAACACAAATGATAAATTCTAGCTATCATAAGACACATAAAACAGAGTTTTACGTTTGTTTGTTTTTTTTTTTTTTTTTTTGTTTGTTTTTTAAGGAACACACGCACAAAAAAAAGCAACAATATTCCACCACAAGTAAATGCGACGTTGTTAAGAACGTCGTACGACATATCTAAGTAGTTTGCATATTTAGCCCACTAGTGGATAACAACCGAATTCAATACATGGCATTATTACATTTTCAGACGCGACGTCATATGATAACATGCATTACTTCGTTGTTGTATCACGAGAAAAGTTAGTTTTACTGTTGTGAGTTATGCTTCAAGCATTTTATGCTCGTAAAAATTCTTCTTAGTAAGGTCGCTGTTATGAGAACTTGATGTGCATGTTTAAGAGTGAGTTAGGGTTTGTGTTTTACGTCCCACCAACAGCTAAGGTCATACGGAGACGGGACCTCGGTTTAAAGACTCATCCGAAAGTCTGGGATAGATCCTGCGATCCCTGGTTTACAAGGCGAGTAGCGTAACCACTACATCACGGAGGCTTCTGCATGTTTAAGAAGAAATGGAAAAAATTATCTGTACTCGTCCGAACATCTAATGTTTAAAAAGAAATAGAAAAAAATAATCTATTCTCCAGAAAACATCACTGTTTACTTCATAATGTAGTGTTCGCCTGGATTTGTAACTTTGTGGACATGTTAATGTATTGTTTAGCAGGCCAATGGAAAACAAGACATTGCCCGGAAAATGAAGTAAGGAGTAATCGAAGTATTGCATGTATAGGTGTATTATTAGGGGTGAAAGTTCTTAGACAGATTTTTTTACTATCCTTTAACTAATGAGGAGCGATGTACGAGATGTTGTAGGAGACGAATGGGTGCAACGATTAGTGATACGAAACAGTCCGGTATACAGCTTTTCTGCTCTCTTAATTCTGGCTTCATTAGAATCACACACGTCTGGTTGCGTAAGGGTAATGGTTACAATACCTTTCCTAGTGACTGATTTCCGTTCTGTGTTTGTTTGGTTTGAGGTTTAACGTCCCCGTTAACAATATATATGTCATTTTGGAGACGTTGCTTTCAATTTTATGGTTTTTTTACCCGACATTGAGATGGAATGACATCTCAAGCCCTGTAGCCTAATGAAACCAATAGGGTTTAAAAGCATGGACGTTTTGACTCGCACCGCGTTTCCTGGGCAGGCTTAGATCCTAGTACTCGTGTGCGGTCAGGTTTAGCTCTGCGTGGAAGCATCATGCCGCCCATTTAATTACTTCTTCAAACCCCGATGGGTGGGGGCCAATATGATTTCTGTAAAACGTAAATAGCCATAGCAATCTAGCATACAATCACCAAGCCTGGTTTACCAAGTGTATATAAAGACCACGCACAGTTGTAGAAAAGCAGAACAATATGTTCTGTGGAAAGGTAAAACTTTTGAAGCGAGGACGACGACACAGAACAGAAAATCGTCATTAGTGACCCTCAAAATTTTCAAAATTCCACAGTTGTATCAATGATCCTAAAGGACTAGATAATATCGGCCCCCGCTCAACGAAGCTTGAAGAAATATATGGGCTGCATGATGCTTCCACGCAGAGCTGAAACCGACCCACACAAGAGTACTGGTAAACCGCTTAGAGGATCTAAGCCTGCCCAGGCAAAGCGGCGTGAGTCGGCCCGTCCGTGCTTATAAATCCTATTGGTTTCATTCGGCGGCAGGGCTTGAGATATCATTACATCTCAATGGCGGGTAAAAGTCCCACAAAATTGGAAGCAACGTCTCCAAAATAACCTTTACAGTGTTGACGGGGACGTGAAACCTCAGATCAAACAATCAAACAAACAAACAAAGGAATAGATTATATAACCCACACTATGATATAGGACAGGGAGCCTTATTACGACCGTCACACATTCCCTTAACACCATCGGTGGTGTGAGTACTGGTAAACCGCTTAGAGGATCTAAAGTAGAGGTAAAACGAAGATCAGGAATCGATACAATGTACTTACTCCACCCATCAAAGACACCAAAGGGAAAGAAACACAAACATGAAGCGATCAGACCATAACGGAAACCTAAACAAAGGAAGGCCATATATAAGGACAGTTACTTTCCCACAAAAAGGCCAAATGGCCATCCAAAATAAAAAGACACAAGTGATACATACAGTAAGTAACAAACAACAACATAAATAAATCGCCACAGAAGAACCGCCGTGTAACGGTCAGTGGAAAGAATTACACTGGGGGGGGGGGGGGGAAGCTTATATCGATTTTACATGGCCATAATCCACGCCCTTACCTCTGTCGCGGTATACACTAATTTTGTTTAGTCCGCGTAAAGGCTTCCTAACTCATCTTCCTTAACCTGCCCAGGCAAAGCGGTACGAGTCGGACTGTCCATGCTTATAAACCGTATTGGTTTCATTGGGCGACAGGGCTTGAGATGTCATGTCATCTCAACGTCGGGTAAAAGTCCCACAAAATTGAACAACGTCTCCAAGATGACCTTTACAGTGTTGACGGGGACGTTAAACCTAAAATCAAACAAACAAACCATCGATGGTGAAGTTAAATAAATTAGATTGAAAGGTAGTCCTTTGGAAGAAAGGTCGACAACACAGGACTGGAAAAGAATTTCATGGACGGGACTAGCAAGTTTCGGACTTTTAGGCCTCATCAGTGAGCCTCAAAAATTTCAAAATTCCACAGTTTAAGGTCAGAACACTAATGGACCTTAAGTAGGTATATAGGATATTTACTCACATAATTGAAATCATAATATTTTGTTTTAAATTTAAGTGCTACCAAAGCAAAAATATTAACTCCGCATTTGGCTGCTGTGCGTATTCAAAATTTGTTTAATGATCTCCTCGTTTGGGTGTGTATCTTCATAAGTCCTCGTTTCGGTGTGTGGATTCAAATTGTGCATCCCCGATACGATAAAAACTCTCTTTTTTTAATATTTTTCTTGTACGTATAGCCTTTTAGTAATGCCAGTGGGTGAAATGCAAGCAAAACGTTGATCAGCCTGCGCATTTGCAATCTGAAGATGGCACTTAAATCGACTAATTTATATGTATAATTTGGGGCACAACATGTACTTCCAACCCAGTCTGAGAACTAGATGGATTGCATACCCACATGTTTAGCATTTTGAAGGAGGAATTATTGGATCTTGTCTGAATTTAAGTTGTGTTTAATAAATCAAAAAGAATAGTTCTCCTCGTTTTGCTGTGTGTTCGAATTGTGTATCCCCAGTTTGTAGGTAGCCCGTTTTGTAGTAAACATTTCACATGTGTGTATAAAAATGTGTGTTTCCCCGCTTTGGTAGTAAACATTCACATTTCAACAGTTTTTAAATATAGGAGAGTTTTAATGATAAAATTTCAAATTCTAATTGAACAAATCTATTTTATGCTAATCATTTCATTTTTTACCAAAAATACAGAAGCAAAGCTGGCTCCGCGTTTGGTAGGTTACAGGCAGACTTCCCCGATATGTTCACTTTACAAGTATGTGTGTGTGTGTGTGTGTGTGTGCACTTTTAAAGAGACTTTCACTGCCATATGATATCCAGATTGACCTATTTGAAAAAAAAAAAATAAATAAAAGTAGAAGTGGAGGCAATGATCAGGAATCGATAAAATTAACCCACAGCTCCAATTAGAGACACCAAAGGGAAAGAAACACAAACATGAAACAACAGACCCTAATGGAAGCATCAGTAGCGGAAAGCCAAAAGGACAGTTACTTCCCCACAAAATGGTCAACAGGCTATCCAAAGTAAAATAATATAAGCGACACAAACACCCGAAGACAAACTATAACAAAAATAAACCGCGAAACAAGAATCGTCTTGTAACGGTCAGCGGAAACGAATTCTACTTGGGGGCTGTGTCATCGGACACTGCTCTATGGTTGCGAAATTTGGGGTACTAGCAACGGCGATATTTTAGAAAGAGTACAACTTAACTATTTTAAGCAAATTTTTGGGCTTTAAAAGTCAACGCCTTCAAATTTGACATATGGGGAACCAGGCATCATGCCCCCTCGAAGTTGATATTCAAATACGTATAATTTCATTCTGGTCTTAGCTGATTATAAATGATCAAAACTTAAAACTATCATCAATGATTTATCAAATTATTGTTTGCCTATCAAACGAGGAAGGAGCCAAAATTAAGTGGATTGAATACATAAAGAAATTGCTTTGCTCACTGGGGCTCTCCGGAATATGGTACAGCCAAGATTTTATAAGCAATACATAGCTGGTAAAAGCCTCAAACTTGAAAATAAAAGACACATTTTTACAAATATGGAATGGGATTTGAAATATGTCTTCAAGTAGTAACTTCTACAATTTTTTTTAAAACAGACTTCAAACCAAGTGATTTTTAAAAACTTTTACCAAAATACATTTTGCAAATATTTTTGCGTTTTCTAACTCGTAACCATAAACTGCCGGTGGAAACTGGTAGATGGCAAAGCATTGCCTTACATGAACGAAAATGTCATCTTTGCCATGCAGATATCGGCGACGAATTTTCATTTTTTCGGCGATAAAGGTGACAATGTATTTGTATAGGCGTGTTTGCTTAATGAATGCCATTCTTTCAAGGGGCGGCATTTATATCATTAATAACAGTTGCACTGTATGACAAATTTAGTAACTGAGAGGGAAGTGCGTATCTGCAGTCTAAACCACGCGGTTTGGATCTTTTCAGCAGGATTATTCTGCCCTAGCACACTGCTATCCCGCGGATGCTCTCGTTACTTATTTTTATATGATCCATTTACGCATCTTATCTGAGAGAGAGAGAGAGAGAGAGAGAGAGAGAGAGAGAGAGAGAGAGAGAGAGAGAGAGTTTTTGACACACTCTTGCAAATGTAAGGGTATGTTAACAGACATGAATGCATAGAAACCATCTCTGCTATTCGCCCCTTCAATTCTTACTCCCGTATTTCGTTTCAGCTGGAGTCTGGAAAGAAAAGGCGAGTGCTATTATTATATAGATATTCATATAAAAGTAGCCTAGTATATCTGCACATACAACATAATACTACACTACCCTCCATTACACTGCAATGCACGCTATGTTATGCTTCCTTGAAATATGCTATGCTACAAAACAATACACTACGCTACAATACAATTCAATACAATACAATACAATGCAATGTAATACAATAAGATACAATACAATACGACACAATTCGAGATATTATAGTCGATCTCCCAAAGCATTTTCCGCTGTCAGAGATATAAACCTATACCGCCTTTATCTTCTTGTATACGTTTTGTCTACTCTCTTGTTGTTTCGAGCCAATCATCAATCAGAGGTGGGCGAAAACCGGAGTCCCCGTAGAAAAACCATCTGACTTTCCGTTGCAGAACTTGGCGGCTCACATGTGACCCGCGCGAGGCTCAAACCACAGCGGCGAGATATCTAATTATTATGATTCAACGTTCTTACCCACTAGGCCACGGAGGCCCGTCCGCGAAAATTGTGTCATCGGACATGCGCAGTCTGCGAAGCCTCTAAATCAGCACGCACAGCCCTTCTTTTGAATCGTTGGATCAACGATTTCAATGCACAGCAAGGACGCAGACCAGATTGCGCAGATGAATCTTTGTTTTGCGCAAATCATAATGTTCGTGTTCCCGAGACGAGGCACACCTTAGTAACGTAAGAAGACTGATAAGACAGCTTTACAGTTTTAAGGGGAATGGGACACCTGGCAGATTTTTCCGCCAGTTTTCAAAAGGGTATTACTTTCGGGACTTCCTGTTTGCTTTTCTATAAGCCCTGTCCCATTTAGAAAAGGGTCTACTCGTAAATGAAAGAATTTGAGCAAATTCTTCTTTTGGAGTTGAGCCCTATTGACACGGGAGACAAAAATACTTTTTGCAGGAGTTGCCTCACATGTAGGTGTTGATTCCCCTTAAGAGACAGCAATCTCGTGTTTTGTCCTTTCAACACTGAACACCGGTACAAATACGTATGGAGGCAGTGCAGACCTAGATGTGACAACCCATAATAAATCGCCTCATCAGGATATACACTTTGTGCCACGCTGCTAATGATTTTGACAATACCACCTATTTCGAAAAAATGAGCACGTCTTAGAGCCCACTTCAGAGTCTCGGAGCTGTAAGGGTTAAAAAAAATGTGGAACAGTTCTACTGTCTCACCGTTTACCTTTCTGCTAGTGCCAACAGTGACGTCAACGCGATCGTGAGCTTGATAAACCTGAACGACTGACCTTGTTGATGGCCGCCGAAAGGAGGGTAGTTTCAAAACTTCGAGCAAATTTGTTTGTGTTGAGGTTTAACGTCCCGTCAACACCATAAAGGTCCTTTTGGAGACGTTGCTTCCGATTTTGTTAGACTTTTACACGACAATGGGATGAAATATTATCTCAAGCCCTACTTGTAAGGAGCGGTACGACTAACACCACTTTTTTCCTGGGCAGACTTATTCTGGTTACATTGAAAATCGAATACCGCTGAAGGGGGCGTATATACGGTGCTAGGGGGGCGTATACAGCCTTGCAAACTACATTTCTGTGTATGAAGAGACTCAATAAAAACGAGTATCCGATTTTCGTTCTTTTATGTGTTCTTTGTTTCCAAAGGCAACCTTTTAGCTTTTTATTTTACCTCACTGCAGCTGATGTTAAGTGCCGTGTGGCGGCTGTAAAAAGTCTCCCCGTGCTTAATCATAGTGCATTCCTTTGGGATCATTGAGCCCAATCTTGTTACATTGAAAATCTAATGCCGCTGAAGCCGGTGCTAGGGGGCGTATACAGCCTTGCAAACTACATTTCTGTGTATGAAGAGACTCAATAAAGCCGAGTCTCCGATTTTCATTCGTTTTGTGTTCTTTGTTTCCAAAGGCAACCTTTTAGCTTTTTACTAAACCTAAGAGGTGTGCCAGTACTCACGTTCGGTCAGTTTCTGCTCTGCGCGCATGCAACCCAGGGCTGTTTCTCCTAGCCCCGATGGGCGGGTGCGTATTGCCACCTACGTTCATCAAATGGAATTTCTGCCAGAATATGTTGTAACTAGCTCAGTGGTTAGCGCGTTCGACTTATGATCGAGAGGTTAGGACTTCAAATCTGGCCTACGGAGGCAATGTGTGTCCTTGGACAGGTGTGTCCTTGGACAAGACACGCAATGCCACTGCCCCACTCCACCCAGGTGTAAATGGGTAGCAGTGGTGTAAAAGTCACTACCTCTCTCGCGCCCGGAATGAGTGTTCGAGAGTGATTCACAATCAAACTAAAATGAAGTAGACACACACGAGCATAGAAACAATTAAAGGGTATAATACCCCTAAACCCCATTTTATATAGAGAAAACTGGGGTATCGGGGGTATGCATTATTTTTCTTATTTCTGCTCCAAGACATAGGTTTTGTGTACTCGTTTGAACTGCCTCGATGAGGCGGTTCTAATGAGCACCTACAACCCATGTTTGCAGTATAAATAAGAAAAACATCACGGATTTTCCTCAGAAAATTAGCCATTTTGTAAAACAGGTGTGTTAGGGTAATCATTATGAAAACACACCTATACAAATACATTGTAAACTTTACCGCCGAAAAAAACGAAAATTTTGAGATGAAAAATTTTAATATTTTTCTTATTTCTGCTCAAAATATAGATTGTGGGTACTCTTTAGAACCACCTCGGTGAGGCGGTTCTAAAGAGTACCCACAATCTGTTTTTGAGAACAGAAATAAGAAAAATAAGGTATATCCCTGAATCTCATACATATATGTATCAGTACAACACGTTGGTATTAAGGTGCAGTTGTGAAAGCAAAATAATGATTGTAGAAACATCAACATTGTGATGGTTCAATGATGATAACCAGGCAATAAAAAATATCATGTTTTCACCATTGTTCTTAACGTCAGCATATAGACATTCTGGATCTTAAAAGTACAAAACATTTTAGCTTATTCAGTGCACTTTGCATTAAAGTGATTGTTTGGTGACAGTAGTAATATAAACAGCAGTATTGTTTTCACTATCCAATAGTTTTAATGGATCCATAAACAGAAGCATTAGACTATTGATATTCATTATAGGTCTGTAGATAGGGAGTATTTCTATATAGTAGACATTCTTATCAATGAACTATTTATTAATATATATAAACCAAGTACATGTTTAATGCTTCATAGGTTGCTTTTTGTTATTCCAGATTGGTTTCATCAGATGCTATAACCTGTTAACACTAGGACTGGAGCATTAGGAAAACATGTCCGTAAGAAATAATGGCGTCCAACATGGTGTCAGAAGATGATAAATATTAGGCAAAAATGATAACATCTTTATTATTTCTGCTTTCAACATAGATTGTGGGTGCTCGTTAGAACCGCCTCATTGAGGCGGTTCTAACGAGTACCCACAACCTATGTCTTCGAGCAGAAATAAGGAAAATAATGTTTACCCCGTAAACCCCAGGTTTCTCTATATAAAGTGGGGTTTAGTGGGGTCTTTGTTTCACGGACTTGTTCACGTGATGGGGTGGATGTATTGATTCTGATTCCTGAAAACCCCATAAAACGTGGGTTCAAGGGTTGGGGGGAGGGGGCGTGTTGTCGTGATGATCCTCGAACTGACTTTCAAAACTCAGAATGAACAGAAATAACCAAAGCGCCAGAGGTACTGAAATGACAGAGTCAGTCAGAAATATCAGGTAGATCTTCACTTATATAAGATTTCATTTTTCCATTACGATAACACACCCGTGCGACATAGTGCATTTTTCACATCTCCAAAATTGCCATTTTTCTGATTTTTCTGATTTTTCTGAAAATCCGTGATATTTTTCTTATAAATACTGCAAACATAGGTTGTGGGTGCTCGTTAGAACCGCCTAATTGAGTCGGTTCTTACGAGTAACCAAAACCTATGTCTTTGAGTAAAAATAAGAAAAATAATGTTTACCCCCGTAAACCCCAGTTTTCTCTATATAATGTGGGGGTAAAGGGGGGTCTTCATTTCACGGACTTGTTCACGTGATGCAAAGCGTTAATTGCTACAAAATTTCTGTTATGAAACTTTTGCAAATGTTTATATATTACTATGATGTACCATTCATTGTTTCGAATTTAGATGAAACATTTTTTTTTAAATTGTGAACGTTTTAAAAACCTTACTAAAATTGGTAGGTTACAAAAGAATTACATTTATGTTAAGACAAAACGTATACTTTTTAAGAATGACGTCGATGAAAACGTTATTGGAGTTCCCGTAAGTTGCAAGTTGAAGTAAGTTAAAGTTATAGTTTTATTAGTTTTCTAGATATTTAATATGAACGTTTTAACCGGGTAATTACCTGCACCCAAAATATACTGCCAAGCACAGAAATCAATCGAGTCGCCTGCGCAGCTCCAATTTAAGCGTGAAATACATACATGTACATAACCATATCCGGCATTCACAAGTTCTTATTTCGGCTGTCAGTATTATAATGCTGGTCAACGAAGTTTCTCATGTCACGTAATAAGTTCATTGTTATGTAAATGTGCCTTTAACGTCTGAAGCGGGCCGGCCTCGGTAGCTCAGTTGGATGCGCGTCTGACTTGTGATCAGGAGAACGCGGGTTCGATTCCTGGCGAGATCGGCAACATTCTTTCGTGGAGATTGATCATGAAATCTTTTCTACGGTCATTCTTTCCCTTCCGCTGATTCAATAAGGGCAGTTGTCAGTTTCTAGTGAAAGAATGTGCACTGTACTGGACAGGACAGTGTTGATAGGTAAACTGACCGGCTCAAAAATGACCTAAAATAGTGTTGACTGGGTCGTTAAACTCGAAAACACACAAACAAACGTCTGTAGCGGAGGGCATTTAATTTCTTTCTCATAAATATATTTTTTGCAGATAATTCAGATGAAATATCAATAAGCCCGACTTTCTCGATGCAGGTTAAAGAAAGAATGATTGTCGTTTTCTTCAAAATTCGCATGACACTTTAAGGATTAATGGATTTATTTATAGCACATTTGTACATTTTCACCTTATATTTTTAAACGGCACATGCATAATGATTATACAAGGCATTTTCAAACTTAAAGCCAATATATGCGAGAAAAAGTAAAAAAAAAAAAAAAAAAAAAGGACAAGCTGGACTACGTTTTTGCGCGTATCATATCTCAGTGGTACTGCGTGAAAGCCGGAAATATCTTGAAATATTTGTGTACTACTCGTCTGATATCAGTCAGTCTTAGATGTTAATGGTTTTGTCCATGCTTGGCACATGTAATCTTATGCCATCATACCAGGCCAGATTTTGTTCTATGCTGTCTCAAACATCGAGAAGATGAGAGCTCAAGAGAGAGATTTAGTGAGGGGAACTGAGGAAGGGGTTTATTAATTCATCTAAGGATTACTTAATAAAAAAGTCACATCTCATCAGACTTTTTAGTCTAGTGTGCTATTTAAAGATGTCATTAAAATATAAACTGCTCTGTGATACATGCTATCACCACATACACGTTGTTGTTTGCACCATGATGAGGTCCAGGAAAACATGCTACCGCCACATAAGGCTTGTTGTTTGGTCCATGATGAGGTACAGGGAAATATGCTACCGCCACACACAACTTGTTGTTTGGTCCTTGATGATGTACAGGAAAGCATGCTACCGCCACATATAACTTGTTGTTTGGTCTGTGATGAGGAACAGGAAAACATGCTACCACCACACACAACTTGTTGTTTGGTCTATGATGATGTACAGGAAAACATGCTACCGCCACATATAACTTGTTGTTTGATCCATAATGAGGTACAGGAAAACATGCTACCAACACATATAACCTGTTGTTTGGTCCATGATGAGGTACAGGAAAGCATGCTACCACCACATATAACTTGTTGTTTGGTCCATGGTGAGATACTGGACTGGGAAACATGCTACCACCACATATAGCTTGTTGTTTGGTCCTTGATGAGGTACAGGAAAACATGCTACCACCACATATTACTTGTTGTTTGGTCCATAGTGAGATGGACTAGGAAACATGCTACCACCACATAGAACTTGTTGTTTTGTCCATGATGAGGTACTGGAAAACATGGTACCGCCACACACAGCTTCTTATTTGGTCCATGATGAGATACGTGGAAACATGCTACCGCCACATATAACTTGTTGTTTGGTCCATGATGAGATACAGGGAAACATGCAACCGCCACATACAACTTGTTGTTTGGTTCATGATGAGGTACAGGAAAACATGCTATCACCAAATATAACTTGTTGTTTGGCCAATGATGAGGTACAGGTAAGCATGCTACCACCACATATAACTTGTTGTTTGGTCCATGGTGAGATACTGGACTGGGAAACAAACTACCGCCACATATAACGTGTTGTTTGGTCCATGATGAGGTACAGGAAAACATGCTACCACCACATATAACTTGTTGTTTGGTCCATGGTGAGATACTGGACTGGGAAACAAACTACCACCACATATAACTTGTTGTTTGGTCCATAATGAGGTACAGGAAAACATGCTACCACCACACACAGCTTGTAGTTTGGTCCATGATGAGAAACAGGGAAACATGCTACCGCCACACATAACTTGTTGTTTTGTCTATGATGCGGTACACGGAAAGATGCTACCGTCACACATAGATTTTGTTCGGTCTGGCAAACATAGCTTTTGTTTTGTTTGGCAGAAACATATGCTTCCACCACACATATCTTGTTGTTTGGTCTAAACAGATCTGGTGATGTTTACATGAAAGAAACGCTTCCATGGGAGATGTTTCGTCTTTTATGGTGATCCATGATCTTTCCACAAGAACCTTAATATCGGCGCGCACGCAGAAACCATAGATTATACTATGACGTTATTAATCAAGTAAATTCGTATTGGCCCGGATACGGATCCGAGTTCGGCCTCTGGCCAATGCAGCTGACCAAAGACCTACAACTAGACCAGTATGAAATTGCTTGATTAATGACAGTTTATTTACTGACACAATTAAAAACAAACAGCATGATTTATTGAATTTTAAACTCAGCTTAATATCACTTGACCTCCTGTTAGTTTTGGTTGACCCAGTGTTAATACGGATGACCTCCGATCAATACGGGATAGTCAATTAATAATATTCACTACCTGTGTGATCCCGGGAGTTTGTTGTAGCTGATTTAGTGTTTTGTTTGACCATAAAAGATCATCCGGTATAATTTAGTCGTGAATGGCATTGTTCCAAAAAGGATTTATGATATTTTCCAATTTAGATAGCGGGAGCACATTATAACCGCCTAGCTTGTTCTAACGAGTACCCATAATTTATATTTTAACAGAATGAGAAAAACAATTCTTTATGTTGACAAACTCCATTCTTCTCCATATAAAAATTGAATTTCAAGGGTGTTCATTGTATGGACTTTTTCAAGCATTTCAGACAGGAAAATACTTTCTTAACGACCCTCAACTGTGATAAAAAAACAGGGGTCTGTTAAGGTCACGGTAGACCATTGTTTTACGTATATACTTTGATGTAATCATTGTTATGTTTCATTCCATTTAGAATGAAACCGTAGATTAGTTTGCATTTGGAGTATTGTTTAGCTAGATCCAAGTTCTACATTGGATTCACTGGTGAGGTTTCTAACCCATTATTTCAGCTCTCAATGTTTTCTTGTACATGCATTGTTGCTCTTTCAAAAAGGAGATCAACTTTTTGTAACAGAGCCTTCAAACTTCACATGGATATTCCTTGGGACAAGACCTTTTCACTGATACCAACCTTTTTTACCTGTGACCTTGACCTTTGAACTTTGACCTATTTTACATAACCAAAAACCTTAACCTTGACCATATCTCCAAAAATATTTGGCTACCTTTATGAAACTTCATACACATACTCGCCATGACAAGAGCTACATTCTGACATAGGGCCACAACTAAATAGTTTGATTATTACTAAATTATCTCCCCTTCGCCGATTTTTTTCTTAAACATATTTTTTACTCCCATTCCAATATTATTTGTAACAGAGCCTTCAAACTTCACAAGGATATTCCATTGGGAAAAGACCTTTTCACTAATACCAACTTTTTTGATCTGTGACCTTGGCCTATGAACTTTGACTATTTTATACACATTTTAATCCCATTCCAACACTATTTGTACTAAAGCCTTCAATCTTCACATGGATGTTCCTTGGGACAAGACTTTTTCACTGATAGGAACCTTTTTGACCTGTGACCTTTGAACTTTGACCTATTTTACAAACATTTAACCAAAAACCTTAACCTTCGCCATATTTCCAAATATATTTGGCCTGCTTCATGACACTTCATACACATACTCATTATGACAAGATCTACAACTTGACAAAGGGCAATAACTATATTGTTGATTATGGCTTATCTCCCTTTTCTGAAACACGTTTTCACTACAATTTTTTGACACAATTTTGAAAAAAAAAAAAAAAAAAAAATAAGCGCACGATGTGGTAATTAGGGTGAATACGGCATATTTGACGAAGTCCCATAACTCTATCATGCAATTTGACTGACTTGTCTCTGTGACATGGAAAAAAAGACAGCATGGCGCCGCTTGCAGTCCTCCTGTTTTCCCTGAAATATCCAGTAGTTTCAAAGTGTTACTTACAATGCAAAGCCGTTGATTAACAATTGCATCGATATTGAAAGGGTCGTCAAGGCATTTGTTGAATTTCTAACAGCTGTTCTTGCCGGTTCACATCCACTCAGCCTAGCAATCCATGTGGTTACCTTGCACGAAGTTAAGCAACGGAGAGCGCGATAAGTACTGTTGATTTGAGGTTTAACGTCCCCGTCAACACTGTATAGGTCACTTTGGAGACGTTGCTTCCAATTTTGTGTGACTTTTACCTGGCATTGAGATGAAATAACATCTCAAGCCCTGCCGCCCAATGAAACCAATAAGGTTTATAAGCATGGACAGTCCGACTCGCACCGCTTTGCCTGGGCAGGCTTAGATTATCTCAGCGGTTTACCAGTACTCGTGTACGGGTCGATTTCAGCTCTGTATGGAAGCATCATGCAGCCCATCTATTTCTTCAAGCCGCGATCGGCGGGGGCCGAGTGTACCGTGGTAAGAGTCGCTCTTACAGTGAGGTTGTAGACGCGATATACATCATTAATCGTTACATTTCTTACCCTGATTCTTCACGAAAACACGCCTATATATTTTTGAGCCCACTGAACCCCACTTTATATAGTAAAATTGGTGCTTATTGGGGAAGACTTCATCTTTCTTATTTCGGCCCTGAAATATAGATTGTTGGTACACCCATAATCTATATTTCTTCCTCTTATTCACCACGTAAACACGCTTATGTAATTTTGACCCCCGGGCCTTGAACCCCAGTATTTAATAGTATAACTGGGGTTCACAAGGATCAACCTTATTTTCTGATGAGGCGGTTCTAACGAGTACCCGCAACCTATATTTTGAGATAGCACAAATTGTCATCCTAAAATTTTCGTGTTTTTTTTTTTTTTTTTTTTTTCGGCAGTAAAGTTTACAATGTCTCAAATCAAACAAACAAACACATGTAGTTGTGCAGGCATGTTTTCGTAATGTCTTGTCTTGATATCGTCTCGAAGTCACAAACGCCCCACGCGGAAGCCTATGCAACATACTAAGTGCACTGTCTCCCATTCCGTCGCTGCCACCAATGATGTATGTGCCGGTCCGTCCGTCCGTCCATCCAAGAAGTCAACCAACGCGGTCAACCAGCCTAACACTAAGCGCCTAACACTAAGCGTGCTCCTTGTTGCTGTATATCGTGAATACATCACGAAAAAACGCCTACATGTATATCATTTTGACGCCCTTGAACCCAGATTTATATGGTAGCACTGGGGCTTGCAGGGGTAAACCTTATTTTTCTTATTTCTGCTCAAAAACATAGATTGTGGGTACTCGTTAGAACCGCCTCGTCGGGGCGGTTCTAACGAGTACCCACAATCTATATTTTGAGCAGAAATAAGATAAAAATATAATTTTTCATCTTAAAATTTTCATTTTTTCGGTGATAAAGGTTACAATGTATTTGTATAGGCGTGTTTTCGTAATGAGGCCAACAACCCAGCCAGCGAAGAATAACGGGCCGACGTCCGACCGACAGCGATACGACACGTCAACATTCTATCGCTGTCGGTCCGACGTTGGCCCGCTGTTTCGTGCTAGCAGGGAATCTATCCGCGCCGCTAAAGAGCTGACTCTTACTTACAACAATACTAAGTACCAACTGATTGTCACGCCCCCGCCCATCGGGGCTTGAAGAAATACATGGGCTGCATGATGCTTCCATGCAGAGGTGAAACCGACCGCACACGAGCACTGATAAACCGTTTAGAGGATCTTAGTCTGCCCAGGCAAAGCGGTACGAATCGGTCCGTCCATGTATATAAACCCTATTGGTTTCATTGGGCGACAGGGCTTGAGAAGTCATTTCATCTCAATGTCGGGTAAAACTCCCATAGAATTGGAAGCAACGTCTCCAAAATGACCTATAAAGTGTTGACGGGGAGGTTAAACCGCAAATCAAACAAACAAAATCTAACTGACAACAATACTGCAGTACCAACTAATTGTCACGTGATATGTAGTGATGACACCATACTACCTGTGCACTTCACTTTATTTCTATCTAATTTCCAGTAAAACAAAATGCGGAGCTGGCTGCCCCTGTGTATGTTGATGTACTTGACAACTGTGCGTTCGTCTGTACTAGTACCAACTAATTGTCACGTGATTTGTAGTAATGCCACAATACTACATGATAACCACTTGCGGGCCCATTGTGGCTGTGAGTCCCATCATAGAGGTATGGTTTTGCCTTTGTGAATATACAATTAGTCCTTATATTGCCGATGTATGCGTTATTTTAAGTTATCCTGCTGTTCACGACAACCGCTACCAGATCCAGATCAGATTGCATCTGCATCTGATCTGGATCTGTCTGTTTGTTATTCAATAACCCTAACATATCAAGTAATTTGATTGGCTGATAGTCAGAAATGGGTGCCCAAAATTAAATATACAATATGAAAAGGATTAACTGACCAATGGACTTAAACTTTTCGCAAATAAAAAATAAACTGAGCGCAATATATTAGGATACAGTAAAATTCCTATATTAAGACCACCTTTGAGACTGTTCAAAAGTGGTCTTAAGACCACTTTTGAACAGTTAAGACCACTTTTGAACAGTCCCAAAGGTGGTCTCTCAGGCCCCCGCCCAAATATATGGGCTGCATGATGCTACCACGCAGAGCTGAATTCGGCCCGCACACTAGTACTGGTAAACCGCTTAGAGGATCAAAGCCTGTCCAGGAACCGCGGTGCGAGGCGGACCGTCCATGCTAATAAAGCCTATTGGGTTCATTGGGCGACAGGGCTTGAGATGTCATTTCATCTCAATGTCGGGTAAAAGTCCCACAAAGTTGGAAGCAACGTCTCCAAAATGACCTTTACAGTGTTGACGGGGATGTTAAACCTCAAATCAAACAAACAAACAAAGGTGGTCTCTGACCAGTGGGCACTGTATGCAGAAAACACATAGAAAGAATAACTGCAACCTACTAAATAAGCTTTTTTAAAGTTTTTAAAGAAGAATAAGTCTTAATTTTAGGTGGTCTTAATTGCGGAGTTTTTTGGGTGGTCTTAATTGCGGAGTTTTACTGTATGTTTCCAGCCTACAGTCCAGTGGTGTCAGTTCATTGATTAGATCTATTGCTATAATGGTTTCTCATGTAATCTTCGCAAGGCACAACGACTAATCAGGGTCTATTAAATTGAAGGTAATTGTCGAAAAGTTTGTCACAGGCAAACATCGTCTACAATGTTTGCTTAGAACGTGGGATCCGCCCCCCCCCCCCCCCAACGGGGCGTGAAAAAATATAAGAGCTGCATGATGCATCAACGCAGAGCTGAAACCGACCCGCACACGAGTACTGGTAAATCGCTTAGAGGATCTAAGCCTGCCAAGGCAGAGCGGTGCGAGTCGGACCGGCCATACTTATAAACACTATTGGTTTCATTGGGCGACAGGGCTTGAGATGTAATTTCATCTCAATGTCGGGTAAAAGTCCCACAAAACTGGAAGCAACGTCTCCAAAATGACCTTTACAGTGTTGACGGGGACGTTAAACCTCAGATCAAACAAAAAACAAAGCAAGAACATGGGATTTTATAATGAACAAATCCGTGAAATGAACACCCACTAACTAATTCAAACAAACTAGACTTCCTTATCTCAGGTAATGTACCTGTCCAGCTTTGATTCAGGTCAGATGTCGCAGAACACGGTGTTTAATCTAGTTCTACAGTTATTGTTAATAGTTGTTTGGTTTTAATTTCATCAAATTAAGTAGACATCCCTAATATCTGTTAATGGACGCGTCTGAAGGTAGTAAATGGTTTAAAAAAATGGGTTAAGTTGCCGATAACAGGAGTCGTAAATAAGACGTTTATGACACAGGACACCTATATTGTGAGTGAGTGTTTGAGTTTTACGTCTCACCAACAGGTCATACTCTTACGACATGAAAGCCGTAACAAAGGAAAGAAGCATAGCTTGAAAAAAATCTCCGCCTATTGCGGGATTCGAACCCGGGCCGCTCGGGTGACAGTACAGTGCTCTAACCGCTGAGCCAAAGAGTCGACTGCCTGACGCAGATGTCAGAGAGTGGTTATGAACCTAGAAGCTATGCATATGATCTGGCAAGGTAGATAATAGAAGGGAGGTAACACACCCCCTCTTCAAGGAAGTCATCATTTATGATGACGTGGAGCCAGCTTCGGCACGAAGCCAATTCTGGCATGTAAAGTAGAAGTAAGACAAAGATCAGGAATCGATACAATTAACTTTCTCCACCCATCAAAGACACCAAAGGGAAAGAAACACTAACATTAAGCGACCAGACCATATGGAAACCTAAACAAAGGAAGGCCATAAGGACAGTTTCTTTCCCACAAAATGGCCATATGGTCGTCCAAAATAAAAAGACACAAGTGATACACATAGTAAGTAACAAACAACGACATAAATAAACCGCCACAGAAGAACCGCCTTGGAACGGTCAGTGGAAAGATTTCCACTGGGGGGCTTAAATCGATTTTACGTGACCACAAACCTCGCCCTTACTTCCGTCGCGATTTAGACAAATAATTTGTTCAGTTCGCATGAAGGCCTCCTAACTCATCAGTGCAACATCTCCGTGAACACAAAAAATCAAAGAACCACAGAGGTGAGACAACGGTGAGGACTCGACAGCAAGAAACCACTGAAATGCTGGAGCAAAAGAAAACCAACAGTTAGACTCCGATGGGCCCGACCAGAGACAGAGCATCAGGCACCAACCAATATTACCTTGAATTAGATCTCTCTAATTCTCAATAAGCCTTTACGTTGGAGCCGTCATAGAATCTGAGGCCTGACCCACCGGCGTGCAATTAAAGAGGGAAGCAAAGTTGCCAACCGTGATTGGGTTAACTACCATGCATGCAGTCTATCGTATAACATCCATGTTGTACCCAATCTTTTTATATCGAAGAATGATTTTACGAAATTGGGTGCTGCAGTCATTGCGGTTATATATTTTTCTGAATTTTTATACTAAGTCACCATAAAATTCGGGTTCCGATAGACCTTGTTGCAGAAGAGATTTAAGTCCAATATTGAATTTTGAAATTAAATCAGAATGGCGTCTATAAAATTTTGAAAAGGCTTTGCGTAGTTTATGGTACCGATAACCCTGATAAATAAAAATCAAAAATGAGTTCCTTTAAGAGCAATGAAAACATTCATAAGAAAGAAGATGGGTCATACTACGTAGTTTCGGCTAATAAAGCCTCATCAGTGACCCTGTAATGATCCGGCAAAGAAAGCCAGAGGAAACATACTGCAATTTTGCGAATTTCGAATAGGCAGTCGATACAAAGACTGATATAAATCAAAATGGGGTCCAAATAAATAAAAACCTGTCTAGAATATAAGTCTAAACCAATAATTTATTTCTGATTTCTCAGAATATTCACGCTGATCTCAAAGGACCAAAAATAAAATATAAACTGCACTATGGTTGATGTACGGGGAGACGTTTTACGGCCGCCACACGGCACAACACCAGCTGCAGTGAAGGCAAATAAAAATCAAAAATGAGTTCCTTTAAGAGCAATGAAAACATTCATAAGAAAGAAGATGGGTCATACTACGTAGTTTCGGCTAATAAAGCCTCAGCTAAAGTCCGTAGCAGAAAGAAAAAGCAAACAAGCATTTTGGAAAGGTGAAACAAAATTTATTTACAAGTTATCTTTAACCTGTAGAAGTAAGAAAATTAAATGTACTTAGGTCTGTTATGAAATATCCTTGAATGAATCTATTTGCCTTGATCCCACAGAATTCACAGTCCGAAATGAAAAATAATATCCTTTAATAATCCAACACAGAATTCAGAAATAACTTTTCTTAAAAGCCCAAACTTCAAACTCCAAAGTCTGACTCAATGAGAAAAATCCAGCTCTTTTATAGACCCTAAGATTTCTCTAGAATGTCAGAATTCTGAAGTTTTGATGATGTGGGATCCGATTTCACTGAATTGATATCCTCACAGGCATTGTCACATGAATTAAGTGGAACAGAGCCAATTAGATTGACTGATGTTAAAGATTCATTGTCCCTATCAATGTATTCCTTCAGCATGTTAATATGACACAGCTGCTTTAGCTTGCGCCTCCCAGGAGTGTTTATTATGTAATTTAAGTCACTGATCTTTTTGTCTACAGTGTATGGACCATAATACCTGGCATGCAAAGATTTTCCAGGAATAGGCAAAAGAGTTAGTACCTAATAACATGGTTTAAAATTCCTTTCTATTGTCCCTTTGTCATATATAGCTGTTTTATTTTTCTTTGGGCTGACTGAAGATTGGTCCGAGCAACCTCATAAGCTTTTGAATATTTTGAAATCCGACACATACTGAAGTAAATTCACGGAAGTGTCATCATTTGAGAGAAATTTCTCTTTCAGAAGTTTCAAAGGGCCACGAACAGTATGGCCAAATACTAACTCAAATGGACTGAAGCCAAGAGATTCTTGCACAGATTCTCTAACAGCAAATAAAAGGAGATGGATGCCTTCATCCCAATCCTTCTCTGTGTCAAAGCCATATGATCTTATCATGTTTTTCAATGTTTGATGGAATCTCTCAAGGGCGCCTTAACTTTCAGGATGATAGGCCGATAACTTATACTGTACAATGCCCAGTTCATGCATGACTTGTTGAAAAATTCCAGACATGAAATTTGAACCTTGGTCTGACTGAATAGATTTGGGAAGACCAACAGAGGTGAAACACTTCACTAAGGCCTTGACGATTGCCTTAGTTTTGATATTTGTAGTGGAATGGCTTCAGGAAAACGTGTGGAAGCACACATAATAGTCAAAAGATATTCACAGCCAGACTCAGTTCTGGGCAAGGGACCCAACAGTCTATGATTATTCGACTGAAAGGTTCATCGAAAGCAGGTATAGGCTGCAAATGAGCCTTAGAGGATTGTGGCCACGTAAAATCGATTTAAGCCCCCCAGTGGAAATCTTCCACTGACCGTTCCAAGGCGGCTCTTCTGTGGCGATTTATTTATGTTGTTGTTTGTTACTTACTGTGTTTATCACTTGTGTCTTTTAATTTTGGATGGCCATATGGCCATTTTGTGGGAAAGTAACTGTCCATATGGCCTTCCTTTGTTTAGGTTTCCATTATGGTCTGGTCGCTTAATGTTTGTATTTCTTTCCCTTTGGTGTCTTTTATGGATGGAGTAAGTTAATTGTATCAATTCCTGATCTTTGTTTTACTTCTACTTTAGGTATAGTCTGATTGGGTTTTCCTACCATTTGGCATGTATGGCAGGACCTACAATGCTGAGAAACATCTGATTTTTTACCTAGGCCAGTAAAAATGATTAAGAATCTTGTGATAGGTTTTATTTACACCTAAATGTCCTGACATTGGAGTTTCATGTGCCAAGTTTAATATATCGGAACGGTAAGCCCGTGGAACCACCATCTGGTGGTTGGTAGTCCACTCGTCTTCTGCTGAGAAGTCTGGTGGACGCCATTTTCTCATAAGAATGTCATTTTTGACATAATAACAGACTGGGACCTGAGATACTTCCTGCTCATCTAAAGTCCTTTCAAACAAAGGCGAAATTTCAGGATCCTTGTGCTGTTCTATAGCTAGTTGAGACCCGGACATTTTGTCATGGCCTACATCGAAAGATGAGTGAATCTGTCTGCTTATCAGGCAGGCTTGAAGACAGAGACCTTGAAGACAAATGCTACTAATTCGCTATTTTGGTATGATCATCAAAAATGAAAGTTATGCCAGAGCCAACATTTTACCGTTCTTGGGTAAGGAAGTGGTTGAAATTTGTGGAACAGATATTGTTTTGGGTTCATTTCATTATTAAACATGTTCAGCTTGGCTATAAACTTCACGAAAACAGTAACATTGCGACTTTTGGAAATTTTAATTTTTAGGCATTTACTCAAGATAAGATCAACCTAAATGGTTACAGACTTACTTAAACTATTTGAAGTAATGCATATTATGGCCATCTACTATTTAAAAGTAAAATCTGAGTTATCTCTCAGTGATTCACCATCTTTTCATAGAATTTATATGTATTTTTACCATATATTTCATCTGTGGGTAGGGGAACAGTTTGTTTAATAAAACAGAAATTAGCACTGTGACCCCTAGTTTTCTTTTGATTTTCTATTCTCTGGAAAAATCCTCTAGAGAAAAAACCTTGTTTTATGAAAATTTCAAAGTAGCATTTTTCTGCATTCTCCAAAATATTGCAAACAATGAATTATTTTTAAAGATATTCTGGTTGATGACAAAATTGGTTTTGCAAAAAAAAAATCTGAGCTTGAAAAATAGGCTAAAGATAGGCAGCAGTGTCTTTTACGATATCATTCTGACTGAAATAAATGTTTAAAAGCTGGGCAAAAGTCATTTTTGGCATGCTGTTTCCTAACATGGTTGTTTTCTGATATTTCTTAGAAAACAGTTTGGGTTGATTTCCTTCTTGTTCAGATTACTAAAGATTCAGCACGGTGACATATGTTTTTTTATTTCAAATTTGGTGAGCCAGTATATGATACTGAACATATACAGACTCTTAAACAGTTTTCAGTGTAGGAAGTATTTCGCAGTATATGCCCTAAAAAGACTGACCAATAAAAAGGTATCAATTAAATCAAAATCCTGTTTCCCATCAGTCTGCTTGGCCTTACGTGCCATAGCCCTTGTGACTGCACAGGACGGATAAAGATCAGGAATTTCCTGCTCGATGGGATCAGGTGGTTGATCAGTGTAAGAATTTGAAGTCAAAAGTGGGTCTTTGAATCGACTGCCTATTCGAATTTCGCAAAATTGCAGTTCGTTTCCTCTGGCTTTCGTTGCCGGATCATTACAGGGTCACTGATGAGGCTTTATTAGCCGAAACTACGTAGTATGGCCCATCTTCTTTCTTATGAATGTTTTCATTGTTCTTAAAGGAACTCATTTTAGATTTTTATTTGCCTTCACTGCAGCTGGTGTTGTGCCGTGTGGCGGCCGTAAAACGTCTCCCCGTACATCAACCATAGTGCAGTTTATATTTTACTTTTGTTCCTTTGAGATCAGCGTAAATATTCTGAGAAATCAGAAATAAATTATTGGTTTAGACTCATATTCTAGACAGGTTTTTAATTATTTGGACCCCATTTTGATTTTTATCAGTCTTTGAATCGACTGCCTATTCGAAATTCGCAAAATTGCAGTACGTTTCCTCTGGCTTTCGTTGCCGGATCATTACAGGTCACTAATGAGGCTTTATTAGCCGAAACTACGTAGTATGACCCATCTTCTTTCTTATGAATGTTTTCATTGTTCTTAAAGGAACTCATTTTAGATTTTTATTTGCCTTCACTGCATTTGGTGTTGTGCCGTGTGGCGGCTGTAAAACGTCTTCCCGTACATCAACCATAGTGCAGTTTATATTTTACTTTTGTTCCTTTGAGATCAGCGTAAATATTCTGAGAAATCAGAAATAAATTATTGGTTTAGACTCATATTCTAGACAGGTTTTTAATTATTTGGACCCCATTTTGACTTTTATCAGTCTTTGAATCGACTGCCTATTCGAAATTCGCAAAATTGCAGTACGTTTCCTCTGGCTTTCGTTGCCGGATCATTACAGGGTCACTGATGAGGCTTTATTAGCCGAAACTACGTAGTATGACCCATCTTCTTTCTTATGAATGTTTTCATTGTTCTTAAAGGAACTCATTTTAGATTTTTATTTGCCTTCACTGCATTTGGTGTTGTGCCGTGTGGCGGCCGTAAAACGTCTCCCCGTACATCAACCATAGTGCAGTTTATATTTTACTTTTGTTCCTTTGAGATCAGCGTAAATATTCTGAGAAATCAGAAATAAATTATTGGTTTAGACTCATATTCTATACAGGTTTTTAATTATTTGGACCCCATTTTGATTTTTATCAGTCTTTGAATCGACTGCCTATTCGAAATTCGCAAAATTGCAGTACGTTTCCTCTGGCTTTCGTTGCCGGATCATTACAGGGTCACTGATGAGGCTTTATTAGCCGAAACTACGTAGTATGACCCATCATCTTTCTTATGAATGTTTTCATTGTTCTTAAAGGAACTCATTTTAGATTTTTATTTACCACAACCTCTCTCTGGCTAAGTCATTGCCTAGCAACAAATGAACACCTTTAAAAGGTAAAGAAGGTCTAATACCAACAGCCACTGAACCGGATACCGAGTCTGATGACAAATCAACGTTATGAAGCGGAACATTAACAATTCAACATTCCGCACCCTGAATAAGGACACCTTGGCCCAAAGAAGTCTTCTCAGAAAAGGGCAGAGTATCTGCTAGAATAAGAGATTGAGAAGCTCCAGTATCTCGTAAGATTTTAATAGGGCTAGGATGGGCATAACTGTCACCATTTAGTGACACAAAACCATCTGGTAAGAATGGTTCATAAATCTCCATAACTGAATCAGTCTCAGATATTTTGGTATCAGAAAGAGTTTCCTCCCTTACACAAGACTGTTATTTTGGCCTTATCTAAGTCAAACCTGTATGCTTAAGTTCCTCTTGTCTTTCTCTTTCTTTTCGTCGCTTTAATTTTAAACATTCAGAGATCAAATGACCTGTATTTTTACAATAATTACAAACTACTTGAGGTTAAGATAATGGATTCTGGTCTTTGTGTTCACCAGAAGGTTTGGAAAAATTCTGGCTTCTATTTTCGCCAGAAGGTTTGGAAGGATTCTGGCTTTTATTTTCACCAGAAAGTTTGGGCATAATACTAGATGTATGGCTATAACTGCCAGATGGATTACTAGGATAGAATATTGGGCCAGTCTGTGGATTATAAGGTTTTCGAGGATAAGGCCTGTTCACAAACGAAACTTTATGAGTCAAAGCATAATCATCTGCCAAACGAGAAGCTTCCTCCAAAGTTTCAACCTTTCTCTCATCAAGAAAAGACTTAATGTCTGAATTTATGCACCGTTTGAACTCTTCAACAAGGACAAGCTGTCTAAGTTTGTCATGATCGGAACCTACTTTTTAGAAGAACACCATCTATCAAAAAGCTGTTCTTTGTTTCGAGCAAATTCTACATGGGTCTGGGTAGTTTCTTTTTTACAATTCCTGAATTTCTGTCTGTAAGCCTCAGGGACCAATTCATATGCTTTAAGAATAAGCTCTTTAACCAAATCATAGTCTGAGCTTTGCTGGACAGTCAGCTGAGTGTAAATGTCTCGAGCCTTTCCGACAACAACGCTTTGCAAAAGTAAGTTCCAATGCTCTTTTGGCCATTTTAAATTTTCTGCAACTTTTTCAAAATGCAAAAAATACTTATCTACCTCTTTTTCCTGAAATGGCGGAACTAACCTTATGTGCTTTGTGGCATCAAAGTAACTGCCAGAGTCAAAAACAGAGGTATGTTTTACCATAGCTTGACCCTGTAGTTCCATTTCCTTCAGTCTTAATTGAAATTGCATTTCCCTTTCTTTTTCTTCAATGTTATATATCATTTTTTCCTTTTCTAACTCAGTCCGTTCCTCCATTTCTCTTTATTTTTCTTCCTGTTCTATTTTTCTTTTCGAATTCATTCTTCCATTTCTAATCTTTCCATCTGCATTTGTCTCTGCATTTCTCTTTCTTTTTCCTTCTCTCTTTCTTCCATTTCTAATCTTAACCTCTCTAATTCAATTTGCCTTCCTATTTCAATTTATGCCATTTGTAATTCAGTATGTGAAACCATAATGAGAGACAAAGCAGATGGATCGAAAAGTTCTTCATCAACAAAAAATTGTACCAAAATATTCTTAATTTCATGCTTCTTCATGCTTGTTTTGGCAGCAGTGACCCCATAATGGGAAGCAATTTCTAGCAAATCTGTCCTTTTGGCCAGATTAAACAATTCCTGAGTAGACTGAGCCAAAAAGCTTTTCAAATCAAACGACATGTTTGCCTTTTGTTTGTATTATAAAGTAATTATGGTAATACAGATTGAAGATAATTAGACAATTTTTTTTAGAAATGCCAAGCCCAACGAAAATTTCACATATAAAGACAAGTAGTATTTCACATGAAATGACAATTCTCATCAAATGACAATCCCCTTTGTGCCTATCCTGTGAAGCAACTGCCAAGTCTATATTTTATAACAAATGACAACTACTTGCCTACAAATAAAATGTCAGTCCTAAAATGCTCAAGATGTTTTTATCCCGGACGAGCCCCCATCTTACGACATGAAAGCCGTAACAAAGGAAAGAAGCATAGCCTGAAAAATCCCCGCCTATGGTTGGATTCGAACCCGGGCCGCTTGGGTGAGAGTCCAGTGCTCTAACCGCTAAGCCAAAGAGTCGACTCCCTGACGCAATTGTCAGAGAGTGGTTATGATCCTAGAAGCTATGCATATGATCTAGCAAGGTATTTAAAATGGAAGGGTGGTAACACATACGGAGACGGGACCTCGATTTAAATACTCATCCGAAAGTCTGGAGGAGCCCGGGAACGATCCTGCGACCCCCGATTTACAAGGTGAGTAGCATAACCACTACACCACGGGGGCTTCTGACACCAATATTGCATTTTTACAATAAAAATGCTGTATTAGTATCCAAATTAAACGGAAAAACTATCTGGAAGCCGTGTTTATGGATGGCAAAAAGACATCCAAGTACTAAACTGTATTTGTCCCTTTTGTTTTCAGTGCATCACGATTTACACATTGCCTCCGATGTGCACGGTCACGTGACAACGGCCCCACCAACACGATCTATACTGTCCATGTGTGACTACCTGTGCTCAATACAACAGGGCGGGGCAGCATGTGAATGCAGTCGTCCTGTCCTTCCTGGACGATAATACCATGTTTTATCATGAAGGGTGACAATAAAAACAATTAAGTTTAATCAAATAATATTGTTTGTAGTCCATATATCCCAATATTGGAGCGCTGACAAACAATGAGAACGTCTGATCTAAGTCTTCACTGTATGCTTAAAGTACAAAAATCAGTGTAACTTATAAGAAACATATAATAAACCTGATCCCATATACTTTATAACATAACTAGGGCCACTCTGTTTATTTATTTATTTATTTATTTATTTAAACCGTTTATCTCGAGTATGATTTTGCTTGTGTTGCAGTTCTACATCCCCGTCAACCCTCTTTAAGTCATTTTGGAGACGGTGCTTCAAATTTTGTGGAACTTTTACCCGACGTTGTGATGAAATGGCATCTCAAGCCTTACCGCACCACATCAACCCGCAAAAAACAAGTATAAGTAGCGACCCGACTCGTACCACTTTTCGTGGGCAGGCTAAGACCTAAGCGGTTTACCAGTACTCTAGTTCGGTCCGGTTCAGCTCTTCGTGGAAACATCATGTAGCACAGTCTATTTCTCCAAGCACTGATGGATGGAGAGCGCAATCTTGAGTATGTATACCTGTAAAAATGCAATGTAACTGCTTACACATTGTTCTATATACTTTTGTTAAATGCATTCTTTATACCTCAAAGTTAGAGACTCATTCGCCTTTGTCATGGTGCCGACAACTGGCCAAATGTTTGCCTCAAGGTGGTTTCTGTATAATTATTTTGCATATTTTAGCTAGATAGACGAAAATACCGCATTTCTGTCAGTTGATTTTGCTCGTATTGGAGTTTTACGGCCAAGTCAACACTATATAGGTCATTTTGAGCCGGTTGGTTTACCTATCCGCACTTATCCTGGCTGGGCAGGCTTGTACGTAAGCGGTTAACAAGTACAGTGCGTGCACATTCTTTCGCCAGCAACCCGCCCATCGGGGCTTGAAGAAATAAATGCGCTGCATGATGCTTCCACGTAGAGCTGATACCGACCGCACACAAGTACTGGTAAACCGCTTTGAGATCTAAGCCTGCCCAGACAAAGCGGTGCGTTTCGGATCGCCCATTCTTATAAACCCTATTGGTTTCATTTGGCGGCAGGGCTTGAGATGTCATTTAATCTCAATGTCGGGTAAAAGTCCCACAAAATTGGAAGCAACGTCTCCACAATGACCTATACAGTGTTGACGGGGACGTTAAACCTCGAATCAAACAAAAACAAAAGCAACTGACAGCTGCCACGATTCTTGAATCAGAGGAAAGGAGAGAATGACCGTAGAAAAGATTTCATGAAAGAATGTTGCCGACCCCGGCAGGTATCGAACCCGCGTCATCCTGATCACCAGTCAGACGCGCATCCGACTGAACTACCGAGGAAAGAAAAACCTTATTCAGCATCATGTAAACACGCCTATATAATTTTGATTCCCGCAACCCCCACTTTTATGCAGCAAAACTGGATTTTAAAGGGGTATACAGTATTTTTCTTATTTATGCTTACAAACATAGATTGTTGGTACCCGTTAGAACCGCATCGCAGTGGCGGTTCTAACAAGTACCCACAATTTATGTTTAAAGCAGAAATATGAAAAATATCGGATTTTTTTTTTTATCGGAAAATCTCAATGTATTTGAAAAAGCGCGATTCAAGAAAAGCCATGAACAAAGAATTTAGGCATCGCACGACACATTAAAGCCTGGTCAGCAAAACCATCTATGTTACTGATTATAAAAAAACAAAGGACATTGTTGTTTCAACAGAAACACGAAAATGACCCTCAAATTGCCCTAAACCCATTTGTGGTACAATAAGCAAGAGAGGTTTATTATAGCAAAAGTGGAAATGTAGTTATTTCTGGGCCAGACAAGCTAGTTTCGACCAATAAGGCCGCGTCAGTGACTCTCGATTGTCAGACTTTCGAGCGGATTCAATTATCCCGAAGGACTAGAAAATAAAACCCACACTATGTTGAGAAAGGCATCACGAAAACACGCCTATATAATGTTGACCCCCTTAAACCTCGCTTCTGTATAGTAAAACTCGTGTTTACAATGGTATACATATTTCTTCATATTTATGCTCACAAACATAGACTGTGTGTACTCGTTAGAACCACCTCAGGTTCTAACGAGTTTTGAGCAGAAATTTTATCTGAAAATTTTCATTTTTGATGGTAAAATTTTCAATATATCGTGTTATCGTTATGCACAGTTATGGCAATATATCAGGCACCTCCAGCGACCATGCAGACAAGGATCGGCCGTGCCTTCACAGCAACTAACAGGGCTAGATGCATAAACATTTAGGGCCCCGCCCATCGGGGCTCGGAGAATTAGATTGGACTGCATGGTGGTTAAGCGAGGAGCTGAAACCGACCGCACATGAGTACTGGTAAACCGCTTAGAAGGTTTACCCAGGAGAAGCGATGCGAGTCGGACCTTCCATGCTTTTAAACCCCATTGGTTTCATTGGGCGGCAGGGCTTGAGATGTCATTCATCTTAATATCGGGAGAAAGTCCCACAAAATTGGAAGCAGCTTCTCCAAAATGACCTACATAGTGTTGACGGGGACGTAAAACATCACTTCAAACAAACAAACAAAGGCATCAAGTTGAGGTGGCTTGGTAACACAAGAATCGCCTCTCTGGACCCAGTTGTTCGACGAATCCTAATGGGTAGATAGGCATTAGCAAACAGTGCAGACCCGGATCAGACTGCTCCTGAAGGAACAGTCTGATCAGGGTCTTCTCTATTTGCCAATCCGTTTGCACCTTTTGGACGTCTTGCATGATCGTGAAACAAATTTGTTAAAAGTTTAGGAGAATTACAGCAAGTTTTCAAGATGTCCGATTTTTTAGGATTTTTATGGTAATTGGCTATATGGTTTGTTTGTTTGTTTGTTTGTTTGTTGTTGTTCTATCTGTTTGACAATATTTGTATGTTTGGTTTTTGTTTGTGCCTTAATGCCACTTACCTTCCTGCCTTTCTTTCAGTGTGGCCTGCGATGGCTGTGATTATATTCTGTTTCTGTGAAACTATTCTGTCATTTCCATTAGCTCGTGGATATTGTCCGTTTCTGTGAAGCTGTTCTGTCATTTTCATTCGCTCATGGATATTGTTTGTTTCTGTGAAACTGTTCTGTCATTTCGATTAGCTCATGGATATTGTCCGTTTCTGTGAAGCTGTTCTGTCATTTTCATTCGCTCATGGATATTGTTTGTTTCTGTGAAACTGTTCTGTCATTTCGATTAGCTCATGGATGTTGTCCGTTTCTGTGAAGCTGTTCTGTCATTTTCATAAGCTCATGGACATCGTCTGTTTCTGTGAAACTGTTCTGTCATTTCCATTAGCTCATGGATATTGTCTTTTCTGTGAAACTGTAGTGTCATTTCCATTGGCTAATGGATATTATCTGTTTCTGTGAAACTATTCTGTCATTTCCATTAGCCCTTGGATATTGTCTGTTGCTGTGAAACTAAGTATGTCATTTCCATTAGCTCATGGATATTGTCTGTTTCTGTGAAACTGTTCTGTCATTTACATTAGCTCATGGATATTGTCTCTCTATGAAACTGTTCTGTCATTTCCATTAGCTCATGGATATTATCTATTTCTGTGTCGGCCCCCGCCCATTGGGGCTTGAAGAAATATATGGGCTGCATGATGCTTCCACGCAGAGTTGAATCCGACCCGCACACTAGTACTGATAAACCGCTTAGAGGATCTAAGCCTGTCTAGTAACCGCGGTGCGAGGCGGACCATCCATGCAAATAAACCCTATTGGTTTCTTGGGCGACAGGGCTTGAGATGTCATTTCATCTCAGTGTCGTGTAAAAGTCACACAAAATTGGAAGCAACGTCTCCAAAATGACCTTTAGAGTGTTGACGGGGACGTTAAACCTCAAATCAAACAAACAAACAAACAAAATCTGTTTCTGTGAAACCTAGTCTCATTATTACATTAGATCATGCAAAATAAATGAGTGAAACTAGTAAAGTGTAAGCGTAATAGTTTGAAATTTTGAAGTTGTTCTCTGAACTTCTTTCATTATTAACCCTTTTTGTACCAAATGGAATCTTCCTCCTTATATATAGCAGGAGTCCATTTCAAAATTTAGGGATGTCAGGTTGTGTTTTCTTTAAAATTTATTCGAGAAATGGCCTTACTTTATACAAACAGTGTAGGCCCTGATCAGACGCCGCATTCTGTGGCGTTGATCTGGGCCTGCATTGTTTGCCAAGGTACCTCTTTATGGGGTTTATGGTACTGAATGGGTTAAAGATACATGGGGAACTGATCCAATGAGAACCTTCGATCACTACTACATGTACGTCTGACATTACAGACAATGACCAACATAGAATATTACACTGTTTTATATTGGCCCTGGCCTCTGCTTGGGTTGCCTGTCTCAGCCCGAGCCGGAACATGTTGTATTCTTTTTATCATGTTTTTGAAGAGATACAGCTGTGGCGTAAGAACACATGAAATAGTTCTTTGAGTTGCTTCCCTTGTAATAATGTGAGCGATTTAAATAACAAGAATGAGTGATTTTTTGTTTTCCTTTTTGCTATCCAACTATTTATGATTTTCATTTGAACTTTTCTCATGTATTAATTTTTTGCAGGGCCGACAGGTTATCTTAAGGGCCGGACACACTTCCGTTCCGGCCCTCGAGTTAGCCAGTTAGACTGTGTAAGCGAGATGTCTGTCACAAACATAGTGGGGATAGGGCGTGCAAAATTTGTTGTCTTATGGGCAATTCAAGATAAGTATGTGATAAATGTTTTGTTTGTTTGAGTTGAGGTTTACGTCCCCGTCAACACCATAAAGGTCATTTTGGAGACGTTGCTTCCGCTATTGTGGTACTTTTACCCGACAATCAGATGAAATGACATCTCAATCCCTACCGCAATAGAAACCGCAAGGGTGTAAGAAGCGGTCCGACTCACATCACTTTTCCAAAGCAGGCTTAGACCTAAGCTGTATAACAGTACTCAAGTTTGGTCGGTTTCAGCTCTGCGCGGAAGCACCGTGCAGCCCAATCTATATCGCCAAGCCCCGATGGGCTGGGGCGCATGTGATAAGTGTAAATCACATGCAAATGTGTTCTAAGATGGCTGGTGAGACCGATTTTAGCTCTGAACTGTAGCAACAGAGGTTAAAGGAAGACAGCTCTGTTGGCGGTGGCTTAGCTCTGACTTTGCGCTGTGAACGTTTCTGTTCGGCTTCGGTGAAAACCAGAACCTAAAGCCTATCCCAAACATCAAAGGTACATAATCTTAAAACATCACGAAAACACGCCTTTATAATGTTGACCCCTTCGAACCCGACTTTTATACAGTAAAACTGGGGTTTTAACAGGGATTAACCTTATTTTTCTCATTTCAGCTTGAAAATATAGATGGTGGGTACTCGTTCTAACGAGTACCCACAATCTATATTTTGAGCAGAAATAAAACATTACCATAATGTTTTCATCTTAAAATTTCCGTTTTTCGGCAGTAAAGTCTACAATGCATATGTATAGGCGTGTTTTCGTAAAACAACATGATCACATGCACCAAACGAGTTAGCATCTGTTTCCCAAAACCAGATAATTTGGACACACAGAGGTGTGAAAATGAAAACAGTAAAATTGAATAGGGTTTTAATGTATATTAATTCAAAAGTTTACAAATTTGTTATATGTTTATATTATTCAAATAATAACCTGGACTTACTGAAAAGGTTTAAACTAGCAGCAACTGCTTGGACAAGGGGCCGAACCTATTTCCATCATCCGTATGATCTCACCCAGGGATTGCTAACTCTTCACGCCAAATAACAACAAAAATGGAAGCATTATTTCCCTTGGTTAAGCAACAATATATATTTTGTATATTTTTTTCTTAAAATAACTTGATGTCTGCTTAGTAGGCGACCCATATGCATTGTCAATCCCTTTTTTCTCTGAGAAAAAAAGATAAAATAATTCGAAAGACGCCAGCTAGAGGCGATTGGCACTCGAGGTGGCTTGGATTATAAAACTCACTTGAGGATCATAGATTTTAAAGTGGCAACAAATGTTGGCATTTTAAAATGTCTGAGCAGGACAAACAACGTTCTACGTTGATTTGAGCAGGAAAAGTGTCTGATTTGTTGGAATATTTAGATATTTATGAGCATTACATGCTCAGGTGAGATAAGCATGAAAATATTTTATAACCTCTGTGCCTGATTCATGATCCACAAAATTGGAAGCAACGTCTCCAAAATGACCTGTATAGTTTTGACAGGGACGTTAAACCTCAAAACAATCAATCGAATCTTCTTTTCTAAACTTTTAATCGAAAGCTGTTGACGTAACGCGCGGGTACTCAACGTGCTCTTTGACGTAACGTTCGTTATATTACTATATGTCGCTGTACGAAATAGTTCTGAGATTTATGCTCAAAGAATTTATTGAAGTATAAAACTTTAATTTCAACCAATGAAATCGCTCGAAATGTACATAACGATGGGGAATTGGAATTACATGTATAATAAAATGACTGAATATTCGCATTTATACGCGTACATTAAGTCCAAGAGTGGTCTTCTTCTCAAAGGAGAGGACTGGATAGAGACATATAACAACTGAATATTTCTCAATATGCCCTTAAAGCAGAATTAGTTTAAATTTAGCTGGTCTGACAGCGGAATCTCAGGTTTGAGCAAGGAATGAATGAATGAATGAACAAAGTAACACGGCTGTGTTGTTCAATGGCAACCATAGTAGTAGACTATCATTTTGTCTTTTGATCTATCGGCTATATACAGTAAATTTCCTATATTAAGACCACCTTTGGGACTGTTCAAAAGTGGTCTTTAAGACCACTTTTGAACAGTCCCAAAGGTGGTCTCTGACCATAGGACATTGCAGACCGAAAACACAAAGAAAAAAAAATGTACCCTTCAAAATAAGCTGTTTATTGCAAAATTAGTCCTAATTTTAGGTGGTCTTAATAGCAGAATTTCACTGTATTACATGTTCCCGCCTGCCCTTGCTCTTTGATGATTCCTCTAACGGTATTTTACGCCCCCCACCCATTGGGGCTTGAAGAAATAAATGGGCTACATGATGCTTCCACGCAGAGCTGAATCCGACTGCACACGAGTACTGGTAAACCGCTTAGAGGATCTAAGCCTGCCCAAGCAAAGCGGTGCGAGTCGGACCGTCCATACTTATAAATCCTATTGGTTTCATTGGGCGATAGGGCTTGAGTTGTCATTTCACCTCAATGTCGGGTAAAAATCCCACAAAATTGGAAGCAACGTCTCCAAAATGACCTATATAGTGTTGACGCGGACGTTAAACATCAAATCAAACAAACTAATGATTTTTTCGTGCCTTTATTTCATGTTTTAAAAAACGGAAATGATGTTGCCTATATGTGAAATTTTATGCAAAGTGCCAAAAACAGAGCTATCATCCAAACATCGGGTATTTCAATAAACCTTAGTTTAATAGGTTGTAATAAAACGTGATATTGCGAATAGAGCAGTTTTATAGACATGCCTGGCTGGAGAATGAAGCAGATGTGTCAATGATAAAAGAAGACATTATATTTTAAATACGTTCCGGCCAATTACCGAAAATGGGAAGATAGTAAAATCTAGATAAAGCCACAAAAAATTAATTTTCGAGGCAGGTGTGTTTATTCAACATTTTAATTCACATCAGAGGCAAAATTAAATTTAACTGGGACTTTATTATGTCTACCTTTGGCATACGATGCTTACTATGTAAGGGTTTTATGACCTAATGTTGTAGACAATAAAATAGGTATCCTAAGTGCAAACTCAATCACACAAAATGATGGCCTAAAACCCCACTTTGATATAGTAAAACTGGGCTTTACAGGGGTAAATCTTATTTTTGTTATTTCTGCTCTAAAATATAGAGTGTGGGTACTCGTTAGAACCGCCTCGATGAGGCGGTTCTAAAGTGTACCCACATTCTTTATTTTGAGTAAAAATAAGAAAAAATATCTGATTTTTTTCATGTGAAAAGTGTCATTTTGAGTAGGTAAAATTTACAATGTACTTGTATAAGCGTGTTTTCATAATGTGCGCCCAGCGAAGCATCACGTGGACAAGTCCGTGAAGTAAAAAACCCCTAAACCCACATTTATATAGAGAAAACTGGGGTTAACGGGGGTATACATTATTTTTGTGATATATACATATAGGTTGTGAGTACTCGTTAGAACCACCTCACCTATCTTAGCAGTACAAGTAAGAAAATCAGAAAGCAGCCATTTTGGATATGTGAAAAAATGCACTATATCGCACGGGATTGGAAGCATAAGATATAGAATCAGATTAGCTTGCGCACCAGAGACTTCCTTGCTGCATGAAGTAGAATTAGGCCCTTAGCTATCCTCAGAGCGCACAACGAAGACTCTGATCAGACTTCGCGGATGCGGAGGCTGAGCTGAGACTTCGCTGGCTATAGAAAATGCTGTGTCCCGGCCCAAATTGATTTCCAGTGGCTAGGACACACCAAATAATATCTCAAGCCCTACCGCCCAAACACATCAGTAGGATTGTCCGACTCGCACCACTTTTATATAGGCCTTCTGAGCGGTTTTACCAGTACTCATGTGCGGTCGGTTTCTGCTTTGCATGGAAGCACCATGCACTCCAGTCTATTTCTTCGAGTGTAGACCCTGATCATACTGGCCCATTGGAATCATTCTGATCTAAGTCTGGCATACCTGTCCCATACGGTATGCATGAGCAGAATTCAACTGTCAAAATAATAACAATAAAAAATAAAATAGAATAAAGAACAAACAAACCAATAAACATACATTTTCAAAAATAAAGGAGTAACCAGTGCTTCAGCTGAAGTGCACGACCCGCCTGATGCTTTTAGCTTTATGAGTGTTACCATAAATGGGTATTGCGGCCATTTTGGTCATGTGACCTGGACCTAAAACGGTGCCCCCAATAAATGCGCCTTATTGTAAGGAGCAAAAATATATCTTATACTTTAGTACTGTATTCTGAATCGTTTGCAGGATAAAATGCATTCTCACTTTTCCAATACAAAAGCATATGTGTCAAAGTTTGACCTAGGCACAAAGAATGTCAAGGTCAACCCAGGGTCACCATTTAGGCAATTAATGATGGGCCTACGTCCCAGATGCTATTTATCAAGTTTCGTGGAAATCTGCCCAGTGGTTCTGGAGAAGACTATTTTTGAAGGGTTTTTACCATATATGGCTTGTCGGCCATTTTGGTCATGTGACATGGACCCCATTAGCAAATTTTGGTTTCCCCAAACCCATAGAGGCTCCATATGAAATTTGACTTCAATCGGCCCAACGGTTTCCGAGGAGAAGCAGTTCGAAAATTTTCACATTTTTTGCCTCGGCGAAGCTATACTAAATGGAATGTAATATTTCGCAAGTTCATTGGTTAGATCTCATTGATATCTATCGGTATGCCAAAAATTGTTTAAATATTCAAACAAAAGCATATGTGTCAAAGTTTGACCTTGGTACAAAGAAGTTCAAGGTCAACCCAGGGTCACCATTTTAGCAATTGATGATGGGCCTACGTCCCAGATGCTATTTATCAAGTTTCGTGGAAATCTGCCCAGTTGTTCTGGAGAAGACTATTTTTGAATGGTTTTTACCATATATGGCTTAGCGGCCATTTTGGTCATGTGACATGGACCCCATGAGCAAATTTTGGTTTCCCCCATCCCATAGAGGCTCCATATGAAATTTGATTTCAATCGGCCCAACGGTTTCCGAGGAGAAACAGTTCGAAAATTTTCACATTTTTCGCCTCGGCGAGGCTATACTAAATGGAATGTAATATTTCGCAAGTTCATTTGTTAGATCTCATTGATATCTATCAGTATGCCAAAATTGTTTAAATATTCAACAAATGCATATGTGTCAAAGTTTGACCTAGGCACACAGAAGGTCAAGGTCAACCCAGGGTCACCATTTTAGCAATTTATGATACGCCTACGTCCCAGATGCGATTTATCAAGTTTCGTGGAAATCTGCCCAGTGGTTCTGGAGAAGACTATTTTTGAAGGGTTTTTACCATATATGGCTTGGCGGCCATTTTGGTCATGTGACCTGAACCCCATGAGCAATCTTTGGTTTCCCCCATCCCATAGAGGCTCCATATGAAATTTGACTTCAATCGGCCCAACGGTTTCCGAGGAGAAGCAGTTCGAAAATTTTCACATTTTTCGCCTAGGCGAGGCTATACTAAATGGAATGTAATATTTCCCAAGTTCATTGGTTAGATCTCATTGATATCTATCAGTATGCCAAAAATCGTTTAAATATTCCAAGCGGTTAAGTCACTATCACCAATTTTCACAAACGGGTTATGGACGGACAGGCAGACAGACCATATATGGCTTGGCGGCCATTTTGGTCATGTGACCTGGACCCCATGAGCAAATTTTGGTTTCCCCCACCCCATAGAGGCTCCATATGAAATTTGACTTCAATCGGCCCAACGGTTTCCGAGGAGAAGCAGTTCGAAAATTTTCACATTTTTCGCCTAGGCGAGGCTTTACTAAATGGAATGTAATATTTCCCAAGTTCATTGGTTAGATCTCATTGATATCTATCAGTATGCCAAAAATCGTTTAAATATTCCAAGCGGTTAAGTCACTATCACCAATTTTCACAAACGGGTTACGGACGGACAGACAGACTGAAAGACTGACAGACTGACAAAATGACAGAATGACAGAATGACACAGTGATTTTAGGGCACTCTTAGAAATCAACCGACTTCAGTCGGTCGCTTTTTCTGCGGGTCGTGCAATAAATGGTCGCTAGTCGACACTTTAAACATATAAAAACCTTTGCCTTTTTAAGAGACTTAGTGAAGTGTTAACATGGAATTTATACGGCTGTTGCCTTGCCCTTCGCCCATCGGGGTTTGAAGAAATAGATAGGCTGCATGATGCTTCCACGCAGAGCTGAAACCGACCGCACACGGATACTGGTAAACCGGTAAGAGGATCTAAGCCTGCCCATGCAAAGCAGTGCGAGTCGGACCGTCCATGCTTATAAAACCTATTGGCGACAGGGCTTGAGATGCCATTACATCTCAATGTCGGGTAAAAGTCCCAAAAATTGGAAGCAACGTCTCCAAAATGTCCTATACTGCATGTGTTGACGGGGACGTTAAACCTCAAAACAAACAAACAAACAAAACGGCTACCATCCATCGGGCTTAGAAAACTAGATTAGGCTGCATGATGCTTCCACGCAGAGCATTAAGCTTGCCAAGGCAAAGTGATGCGTCTCGGACCGTCCATGCATGTAGACTGTATTGGTTTTATTGGGCGACAGGGCTTGAGGTGTCATTTCATCTCAATGTTGGGTAAAAATCCCATTAAATGGAAAAACGTGTGTTCAAAATGACATAAATAGTGGTGACAGGGACGCAAAACACCATATCAATTCAAACAAACTTAAACATGGAATTTAGCAATGACCGTGATTGGTGAATCTCCAAAATGAGTGTTTATGTTGCAGACTTGGACGACCTCCTGATCACCAGATAGACGCCCATCTGACTGAGCTAACCCTTTTTGTTTGTTTGATTTGAGGTCTAACGTCCCCGTCAACACTGTAAAGGTCATTTTGGTGACGTTGCTTCCAATTTTGTGGGACTTTTACCCGACATTGAGATGAAATGACTTCTCAAGCCCTGTCGCCCAATGAAACCAATAGGGTTTATAAGCATGGACGGTCCGACTCGCACCGCTTTGCCTAGGCGGGCTTAGATCCTCTAAGCGGTTAACCAGTACTCGTGTGAGGGTCGGAGTTAGCTCTGCGTGGAAGCATCGTGCAGCCCATATATTTCTTCAAGCCCCGATGGGCGGGTCTCTATTTGTACCAAATGGAATCCTCCTTATATATAGCAGGAGTCAATTTCAAAATTAAGGGGTGTCAGGCTGTGCTTTCTTTAAATCTAATTTGAAAAATCGTTATACCTTTTGCAAATAGTGTAGGCCCTGATCAGACGCCGCAAAACGCGGCGTCTGATCTGGGCCTGCACTGTTTGCCAAGGTACCACTGGTCCCGTTGTTTTTTTTTAAAGACGAACAAGGTAATTTATTAGGAAGACCTGATTTTAAACGTGGTCGGGTAACGTTAGAAGACGTAGACCTGTGAACGCTACTGATGGCGTCACTAGTTAAAATGTAAGGTTTAGATTGGAGATATCTGAGGGTAGCGTTCTACCCTTTTACATAAACGGCTGGGCATGAGGAAGCTGTCAGCGCGTTGGGTGCCAAAAAGCCTTAGTAAAGAACAACGAGCTGTCCAAGTCTCCATGTCTGAATCACGATTCTGATACGGAAGGCTTTCTTGAAAGAATTGTTACGGGGGGGGGGGGGGGTGGGGGAGGGTTCAGTGGGGGGGGGGGGGGGCAAATGATGGATCCATGACTATGACCCTGAGACTAAACAGCAGAGTATACAATGGACTAGTCACGGTTTACCGCATCCAAAGAAATTCAAGACTCGACCTTCAGTTTGATGGCAAAGGGGTCCTTACCTCATGGCCAGACTTAATATTTATGGATATATTACGTACCGCTGTGGTACAGTAAAGGCGCGGAAAATTACGAAAGGTGTGCCGTTGTAACATGGCAACGCTAGGGTCCATACTTGCAATGGACGCAATGGTGCGGGGCGGTTTTAAATCCTTACCCTATCCGCCCTTTTCTCTTGATCTGGTAGAAGCCTCGGTGGTGTAGTGGTAACGCTACTCGCCTTGTAATCCAGGGGTCGCAAGATCGATCCCGGGCTTCTCCAGACTTTCGGAGAGTCTTTAAACCGAGGTCCCGTCTCCGTATGACCTTAGCTGTTGGTGGGACGTAAATCTTGAAATTACTTTTTGTTTCCGAAATTGAAGAATGAAATGCGTGAACGCCACTTCCGGTCGGGTGGATGTACTCTAAAGACCCTGCATTTTACAAAACTGGACTTTCAGTCATGGAACATCGTTGGAGGAAGTGCTTATCGCTGTGAGGTGACTATGTTGAAAAAGAAGATCTAAGTAGGTAAGGCCAGATGCTTATTGAACGACCCTCGTACATCAGCACTGTTTGTACCCCCCAACCCCACTTCTCCCCAACCCCCACCGCCACCAAACGCCCTAGCTTACCCGATAAAGAAACTGGTTAACTAATTAAGGATGGAATTGTTTACGAGCTGTTCAATATGGAGAGTTCTTCATTTTGTTTGTGTTCATCTTGTTACTCTCATTCGATTGATTGTGGGTCGCCTCAAAGTTGCTGCATGTAAATTTTACTAAGCGCAGTTTGTTTACGTTGTTGATGTCGACGTGACTAGTTGGTTTTACGGGCCTTTCAAGATTATTTCACTAATATAGAGCCGATCGTTAATCAGAGGTGGGCGAAACCGGAGTATTCGGAGAAAAAACACCTGACCTTCCGTTGCAGAACTTGGCGTCTCACATGTGACCCGAGCGAGGCTCGAACCGCAGTGGAAAGAGACCTAATGATTAAGAGTCAGCGCTCTTAACCACTAGGGCACGGAGGCCCGTTGCTAGGCCGAATGTTCAAATATCTTCCGCGGGATCCGGCAAATGTTAATGCAATGAAATAACCATGGATGATCGTTGTTCTTACAAAACTTACGATTCCGACAGCAAATTTTGACGAAAACGCCAAAAAGCTCCATATAAACTCTTCAAATGCGACCGGCGAACCAACATGGCGGCCAGTTCAGTGACGTTGTTACGCAATAACCATCTTGATCATGTGAAGTCGCGTCTGTGAATGTAATAACGTCATTTATTACATTTTCAATAGTGATTTACTGTGATTTCTCAGTGAATTATAAATCTATAATTCACAGTGTGAATTATTTCATTTCGAACGTTTGACGTCATAATTGCTAGGCGACGTTGATGCCGTCGTTTGTAACAACAATAACAATAGTTGACGTTTGGCGGAAAATCTGATAAAATCATAGAAATCAGACTTCAATTTTCGCGTCCATTTGACGTTTTTGAGGAAAGACCTGCAACACGAAGATAAAGTATGATTTTCTTGATAATACAGTTCTACTTTCATGACATTGTTGTTTCTGCATTTCAAGCACAGGATAATTTTTGCATTGAAATGAAAACAAGATGGCGACTGATTTTCAATATAAACCACGCCCCCTGAAATCCATACCCTGACTGAAACTATTTAGGTTGGAAATCAGAACGGTTGAATTTGAAAATCCAAAGGTAAAACACGAATGGAAATGTAATAAATAGTTTATTTTGTTGTTTTGATTGATTACAAAGAAATAATTCACTCGTGTTCTAAGGCTTCCTGTAAAAAACTCGTTCGCTATCGCTCACTCGTTTTTTACTCGGAAGCCTTAGAACACTTGTGAATTATTTAACCGTAATCGATCAAAACAACCAAATAAACTCTATGTAATAAATTAGATAATCCACTGGTGGATTAAGTATGCAAATTAGTTGCATACGCCCCGTAACGTTACACGTACGACGTTCTTAACGACGTCGCTTTTACTAATGGCGGAAATTTACATTTTTTATAAACAAATCTTGAATAAAATGCGTTTTAAATGTCATATACGATAAACAGAATCTTGTATTCGTGCTCATGTCTTATTAAATTTACTAAACTCGTTGAGGAAAAGTAGAATGTTCGGCAGAGCCTCGCATTTTATCCGAGCCTCGCATTTTATCACTTTTCCTCAACTCGTTTAATAAATTCAACAATACATGAACACTCTTGTAGAATCCTCTATGACGTCATCATAGAACCCTCAAACGCTACGTTCAGGGCGATAATAAATTGTCGCTCAACGTAAGGTAACAAAGCAAGGCCCGTCTTGTGATATCAAAAGCTCAAAATCCATGTTCAAACAGCACCCGAATTTCATGAATTGAACATGGTTTTATTTGTCTAAATCGCGGCGGAAGTAAGGGCGAGGATTGTGGCCACGTAAGATCGATTTAAGCCCCCCAGTGGAAATCTTTCCACTGACCGTTCCAAGGCGGTTCTTCTGTGGCGATTTATTTATGTTGTTGTTTGTTACTTACTGTGTGTATCACTTGTGTCTTTTAATTTTGGATGGCCATATGGCCATTTTGTGGGAAAGTGACTGTCTTTATGGCCTTCCTTTGTTTAGGTTTCCATTATGGTCTGGTCGCTTAATGTTTGTATTTCTTTCCCTTTGGTGTCTTTGAAGGGTGAAGTAAGTTAATTGTATCAATTCCTGATCTTTGTTTTACTTCTACTTTACTGTTTGAGTACGGCTTTTGGTCCATTTGACAATGGCTTCGAACAGCCATGCTTTGTTTGATTTGAGGATTAACGTCCCCGTCAACACTGTATAGGTCATTTTGGAGACGTTGCTTCCAATTTTGTGGGAATTTTACTCGACCTCGAGATGAAATGACGGTCCGACTCGCACCACTTTGCCTTGGCAGACTTAGATCCTCTAGGCGGTTTACCAGTACTCGTGTGCGGTCGGTTTCAGCTCTACGTGGAAGCATCATGCAGCCCATGTATTTCGTCAAGATCCGATGGGCGGGGCCGTCAAACAGCCATGCGCATAGGTATTTATGCAAGAATGGTCATTTATAGGTTTATTGGGCACTCGTCCATCGGGGCTTATAGAAATAGATAAAGCTGCGTGGTGCTTCCAAGCAGAGCTGAAACCGACCACACATGAGTACTGGTAAACTGCTAAGGTCTAAACATTGGAAAGAACGTCACCGAAATGACCTAAATAGTGTTGACTGGGACGTTAAACTTCAAATTACACACAAAGAAGACAGGGGCACAATTATTTTCGTTGTGAGATCAGAGTGTTGTGTATGGAGGGACTAGACTCATGTTGATGTCAATATGACTATCACTGCTTTTTAGCTCACCTGGGCCGAAGGATCCAGGGGAGCTTTTAGTATAGTGGGTCCTCCGTCGTCCGTCCGTCTGTCCACACCTTTGACCAGTGATATCTCTGCAACCTGCAGGCTGATCTCAACCATTTCTCATCTTTAACATGCCTCCGGTGGGGCATTGATGACATAATCTTTTTTCGAAATCAAACGAAAACGTTTGTTGCTATGGCAACCACAAAGTCCCATAGACTTACAATGGGAAAATGCTTGTCAACACCGTAGCGCCTTCAGTTTTGATCGGATCTTTCTGAAACTTATATGTAAGGTGGCTGGGAATAAAAACTAGGACGAGTTCGAAATCCGCCCAAGTCGGCCCATTAATCATAGAGTTACATCCCCTTGATTGCTGAAAATGACTATTTTTGACCTTGTCATCGCCGTAGACCCTTCAGTTTTGATCGAATCTTTCTGAAAGTTACATACAAGCAACCCAGGGTTAAAAGCGCGAATGAGTTCGAAAACTAGCCATGTCGATTGATGACTTGCGGAGTTATGTCCCCTACTTTGCTGAAAATGTTTATTTTTGACCTTGTCATCATCGTAGCCCGTTCGGTTTTGGTCGGATGTTCTTGAAACTTATAAACAAGTAAGTCAGAGATAAAAGCTCGGATGAGTTCTAAAACTAGCGATGCCGGTCGTTTACTTACGGAGTTATGTCCCCTACTTTGCTGAAAATGCTTACTTTTGACCTTGTCATTACAGTAGCCCCTTCAGTTTTTATTGGATGTTCTTGAAACTTACAAGCAAGTAAGTCAGGGATAAACGCTTGGATGAGGTCGTAAACTGGCGAGGTCGGCCTTTATGTCATGGAGTTACGTCCCCTTGATAGCTAAAAATGCCTGTTTTTGATCTTGCCATCACTGTAGCCCCACAGTTTCCATCGGACATTTTTGATTGAAACTTACATGTAAGTAAGTAAGTAAGGGAAAAACCACAGCAGAGTTTAAAAATTGGTGAGGTCGGCCTATATTTCAGAGAGTTATGCCCCCCTTGATTTCAGAAAATGCATATTTTTGACCTTGTCTTCACCAAAGCCCCTTCAGTTTTTATCGGATCTTCTTGAAACTTACTTGTAAGTCAGGGATAAAGCTTTGATGAATTCAAACACTGATGAGGTCAGCCTATTTATCATAGAGTTACGTCCCTTAGATTGCAGAAAATGCCTATTTGTGACCTTGTCATCACCGTAACTCCTGCAGTTTTCATCATGTCTTCCTGAAAATTACAAACAGGTAAGTCAGGGATAAAAGCTTGGATGAGTTCGAAAACTAGCGATGTCGGTCTACTACACGCAGAGTTCTGTCCCCTACTTTGCTTAAAATGCTTATTGTTGACCTTGTCATGACTATAGCCCCTTCAGTTTTGATCGGTGAACTGGTGAAGGCGGCCCATTTATCATAGAGTTATGTCCCTTTGATTGCTGAAAATGCCCATTTTTGACATTTTCATCATCATAAGTCATTAAGTTTTGAACGGACCTTCCTGAAACTTACATATAAGTAAGTAATTAGAGATAAAAGCGTGAAAATGTTTGCAAACTAACATTGTTGGCACATTACTCGTAGAGTTAGGCCTCGTTCTTTGCTGAAAATGCTTATTTTTGTACCTTGTCATCACCATGAGAAGTCCTTTAGTTTTGATCGAATCTTCCTGAAACTAGCATATAAGTAGGTTTGGAATGAAAGTTTTGATGTGGTTGATGTCTGCCTATCTCGCAGAGTTCGTCCCCTTGAATGCTGAAAATACCTGTGTTTGATCTTGTCATCAGCATGAATCCTTCGGTAAAGATCGGAACTTCTTGAAACTTTTAATCTGTTAGCTCAGGTGAGCGATATAGGGCCATCACGGTCATCTTGTTTTTCTTTTTCTTTTTCAAAGTCGAGTTACAGGTGCGCTATTCTTACCATTGTGAGGTCAGAGAGCTGTGAAAAGAGGTCCTGGGTTGGAATAATGTGATAGGCTTGGCGAACAGTGTAGACCCAGATCAGTCATCGCAGAACGCGGCGTCTGATCAGAATCTACACTGTATGCTTAATAAGTACATGACTTTAAGGGTCAAACAAAACAGTCTTAGTCCTCGTTAAGAACATTTTCCAAGCTTACACTTGGGGACAATCGATCCAAGAGTCCGAGCAGGCACCTGACGTAATTCTGACATCACATCAACGTTGGTGCAACGTCGTGACGTTTATGCAACGCCACATCAACGTCGGTGCAACGTGACGTTGCACCGACGTTGATTTGACGTTGCCCTACCGACGTTTGCCTGCTGGGGTGATTTCTTCGTATGTTGAAAAGAAACTATTTTTTGTCTAGTTAGATTAGTCATTCAAATATCTGAAAAACTGAAAATATTTGACTTTTTTATACATCTGATTAAGTTGATAACATTTTTTAATATTTCTCTTTTTTCCGCAAATATTTTAACACTTGATTTTACACTCAGTTTGTAATCGGTATTTACCTGTTAACTAAATTGACTATGGCAGTAGATATGTTTCATTCCTTTTGGCAAGTCATTGTCAATGCGTTTGAATGTACACATCATTTCTCATAACGAAATACGAAAACACGCCTATACAAATACATAGTAAAATGTACAGCTGAAAAAAAAAAAACCCGAAAAATTTTAAAATGAAAAATAGCGATATTTTTCTTATTTCTGATCAAAATATAAGGTTTACCCCTGTAAACCCCAGTTTTACTATATAAAAGTGGGGTTCAAGGGGCTCACAATTACATAGGCGTGTTTTCATGATGTGACAATATCTCAATAGGCAATCCGTTCAGCTCTGTGGACCAAACCCTGCTGATACACAACGTTGAAACAACATTTTGAACGCTGATTCAAAGTTGACTCAACGTTGAGTATGTGATGGAAGCCAAGTGGCTGCGCATGCGCAGACAGTGTAGATCATGTAACTCGTCGTTCTGTTCTGGAGTTTAAATTGAAATCCTTGAGGAAAACCACCCAAGAGGGTGCAAAATGTCACTTAATTTCAAAGAAAATTAAAAAGTGTAGAAATCGACGATAGTCATCACAAAAACGCGCCTATTTAATTCTTACCCCTTGAACCCCCACTTTTATACAGTAAAATTGGGGTTACAGGGGTAAAACTTATTTTTCTTCTTTCTGTTCTAAAATATAGATTGTGGGTACTCGTTAGAACCGCCTCGATGCGTCGGTTAAAACTTATTTTTCTTCTTTCTGTTCTAAAATATAGATTGTGGGTACTTGTTAGAACCTAGAACCGCCTCGATGAGGCGGTTCTAACGAGTACCAACAATCTATATTTTGAGCAGAAATAAGAAAAAATATAACAAATTTTCATCTTAAAACTTTCATCTTTTTCCGGGATAAAGGTTACAATGTATTTGTATAGACGTGTTTTTCGTAATGGTGTTTGGAGTTTAACGGCCCAGTTAACAGTGTTTTGGTCGCAACTGTATCTCAAGACTGATCAATTACTATAACACACCCATGCGACATAGTGCATCTATTCACATCTCCAAACTGGCTACTTTTCTGATGAAAATCCATGATATTTTTCTCATTTATGCTGCAAAACATTCTCATTTATGCTGCAAAACATAGGTTGTGGGTGCTCGTTTGAACCGCCTCTTAACACAATCCATGTCTTGGAGCAGAAATAAAATAAATTATACCCCCATAAACCTCAGAAGCGGGGTGCTGGGTTGCGGGTGGGGGAGGGGTGGTAATTTCACGGACTAATCCACGTGCTGGAAGATGGTCCTTTTCGCTTGAGTTTTTCCCCTTGTACAAAATGTATCAAATAGACAGAATAAAATGAATCTGCTGATTTTGCATACGTACTTGGAATACTTTTCTATTTATCAAATTTACTACTTGTACCTGGGCCGCCCCCGCCCATAGGGTTTTGAAGAAATATATGGGCCGCATGATGCTTCCACGCAGAGCTGAATCCGGCCCGCACACTAGTACTGGTAAACAGCTTAGAGGATCCAAGCCTGTCCAGGAACCGCGGTGCGAGGCGGACCTTCCATGGTTTAATTGGGCGACAGGGCTTGAGATATCATTTCATTTCAATATCGGGTAAAAGTCCCACAAAATTGGAAGCAACGTCTCCAAATGACCTTTACAGTGTTGACGGGGACGTTAGACCTCAAAATCAACCAAAAACAAACAAACTTGTACCTGGGTCAAGCTGTTTTCAAAGAAATCATTGGCTTAACGAGCACGTTAGTGGTCTAATTGTTAGCTTTCTGGTAAGTATAACATGTAATACAGAAAAATTCCTATATTAAGACCGCCTTTGGGACTGTTCAAAAGTGGTCTTTATGACCACTTTTGAACAGTCCCAAAGGTGGTCCTTGACGAGAGTGCATTGTGTGCAGAACGCACGAAGAAAGAATAACTGCACCCTTCTAAACAATAAATAAGCTTTTTAAAACAGAATTAGTCTTAATTTAGGTGGTCTTAATAGCGGATTTTTTTTTTGTTTTGTTTTTGCCTTTGAAAAGGCTACTCACTTTTTTCAGCAAAACCATAAGTGCATTTGCCATACTTTGACAATACGTTAACTAATGACATGGTCAGATTGACTGACTGGGCCCTGGCCACAAACGACATGACCTTAAGTAAAAGTCGGCATCTTATAAAATTCATTTTGATGTCAAACACTCCTAACAATTTTATTTGTTTAACTGACTCCGTTTAGAATAAAAATGCAGTTTAATGTCCGTTAAGGCTTGAAATTATTTTCCTTTCAAAACTAGGTCTCAAACAAAATAACAACCCCTTTTTCTATTTCTGAAATAGATACCATTAGGTGTTGAAGAAATTAACAAATAACACTTCTTCAAATTACCCCGACTATCGGGTTATTATTTTTATATAAAAAGAATTTTAAAATAAGGTACGTGCCTTATAATAATCAAGTAATAAAACTTTTATAGACCCACGGGTGTGAACCAAACCAGGACCTCCAAGATGGGACATTATGATAGGAATTTACTTCGGTAATTTGGACATCATTTGGTAAATGATACAGTTGTAGCGATGTTTTATTGAGTTAAACCCGCTCTCCAATGAACGGTAGTTTTGTATGGCGGATTTCAACACCACTCCAATATTTTGAATGGAGTTTGACCCAGTCCAAAAGTACTGACATTGACATTTGGCACAAAAATGATAATTTTTGCTTGTTGTTTCTAGCAGACTAGATTAGAAGTGAAAACAATGATATAGAATCCATATAATTACCTTATACTTTCCATCACAAAAACACGCCTATATAAATACATTGCAAACTTTACCACCGAAAAAACGAAAGTTGTAAGATGAAAAATTGTGATGTTTTCTTATTTCTGCTCAAAATAAAGATTGTCGGTACACGTTAGAACCGCCTAATCGAGGCGGTTTTAACGAGTACCACAGTATAATTTTAGAGCAGAAATAAGAAAAATAAAGTTTACCCCTGCAAACCCCAGTTTTACTGTATATAAGCGGGGTTAAAGGGGGTCAAAAATATATAATATATTGATGTGTTTTCATGATGCCAGAGGCATCGCTCCGAAACGGTCAATAAAACATTTTCCTGGGAGGGGCGGGAGCTTAAGGCCCGTTTTAACATTCACGATTCTGACCGAGATTCGCTTCGGTTTGATGAATTGTGGTGGACCGTAGTGAACCGTAGCAGCACCGAAGTAGCACCGTAGAAGGATCCGTCGTGATTCGTGGCGATCCGTGATGAACCGTACTGATTACTGTATAGCCCTGTTTTCGTAATGCATCTGTTGCGATATCAAACGGAAAACGTGTAAAAGTCTACTTAAAAGTCTGGACGCGTAAAGAAGTATACGTCTGAGTCTAGCATTATCTCCAGACTTTATCTAGTCAAAGCTTATGTAAATGTATCTCTTCATAAACTCTCTATCTCTTCTTCTAGCGGCTTAATTTCGGCCCCCGCCCACTGGGGCTTAAAGAAATAGATGGGCTGCATGATGCTTCCACGCAGAGCTGAAACCGACCCGCACATGAGTACTGGTCACCGCTGAGAGAACCTAAGCCTACCCAGGCAAAGCGGTGCGAGTCGGACAGTCTATGGTTGTAAACCCTATTTGTTTATTGGGCGGCAGGGCTTGAGATGTCATCTCATCTCAATGTTGGGTAGAAGTCCCACGAAATTGGAAGCAACGTCTCCAAAAGGACCTTTACAGTGTTGACGGGGACGTTAAACCTCAAATCAATCAATCAAAATCTAGCGGCTTAATAGACGGTACAGTATTTGCCACCAATTCGACGCAGACAAGTGTCTTCAGTATAAAGAGCCAGACTGTAAAGAAGCTTTTCCACGTACACGTATCTAAGTTGATTTGTTTATTTCTCTCACCATAATAACTTTCAAAATAGAAGTGGAGGCAATGATCAGGAATCGATAAATTAACCCACAGCTCCCATCAGAGACACCAAGGGAAAGAAACACAAGCATGAAACAACTAGACCCTAATGGAAACATCACTAGGGAAAGCCAAAAGGACACAAAAAGGCCAATCTCCTATCCAAAAACAAAATAATATATAGAGGATCTTACACGAGTGGTCATTTCATATGAAATTTATGAAACGAGCCTTCGGCGAGTTTCATAAATTCATATGAAATGACCACGAGTGTAAGATTCTCTTTATCATATGACTACTTTAAATTGGATTTTATCGCCTTTTAATTTGACAAGTTTTCTACGAAAAATGCATTGTTGACATGGACGTCGTCATGACGTTACTTAATCCCGCCAAAGTGTTATTACACGTGTGGTCATACGATTTTTATTACACGACGTTATCCACTGCTTATCAACGACGTCATATGATAAAAGCGATTCACACACTCAAAGACAAGCCTTAACAAAAATTTGTATATTGCAGGAGTGAATGGTGTGGAGCCAGCATATGCAGCAAATCTTCGTCCTCAAGCTGATAGTGGGGACACACTGAAGTATTTCTGCCTTTTTCTGTAGTATGTAGATTGCTGCTAGAATTCGAGCTTTTACTGCTCCTTTTCTAACTTCATCTACCTCGGGAGGTAAAACAATCCGTTAAAGAAACTCGTGCTTCGCACTCGTTTCTTTATCGGATTGTTTTACCTCCCTCGGTTTATAAATCCCATATTTCAAATAGGAGAAATGTATAATCTGTATATTACATGCACTTCCATAGACTTTTAGGAGAGTTTGGATCTTGAATTTTGGATCTGAATGCCCGTTCAGTTGACTGTTTACAGCTCATGTAAACGGTTCAATCAGCGAAGTGTTACAGAAACTGGGTGGAAGAACAACTGGATGGGCGCCATTTTGAAAGCGCTTTCTACAGTTTTGAACAAAAATAGAAGAAACAAAGTGTTTCAGTGATAAAACAAGTAAAACGTTAGATTAAATAAAGCAAAACTTACATCCTAATCAATGGTCATATCCATGTTTTCTTTTGTTTCAGCGTTGCATCCGACTCAAACGTCACGCATTCTGAACGTCTGTTGATATTTCTTAGACGCCATTACAATGACGTCATGAATAACGTCGCCGTGATTGAAACTTTCCCGCGTTTGAATAGAACAATTTCAGTGCAAAGCGGTATCTCGTATCTTGTACATAAAGTAGTTCCAGCTGAAGGGATTTATTTCCCCGGCTAAGAGGAAATATTTCTTCTTAGCAAAAAGGAAAATACCAAGTTTATGTCTGGTAGAAATCATGGTATTTCTCTGAAATGCATGTAATATAAGCGATTCACACACTCAAAGACAAGCCTTAACAAAAATTTGTATATTGCAGGAGTGAATGGTGTGGAGCCAGCATATGCAGCAAATCTTCGTCCTCAAGCTGATAGTGGGGACACACTGAAGTATTTCTGTCTTTTTCTGTAGTATGTAGATTGCTGCTAGAATTCGAGCTTTTACTGCTCCTTTTCTAACTTCAGTCATCGAGGAATCAAAAGTGGGTTGTACAAATACGTAGATTTTCGATTGACAGCAGGCACATGACGTAATTGTGACGCCACGTCAACGTCGGTACAACGTCATGACGTTTATGCAAAGTCACATCATCGTCTGTGCAACGTCATGACGTTTATGCAACGTCACATCTACGTCGGTGCAACGTTGATTTGACGTTGCCCTGGCGACGTGTCCCTGCTGGGAGGTACTTTAAGATTTTCTTAGATTTGATTTTTGCTCACTAGAGGTCTAGACCAAAATGTGTCGATACGTTTTGCACATAGTTGTTTCCATTGAAGTCCTCATCGCTGTTCCATTTGTTTTTATGTACTCGAAGATGTTGCACTAATTAGTTAGAAATACAGTATGTGTCCAAACCACGACAGAACCCAGGCGAGGCCCGAAAAATCGATTTAAGCCCTCTCACTCCCCCAGTAAGAAAATCAAATACTGACCGTTCCAAGGCGTTTCTTCTGTCATGGGTTATTATTGTTATAGTTCGTATTTTCATGTGTGTATTGCTAATATATTTGTATTTTGGATAGCCGTATGTATTGCTAATATCTTTTTATTTTGAATAGCCGTTTGGCAATTTGGGGGAAAGAAACTGCCCTTTTGGTTTTCCGCCTTTGCTGTCATTATAGTGAAGTTAATTTATGTGCGTGTTTCTTTCCTACCAAGGCGGTTTTTATGCCGTAGGTTATTATAATATTGTTATATAGTTGTCTTTTCATGTATTTATTGCCAATATCTTTTTATTTTGGATAGCCGTTTGGCCATTTTGAGGGAAAGTAACTGTCCTTTTGGCTTTCCGCCTTTGATGTCATTACAGTGAAGTTATTTTATGTTCCTGTTTCTTTCTCTTTGAAAGCTTTGGTAATTGTATCGATTCCTGATCATTGCCTTCACTTTTATTTTGGACGGGAGCTGTGGTGTTATTGAATCGATTCCGGATCATTGCCTTCACTTCTATTTTGTTATGACAGTTCTGTTTGTTGGCTACGGAATTCATGACTGGACCCTTATTATTGAAGAAAGTTACATACAAATTTTTTTTACCATTCGTGTTCATTTGGCAATAATTGGCGGCCTCAAATTATTAGTGGCCCAAATTAGGTAAGAGCACTTCTGCTTTGGTTCAAAACCCAGTCTCATCACCAGTGATTAAATTGTTGAAAAATAGAAGTGGAGGCAATAGCCAGGAATCGGTACAATTAACCCACAGCTCCCATCAGAGACACCGAAGGGAAAGAAATACAAACATGAAACAACAGACCCTATTGGAAACATCAATAGCAGAAAGCCAAAAGGACAGTTACTTTCCCACAAAATGGCCAAAAGGCTATCCAAAATAACATAATATAAGCCACACAAACACCCAAAGACAAACGCTTACAAAAATAAACCGCGACAGGAGAACTGCCTTGGAACGGTCAGCGGAAACGAATTCCACATTGGGGTGGGTGGGGGGGGGACATAAATCGATTTTTCGTGGCCACAATTCTCGCCCTTACCTCCGTCGCGATTAAGACAAATAATTTGTACAGTCCGCATGAAGGCATCCTAACTCATCAGTGCAACATCCCCGTGAACACAAAAATCAAACAACCACAGAAATGAAACAACGATGAGGACTCGACAGCAAGAAACCACTGAAATGCAGGAGAAAAAGAAAACGAACAGTTAGACTCCAATGGGTCCGACCAAAGACAGAGCATCAGGTACCAACCAACATAAGCCTTTACGTTGGAATTGTCAAAGAATCTGAGGCCTGACCCACCGGCGTGCAATTAAAGAAGGAAGCAAAGTTGTCCACCGTGATTGGGTTAACTAAAACTACCATGCATGCAGTCTGTCGTATAACATTTATGTTTATATCGAATAATGATTTTATGAAATTTGGTGCTGAAGTCATTGCGGTTATATATTTTTCTGAATTTAAAGCCTTTTTGGCTATATACTGGATACATTTTCAGAATATTATTATTATTATTATTATTATTATTATTATTATTATTATTATTAATATTGCATTGGCTATAAAGGTCCTGTTTTGTTCATCTGTCAACAAATTAGGTATTCATCTTGCAGTTGTTTTTCCTTAGTTGTAAATAAATAATAAAAAAAAAACATGAACTCAGGCTACATTTAACGACATGTTTGTCAACCAGAAAAATTGTCTGATTGTGAATCGGGTTTCTGTTTATAGGATATTGCGGACTTTTTCGATGTAACGATTAGTTGTTATTGCAGGGCGACCTGTGAAAATGCTGCTTCCCACTCCTAAATTTAGCTAACCACCTGAAAATCGTCATGTAAGACATTTGCAACCTCCTTCCAACCATAGATATCGCATATCTCACGTTGGATATCTACAGGTCTTATACCGAGTTGCGGCATACGTTTTAAATGGTCCCTAATTTCAAGCGCGTCCACAGCCGTTTTGTGTATAGTGGAATGAATACGCAAAAAGGAAATGTACACTGTACAAAGATCAGTGAAGTTGTCAGCAAGTTTTTACCTATGTTACCCCTAGTTAGTGTTCACTACACCTAGGCGAGTTGCTTTTAAGCATACATTTTACGACTGGTGCGAATTAAAACAACAATTACCTCGACTTTGGAACAGCCATCGTATAAATGTTTCGCAACTAGTGCCGCAGAGGTCTCTCTGATAATTCAACTTCATTCGTGTGGCTACACCCCAAAACCTGATATCAAAATAGATGATTGGCAAGACTCTGCAAGCAAAGCACATCCTCATCTGGGCAAACATCCACCGACAGGCCAAACGCAGATATCAGATGAGGGACGCCTACCGTTCTTCCGCGGATAGAGAGCATATAGGCGTCCCAAACCGAGCCACCTCAGCCAGCATGGCCCAAGAACAATGGCAGTCCCGGGCACATAACCTTCAAATATTTTACAGATTTATACAAATCCATTGCCACCTTATTGAGCTTGAGATTATAAGAAAATCACGCGTCAAATAAACAGTCCCATTTACGGGGAAACAAAATAGTGACGGCAATGATCAGGAATCATTAAAAATGCATTACTGATGAGGTTTTTTTAGCCGAAACTACGTAGTATGACCCATCTTCTTTCTTATGAATGTTTTCGTTGCTCTTAAAGACACATTTTTCGATTACATAACATCCTAATGACCGTTTATTAAAGAATCCAGCATTGAGATAAAATACACTTTGGGTATTCAGGCTGTCATACAGGTAGGGGACCAAGAGAGGGTAATAAATTACCTAGGTATATGACTATGACAAATGACATCTATTCATTTACACCTAAGTTCTTATTTAAATTTGCATGGAAGAAACAACAGCACTTTTCCGATTTTATATTTAGTAGCCATTATTTATAATCATCACAGAAAATGCCAATTCAAATATATTGGTATATTTTTTCTACCAAAAATGATTTTTTTTTTTCAGATAAAATCCTGATAACTTCATTATTTCTGCTCTAAACATATATTGTGGGTACTCATAGAACCACCTCGGCGAAGGGGTTTAGACGAGTACCCACAATTTGTTTTTACAGTTTGACTGCTCGTTAGAACTGCTTCCATGAGGCGGTTCTAACGAGGACACACAATATATGTTTTTGAGGAAAAAGGAACATCCCATAAACCCCACTTTCTATAGAGAAAATGGGTGTTTAAGGGGGTATACATTATTTTCCTTATTTCTGCTTTAAGTAATAGGTTAGGGTGCTCGTTAGAATCGTCTCATCGAGTCATAGGTTGTGGGTACTCGTTTGCAGCGCCTCAATGAGGCGGCGCTAACGAGCACCAACAACCTATGTTTGCAATATAAATAAGAAAAATAAATTTAATTGTGTTTGTTATTTAGTTTAAAACTTGAAAAGGTAAAAAATAAAATCTTTAAAAAAATCTTTTTTTTTTTTTTTCTCTCTTTTCTGATATGATTGTGTCTAAAACAAAGAGCATTTTATAGTTACATCTTGGCTGAAACTATAAAATGCTAATGTTTTAGACATTATATGATTTGTGTATCACATACTTTCAACCAAAATAAATAAATAAATAAAAAAATAAATAAATATAAATAAATAAAGGGAACGGGCCTCCGTGGCCTAGTGGATAAGAGCACTGACTCTTAGTCATTAGGTCTCTCACCGCCGTAGGTTCGAGCCTCGCTCGGGCCACGTGTGAGACGCCAAGTTCTGCAACGGAAGGTCAGGTGGTTTTTCTCCGGGTACTCCGGTTTTCGCCCACCTCTGATTAACGATCGTCTCGATATGAGTGAAATAATCTTGAAAGGGCCGTAAAACCCAAACAAAAAAAAAAAAAAAAAAAATAAATAAATAAAGGTAAATTGATCGATTAAATTTTGAGGTTAATCAATTCATTTACCTTGTTTGTTTACTTCTTTGCACTTTTGAGTAAAGGAAACAATGGATATCTGTGTTTTTCTTTACTTTATTTTAAAATAAAAAAAAAGTTATTTAAACAATATGTTGTTGGAAAAAATCTCAGTAATTTATACTATAACTCAATCACCCTTATTGAGCCCCCTATTAAACAAGAAATCTGCTCATAATCACCTCATAATCACTTAGATAAGATAAGCCTTTGATGTGCACTATGGTCCGAAGGAAATGTTTATTGAAGATCATTAGACAGGCCACCCCTTTTATATAAGGAAAAAAATGTGTCTTTAAAGGAACTCATTTTTGATTTTTATTTGCCTTCGCTGCGGCTGGTGTTGTGCCGTGTGGCGGCCGTAAAACGTCTCCCCGTACATCAACCATAGTGCAGTTTATATTTTACTTTTGGTCCTTTGGGATCAGCGTGAATATTCTGAGAAATCGGGGATAAATTATTGGTTTAGACTCATATTCTCGACAGGTTTTTAATTATTTTGATTTGTGTCGGTCTTTGGGTCGACTGCCTGTTCGGGGTTCGCGGTGTTGCGGTGTGTTTCCTCTGGGTTTTTTTTTGCCGGATCATTGCAGGGTCACTGATGAGGCTTTTGTAGCCGAAACTACGTAGTATGACCCATCTTCTTTCTTATGAATGTTTTCGTTGCTCTTAAAGGAACTCATTTTTGATTTTTATTTACTGGTACACCTTGTATCCAAGACAACTAAGGGAAAGAAGAACAAACATAAAGTAATGACAGATTACCATATGACGTCACGTCTGAGAGTGAAATAACGCCATGTAATATTTTCGATAATCCACTAGTTGATTAAATATGCAAATTAGCTAGATACGTCCCGTAATGTTACATGTACGACGTCCTTAACGACGCCGCGTTTACTAACGGCGAAATATTGACATTTTTGTAAATAATCGTGAATAAAATGCACTTTAAATGTCATATGATAAATAGAATCTTGCATTCGTGCTCATGTATTATTGAATTTATTAAACTCGTTGAGGAAAAGGGATAAAATGCTCGGTGAAGCCTTGCATTTTATCCCTTTTCCTCAACTCCTTTAATAAATTCAATAATACATGAACGCTCGTGTAAGATCCTCTATTTAATTTAAACATTACAAACAGAAACTGCCAAACTGCGAACAGTTTCTTTATCTAATATTGAACGAACCGCTATCCAAAATAAAAAAAAAATATGACCGAGACAAACTTTCTGATACAAACTTTGGCAGTAATAATCCAAACAGAACGCCGTTTGGATCATTTAGTATTAAAACATTTTACTAAACTGTTTTAAGCGGACACAACCGTCGCCTTTGGTTCTGCCGTTTTTTTTTTATATGAAGTGTTAAAATCTGACGCACAGAGCATCTGCTCATGAAATGCGTGATGGTAACACAATTGTAACATGATCTATCCAGCAGCAGAAAATGCTAACCATCGTCCATGTTCATCTGCATAGTATAGACACAGGACGGAGAGATTGGTTGCTGCTTACTGTTTTTTTTTTTTTTTTTTTTTCACTTTGATTACTTCATGTATTAGTCAAAGATAGGGAAGACCATTCTGAGGCATCGTGCGTTCCTCGCTGCTCATGTCGTCTCGTTAGTTTAACATGGGCCCGGCTTTAGTTGGGCTGAGAAATGACACTTCGATCAAGAAAACGTCGTCCTGTTCAGATTGTATATGAAGATAATGTCTCATTATTAAATCTTGTCACAAGGATGTTTCTATTACGTTGAAAATTTTAAATTATGCAGATGAAATAAAACAAGACCTTGTGAACAGCTTTAGTTTAAACAGTAACTATGTTATCTGGTCTGATGTCACAAAATATTGAAAAGTTATCAACAGTGAATGTAAAACGGAATATTAATATTGATAATAGCCGGCATGTGGAAAAGAATTTTAGTAAATTATTTTTAATCAACTTGCAATATTTTCTCTGTTAATACCTTTAATGGAACTCGTAAAAGAAATTACAGTTAAACAAGCATACGAGGGATGTTCGAAAAGAAATACTTATTGTCATCTAGTTCGATATCCACAGTCATCAGCTTCTTCAATGTCGACAAAGATGATGAAACCCAAGCCCATTATTTTTAGTCCGTCAGAAAGGTTAGCAATAAGTTCTGGGCCACTAAACACAGCAAATGCCCAATAATTTGGCAAACGTTCTTTGAGTACAAAGGTTTTGTATGCAATCTTCTTCTCTGTTGAAGGAGCCACAATAAAAGTGCCGGTGAAAAAGGGCAAAAGCATCACCGGAAAGTACCACAAGGAATTGAAAAAGTATTATCAGAAACGACGCCTTGCCACTGGTTTTAAATATGTCCGTCTTCTACATGACAATGCAACCGCTCATACCTCCGCAATAGTACGGCGTTTTTGAAGAAAGAAAAAGTATCTGTTTTGCCTCACCCCCGTATTCCCCAGACCTTGCCCAATGTGATTTCTTTATGTCTCCGAAATCGAAATCATTCCTTGCTGGGCGGAAATACCAGTCCCGACAAGCACTTGGATCTGCCATTCATTATTACCTTATTACTGTGACACCTTCAAGAAGTGGATACATCGGCTGAAACTTTGTATTTCTAGCCACGGGGAGTACATCGAGGGCATGAAATAAGCACTTTTGGGCTAACTTGAAATTTGAAGTCTCCAGATAGAAATAAGCCATTACAGAGGAGATGGAAAGCTTACTATTGCAGTCGATAATTAATTCTAACAATCTGAAATACATGAAATACAGAACAGAGCAGAACAGAACATAAACTTTATTACACTCAGGTGTCATGACAACACAATATGAGGTTGTGAGCAAGTATTACTACAGACATGGAACATGTACAACAACGGACACATAATATTTTTCAGGAGAAATTCTACACAATAAGACCAATATCATTTTTTGAGGAGTGGGGGTTACATATAGCTGGACCATCTAATGATTGGGGATGTGGGTTGATTACTTGAGTCGTTAGTTGATTTAGTGCATTTCTTTTTTTTTCTTGCTTTTGGTTATCAGTTTTATACCATCAGCCAACTAAATAGTAATCGATTTTCTTGGTAACGTTAGATTACCATTTACATGCATGAAACCCTGATCAGACATGCCGTGACAGTTGTCGGATAGTTGCCACCATAGACGTTTTGTGGCGATGTATATGTACACTTGCCAATAAATATAACAATGTTCTTTGGAGATTACTCGTTTTTTCCCCGGTGTCTTCACAAAATTTAAAGTAGAAGTAAAACAAAGATCAGGAATCGATACAATTAACTTACTCAACTCATCAAAGACTCCAAAGGGAAAGAAACACAAACATTAAGCGACCAGACCATAATGGAAACCTAAACAAAGGAAGGCCATAAGGACAGTTACTTTCCCACAAAATGGCCATATGGCCATCCAAAATAAAAAGACACAAGTGATACACACAGTAAGTAACAAACAACACCATAAATAAATCGCCACATAAGAACCGCCTTGGAACGGTCAGTGGAATGATTTCCACCGGGGGGCTTAAATCGATTTTACGTGGCCACAATCCTCGCCCTTACTTCCGTCGCGATATAGACAAATAATTTGTTCAGTCCGCATGAAGGCCTCCTAACTCACCAGTGCAACATCTCCGTGAACACAAAAAAATCAAAGAACCACAGAGGTGAGACAACGGTGAGGACTCGACAGCAAGAAACCACTGAAATGCTGGAGCAAAAGAAAACCAACAGTTAGACTCCGATGGGCCCGACCAGAGACAGAGCATCAGGCACCAACCAACATTACCTTGAATTAGATCTCTCTAATTCTCAATAAGCCTTTACGTTGGAGCCGTCATAGAATCTGAGGCCTGACCCACCGGCGAGCAATTAAAGAGGGAAGCAAAGTTGCCAACCGTGATTGGGTTAACTACCATGCATGCAGTCTGTCGTATAACATCCATGTTGTACCCAATCTTTTTATAGCGAAGAATGATTTTACGAAATTGGCTGCTGAAGTCATTGCGGTTATATATTTTTCTGAATTTATATACTAAGTCACCATAAAATTCGGGTTCCGATAGACCTTGTTGCAGAAGAGATATAAGTCCAATATTGAATTTTGAAATTAAATCAGAATGGCGTCTATAAAATTTTGAAAAGGCTTTGCGTCGTTTATGGTACCGATAACCCTGATTAAGGAGTTTAGCCGTTAATAATTTATTACGAGTGTTGAAGGCAGTTACATGACTGAACACTCTAGCAAATCGAATAAATTGCGAAATATAAACGCCATAGGATGGCGCACGAGGAACATCACAATCCAAAAAAGGAAAATTTACAATCTCAAAATCAAAGTCATCGCGTTTATCATAAATTTTGCACGAAACAAATCCATCTACAATAGATAGATGTAAATTCGAAAACGGCTCCTCGGTATCAGAAGAATTTGCTTTATTTAACTGAAGTTCTGGGGGTTAATCCGACTGATCAAACCATCGAAATAGGTATTATCAATATTTAATAAATCATCTAAATATCTAGAAGTGGAGCTAAAAGCTTCAATAATTTCAGATTGGTTATGAATGGAAAGCGACAACATGAAGTCTCTTTCATAACAATACAAGAACAGATCAGCCACAAGAGGTGCGCAATTCGTACCCATCGGAATACCCACAATTTGTGTAAATAACTTAGTACCGAATCTAATATAAATATTGTCAAGTAGAAAGGTGAGGGCATCACACACTTTCTGACATGACCAAAGTGTATAATTCTTATGCTCTTTAGAAGTGAAAAATGCATTTCTTACATTACATGCAAGATAGAGAGAATCTTCTCTGTGAAAAGCCCATTTAATTAAATCATTAAGCTTTTCTTTTATAAGATTATGAGGAAGTGTAGTGTAAAGAGTGGAAAAATCGTAAGTAGACAGACTTGAAGCACGAAAATGTCTGGATTTCAATTTATTTAAAACCCCATTCGAATTTTTTATAGACCAAAACAGATTTCTTCCTGATCTTTCAAAGACTTTATCACAATATTTAATCACATGCGTTTTAATAGCAGTAAGACAGGAAGTTAATAATTTAGAAAGTTCAGTGGTAGTGCAAGAGCTAGAATTTGCAATAAACCGTGCTTTGTAAGGTCTTTCATGAAGTTTTAGTAACCAGTATAGCGTAGGAAGATTGTCTTGGCCTTCGTTAACACACACAGCAAACTTGGTGGCTGAATGACAAACATGTTTATCTACTATAGCTCTCTCTTCAGCTAAAGGCTGAAGTTCATAGGCCTTAGTACCACCAAGCTCCTGCTAAAGCGTGTTAACATAGTGGAGCCGTCACACAACGACGACGTTGTTAGCGGCCTTGTCTGCAGGGGCCAAAACAAACTTCGGTGTCTTTTATGGATGGAGTAAGTTAATTGTATCAATTCCTGATCTTTGTTTTACTTCTACTTTTCTTATGAAATTCTTGAATACCTTGTTTAAGATGACGTAAAGACGTCTTGGGCTTAGGAGGTAATAAGTTAGTATTTTGAGAATAGAAAGAAATGCGTTTATTCACTAGTTTTAAAATGCTAAGTTTCCAGTCCTTAAGGGCTTTATGCTCAACATACTATCGCTTACACCATCGATTACCGAATTCATTCAAGGAAGCAGCGATTTCATCTCTACATTTACTGAAATCAATTTTAGAGGGAAACCAATATTTCGGTCCTTTAGAAATTATATTCCTTATCCTAGAATCAGGAATAGTTTTCAAATTGCCAGTAATTACATGACCAGCAGCAGGATAGCAATACTTTGCGTTTTTACAATCACATGCATCAGGAGTATTAGTATCAATATCAGGATCTGAAACAAGTTTATTGAAATTAAAAATGATAGATCTAACAGGTTTGTTATATTTATAGCAAATTATAGGTGTTTCAGTATTTTGAAAATAAGCAGGAATGGAAGAAAGCACCGATCTCTCACGGAAGATACTGGGCAAATCTATAAAATCCATACCCTTATTAATGAAGGATATTTTGAAAAAATGGCGTTTATGATTAATTTCAGAATCAATGTAAGGACGGAGAGTATGCTGAGTATAGCCTCTTGTTAAGAGAGCCGCATCCTATAACTGATGAGAACTATTGTAGAATTTGTTCACCTCGGTGTCCAGAAGACGTAAAACAGAAACGGGTTATGAACTTAAAAATGAAAGCATAGAGTGTCGTCCATGATTTAATAATATAATTGACAGTCACTTTAGTCTAGTATTGTTTCGTTTAAACGCACGTGATTTACGTTTAAAGTTACCATTTTTCCTGGTGCCGTGAGATCTAGTTCTGCGTTTTCGACATTCCAGGAGCGAGAAAATATCAAAGTCCGGCATTCTGGAAATATTACCCTCATGATAAATGTTGTCATTAAATCCCAGTGGAAAAGGGGTCTGTAAAAATTTAATCCATTTCAGATCAGCATCATGTATTTTGATTATTTTGAATCTAGATGTAGAATTTGCATCGTAATAAAGTTTTTCCACTGGTTGTATAACAATGTTATTTACAGAATGACCTGTACGTCGAAAGTGACGGAAAGTACGTCGAAAGTTTCCTAATGAAAACATATATGGGCCCCGTCAAGCGATTTTGGTACTTATCGCCTATGCAAGCAGCGAAGGTTCAGGCGAGCCTGCGCATCCGCGCAGTCTCGCCATAACTTTCGCTGCTCGCTCATACAAGCAGTGAATCAAGAGGAACCTTCAGACAGAAAGCCATATCCCTGGCCCCTCCGAATGACTGGGCATGCGCAGTTAAAATTTGTCATGACGGAATGCTCGAAGACACAAATTCGCTTGGCGGGGCTCATATGATAATTGTAGAAATCGCCACCGTATCAGTTCCTGGTCGTTTCCATTTTCAATTATTCTTCTGAAGCAAGGGATACACCACCGAACTAAAAATGAGTGTACAAGATTTTCTTGGCCGGACTAGCTAGTTTTGGCCAATTATATCGCCTCAGTGACCCTCAGATATTTTCAAAATTCCACAATAAAAGATCCCAAAAAACAATATATATATATATATATATATATATAATATATATATTTCACTATGGTGAAGGGCAGGGAGTATTTTTATGGTCGCCACACGTTCCCTGTACATCAGCTGAAGTGACGTCAAATATGTTACATAAATGGGTTATCCTTTTGAAGCAAGAAATACACCACAAAACTAAACAAATATGGAGTGTACAAAATTCCAAAATTGAATCAGTAGTCCCAAAGGACAAAAAATACAAAAAATGGTGAAGGACAGGGAGACTTTTCACGGCCGCCACACATTCCCTTTACATCAGCTGTAGTGACGTCAAAGGTGTACTACAGAACGGTTATCCACAAAACTAAATAAATATGGAGTGTCCGCGATTTTCTGGGCCAGACTAGCTAGTTTCGGCCGATTAGACCTTATCAATGGCCCTTATACATTTCAAAATTCCACAAAAGAATCATGATCCAGAAGAACAAGAAAATATAAACTTCACTATGATAAATCGTAATAAAAACCTGACTTCAACACTCGTAATAAATTATTAACGGCTAAACTCCTTAATCAGGGTTATCGGTACCATAAACTACGCAAAGCCTTTTCAAAATTTTACAGACGCCATTCTGATTTAATTTCAAAATTCAATATTGGACTTAATTCTCCTCTGCAACAAGGTCTATCGGAACCCGAATTTTATGGTGACTTAGTATATAAATTCAGAAAAATATATAACCGCAATGACTTCAGCGCCAAATTTCGTAAAATCATTCTTCGCTATAAAAAGATTGGGTACAACATGGATATTATACGACAGACCGCATTCATGGTAGTTAACCCAATCACGGTTGGCAGCTTTGCTTCCCTCTTTAATTGCACGCCGGTGGGTCAGGCCTCAGATTCTATGACGGCTCCAACGTAAAGGCTTATTGAAAATTAGAGAGATAATGTTGGTTGGTGCCTGATGCTCTGTCTCTGGTCGGGCTCATCGGAGTCTAACTGTTGGTTTTCTTTTGCTCCAGCATTTCAGTGGTTTCTTGCTGTCGAGTCCTCACCGTTGTCTCACCTCTGTGGTTCTTTGATTTTTGTGTTCACGGAGATGTTGCAATGATGAGTTAGGAGGCCTTCATGCGGACTGAACAAATTATTTGTCTAAATCGCGACGGAAGTAAGGGCGAGGATTGTGGCCACGTAAAATCGATTTAAGCCCCCCAGTGGAAATCTTCCACTGACCGTTCCAAGGCGGCTCTTCTGTGGCGATTTATTTATGTTGTTGTTTGTTACTTGCTGTGGGTATCACTTGTGTCTTTTGGTTTTGGATGGCCATATGGCCATTTTGTGGGAAAGTAACTGTCCTTATGGCCTTCCTTTGTTTAGGTTTCCATTATGGTATGGTCGCTTAATGTTTGTATTTCTTTCCCTTTGGTGTCTTTTATGGGTGGAGTAAGTTAATTGTATCAATTCCTGATCTTTGTTTTACTTCTACTTTGTGTCTATAATATCCTCTTTGTCTCCAAACCCAGCCCTACATATAAATAGGTAGTATTGCACTAAATACTGGGCGGTGCCGGGTTTTATCACTTGTGGACCCAGCTTTAAGTTGCGTTCTAAATAACAGACTTGCTTCCATTGGATATATATCCCAAGTTTTATTTCAATGTGAGAAAATGATAGGAATAAGGGACTAAAATGATCCATGTTTTATAAATATATCTGCAAGCTCAAAGAAAATATTGCTGATTTTATATGGTCACCCCTCCTTTTGTATTTGGTTAGTATTTACTCCGTTCTAGTAGGTCAGGAAACATGGTTGACTGTAAATTGAAAAGGGGCAGATCAACATGTGGATGTTTTCTCATTAACTTGTTGGGCTAGGATGGCTCTATAAACAAGTAAGGTTTGAAATGTTTTGTATGTGTAGTTTTTGTGGGAGCAGGTAAAAGGTTACTATTGTCGCCTATGGAAAACATTTAGTGGAAAGCTCCCATAATAGCTTTACTATGATGGCTCCAGCGTATAGGCTTATTTGTATTTTAGGTAATGTCGATTTACCCGATGCTCTGTCTCTGACCCACCGGCTTATAACTGGTGGTTTTCTTTTGCTCAAGCATTTCAGTTATTTCATGCTATCGAGTCCACTCTGTAGTCGTTTGACTTTATGTTCTCGGAGCTGTAGCACTGATGAGTGCACTGATGAGTTGCACGGAGATGTTGCACTGGTGAGTTAGGAGGCCTTCATGCGGACTGAACAAATTATTTGTCTAAATCGCGACGGAAGTAAGGGCGAGGATTGTGGCCACGTAAAATCGACCCCCCCCCCCCAGTGGAATTCGTTTCCGCTGGCCGTGCTGACCGTTCCAATGCCGTTCTTATGTCGCGGTTTATTGCACGACCCGCAGAAAAAGCGACCGACTGAATGATTTTCTAGAGTGCCCTAAAATCACCGTGTCATTCTGTCATTCTGTCAGTCTGCATTCTGTCAGTCTGTCATTCTGTCAGTCTGTCTGTCCGTCCGTAACCCGTTTGTGAAAATTGGTGATAGTGACTTAACCGCTTGGAATATTTAAACAATTTTTGGCATACTGATAGATATCAATAAGATCTAACCAATGAACTTGCCAAATATTACATTCCATTTAGTATAGCCTCGCCGAGGCGAAAACTGTGAAAATTTTCGAACTGCTTCTCCTCGGAAACCGTTGGGCCGATTAAAGTCAAATTTCATATGGAGCCTCTATGGGAAGGGGGAAACCAAAATTTGCTCATGGGGTCCAGGTCACATGACCAAAATGGCCGCCAAGCCATATATGGTCTCTGTCTGTCCGTCCGTAACCTGTTTGTAAAAATTGGTGATAGTGACTTAACCGGTTGGAATATTTAAACAATTTTTGGCATACTGATAGATATCAATGAGATCTAACCAATGAGCTTGCGAAATATTACATTCCATTTAGTATAGCCTCGCCGAGGCGAAAAATGTGAAAATTTTCGAACTGCTTCTCCTCGGAAACCGTTGGGCCGATTGAAGTCAAATTTCATATGGAGCCTCTATGGGATGGGAAAAACAAAATTTGCTCATGGGGTCTAGGTCACATGACCGAAATGGCCGCCAAGCCATATATGGTAAAAACCCTTCAAAAATAGTCTTCTCCAGAACCACTGGGCAGATTTCCACGAAACTTGATAAATAGCATCTGGGACGTAGGCCCATCATAAATTGCTAAAATGGTGACCCTGGGTTGACCTTGACCTTCTTTGTGCCTAGGTCAAACTTTGAAACATATGCTTTTGTATTGGAAAAGTGAGAATGACTTTTATCCTGCAAACGTTTCAGAAAACAGTACTAAAGTAATCAGATCTAACCAATGAACTTGCGAAATATTACATTCAATTTAGTATAGCCTCGCCGAGGCGAAAAATGTGAAAATTTTCAAAATGCTTCTGGAGCCTCTCTGGGATGGGGGAAACCAAAATTTGCTCATAGGGTCCAGGTCACATGACCAAAATGGCCGCAAAGCCATATATGGTCTGTCTGTCTGTCCGTCAGTAACCCGTTTGTGAAAATTGGTGATAGTGACTTAACCGCTTGGAATTTTTGGCATCATGTGACTGATACTGATAGATATCAATGAGATCTAACCAATGAGCTTGCGAAATATCACATTCCATTTAGTATAGCCTTGCCGTGGCGAAAAATGTGAAAGTTTTCGAACTGCTTCTCCTCGGAAACCACTGGGCCGATTAAAGTCAAATTTCATATGGAGCCTCTATGGGATGGGGGAAACTAAAATTTGCTCATGGGGTCCAGGTCACATGACCAAAATTGCCGCCAAGCCATACATGGTAAAAACCCTTCAAAAATAGTTTTCTCCAGAACCACTGGGCAGATTTCCACGAAACTTGATAAATAGCATCTTGGACTTAGGCCCATCATAAATTGCTAGAATGGTGACCCTGGGTTGACCTTGTCCTTCTTTGTGCCTAGGTCAAACTTTGACACATATGCTTTTGTATTGGAAAAGTGAGATTGCATTTTATCGTGCAAACGATTCAGAATACAGTACTTAAGTATAAGTTATATTTTTGCTCCATACGATAAGGCGCATTTATTGGGGGAACCGTTTTAGGTCCAGGTCACATGACCAAAATGGCCGCCATACCCATATATGGTAACACTCATAAAGCATAAAGCATCCGGCGGGTCGTGCACTTCAGCTGAAGCACTGGTTTATTTTTGTTATGGTTTGTCTTTGGGTGTTTGTGTCGCTTATATTATTTTATTTTGGATAGCCTATTTGCCATTTTGTTGGAAAGTAACTGTCCTTTTGACTTTCCGCTACAATTGATATTTCCATTAGGTCTGTTGTTTCATGTTTGTGTTTCTTTCCAGTTGGTGTCTCTGATGGGAGCTGTGGGTTAATTGTTTCGATTCCTGATCATTGCCTCCACTTCTATTTTGGAAAGCCTTCATGTGAACTGAACAAATACGACAGAACCAAAGGCGAGGATTGTGGGCAAGTAAACTCGATTTAAGCAACCCCACCCCAGGTGAAACACTTTTTACTGAACGTTCCAATGCGGTTCTTCTGTCACGGTTTATTTTTGTAATAGTTCGTCTTCGCTTTGCATCTATGCGATAAATTTGAGCCCCGCCAAGCGAATTTGTGTCTTCGAGCATTCCCACATGGCAAATTTTAACTGTGAATGCCCAGCCATTCAGAGGGGCCAGGGATATGGCTTTCTGTCTGAAGGTTCCTCTTGATTCACTGCTTGTATGAGCGAACAGCGAAGGCTCTGGCGAGACTGCGCGGATGCGCAGGCTCGCCTGAACCTTCGCTGCTCGCATAGGCGATAAGTACCAAAATCGCTTGACAGGGCCCATATTTTTTATTTTGGATAACCGTTTGGCTATTGTGTGTGGTAGTTCGTTTTTGAATGTGTGTATTGCTTATACATTTAATTTTTTAAATTAGGATAGCCGTTTTGGCCATCTTGTGTGAGAGCTATTTCATGTTCATGTTCCTTTCCATTTGGTGTCTCTGATGGGAGTTGTGGAGTAATTACATCAATTCCTGATCATTGCCTTCACTTTTATTTTATTGACGTTTCAAATATTGTCTTTTGCAACAAGACTGTTAATTGCATAATTGTTATAGAACTTCTGTACCAAAATGTAAAAACCGCCCATTTTAACATACTGTTTACCTGACCATGACAATAATGCATATTAAGTTACAGACAGCAATGGTTCAATGACACTTCTTCCGTGGATACTCGGGGAAGCAGGTATAGGGAAACATTGACTGGGTTTGACAGGGAGATACATATCTGAAGAGCTTAATAACGCGGAACTCGTCACAAATAGGACCCAGGCAATTTATCTCCCGATCATCAAACTGTGACATTATAAAACCATATCCAAACAATGATATGCTCTGCGCCCGTCCGCGGCGAAGATGTCTGTCATATTGTGTAGCATAGAAGCGTTTCATTACGTAATTCCTCGATGTTGATCAGACGGATTCTGTTAGACACTGGGCGATAATGGTGATGCTTCATCAGCCTTGTATGTCCTCGTATTAACCGTTTTCTAATCACGTATAAGGTTGAGTTTTTCCTGACTTGCTGTTTTAGCGGCGATGAAGAGATGAGGTATCTTGTTTGCAGTTTTATATTGAAATTCAATCTGCACTGAATGGGGAATGCGCATCTCAGTTTTAATGACAAGAACCAGTTAAAGGCAATTATAGGTATATATCAATTTAACTGACATCCATTATTATATTAAACTGACATTAAGCTAAGGACAGCGTAGTTCCATTGTCGTTTCACAGGATAGGTAAGCATAAAGAAACAGACAACGAATGATTATTGTCCTCATTAAAAGAACATAGAAAAACATGACACGATGAAAATGAATTTAACATAACCTATTAAAACGTGAGATGGAAGAGTGAATTAATTTTCGACTTTGTTAGTGGAGTGACGAATACCATTATAGTGCTTTAAGAATTAATAATAGATAGGATGTGTTCGTATCCGATAAAGATTAATATGAAGGAAGCTAATGGTTTGTTATATGTTTGTCATGAAGTTATTAAATTTTCCTCGCTACAACCATTTCGACAGTGCTTTATCACGCTGGCCTATCAGCAATTTATATGCCATCTGGTAAGGTAGTGGAATTGGTCGATTCCGTAATTACAGTCTAAGTATCAGACAAACAACAACAACGGTGCAGGAGAAAATCATAGTTCGCTGTTCGCTTTGTTTACATGTCTGATTCAAACTTGATAAGTCTCTTGCAAGTGCAATCGTAAAAAGAAAACTGGTTCACTTAAAAAAAAAAAAAAAAAAGTGTCCACAGTGGCACCGCGTGCATTTTTTATGTTGCGTATGCGCTAAAAATGACGTCCACAACGACTTAATTACGTGCAAATATGTATGACGTAATATCTGGCACACATAAAAAATGACGTTTAACTAATTGACATTAAACGAATAGAGAAAATATGCTAATTTTCGATGATACAGTGAATTCACAAACGGTGAAAAAGTCCATCACGTGGACAAAATAGAAGTAGAGGCAATGGTCAGGAATCGATACAATTAACCCACAGCTCCCATCAGAGACACCAAAGGGAAAGAAACACAAACATGAAGCAACGGAACCCAACGGAAACACCAACAGCCGAAAGCCAAAAGGACAGTTACTTTCCCATAAAATGGCCAAAAGGCTATCAAAAAAAAAAAAAAAAAAAAAAAAAAACAGAAAGAAAAAAAAAATATAAGCGACACAAAGACCCAAAGACAAAACATAACAAAAATAAACTTAAATCTTAAATCGATTTTACGTGGACACAATCCTCACCTTTACTTCCGTCGCGATTAAGACAAATAATTTGTTCAGTCCGCATGAAAGGGTTCGAGCCTCGCTCGGGTTACATGTGAGAAGTCAAGTTCTGCAACGGAAGGTCAGGTAGTTTTTCTCCGGTTTCGGCTCGATATGAGTAAAATAATCTTGAAAGGGCCGTAAAACCACCCCCCCCCCCACACACACAAAAAGCATCATGTTAACAAGTCGGTGGAATGAACTCATAACCCCATTCTCCCATTCTATTATTTTGCTTATTTCTGCTCCAAGACATAGTCGTAGCTTGTTGGTACTCGTTAGAGCCGCATCGATGCTGCGACAACGTATATTTGAAGTATAAATAAGGGGACTATAACAAATTTGCATTTTGGAGACATGAAAGACTGCACTATGTCACATGGATGTGTGATCTTAATGGGTATATAGCGGTGTAGAACAACTCCTGCGTAACCCGCCTGTATACGGGTACAGATGGTATTCATGAGGGCGTACATTACATTTTATATCTTTTCCGCAGCAATATTAAGGAAGTCCGTTGACTCCATTTTTCCTATGGTATTTTGACTATTTTCTTAGTGTCCTCCAACTGAGGGCATCCGCATCTTGTCTGTCACACCGGAATAGCAGGTTTTGAAATAGGCAGTCATGTTAAAGCCAACTAATTCTGACAAGACCTTGCAGCAGGAATGAGTGAAGGCCAACGTATAGAATGACTTCAGCATAGCATTTGACAAAGTTCCAAATGAATGCATGAAAGACACAAAATACAAAGCAACCTCTTACAGTAGGTCCAGTGCTTGCTTACCTAGAAAGGCCAACCAGAGGCGGTCAAAGGTCAATATTCCATTATTGCCCCATGTGTATCCGGTGTACCCCACAGTGCTTGGACATGTACATAAATGACTTGCCAGAGACTGTCAGCTCTGGAGCTCATCACGAAAACACGCATATATAATTTTGGCCCCCTTGAATCCCACGTTTATATAGTAAAGCTGGAGTTTAAAGGGGTAAACCTTATTTTTCTTATTTATGCTCTATAATATATAGTTTGGATACTCGTTAGAACCGTCTCATCGATGAGGCGGTTCTAACGAGTACCCACAATCTATATTTTGAGCAGAAATAAGAAAAATACCACAATTTTTCATCTTAGAAATTTCATTGTTCGGCGATAAAGGTTAAAATGTATTTGTATAGGCGTGTTTTCATAATGATGCCTCTTTGCTTATGACCGCCTTTGTTCTCAAGAAGATACTGCAGCACTTCAGTGGGATCTAGGCAGCCTGCATACAACTGGATACAGAATGGTAAAAGTCTTGCGGACTTGGATCTCTTCTGCAACGGGGTCTATCGGAGCTCGGGTTTTGTGGTGACTTAGTGTTTACATTCAGAAACATATATAATGGCAATGACTTCAGCACCCAATTTTGTGAAATCATTTTTCGATATAAAAAGGTTGGGTGCAGCATGGGTGTTGTGCGACAGAGTGCATGCATGGTAGTTAACCCAATCACGGTTGACACCTATGCTTTTCCTCTTTAATTGCACGCCGGTGGGTCAGTCCTCAGATTCCCTGACGGTTCCAGCGTAAAGGCTTACTGAGTATTAGAAAGAAACTATTTTATGTAATGTTGATTGATACCTGATGCTCTGTCTCTGGTTGGGCTCATCGGTGTCTGCTGGTTTTCTTTTGCTCCAGCATTTCAGTGGTTTCTTGCTGTCGAGTTCTCACCGTTGTTTCATCTCTGTAGTTGTTTTATTTTTGTGTTCACGGAGATGTTGCACTGATGAGTTAGGAGGCCTTCATGCGGACTGAACAAAGTATTTGTCATAATCGCGACGGATGTAAGGGCGAGGATAACAGCTACGTAAAATCGATTTAGCCCCCCCCCCTCCACACACACACACACACACGCACACACACCCAGTGGAATTCGTTTCACTGACTGTTCCAGTGCGGTTCTTCTGTCGCGATTTATTTATGTTATGGCTTGTCTTTGAGTATGTGTATCGCTTATCTTATTTTGTTTCTGATAGCCAGTTGGCCATTTTGTGGGAAAGTGGCTGTCCTTTTGGCTTTCCGCTGTTGATGTTTACATTAGGGTCTAGTTGTTTCATGTTCGTGTTTCTTTCCATTGGGAGCTGTAAGTATATTGTATCGATTCCTGATCATTGCCTTCACTTTTATTTTGCAAACTCAGCTTATGTGCGATAGTGAGGGTATTAAAGCGGAGAAACCTGGTTGGAGATTTGGAGCCACCTACCAGAGTTGGGAGTACCTGTGCATACTTGTCATGGGAATCTCATTTCAATGCATCTGTATTGGGCAAACTGCAGCTTGGCGCTGGTGTTTCTTTGGAAGGAACATTACCGGTTGGTCTGACGATGTTACAGCATGATGGATTAAGACCATGGTTAGACTGGTCCTCGATTATGCCGCGTCAGTATGGGACTAACATACATAGACAGTGCAACGGCGAACAGCTCGACTACCACACAACCAGCAGTATTTCGCGAGTGATACAATACCTTGGCCAACAAGATGTCAAAGCTGCGATGGTTTACCGCGTCCTTCTATGCTTTGTGGACAACCCTGCTTGCACGACAGGGCTCCCACCCGAAACTAGCGAACAGTAGATGACACTCTCTGTGGTATATCGCCCTATGCTATGCCAGCTGTCCTTCTTCGCCTCAGGCATATGACTTTAGGACCAACTTCTGGACCCCGAGGCGAACAAATACTATGATAGTTCTAATCAGTTATACGATGTTGCTCTTTCTCTTTTAACTAGAGGTTATACTCAGCATGTTCTTCGTCCTTTCATCGATTCTGAAATTAATCACAAAAATATCCTTATTTAATAAGGGTTTTGATTTTATAGGCCTAGTATCTTCCGGGACAGTTCGGTGATTTCATCCATTCCTGCTTATTTTCTAAATACTAAAACACCCATAATTTGTTATAAATACAATAAACCTATTAGATCTATTATTTTTAATTTCAATAAACTTGTTTCTGATCTTGATATTGACACTAACACTCCTGATACCTGTGATTGTAAAAATTCAGTGTATTGCTATCCTGCTGCTGGCCTGATTCTGGGATACGAAATATAATTCTAAAGGACCGAAATATCGATTTCCTTCTAAAATTGATTTCAATAAGTGTAAAGATGAAATCGCTGTTGCCTTGAATGAATTTGGTAATCGGTGGTGTAAACGAGAGTATGTTGAGCATAAAACTCTCAAAGAATTGAAACTTAGCATTCTGAAACTAGTGAACCATTTCTTTCTACTCTCAAAATACGAACTTATTACCTCCTAAGCCTAAGACGTCTTTATGTCGCCTTTAACTAGGTATTCAAGAATTTCATAAGGAGCTTGTTTTGGCTCCAGCAGATACGGCTGCTAACAATGTGGTCGTTGTTTGACGGCTCCACTATGTTAACACTCTTCAGCAAGAACTTGGTGGTATTAAGGCCCATGAACTGCAGCCTTTGGCTCTAGAGAGGGCTCTAATTGATGGCCACATTTGTCATTCAGCCACAAAGTTTGCTGTGTTACAGAAGGCCAAGACAAGTTTCCTACGTTATATTGGTCACCTAAACTTCATAAAAGACCATACAAAATAGAAGTGGAGGCAGTGATCAGGAATCGATACAATTAACCCACAGCTCCCATCAGAGACACCAAAGGGAAAGAAACACAGACATGAAACAACAGACCCTAATGGAAACATCAATAGCGGAAAGCCAAACGGACAGTTACTTTCCCACAAATGGCCAATAGGCTATCCAAAATAAAATAATATAAGCGACACAAACATCCAAAGGCAAACCATAACGAAAATTAACCGCGACAGAAGAACCGCCTTGGAACGGTCAGTGGAAACGAATTCCACGGGGGGGGGGAGCTTAAATCGCTTTTACGTGGCCACAATCCTCGCCCTTACTTCCGTCGCGATATAGTCGCGATTTAGACGAACAATTTGTTAAGTCCGCATGGAGGCATCCTAACTCATCAGTGCAACATCTCTGTGAACGCAAATAATCAAACAACCACAGAGATCAAACAACGGTGAGGACTCGACAGCAAGAAACCAGTGAAATGCTCGAGCAAAAGAAAACCAACAGTTAGACTCCAATGGGTCCGACCAGAGATAGAGTATCAGGCACCAACCAACATTACATTGAATTAGATCTCTCTAATTCTCAATAAGCCTTTAAGCTGACCCACCGGCAGGCAATTAAAGAGGGAGGCAAAGTTGTCAACCGTGATTTGGTTAACTACCATGCATGCAGTATGTCGTATAACATTTATTTGGTACCCAGTCTTTTTATACCGAAGAATGATTTTACGAAATTGGGTGCTGAAGTCATTGCGGTTATATATTTTTCTTAATTTATATACTAAGTCACCATAAAATTCGGTTACCGATGGGCCTTGTTGCAGAAGAGATTTAAGTCCAATATTGAATAATGAAAATAAATCACAATGACGTCTATAAAATTTTGAAAAGGCTTTCGTAGTTTATGGTACCGATAACCCTGAAGCACGGTTCATTGCAAATTCAAGCTCTTGTACCACCACTGAACTCTCCAAATTATTAAATTCATGTTTTACTGTCAAACAAAGATGTGATTAAATATTGCGACAAAGTCTTTGAAGGCTCAGGGAGAAATCTGTTTTGGTCTATAAAAATTCTAATGAAGTTTCAAATAAATTAAAATCAAAGACGTTTTCGTGCTTCAAATCTGTCTACTTATGATTTTTCCACCCTTTATACTACCCTTTCTCATAATCTTATAAAAGAAAAACTTGATGGTTTAATTGAATGGACACTTCATAGGGAAGGCTCCCTCTATCTTGCATGTAATGTAAGAAATGCTTTTTTCACTTCTGAAGAGCATACAAGTTACACTTTATTGTCATGTCAGAAAGTGTGTGAAGTTCTCACCTTTCTACTTGATAATATTAACATAAGATTTACATAAGATTTGGTACTAAGTTATTTACACAAGTTGTGGGTATTCCGATGGGTACAAATTGCGCACCCCTTGTGGCTGAATTGTTCTTGTTTTGTTATGAAAGAGACTTCATGATGTCCCTTTCCGTTGAAAACCGATCTGAAATCATTGAAGCCTTCAGCTCGACTTCTAGATATTTGGATGATTTATTTAATATTGACAATACCTATTTCGATGGTTTGATTCGTCAAATTTCCCCCCCCCCCCCCAACTTCAGTTAAATAAAGCGCGATGGTTTTGATTTTGAGATTGTAAATTTCCCTTTCTTGGATGGTGATGTTCCTCGTTCGTTATCATACGGCGTTTATATTTCGCCATTAATTCGATTTACCAGAATGTCTAGTCATGTATCTGACTTCAACACTCGTAACAAATTGTTAACTGCTAAACTTCTTAATCAGGATTATCGGTATCATAAACTACACAAAGCCCTTTCAAAATTTTATAGACATCATTCCGATTTAATTTCAAAATTCAATGTTGGACTTAACTCTCTTCTGCAACAGGGTCTATCGGAACCCAAATTTTATGGTGACTTAGTATATAAATTCAGAAAAATATATAATTGCAATGTCTTCATTACCCAATTTCGTAAAATCATTCTTCGATGAAAAAAGATTGGATACAACATAAATTTTATACGACAGACTGCATGCATGGAAGTTAACCCAGTCACGGTTGACAACTTTACTTCCCTCTTTAATTGCACGCCGGTGGGTCAGGCCTCAGATTCTATGACGGTTTCAGCGTAAGGGCGAGGATTGTGGCCACGAATAATCGATTTAATCCCATTTTCGCTGACCGTTCCAATGCGGTTCTTCTGTCGTGGTTAATTTTTGTTATGGCTTGTCTTTGAGTGTATCGCTTATATTATTATGTTTTGGATAGCCAATTGGCCATTTTGTAGGAAAGTAACTGTCCTTTTTTGCTTTTCGCTAGTGATGTTTCCATTAGGGTCTTGTTGTTTCGTGTTTGTGTTTCTTTCCCTTGGTGTCTCTAATGGGAGCGGTGGATTGATTGTATCGATTCCGGATCGTTGTCTTCACTTCTATTTTACTGAGAATTAGAGAGAATCTAATTTTATGTAATGTTGAATGGTGCCTGATGCTATGTCTCTGGCTGGGCCCATAGGGGTCTAACTGTTTGTTTTCTTTTGCTCCAGCATTTCAGTGGTTTCTTGGCTGTCGAGTCCTCGCCGTTGTTTCATCTCTGTGTTTGACTGAGTTTTGTGTTCACGGAAATGTTGCACTGAAGAGTTAGGAGGCCTTCATGCGGACTGAACAAATGATTCGTCTAAATGGCGACGGAAATAAGGGAGAGGATTTTGGCCACGTGTATTGCTTACATTATTTTGCTTTGGATAGCCAATTGCCCATTTTGTGGGAAAGTAACTGTCCTTTTGGCTTTCCGCTATTGATGTTTCCACTAGGGTCTAGTTGTTTCGAGTTTTTGTTTCTTTCACTTGGTGTCTCTGGTGGGAGCTGTGGGTTGATTGTATCAATTCTTGATGGTTGCCTTCAGGTCTATTTCACTGAGAATTAGAGAGAATCTTATTCAAGGTAATGTTGGTTGGTGCCTGATGCTATGCCTCTGGTTGGGCCCATAGGGGTCTAACTGTTGATTTTCTTTTGCTCCAGCATTTCAGTGGTTTCTTGCTGTCGAGTCCTCACTGTTGTTTCATCTCTGTGGTTGATTGATTTTTGTGTTCACGGAGATGTTGCACTGAAGAGCTAGGAGGCCTTCATGCGGACTGAACGAATGATTTGTCTAAATCGCGACGGAAGTAAGGGCAAGGAGTGTGGTCACGTAAAATCGATTCCCCAGTGGAATTGGTTTCACTGACCGTTCCGAGGCGGTTCTTCTGTTGTGGTTTATTTTTGTTATGGCTTGCCTTTGAGTGTGTGTATCGCTTCTATTATTTTGCTTTGGATAGCCAATTGGCCATTTTATGGGTAAGTAACTGTCCTTTTGGCTTTCCGCTATTGATATTTCCATTAGGGTCTAGTTGTTTCATGTTTGTGTTTCTTTCCCTTTTATGGAAATCTTTTCTACGGTCATTCTCTCCCTTCCGTTGATTCAAGAAGGGCAGTTTTCATTTTCTGGCGAAAGAATGTGTACTGTACCGGTTAACCGCTTACGTATAAGCCTGTCCGGAAAGTTTTGATAGTAAAACTGAACGGCTCAAAAATGACCTAAATAGTGTTGACTGGGCCGTTAAACTCCAATACAAACAAACAAAACAAACATATACGAAATATAGTCAGCCTCAGGACTTGTGTCTGAGCAACGAGAAATACAATACAAAAGAAAGAAAGAAAAAAAGTACAGCGAATGAAAAATAAAAATATGGCTCAATATTGACAATAGTTTCACTTAACAAATGGGGACAACTCTTACATGGAGAGACAGGGTATGGAGGTAAAGAAAGAGGTCGTGAGACATAGTCGGTGAGTGACGGGGGTATGGAGGTAGAGAAAGTGGTCGTGAGATAGAGTCGGGGAGAGAGAGAGAGTAATGGAGAGTTTTGTTTGATTTGAGATTTAACGTCCCCGTCAACACTGTAAAGGTCATTTTGGAGACGTTGCGCCCAATGAAACCAAAAGGGTTTATAAGCATGGACGGTCCGTCTCGCACCGCTTTGCCTGGGCAGGCTTAGAAGCGGTTTAGTAGTACTCGTGTGCGATCGGTTTCAGCTCTGCGTGGAAGCATCATGCAGCCCGCCCATCTATTTCTTCAAGTCCCAAAGGGCGGGGGCCGAGAGTCATGGAGAGAGAGAGAGAGAGAGAGAGAGAGAGAGAGAGAGAGTCAAGGAGAGAGTCAAGGAGAGAGGGGTTTGAACAAAGATGAAATTGAAGAGAGAGAGAGAGAGAGAGAGAGAGAGAGAGAGAGAGAGAGAGAGAGAGAGTGAGTGAGTGAGTGAGTGTTCGAGTTTTACGTCCCACCAACAGCTAAGGTCATACGGAGACGGGACCTCGGTTTAAAGACTCATCCGAAAGTCAGGAGAAGCCCGGGATCGAACCTGCGACGCCTGGTTTACAAGGCGAGTAGCGTATCCACCACCACCACACCACGGAGGCTTCTTAGAGAGAGAGAGAGAGAGAGAGAGAGAGAGAGAGAGAAAGAGAGAGAGAGAGAGGTTGCAGAAGGAAAGAATCTGGAGGGTGAGGGAGGGGTGTGGGGAAGAGAGAGAGAGTAAAAGGGTTAAGATAAGGATATAGAAAAGTCTGTGAAATATAAACGAAGATGATAACAGAACAATATTTTCGGAAATATTACAAGACGCATTTCCTGTGAAGGCCTAGGTTGTGGGTGCTCGTTAGAATCGCCTCATTAAGGCGGTTCTAACGATTATCCACACCCTATAGGCTCATAGATTGAAACATTTTCAAGAGGTACTTCAAAGTATGCCAAACCATCTATATACTTTAGAACGAATAGGTTTCCTAACAAAGACACAAACGCTTATGTTGTATGTTTTTCTGTTAATCCTGTGTATGTCAATTACTTTCGAGAAATTATTTAGCCTCGACATGGCAAAAGGTTTCTTTGGAAGTCAGCAGTTAATGATCACTCAGATGCTTATGAGCGCCCTCAGAACAATATGTCCGATGTAAGATAGTGCTACCCGCATTAACCCTTTTTGTACCGGAAGCACCAAAACGGGTAATTGACAAACAGTGCAGGCCCAGATCAGACGCCGCAGACATAGAGACCGGCCCCGATAGCTCAGTTGGTAGAGTGTCCGCTCCGGGGAACGGGAGGTCACGGGTTCGATCCCGGGCCGCGACATACCTAATTCGTTAAAAATGGTACTAGCTGCTCCTCGCTGGGCACTCAGATTTACGGGGTAGAGCTAGGACTGGTCGACCCAGTGTCAGGATAATGTGACTGGGTGTGGTATCATGTAATGTGTCTGGGACATGATACTTCAATGAGGCAGCACTATAAAAGTGAGCATTGAGCTCCCTATCGCAACCAGACACCGTCGTGATATGACTGAAAAATTGTTGAAAGCGACGTTAAACCCGAATTCACACACACTCTACAAACACAGATTGTTGGTACACGGTTAAGTGCATTTCTAACGAATACCATCGCTCTGGGTGTATGATCAAGCCTCGGAAAATAATATATATCCATTTTGACCCCCGATTCTCCCTATGTCAGAGGTCTAATTTCTGCGGGGGTGAACATAGAGGCTAAAAAGCTAATATTAATAATAATTATTATAATAATAATAGTCGACTTTATTTATAGAGGGTAACAAATTTAGTACAAGTACTAATCTTCCATATGGCCCTCTTATTTCTTCCTCTTCCTGGGTATAAACCAATACTAAGCAATGTGGATAAAGTTTCTTGCTCAATGAAACAACACTTGGCGCTTGCGGGGATCGAACCGGCTACCTCTCGATCTCAAATCCGATGCTTTACCACTGCACCACAGCGCTCCACAGCGCTCCATAGCGCTCAACAGCTCGTCAGCCACCGCTCATTGGGGCTTGAAGAAATAGATGGGCTGCATGATAATTCCGTGCAGAGCTGAAACTGGCACACACGAGTACTGGAAAACCGCTTATAGGGTCCCAGCCTGCCCAGGCAAAGCGGTGCTAGTTGGACCGCCAATGCTTATAAACTATATTGGTTTCATTGGGCAAGAGGGCTTGAGATTTCATTTCATCTCAATGTCAGGTAAAAGTCCCACAAAATTGGAAGTGACCTATACAGTGTTGACGGCGACGTTATTAAATCTCAAATCAGACAAAACAAATAAAATAAGCTCGTGTTAGCGTTCGCTCTTTCTTCGAACTGAACATAAGTTCGTACAGCCGTGGTGCGGCCCAATAATCTCAGAGAGATAGTTTTCACCATTAACAGGCGGACAAATTAACAAGAAATAAATCCACAGCTAATTAGCTACTGGAGAACAAAGTCTTCATCTCAAAACTCGTAAAATGACAGAATACATTACAATAAGAATGTACAATATGTTAAATCAGCGAACTCTATTCAGAGAATGTTTAAATGAGATGTATATTATTGTCTACCTTGCTCTTTCATCCCTGTGTTTCTGAAGTGGGTTCTAGAACAAGATCTATCGGAACCCGAATCGTATGGTGACTAAGTACATGTATATTTATCATATGACGTCGTTGATAAGCAGTGGATAACGTCATGTAATAAAAATCGTATGACCACACGTGTAATAACACTTTGGCGGGATTAAGTAACGTCATGACGATGTCCATGTCAAAAATGCATTTTTCTGGAAAAAAATGTTAAATTTAATGGCGATAAAATCCAATTTAAAGTGGTCATATAATAAACAGAATCTTTCACTCGCGGTCATTTCATACGAAATTTATGAAACTCGCCGAAGGCTCGTTTCATAAATTTCATATGAAATGACCACTCGTGTAAGTTCCTCTATATATTCAGAAAACGACTCCAGCACCTATTTCGTAAAACCATTCTTCGAGTTAAAAAGATTTGGTACAACATTAATGTTATACGACAGACTGTATGCGTGGAAGTTAACCCAGTCACGGTTGACAACTTTGCTTCCCTCTTTAATTGCACGCCGGTGGGTCAGCCCTCAGATTCTATAGCGTAAAGATTTACTGAGAATCGGGCACATTGGAGTCTAACTGTTGATTTTCTTTTGCTCCAGCATTTCAGTGGTTTGTTGCTATCGAGTCCACGCCGTTGTTTCATCTCTGTAGTTGTTCTCGGGGATGTTGCACTAATGAGTTATGAGGCCTTCATGCGGTCTGAACAAATCGCGACGGTAGTTAGGGCGAGGATTGCGGTCGCGTAAAATCGATTTAAAGGTGCATTATTGAGCTACCGGGTCTCATTTTTTTTCTGGTTTTTATCTTCAATGCATTCTCCTTTGTCATGTGTACACTTTTGGAGCCTAATACAGCTTCAGAACTGTGTGAAAATGGTCGTTTTCATTCGGGTTTACCCTTCGCTCTGAACATGTGTTCGGAATTTCTGTTCTAAAAATAAATCTGTCACTTTACACATACATGGCGACAGTATCGTCTCTGAGTGTCGCTACTTATGGCATGGTATTCAGCGTCATATTTCTTCCGATTCAGGCATGGCCTGAGCAAACAAGGCCAAAAATGAACGTCGCATAACGTCATATATGGGAATTCTATTTTTGTCACGAACTAAAAATAGATCTAACTAGTGTGCGAAACCTAGTTAGGAAATCCCTCTCAAACTCGTTTACCTGTTGTCATCATAATTGTTCGCATTTTTGCATAAAATGCATTCATTTGTATTGTTTTAAGGAAAAATACCGGCTATATGTATTTTAGTTTGGAAGCATTTTTCCCAGATAGCTCAATAATGCATCTTTAAGCCCCATGCGTGGAAGCATCATGCAGCCCATGTATTTCTTCAAGCCCCGATAGGCGGGGCCGTTTTGTCTTCGAGTGTGTTTATCACTTATATTTCTTTTTCTTTTTTTTTTTTTTTTTTTTTTTTTTTGGATAGCCAATTGGCCATTTTGTGGGAAAGTAACTGTTCTTTTGTCTTTCCGCAATTGGTGTTTCCATTAGGGCTACGCTTTTTCATGTTTGTGCTTCTTTCCCTTTGGTGTCTCTGATGGGAGGTGTGCGATAATTGTATCGATTCCTGATCACTTCCTTCACTTCTGTTTGGTCCATCTTTAAATGTGCGTCGATTCTTGTGCATTACGATAACACACTCGTGCGACACAGTGCATTTTTTTCACATCTCCAAAATGGCGCATTTTCTGATGAAAATCCGTGTTATTTTCTTATTTATACTACAAACATAGGTTGTGAGTGCTCGTTAGAACCGCCTCATTCTAACGAGTACCCATAGCCTATGTCTTGGAGCAGAAATTAGAAAAATAATGTATAAAAAATAGAGGTGAATGCATTGATCAGGAATCGATACAATTAATCCACAGCTCCCATCAGAGACACCAAAGGGAAAGAAGCATAAACCATACAACAACTAGACACTTCAAACTAGACGTGTTCTTCAAACGTGCTTGTCCAGTCAAGCTCGCTCTCTCTCTCTCTCTTTCTCTCTCTCTCTCTCTCTCTCTCTCTCTCTCTCTCTCTCTCTCTCTCTCTCTGACGTATTCTATAAATGTACATGCGCGTGTTCTTCAAATATGCGTGAACCGCCATGATCTCTCTAACGAATGCTTCAAATGTGCGTGCGTGCCTCGCCATGGTCTATCTGGCGTATTCTTCAAATGTGCGTGCGAAGCCATGCTCTCTCTCTCTCTCTCTCTCTCTCTCTCTCTCTCTCTCTCTCTCTCTCTCTCTCTCTCTCTCTCTCTGACGTGTTCTTCTAAGGTGCTTGCGCAGCCATGCTCTCTCTCTGACGAATTCTTCAAATGTACGTACGCAGCCATGCTCTCTCTTAAAATGTGTTTGCGCAGCCACGTTCTCTCTCTCTCTCTCTCTTTCTATCTCTCTCTCTCTCTCTCTCTCTCTCTCTCTCTCTCTCTCTCTCTCTCTCTCTCTCTCTCTCTCTCTCTCTCTCTCTCACGTGTTCTTCAAATATGCGTGCGCAGCCATGCCCTCTGACGTGTTCTTCAAATGCGCGTGCGCAGCCATGCTCGCTATGTTTTTAAAATCAGCGTGCACTGCCGTGCTCTCTTTGACGTGTTCTTCAAATGTGCGTGCGCAGCCATGCTCTCTCTGACGTATTCTTCTAATGTGCGTGCGCAGCCATGCACACTGACGTGTTATTTAAGTGTGCGCGCGCAGCCAACTAATCATGAGGGCTTAACGCAAAACCTTTTGCGTGTCATCCATTTAGCACTTGGCGAAGACACTGATCAGACTTGGTGGATGGTGAGCGCACGTTTCAGAAGGCAAAGTTTAGTGTTGGAAACCGAGACTGTCAAAATATCATTACGTAAACAAGTGTATTTGATGGACAACCCTGTGAATCCTGCTTTATAAAGGGAAAAGTGGGGTATACATGAGTCTACATCATTTTCCTTTTTTATCAAACACAGATTGTGGGTGCTCATTAGAACCGCCTCATCATACAGAATGTGGGTACTCGTTAGAACCGCCTCGTTGAGGAGGTTCCAACGAGTACCCATAATCTATATTTAGAGCAGAAATAACAGACGGGTGTGTTTGCATAATGCGAAATTCAAATGTTGCATTAGCCACCAGTTCTGTACGTCGTGTGGGTTTAGACAGATGATAGTCTCAACAATTACGTTTATGAGTAACACCTATCTAATATTTCAATTCAATTTAACCCTTTTTCTACCAAATGGAATCTTTCTCCTTGTATATAGCAGGAGTTCATTTCAAAATTTGGGGGTGTCAGGTGATGTTTTCATCAAAATTTATTTGGAAAATGCCTGAACTTCTAGCAAACAGTGGAGGCCCTGATCAGACGCCGCGTTCTGCGGCGTCTGATCTGGGCCTGCACTGTTTGCCAGGGTACCCGTTTTGGGGTTTCTGGTACTAAATGGGTTAATTCAATGCATTAATTTAATCGGTAAACTACATATTATAACCATGGGATAGGTACTTGATACGGCAAGAAAATATTTGTAATATGTTGAATTCATTCAAAAAAGATTATCTTGTAGGAAATACTACATTTACATTATGACATAAGATAAGTTTTAAAAACCTTCAGTCAAATCCAATTAAACCCACTCTGAATTAACCCGCAAAGTCGTCAATCATATGTAGGCAGCTTGACTTTTCTATTGTCATCGTTCTAACATGTCTTCATCGCCTGCGACCTAGTCACACCTCAGATGTATTCATCCGCTAAAATTGATACGTCAGAATTACTGCGCACAATAGCCGGCTTATTTTCAACGCAAACAGTGGATACGTGAGCCACCCCACAGGACTGATAATATTTCTGACTCTAAAGCGCAATTGGTATCAGTTACTGCGAGGCTAAAGTGTGGCAAACAGTATTCTTTCAATTTGATTAAATTGGTATTTTCACACCACTTTGGGAGTGAATTTGTCTTGACTTGGAGACATCTGATCTTAGAGTTACTGAGATAATCATAGCTCTGGTTGATCATCGGGCTGAAGTGATAGTTAATATTAATGAAGTACGACGTCAAACCGCAGGTCTTCTAACACAACCATGTAATCTACCCGATTCTTTCACAAGTCAGTTTCTCCAAGGCAGAATCAGGCTCCCCGAGGTGAACCTACAAAGGCAGAAAATAACGCACACAGCATGCTGTCGTATCCGATTCATATTTTCTATGGCAGGATCAGGCTTAAACATGTTATTATTTTGTCAACATTGATGACTCTATTCACAACTTGTTTAAAACGGAAAACAGAGAACGCCTTTATGACGGCTTTGGTTTCAATACTTTAAAATATGCAGACGCAGATATGTCTAACAGAAAAACAAATCCCTGCATGATGGCCTAAATTTGCTTTATCACTGACAACAGTGAGTCTTTTTGAAATGTCGTAAAGTTGAGTTCGCCGCAGTTTTCGATAACACACTTGAGTGCTTCAATGGCAACTTTCATATCTGTATACAGTAGAACTTCGATGGCTCGAACACCGATGGCTCGTTTACCATGGATGAGTCAAACTCGTTCTTGAGCCACTAGCGAAATCCTCTACATATAATAAATAGTGGGGGATAATTAAGGAGATTTTAGTCTTTTATCTTGCAAATGTATACTGTGTGTACTCATTAGAATCGCCTCGATGAGGCGATTCTAATGAGTACACACAGCATACATATTCATTATCGAACACCAAAAAGATGTTTAAAGTGTTTCGTTATGCCTCCTGACAGTAACCTCAGTGGCTCGAACTACCCCTGTCTCGAACAGATTTTCGAGGTCCCAAGGTGTTCGAGCCATTGAAGTTCGACTGTAACTTGTGCACTAGTATTTCCAGATGAACATGTTTGATTTATATTTTCCTTATTCCTGGTCCTAACACAGATTGTGGGTGCTCGTTAGAACCGCCTAATGGAGGCGGTTCTAACGAGTACCAACAATTTATGTTGATTATTTCACTTATTTCGAGCCGATCATTTGTCAGAGGTGGGCAAAAACCGGAATACCCGGACAAAACCACCTGATCTTCCGTTGCAGAACTTGACGTCTCATGTGTGACCCGAGCGAGACTCTAGATCATTAAGAGTATTATATGGAGGCCAGGGACCACTACTGTAGCCATTGCGGTTCATGAGAGTTAGCTGTCCTTGATATGTAAAGATAATTTCGCTTATAATGGAATTCGTGAATAAAACTTTTCAGATATATCGACGTCACCCGCCCATCAGGGTGGGCTGCATGGTGCACGCTTCCGCGCAGAGCTCAAATCCGACCGCACACAAGTACTGGTAAACCGCTTAGAGGATCTAAGCCTGCCAAGGCAAAGCAGTGCGAGTCGGACCGTCCATGCTTATAAACCCCATTGGTTTCATCTGGCGACAGGGCTTGAGTTGTCATTTCATCTCAATGTCGGGTAAACGTCCCACAGAATTGGTAGAAACGTCTCCAAAATGACCTATACAGTGTTGACGGGGACGTTAAACCTCAAATCATCAACATCATCATCATCATCATCATCGTCATCGTCACCATCATCATCATCATCATCGTCAGATATATCGAGCACTTAAGGACGTATTTTGTTGCTAAGGATTTCTGGTTATTCCAGTTTTGAGTAATCTTTTGTTTTGTTTTTGTCTATACTTCAGCAGATCTTCAATGGCTCGAACTCCGTTGGCTCGTTTACCATGGATGAGTCGAACCCGTTCGTGAGTTCAGAGGGAATTCCTCCAAATACGATATAGGGATAATTTATGAAAATTTCCGCCTTTTATCTTGCAAATGTATGCTGTGTTTACTCATTAGAATCGCCTCATCGAGGCGATTCTAATAAGTATACACAGCATACCTTTTTAATAAAGAAAACCGAAAACATATCCAAAATCCCCATTATGCCTCCTGGTATAGCACTAATAGTAACCCACTCTGGCTCGAATTACCTCTGTCTCGAACAAATTTTCTTGCTCCCAAAGGGGTTCGAGCTATCGAAGTTCGACAGTGTGTTGAACAGCTTGATACAACTTTTCAGATATACATAATACCAAAGGCTGCATATATATAGTGGCCAAGGAATGCTATACTATGGGCAATTCATTCCAAGAGTTATGTGCCCTTGATAACTCAGAAAAAAGGTTTTGTTAGTATTTTCTCCACCAACTCCACTAATCTATTTTAAATACCAGGAAGAGAGGGCTACAGTGACAAATTTTGTCCAGGTTTAAAATTCTGGCTGTAAAATTTTCTAAGATAATCCGCTTAAGGAGAATGGGAACACCTGGAAGATTTTTCCGCCATTTTTTTCAAAGCATTACGCAAACACGCCTATACAAATACATTGCCACCTTTATCGCCGAAAAAAATGAAAATTTTATTGTGAAAATTTGTGATATTTTTCTTATTTCTGCTCTAAAATATAGATTGTGGGTACTCGTTAGAAACGCCTCGATTGATATTTTTCTTATTTCTGCTCTAAAATATAGATTGTGGGCACTCGTTAGAACCGCCTCATCGAGGCGGTTCTAACGAGTACCCACAATCTATATTTTAGAGCAGAAATAAGAAAAATAAAGTATACCCCCGAAAACCCTAGTTTTACTATATAAAAGTGGGGTTCAAGGGGGTCAAAACTATATAGGCGTGCTTTCGTGATGAGGAGACAACTTTAGGGACTTCCAGTTCGCTTTTCTTAAAGCTCTGCTTCACTGAAAAAGGAGTGTAATCTTAAAGGAAAGAATTTAAAGAAAAGAATTTGCTCCTCAGGAGCAAATTCTTTCCTTTAAGAGAATTTGCTCCTCAGGAGCAAATTCTTTCCTTTAAGAGTTGACCCTGACTGACTTGGGGGACAAAAATATTTTTGCAGGCGTTGCCTCCCCAGAAAGTATTCCCATTCCTCTAAATAAAACTAAATGCATCTTGTTGACCGGTACAGATAGTACAATTGTATTAAATGTGACCGAGAGTATATGTTTCTGGTGGAACAACTTTTATTTTAGTTTATTATTATTATTATTCGGCCCCCGCCCATAGGGCCTTGAAGAAATATATGGGCTGCATGATGCTTCCACGCAGAGCTGAAACTGGACCGCACACTAGTACTGGTAAATCACTAAGAGGATCTAAGCCTGTCCAGGAACCGCGGTGCGAGGCGGACCGTCCATGCTAATAAACCCTATTGGTTTCATTGGGCGACAGGGCTTGAGATGTCATTTCATTTCAGTGTCGGCTAAAAGTCCCACAAAATTGGAAGCAACGTCTCCAATATGAACTTTACAGTGTTGACGGGGACGTTAAAGCTCAAATCAAACAAACAAACAAATTATGATTATTATTATTATTATTATTATTATTATTATTATTATTATTATGTAGTAGGACACATTCCTTGAACACTGCAATAACCAGTGCTTCAGCTGAAGTGCACGACCCGTCCAATGCTTTTAGCTTTATGAGTGTTACCATATATGGGTATGGCGGCCATTTTGGTCGTGTGACCTAGACCTAAAACGGTTCCCCCAATAAATGCGCCTTATCGTAAGGAGCAAAAATATATCTTGTACTTTAGTACTGTATTCTGAATCGTTTGCAGGATAAAATGCATTCTCACTTTTCCAATACAAAAGCATATGTGTCAAAGTTTGACCTAGGCACAAAGAAGGTCAATGTCAACCCAGGGTCACCATTTTAGCAATTTTTGATGGGCCTACGTCCCAGATGCTATTTATCAAGTTTCGTGGAAATCTGCCCAGTGGAGAAGACTATTTTTGAAGGGTTTTTACCATATATGGCTTGGCGGCTATTTTGGTCATGTGACCTGGACCCCCATGAGCAAATTTTGGTTTCCCCCATCCCATAGAGGCTCCATATGAAATTTGACTTCAATCGGCCCAACGGTTTCCGAGGAGAAGCAGTTCGAAAATTTTCACATTTTTCGCCTCGGCGAGGCTATACTATATAGAATGTAATGTTTCGCAAGTTCGTTGGTTAGATCTCATTGATATCTATCAGTATGCCAAAAATTGTTTAAATATTCCAAGCAGTTAAGTCACTATCACCAATTTTCACAAACGGGTTACGGATTTTTCGCCTCGGCGAGGCTATATTAAATGGAATGTAATATTTCGCAAGTTCATTGGTTAGATCTCATTGATATCTATCAGTATGCCAAAAATTGTTTAAATATTCCTAGCGGTTAAGTCACTATCACCAATTTTCTCAAATGGGTTACGGACGGACAGACAGACAGACCATATATGGCTTCGCGGCCATTTCGGTCATGTGACCTGGACCCCATGAGCAAATTTTGGTTTCCCCCCATCCCAAAGAGGCTCCATATGAAATTTGACTTCAATCGGCACAACTGTTTCCGAGGAGAAGCAGTTCGAAAATTTTCACATTTTTCGCCTTGGCGAGGCTATACTAAATAGAATGTAATATTTCGCAAGTTCATTGGTTAGATCTCATTGATATCTATCAGTATGCCAAAAATTGTTTATATATTCCAAGCGGTTAAGTCACTATCACCAATTTTCACACACGGGTTACGGATTTTTCACCTCGGCGAGGCTATGCTAAATGGAATGTAATATTTCGCAAGTTCATTGGTTAGATCTCATTGGTACCTATCGGTATGCCAAAAATTGTTTAAATATTCCAAGTGGTTAAGTCACTATCACCAATTTTCACAAATGGGTTACGGACGGACCAACAGACAGACCATATCTGGCTTGGCGGCCATTTTGGTCATGTGACCTGGACCCCATGAGCAAATTTTGGTTCCCCCCATCCCATAGAGGCTCCATATGAAATTTGACTTCAATCGGCCCAACGGTTTCCGAGGAGAAGCAGTTCAAAAATTTTCACATTTTTTGCCTCGGCGAGGCTATACTAAATGGAATGTAATATTTCGCAAGTTCATTGGTTAGATCCCATTGATATCTATCAGTATGCCAAAAATTGTTTAAATATTCCAAGCGGTTAAGTCACTATCACCAATTTTCACAAACGGGTTACGGACGGACAGACAGACTGACAGAATGACAGACTGACAGAATGACAGAATGACAGAATGACAGACTGACAGAATGACAGAATGACACGGTGATTTTAGGGCACTTAGAAAATCAACCGACTTCAGTTGGTCGCTTTTTCTGCGGGTCGTGCAATTGTATTAAAACGAGTCGACTGTGAGCCCGATTGAGAGTCTTTTTTAATATCAATAACATTATCATCACTTGATAGGTACCGAAAATGAATCCAAGGAGATTGGGAGTAAAGCGTTTATACTTCTCGTGTGAACTATAAGTTTCAGTAACTCTCAAAGAGACTAAGTGGGTGACTCTAATGCGTAACTATCAAACGTTGTGCATACAAACAAAGCATGAACAAACATGAGCCCTTTAAGTGCTTGTGGGAGGTATACAAATTGTGTTGCATTGAAGAATACAAAAAAGAAGTGGAGGCAAAGACCAGGAATCGATACAATCAACCCACAGCTCCCATCAGAGACACCAAAGGGAAAGAAACACAAACACAAAACAACAGGCCCTAATGGAAACATAAGCGACACAAAGACCCAAAGACAAACCATAACAAAAATAAACCGCGACAGAAGAACCGCCTTGGAACGGTCAGCGGAAACGAATTCCACTGGGGGGCTTAAATCGATTTTACGTTGTCACAATCCTCGCCCTAACTTCCGTCGCGATTTAGACAAATTATTTGTTCAGTCCGAATGAAGGCCTCTTATCTCATCAGTGCAACATCTCTGTGAACACAAATAATCAAACAACCACAGAGATGAAACAAAGGTGAGGACTCGACAGCAAGAAATCACTGAAATGCTGGAGCAAAAAAAAAAAAAAAAAAAAAAAAAACAACAGTTAGACAAAATACAAAGAATGCCTTTCTGAAATTGTGCTCTGAAATCGTGCTATTTGTCAGAACAAATGACTTATGAATAGGTAATTGTATCTATTCCTGATCATTGCTTGTTACTTCTACTTTGCTGATAGAAAGCTTAAATAAACTTGTTGCCACAGTGCTCCCACAAGCATAGTGAATATGAGAAAGAATAAATGAGATATAAAAATGATAATAACAAGGAAGAGACTATTGCCAGACTTCTGTCAATAGCACAAATTCAGAAAATGTGCTATTTACAGACGTCTGACAGTAGCACAAAGTCGGGAAATGTGCTATTGCCGGACGTCTGTAAATGCCACAAAGTCGGGAAATGTGCTTTTGCCTGACGCCTGATGCTACCTGATGCTACCTGATTTATATATGATGCAACTGGTATGTTGTGGCAACGCATGAACAGTTCAAATTTTACATCTATGCAAATGTTATACCCGTGAAGGTGAAATGTGTTACATCTATGCAAATGCAATACCCGTGAAGGGGAAATGTTCAGTTGATAATTTGGGACGTTTTGTTTAAAAGCAGAAATAAGAAAAATAATATATACTCCGAAAATGGCTATGGTATTAAGGAAGGATTTGGCATCTGATTGTGTTAGTTCCTGTCGTTGCTCTTCGTATCAAGTCAAAAATTCAGTAAATGCGCTGTTCTGTTAGTGCCTCTATTATGCGGATATATAGTTCCAGGATTTTTTAAAAACTTTTTCATGAGTCGGCTGCTAGACTGTCAAATCTAAATACACGGTATAAGCCTTTAATTTAAATAGGCGTCCAGTCAACAACCAGAGTAGCCTGCGCATCAGGCTTTGTGGTCAAAGTTTTCGGAGAACGTTTGATAGACAGCAAAAGATCTTATTTTTCAGCGAAGACTGATTAGACTGCGTGAATGCAGAGACTGATTAAAATATCCGCTGCCTTAACATATGAAAAGTACCGGTGCCTGTGTGTGTGTAAAAATGCATATCAGAAAACCAGGTGTAAATGGGTAGCAGTGGTGTAAAAGCCACTGCCTCTCTCTCGCGCGCGCGCGTGAAAACACCCGGAATCAGTGTTCGAGAGCGATTCAATAAGCTTGAAGCTTTCATCGAACCGAACTAAAATAAATTAGTATAAACTAAAATAAGAGCCCACAGGTTGGATACTTGGCGGGGTTGTAACATTTTTCGTCGAGAGTGTTCATGAAATCATTTCTACCGTCATTTTCTCCCTTCCACGGATTCAAGAAGGACAGTTGTCAGCTTCTGGCGAAAGGCTGTGACCTTTACTGGTTAACCGCTTACGTATAAGCCTGTCCAGTAAAAGTGTGTATAGCCGGAAAACAGTCCGTCTCAATAACCTAAATAGTATTGACTGGGTCGTTAATTCGCCATGTACTGGTTAACCGCTTACGTATAGGCCTGCCTAGGAAAAGTGCGTATGGGTAAACACCGACTCGATATGCTTTAAATAGTGTTGACTGGGCTGTTAAACTACAATACAAACAAAACAGCAAAAAAGATCAGGGCAGATTTACTCTTTTATTTACTTAGCATCTCAGCAAACAAAACAAGTGAGAAATATAAGACTAATAGTGTTCACAAATTCAGTGAAATTACGCTATTAAGACCACCTAAATTAAGACCAGTTCTGCTATGAAAACCTTAATTAGTACGTTTCAGTTATTATTTCCTTCTGTTTTCTACAGACATTCAACCAAGAATCGTGAGCAAAAAGCAGAAAAAAGCTTACCTGCCTTCTGAATGACTACAAAATATAACTTTGGGTCGTAGGGGAAAAAGACACAAAGACACGAATAGAGTAGTATGATAAAAGAAAAAAATGTTAAGCGGGATCTAATGTCTTCGGTTTCTGTCAGAAAAAAAGGACAGACATAAAACTGAGGCGTCTGACAATAGCATTTCTACCGAGTTTCTGCTATTGCCAGACGTCTGTCAATAGCATTTTTACCGAGTTTCTATTGCCAGACGTCTGGCAATAGACACTTCGTAATAACAAATCACAATCCGTACTTAACACAAACATGATAAAACATGGATCTAAATCCTCCTTGTTGTGGTATTCTTTATATCTGCATTATTTGTTACATATTTGTAATTTTATAATTGTTTCAACCGCATTAAGCCACGAGGCCAACAGTGTTATCTATTGAAATGTGAAATGTTGCTTCGATTGAGAATTACAAACAAAAGAAATTTATAGATATTAAGATGGGAGTATAAAGAATTTTCAATAACACAAATGAACACATCGAAATCAATCCGAAAGGAGTATTTGGTAAGAACATCACAAACAAGCCTTTATACGAGGACTGTTCAAATATGAATGCAAGTAGAACGTTTTCTCATGCACTAATGCGAAAATCGCCTAGAAATAAATATCACAGCGTAGAAAAACATTTTAACTATACATTGATACCAAACCTGTTTAAATCTGTGCACTTTAGCCATGTATATCGTTCGATAAACACTGTCTACTCTTGTATACTAATACAAAACATGGTTGGAAGAAGGTCAGAGTACGCCGTTCAAATACGGTCCTATATTAAGAATCGTTGTATTTTTGCTATACGATGCAAAGACATTTTTGATGAAAAATGTTCGGTTTATGGGCATAATGAAATGTCTTTTCCGACAGTTTTTCGTTGGTGTAAGAAATTCAGCTGTGGGCTAGGCTCAACAGAAGATGCACCACATGATCGTCAGCCGAAAAGAGCAACATCTGCCAAGGTGGTTGCAAGAGTGAAAGAAATAGTTGCTACCGATGCAATATACACCGCTAGGCAAATAGCTAGTATGGTTGGCATCTCATTAGGAGCAGCTCATACAATTCTGAAACGGGATTTGAAAATGAGAAAGATCTGTGCTAGATGGATTCCCCATCTGTTAACAGATGAGCAGAAAAAGACACGCGTTCAGTGCGCCAAAAAGTTGCTTAAAAAGTTTCCAAATTACAATGCACGGTCTTTCGCTTATGTCGTCACAGGTGACGAGACATGGGTTCACTTTTTTGAGCCAAAACGAAAGAATCAGAACAAAATATAGGCAACAAAGTATTGCAAAAGACCATGCATTGCAAAGCGGACCATGACCGTCAAGAAGGTAATGTATGCCATATTCTGTTCAAATCAGGGCCCTGCTGCTATTCAGGTTGCTGTGCCTAAAGGCAAATCTGTAAATGCGAAGTTTTACAAGAACAAAGTTCTTTGAAAATTGAAGAAATATTTCAAAGAACGATGACCCGCAACTGGTTTGGCCAATGTCAGATTGCTACATGACAATGCGTCATCGCACAAGGCGTTCATTGTGCAAGAATACTGAAGCAGTAAAAGGTTGTTGAACTCCCTCACCCCCCGTATTCCCCTGACCTTGCCCCGTGTGACTTTTTTTTTGTTCCAGCAGCTGAAAAAAATATCTTTCTGGTCGAAGATTTGTACAGCGCAAACACCTCGGTTCTGCAATATTCCAGTACCTTCATAGTATACCTCGAAAAGACTACCAAAATGCATTCAATAATTGGATCAGAAGACTGAAAGTTTGTATATCTGTTAAAGGGGAATACTTTGAGGGGACAAAATAAATTTTTCATCGAAATCTATCACGGAATGATTTTTATGTGCTTAGTTGCATACATATTTGAACAGTCCTCGTAATTTTGATCCCCTTGAACCCCAATTTTATATAGTAAAAATGGGGTTTACACTGGGGTAAACCTTAGTTTCTTATTGCAGCTCTAAAATATAGATTGTGGGTACTCATTATAACCGCCTCGACGAGGCAGTTCTAATGAGTATCCACAATCTATATTTTGAGCAGATATAAGTAAAATATCACAATTTTTCATCTTAAAATTTTTCTTTTTCCGGTAATATATTTATAATGTATATGTATAGGCATGTTTTCGTAGTGACCCAACACTTGTACGCGTTTCCTTTATAACAGGAGATAAAACTGTTAAAATCTTTAGAAAATAAATTGTTGAAACCATTCTATAAAAGGTTGCACTATATCAAAAAGTCGAGAGTGCTCGTCGTGTTCGAAAATATGTTCGATTGACAGCACAGCGAAGGGCGTCGAAAGTGCCCCTCGAGCGGGGGTGTATGGGTATTCGTGGTGGGATGGGGGTCCGCGACCTCAAAATGCGGATTTGACGTTTTCAGTAAAGTTCCTAAAATATGACCACCTTTTGGACTGTTCAAAAGTGGTCTAAGACCACTTTTGAACAGTCCCAAAGGTGGTTTCTTATTGGGAGACACTGGGTATAGAAAACGCAAAGAAAGAATGAATAACTCTAAACATCTCAATAAGCTTTTTAAAGCAGATTTGGTTTTAATTTTAAGTGGTGTTAATAACGAAATTTTACTGTATTTGTTTTGTGTAGTATAATTGGCCATAAAAATAATGTGTCGAAGGGGGAGGTGACGGTTTAAGGGGGCAGGTAAGGGTATGCCACTATCTGGTAATGTTGTTGCGGCGGCACATTGGAGGGTCAGGTTAAAATGGTGTTGTAAATATGTGGAGATGTATATGGCCTGTATAGGTGTCTCTTCAATGTATTCGCATAGAAAAGACAAGCTCGGGGATAGGCCGGTCGGGATATGACAGTCCAGATCGGGATCACGGTCAGTGTTATAGTTTTCAAGGAATGTATAGAGCATGTCAAGTAGCAGGGGTGATGTCTGGTATATAATGGTGGGCTTCAAGGGTTCTGAAACGTTCAAGATGGGACACGACTTTTGGGGAAGTAAATTGTGAAAGGGTGTGAATTTCATTGAAGCTAATTTGAAAAAGGAACATGGTGGATGGTATGATTAATGAAATGAGTGATAAAAAATGTATGAAAAAAAATCCTCCAATTAAACGCAGCTAAGCGTGAGCCATGGGCCCCGGATACCCTGTAAGTGTGGCCCACTTGAAAGCTAGAAACTGTGATCAGGCAGTTAAAATTCAGAAGAAAAAAATGCGCTCTATCGCGTAAAAGGGGGCTTTCAATCCGGGAATGGTACAAATAATATTTACTTGCCCAGTTACAAACGTAAACAACAAAGCACAGCAAACAATAATCATATACATGTCATATCGTCCAGTCACGACCGGAACCACTGAATGTTTGTGTCACAGTTTGGGTTCGTAAAGTCACTATAGTCACTGGTAGAAACACTAGCTTCATTACAGGTTTGAACAAATGGCATTGCCCGTACACCACTGCATGTTGTTGAAGTCACTTATGTTTCCGGTGGTTGATAACAGTGATCTACTGTCGGCTGAAGCTGGGAAAGATGGCTCATAACCGTTGAGTGTTCTACTGTCGATCGTCGTAGGAGGAACGTCGCCGTCGACCCCAGTGGTATCAACAAGCATGGAGGGGTAGAAGATTTCTAACGCTATCTGTCGGCGTAAGCTTAGCAACTAATTCGTTGAGGTTGTGTTTTCCGTGCACTGGTTGGGAACGGCGTCGGAATTCTCACTGTATTTGATGGCTTCCGTGGACTGGTAGGTTCGTGCGTTCCGTTGGTGAAGACGTTATTTCTGCTTCTTAGATTGTAAGCGTTTAGAAGGTTTCTTGGTGTTGCTATCGCCGCGTCTCTCCATGCGTAGAAAGCAAAGGTTTAATTCTCCCTACTTGTCCGAGTCTAAACTAGGCCGGAACCTTCTATCGCCGATCTGAGTTTGGGGAAATAGCTGAAAATACAACACGAACCAACGCTGTCAGCTTTCAGTTCCAAAGTGTGTTTATTTCATTACAAAATTTATCCAACGTCATGTGTTATGTAATAATGCATCGTCACTACCATAATACATGTAAACTGAAGCTATTGATACTTTATGTATATGTGAGTCTCCGGAGATCACTCTGGCGAGCCTGGGCGTATGCGCAATCTCGTGAAAGTCTCCGCTGAGCACCCCATGTGACAGCCAGGTATGTTTTTGAGGTTTAACGTCCCCGTCATTTTGGAGACGTTGCTTCAAATTTTGTTGGACTTTTTCCCCGACATTGAGATGAAATGACATAACAAGACCTGTTGCCCAATGAAACAAATAGGGTTTATAAGCATGGACGGTCTGACTCGCACCGCTTTGCCTGGGCAGGCTTGGGTCCTCTAAGCGGTTTACCAGTACTCATGTGCGATCGGTTTCAGCTCTGCGTGGAAGCATCATGCAGCCCATCTATTTCTTCATGCCGGGCGGTGGCCGTGAGCCAGCTATGTATAATGATAAGGACAGATATGCCCATAACATTGTTTTAATGTCGAGACACCGTCGAAATGTCGGGGTGGCATTTCAACTGAAGGCTGACGCCGATTCAACGTCGCTTCAGCTACATAGAGATAACTAGCGTAACATTGTGTAATTATCGAACTCGACCATCAGGCAACGTGGGCTCAATGTCAAAACAACACCAAAATCACCCGACAGTGTTTCAACGGTGACGACCGACGCCAATTCAACATCGATTCCGTTGAGAAAAAAACAAAACAGCATTCGTCTATTTCTGCACTAAAACATTGAATACCTAGGTGATAATAATACAACTAATTGAAAAGATTGAACGCTGGCTCAGTGTAGATATTGGTCAAGACGCACTGGATTACTTCCTAGCGTAAAGATCCTATTAATGCTACGGCCCCCACCCATAGGGGCTTGAAGAAATATATGGGCTGCATGATGCTTCTACGCAGAGCTTAATCCGCCCGCACACTAGGACTGGTAAACCGCTTAGAGGATCAAAGCCTGTCCGGGACCCGCGGTGCGAGGCGGACCGTCCATGCTAATAAATCCTATTGGTTTCATTGGGCGACAGACTTGAGAAGTCATTTCATCTCAATGTCGGGTAAAAGTCCCACAAAATTGGAAGCACCGTCTCCAAAATGACCTTTACAGAGTTTTCGGGAATGTTTAACCCCAAATCAAGCAAATAAACCGACGCCGATCACAAAGGAAGGCTCTTTTCCATCTTTACAGTACATCGTTTCACTTTCCAATTCCACCATGTGAAATAATGCATCACGAATACACGCCTATATAATTTTGACCCCCTTGAACCCCACTTTTATACAGTAAAACTGGGGTTTACAGGGGTAAACCTATTTTTCTTATTTCTGCTCTAAAATATAGATTGTGGGTACTCGTTAGAACCGCCTCGGTGAGGCGGTTCTAACGAGTACCTGCAGTCTTTATTTTGAGCAGAAATAAGGAAAATATCACAAGTTTTCATCCTAAAATTTTGTTTTTTTTTTGGGCTAAAGCAATTACACTGTATTAGTATAGTCGTACGTGTTTTCGTAATGTCGTCAAACATGCTGTCAGGAATGACACATTTTGAGTAAAAATGATTACATCTTTTTTTTCTGAATGCTTTCATCATAGATTGTGGGTACTCAATGGGGCGGTTCTAACGAGTACCCGCAATCTATGTTTTTGAGCAAAAATAAGGCAGATAATGTATACCCTCGTAAACCCCACTTTTTTCTATATAATGTGTGGTTTAGAGGGGTCTTCGTTTCACGGACTTGTTATCGTGATGAATGTCAGCATATTTTATGTAAATTACTACATGTAGAATTAAATATGTTTCAATTTCACACCAAAAATGATGTGTGTAAAGTTTAACTGCCATTGAATACATAGAAATGCATTTGGGCATCAGGGGACAGTTTCGCATTTGAGGGTGGACGTTTTTCAAAATATTATAGTAGGAGGGTCAATAATGGCATGGTTGCTCATAGAAATTGTGATATGTGGATATATTTTGCCAATGTGGGCTTATTTACTGAGTATCTGTACTTTTATGAAATGGAATACGAAACTAAAACCCCGGCTGTCTGGATGCTGTGCAAGTTCAAAGTGCAGCGGCATATCTGAATTCACGAAGGTAACTTTGGCACTAAAAAGTGGCTGTTTTTCAAAGAGGATTCCTGAAAAAGTTTACTGGTTATGGTATACTTTTCTGTCTATTTCTTTGCATGTGACTGAGTGTACATGACATTTCAACAGGTGCCAAGTACTGGTGTTTTGGGAGTAAATTCACAGGATCTGTCAAAGTGAGGTGGAGTCATGATTTTTTTGTATGTAAAAATTAGTGGGTGGGGTAAGTGAAATGCTGCTGCTGTCAGCCTATGCAAACAGAGAAGTGTTTCTTTGGTATTCTGTTTTGATTTCATGCATGTGTGGAGCAATTTAAAACCAAATCAGAAGTTATCGCTTTCTCCAGGAGTTGTCGATAACGATTCAAAAACTTGGTGTGACGCGGACAAAAAAGTGCTGCGATTAACTGTCCCCTGATGCCTTGGTAGTTCAACAAGCATTAAAACTAGATATAAGTAACTCGACTTACCTGAAAATACAACACGAAGTAACGCAATCAACTTTCAGTTCCAAAGTGTGCCGAAAGTTGCGCGTGGCCCAAGTTATATCCTCACATTGTCCGAAGCCTTCTCCATATATGGACAGACTTTCATCGGATCTGTTTAGTTTCGTAATTGGATTATCTAATGGTCGTAATGAGATGCTCAGCAAGAAAGACTATACTAATCGTCAAAGATTAGGTATGTTTCCGGTCGATAAGTCGCCGCGGTGTGCCCAGTAGAATATGACCGATTTCCGTATTTTTAATTTGCTACACTATTAACCCTTATCTTGCTGTTCACGACAACCCCTATCTTTGGAAACAGTGTAGATCCAGATCCGATGGCTTCTGAAGAAGCCATCTGATCAGGATCTACACTGTTTGGCATTCATTTTATGAATTTGTAGTAATAAATTACATCAAGTAATTTGATTGGTTGATAGACAGAAATGGGTGCGGCTTTAATGAATATTCAATGAGAGAAGGGTTAAATATTAGCTATGGAGTAAATCCTGATAATCCGACCTGTTTTGCGAGCAGGAATCTTGAATTTAAAATGAGGTCTGCATGGTTTTGTAGCGGTTCTTATTTTTTTACCATACGTATAGATAAGGGAAACACATTGCTTGTTCTCGCATTTCGATTGCATGCATAATATTTATTACATAGATAATTAATACCAGCTGACCATGTCGACACTTTATCTCCCCAGGCCTGAGCACAGAAAAATATGTCTATTGTATCGTTAGTTATTAATTGACTATCCTGTATTGATCGGAGGTATTCCGTATTAACACCAGGTCAACCAATATTAACTGAGGTCAAGTGAGGTCAAAATAATCAATAATCATGGTATTTTAATTGTGTCAATTAATAAAATTGTCATTGATCAAGTAATTTTGCATTGACCCAGCTACAGGTCCTCGGTTTGCTGCATTTGCCTTCGGCCTTCGGCCTCGGGCCAATGCAGCAGACCTCGGACGTGTACATGGGCCAATACGAAATTACTTGATTAATAACATTAAACTATTGTCGGGCATTTCGAATTGCTTATCAGACGGTGTAGATGACAACGAACACTCTGGTCAGTCTGCTTAGATGCGCAAAATTCCCTTTTTCCCTTAGTTCGGCCACTTTATGTCCGTTACATGTACATCCAAGTTTGAATGGAGGCGAGAATGAAACCTAAGTTCAATAGAATCCTGATGCGCAGCGCGAGTGTCTGATCAGGCTCTGCACGTGCGCAATCTGATCTGAACCTTTACTGACCGGCCATGTTATAATCATTTGCCGGCCTTGGTAGCTCAGTCGGATGCGCGTCTGACTGGTGCTCAGGAACGAGGGTTCGATACCTGCCATGGTCGGCAACATTCTTTCGTGGAGATTGATCATGAAATCTTTTCTACGGTCATTCTCTCCCTTCCGCTGATCCAAGAAGGGCAGTTGTCAGTTTCTGGTGAAAGAATGTGCACTGTACTGGTTAACCGCGCTTACGTTTAAGCCGGCCCAGGAAAAGTGTGCGGCTCAAAAATGACATAAATTAGTGTTGACTGGGCCGTTAAACTCACATACTAACAAACAAACAATAAAAACACATTTCCTCCGTCAAAACATTCTACGAGTATAGCTTTTACAAAAAGCTAGGTCTACGCTTAGCGCATATCTAGAGTTATATCCATAGAAATTTGTTTTATACAAATTATTATTCTGTTTTTGGCAATATTCTAATTGCTAGTCTGCACCCAGTAGTATAATGTGTGAAATGCCAGTTGCAAATGCTGTAATTTTGTCAAAAAATACTTTTTCATCTTTAAAAAGGCACATGTGCAACTTTAATATACCTGTAACATCTTATCAAATGGAATGCTTGACTGTAAGAGAAGTTAAGTATAGAATTTATAGAAGACTAATTGAAGATTAACCCAAATGTTTGCTCAGGCTAACAGAGAGGCAAGTATTACTATCTCACTATCTGAGAGCCGAAGGCTCCTGTGGAACTTGTAGGATATACAAATGTCCGTCATGGTCGAGAGTTTGCAGATGTACGAGATTTTGTTTTAGCTGTACACATATGACAGCAAATATGGGCTTGTATAAGTATGGTAGTAATTCTGTGCCCCAGAGTTCTGCGCGTGGACCTCTTTTTTTGTGTGAAAGCTTATACTTGTTATGGGCCGCTTTTATATTCTTGTGAAAGCTTAAACTTGTTGTTGCATTTATAGATATAAGTGTCAACCTGCATTGTGGGTAACTGATGGCTGTACTTCCTTGTTAAGCCCAACATCTATAATATCTACGCCCATGGACGTAGACAATGACCTGAATGTCGTCATTGCGGCTAGTTTGCAAAGGGATAACACATCCGTCTGACATAAAGATGGGAACACCTGGCAGATTTTTCGGACATTCTCCAAAGGGAGACAACTTTCGGGACTTCCTGTTTGATTTTATTTAAGTCCTACCCAAATGAAAAAAGGGGTCTACTCTTAAAGGAAAGAATTTGCTCCTCGGGAGCAAATTCTTTCCTTTAATAGTTGATCCCTATTGACATGGGAAACAAAAATACTTTTGCAGGAGTTGCCTCCCCTGAAGATGTTTCCATTCCCCTTAATATAAGGGAAATTATTCCCCGGAGCGTTGCAAGCCTGACTAAAAGGGAAGGCGCGAGTACGACATCTTTATCAAGGCTTGCAACGTCTTGGGAATTAATTCCCCTACTTTAAAACCACCGTTGACTAAATGAGCCCTGCCTTGCGAATTTGTGTTGTCGAGCATTCCGTCAAGCATTCCGTCATGACAAATTTTAACTGCGCATGCCCAGTCATTCAGAGGGGCCAGGGATATGGCTTTCTGTCTGATGGTTCCTCTTGATTCACTGCTCGCACAGGCGATAAGTACCAAACTCGCTTGACGGGGCCCATATATATATATACAAAAAAGAGAAATGACATCACACGGAAAACACAGTAAAAATATTATTCCCAACCGGTTTCGTTTATAACTCATTCCCCTGATGAGTTATAAACGAAACCGGTTGGGAATAATATTATTTACTGTCATGACGTGACGTCTTTTGCACGATATCCGACTGGGAAATATTTTCAGTGGGATATACCACTTACTTTCTCCAGAAATCTTTACCCATTACTTCGCCCCCGTCCATCAGGACTTAGAGAAATAGATGGGATGTATGATGCTTCCGCGCAGACCTGAAACTGACCACACATAAGTAGTGGTAAACCGCTTAGAAGTACTAGCCTGCCTAGGCAAAGTGGTGTGAGTCAGCCCGTCCAATGCATATAAGCCTTTCGCTTTCATTGGGAGGCAGGGCTTGAGGTGTCATTTCATTTCAGTGTAGAGTAAAATTCCCACAAAATTGGAAGCAACGTCTCCAAAATTACCTAAATAGTGTTGACGGGGACGTTAAACCTCAATTCAAACAAAAACAAAATTTAGATATCGGCAGTTTACGGTCGGAAATTTCGTTTTACGGCGGCGGCGTAAAACGAAATTCGTGGATTTACACTTTCAATATGGTTATCCCCTTCCGAATGCATGTACTGCATGCCCTGTGAGCTGCGTGAAAGCACGTGCAAGCCAATTAAAAGCGACGTTAGGCGATGACGTCATCGACATGGTTTCCGACATGCAGTATATCGCAGAATATTCTGTCGCATCGCGTTGCACTCACAAGTGCATTACAGCTCGATTTAAGGGGAATGGATACATCTTCAGGGAAGGCAACTCTTCCAAAAGTATTTTGTCACCTATGTCAATAGGGGCCAACTCTTAAAGAAAAGCATTTGGAGCATTTTTTTTTTCTTTTTTTCCTTAGGGCAAGGCTTATAGAAAAGCGAACACGTCCAGAAAGTTGTCTCCCTTTGAAAAATGGCGGACAAACTTCTGACAGGTGTTCCCCATCCCCCTTGAAGTAGCACTTCTCTGGTCTCAATGCTATTAAACTTTTTCATGCTCAAATGAACTGAGCATTACATTTGTTTTCTTATAACTGCTTTTCTGGCAACACTTGTTGGCAATTAATATTTTTGAGGACAAATGTCAAGAAGGACAGTTGTCAGTTACTGGAGAAAAATATGCAATGTACCGATTAAAGGTGCATTATTGAGCTATCGGTAAAAAATGCTTCCAAAACTAAAATACATATAGCCGGTATTTTTCTTTAAAACAATACAAATGAATGCATTTTATGCAAAAATGCGAACAATTATGATGACAGGTAAACGAGTTTGAGAGGGATTCCCTAACTGGGTTTCGAACACTAGTTAGATCTATTTTTAGTTAGTGACAAAAATAGAATCCCCATTTATGACGTTATGCGACGTTTATTTTTGGCCTTGTTTGCTTAGGCCATGCCTGAATCGGAAAAAAAAAAATATGACGCTGAATACCATGTCATAAGTAACGACACTCAGAGACGATACTGTCGCCATGTATGTGTAAAGTGACAGATTGATTTTTAGAACAGAAATTCCGAACACATGTTCAGAGCGAAGGGTAAACACGAATGAAAACGGCCATTTTCACAAAGTTCTGAAGCTGTATTTGGCTCCAAAAGTGTACACATGACAAAGGAGTATGAATTGAAGATAAAAACCAGAACAAAAATTGTGTGACCCGGTAGCTCAATAATGCACCTTTAACAGCCTATGTATACATGCCAGTCCAGAAAAAAAACTGCCGTTAGATGTGGATAAACTGATTGGCTCGATATGGCCTAAATGGTTTTTTCTGGGTCGTTCAAATCCAAACAAACAGACAAGCAAGTTTCTCAGCAAATATGAACAGAAAATTTCTTACTTGTAGATATCTTAAAACTTTACGAGCAGAATAATTTTCATGCTGAATGCATTGCAGAGTAACATTAAGGTTTTAATCTTCGTCTTAGCATCGCTTTAACCCATTTTGTACCGGAACCCCCAAAACGGGTACCCTGGCAAACAGTGCAGGCCCAGATCAGACGGACCTACACTGTTTGCAAAAAGTTTAGTCATTTTCCAAATAAATTTTAAAGAAAACACAACCTGACACCCCTAAATTTTGAAATGCACTCCTGCTAAGTATAAAGCGGAAGATTCCATTTGGTAAAAATCGTCTTGCATTGCCACTATAGAAAGTCCGTGGGGCCATGGAGACGTTTAACATCAGGGGCCAGTTGTTCAAAACTAACAACGTCGTTAGTTAACGTATCGTTAAAATTTTGATCATTAAATATGGCAAATATGCTGAAATTTTTGCTGAAAAAATGTGAGCAGCTTTTGCAGACGCATGTTTTCAACAAAAATACCAAAATTTACGGTATTGTGCTTGCTAGAAGCGTTAACAATTTGACCACTAACGAGCTCGTTAAGCTAACGATGCTTTGAACAACTGGGGCCAGAACTCTACCACTTCTACTACTACTACTACTACTACTACAACTACTACTACTACTACAACTACTACTATTACAACTACTACTACTACTAATATCCGGCCCCGATAGCTCAGTTGGTAGAGTGTCCGCTCCGGGGAACGGGAGGTCTCGGGTTCGATCCCGGGCCGCGACATACCAAAGTCGTTAAAAATGGTACTAGCTGCTCCTCGCTTGGCACTCAGATTTACGGGGTAGAGCTAGGACTGGTCGATCCAGTGTCAGGATAATGTGACTGGGTATGGTATCATGTACTATGTCTGGGACATGATACTTCAGTGAGGCAGCACTATAAACGTGAGCATTGAGCTCCCTGTCGCAACCAGACACCGTCGTGATATGACTGAAAAATTGTTGAAAGCGACGGTAAACCCGAATTCACACACACACACACACACACACACACACACACACACACACACACACACACACACACTACTACTACTACTACTACTACTTGGAAACGCCCCATTGGTTCTCCTAAGGCGGTGGTTCTAATGTTATTTATTTTAAATGTAGCTTTGTCGGGTTTTCCGACGGGGCTCTTCTTGTTTGTATGTACTTGTGGTTATGCATTATTACTATGATTTTTCTCTTGGGGGGCGGGGGTGGGGGGGGGCGAGAAGGCTCATTACGCAAACACGCCTATACAAATACATTGCCACCTTTATCGCCGAAAAAATGAAGATTTTATTATGAAAAATTGTGATATTTTTCTTATTTCTGCTCAAAATATAGATTGTGGGCACTCGTTAGAACCGCCTCGTCGACAATCTATATTTTAGAGCAGAAATAAGAAAAATAAGGTTTACCCCCGGATACCCCAGTTTTAATATATAGAAGTGGTGTTCAAGGGGTCAAAATTATATAGGCGTGTTTTTGTGATATGATTGTTGTGCTGTTTGTGATTCGTCTCTCTCTCTCTCTCTCTCTCTCTCTCTCTCTCTCTCTCTCTCTCTCTCTCTCAGAAGCCTACGTGGTGTAGTGGATATGCTACTCGCCTTGTAAACCAGGGGACGTAGGATCGATCCCGGGCTTCTCCAGACCGCTTAGAGGATCTAAGCCTGCCCAGGCAACGCGGTGCGAGTCGGACCGTCTATGCTTATAAACCCTATCGGTTTCATTGGAATGGATGTTTCCAGAGTCTTTAAACCGAAGTCCCATCTCCGTATGACATTAGCTGTTGGTGGAACGTAAAACGCAAACTCTCTCTCTCTCTCTCTCTCTCTCTCTCTCTCTCTCTCTCTCTCTCTCTCTCTCTCTCTCTCTCTCTCTCTCTCTCTCTCTCTCTCTCTTTCCTCATTGTTAGTTACTCTTCCGGTTGGCACCATTGGTAGACTGTAATCTTTGATTGTGGCTTTTCCTGGCCATTTATTTCTATATTTTACAGCTTCCAAAATATTCTGACATTGGATGGCACTTAGCAATTTTGAGCAGTATAATGAGACACGTAGCGTCACGTTGACAAACCCCTGTGATTAATGCCCCTGTTAACCCCACTTTATACAAAGCAAAGAGAAATGTACAATAATTTCTTTATTCTTGCTCAAAACATTGCTTGTGGATAACATAGACTGTGTATGCTCATAAGAACCGCCACATTGTGGTGGTTCTAATGAGCACGCACGGTCTACGTTTGAAGCAGAAATAAGGAAACTGTTACAATTTTTATTTCAAAAAAGTCAGTTTTTAGAATGGCAGCTACCATTATCTAACAAGGGTGTGTTGGATCGCGGACAAGTCTCTCAGTGGATTTACGCAATATTATTCATATCTCAATATTTACATTATCTGCACATTTACAGGAAAAAAAACCCTATAGTTAACTACTGGGACGAAATGTTCATATCTCAATATTTACTTTCTCATTGCATTTGCGGAAACCCCTATACTGTATACAGTAAAATTCCGCTATTAAGACCACCTGAAATTAACAGTCTGTTAAGACTAATTCTGCTTCAGAAAGCTTATTTGGAAGGGTGTAGTTACTATTTCTTCGATTTCTGCCCACTATGTCCTCTGGTGAGGGACCACCTTTGGGACTGTTCAAAAGTGGTCTAAAAGACCACTTTTGAACGGTCCCGAAGGTGGTCTTTATATTTGAATTTTACAGTAGTTCTATAGTTAACTACAGGGAGGCAATGTTGTTCATACTTCAATGAATACATTGACTCACGCGACGTCAGTGACGTCAAAATAAACAATAATTCTCTTCAATATGATTGGACGATTGCGACGTTATGGGACCAACGACGTTGTTCCGCCGTCAATAGGAAAACTGCGTGCAATTTATTTCTTCTTTCATTTCAGAGTTTATTACTTAGCCGATTTTAAATATGGGATTCATAAACCGAGGGAGGTTGAAGATCCGATAAAGAAACGAGTGCGCTCGCGCACGAGTTTCTTTATCGGATGTTCAACCTCCCGAGGTTTGTAAATCCCATATTTAAAATGGACTGAGTCAATAAACTGTATATTACATGCATTTTGATAAAGCTGATGGATAATTTTTCTTATCAGTTACCCCTATATTAATTGCATTGTAGCACACTGACCTGATAAAGATATGCTATCTCAGGACAAGTGAGCTTTATCAGGTCAACATGACATTGCACTTTTATGAATGAACCGGACTACTAGAAAAATGCTAAAAATGTTATTATTACTGAAAAAAAAAATGGAAAAACTATATGGAGAAAAATATTACAGGTAAACAAATGGTCAGCTGATAAAGAATATATCGACTGCCGGAATGTTGGGACGCAGTGAGGATCATCGAAAACTAATCGTAAATTGCTCATGTAAGAGTGTACAAGGGGGTAAACTGATATATAGAATACCAAATGCGTGTAATTTGATATCAAGTTTATTAGGCTCGGCTTCGAGAACGCATGTAGAATCGCTCGGCAAGCCTCGCGATTCTACAAGCGTTCTCGAAGCCTTGCCTGATAAACTTGATATCAAAAGACACGAACAAGGTATTCTCTATATCTAATTCTTTGTACAGTTCAATCTTAACATACAGTCAATGCAAACGGTAATGGGCGCAGTGACACATAAGCTTACTGAAACAAAAACTGTTAGGACGCCATCTTGAAAACTGAATGAAAATAAAAGACTTAAAATTATTATGGTGATAAAACAATTTAAACTGCGAGAGTACAATAACCAAACTTACGCCTAATTCAGTGGTTATGTCTATGTAATATTTAATTCTTGCATAAATATCTATGCGCATGGCTGTTTGAAGCCAATTGTCAAATGGATCGAAAGCCGTGCTCAAACAGCAAAAGCAAAAACCATGTTCAAATCATGAAATTCGCGTGCTGTTTGAACATGGATTTTGAGCTTTTGATAACACAAGACTGGCCTTGCTTTGTTTACGTTACCTTGAGCGACGTAACGTTATCGCCCTGAACGTAGCGTTTTAGGGTTCTATGATGACGTCAGATGGTTACTGCGTAACAACGTCATTGTAAATAACATTCTTTCATTGCATTAACATTTGCCGGATCCCTCGGAAGATATTTGAACATTCGGCCTAGCGGTCTCATGTTCAAACAGCTTCCTCGGGACACGGCGAATGTTAATGCATAAAAAACCATGGTTGATCCTTATATTCAACACTGCCTTCGAGTCTAACGCCATACATTCTGAACGTTGTTTACATCTTTGGAGACGCAGTTGACGTCACGTCGAGAACAACGCGTCGATGTGAATTAAACGTCTCCGCGTCTAAATATATAACGATTGAATTGGAAAAGAGGGAAATATTTCCTTAGAGGAAATAAATCTTCCTAGGCCAGAGATGATTATCATTTTTAATTCATTGAGAAATCGTGGTATTTCTTCGTTATGCATGTAATATGATTTTTTTTCTGTCATATGGTGGATGGGTTTATTTAACGTTCATCGAATTATGAACAACATCGGGTCACGAGCAAAGTTTAAGTTCGGGGTTCACTTATATACTTTGCTCTTGACTCGATGGTGTTCATACTTCAATGAACGTTAAATAAATTACATTTTTGTTTTATATTATATTCATATTTAGGAGACGGTTATTTTTCCCATTGAAAGGTGTGATATTTTTGGAAGACTAACTCATTGAAGCGGTTCTAATGAGTACCCACAACCCGTGTCTTGGAGCAGAAATAAGAAAAATATATATATAAATTTATATCCCTGTAAACCTCAGTTTCTCTAATATAAAGTGAGATTTACATGGGTTTTCATTACACATACCAGTGTTCACGTGACAGCGGACCAACGTCGGACCGACAGTGATACGACGTTGCCGTCGTATCGCTGTCGGCCCGATGTTGGCCCTTATTCTTTGCTGGGTGGGGTACTTGTTCGCGTTGTGGAGTGTGTTATCATAATGTTCTAATGAAATATAGCAAGAAGACAACATCAATTAAAAACATTTTATTCAAAAATGAATAAATTAATTGGATTTCAAAAATGATGACTGAGATAGATAGATAGATAGATAGATAGATAGATAGATAGATAGATAGATAGATAGATAGATAGATAGATAGATAGATAGATAGATAGATAGATAGATAGATAGATAGATAGATAGATAGATAGAATTACTGACAGTCGTATACATGTATTCAATACTTAAATCAAACTGACTCATACTTGTCTCTGATAGTGTAACATGAGTATATTTCATTTCCAAAGTTTTCAAATTGTACACGACGATCCCTGGAATCGAAATGTCCATCATTCCTATATTCAAATTATCCAATAGGAATATATTCTAATACTTGTACCTGTGTCTTTGCAAACTTATAAAGTTGTCTAAAATTGTTTTTATAGTTCCATCTTAAACTGTGTGTGGTCGCCTTCCATTGGTTTATGGTTGTAGAGCCCCTGAGCCATCAGAGACATTGCAAGGGGGTTCTTTTCTCCAGACGACTTCTTGATTTTCGCGCGCTTATTTTGGAACCAGATTTTGATCTGTGACTCGTTGAGGTTGAGTTCGTCTGCAAGTTGTTGTCGTCTGGCCTCTGTCAGGTAACGATTGGTGTCAAACTCGAGCTTGAGTCTGCGCAGTTGTTCGGTTGAGAATGCTGTTCGAGGTCTCTTGTCGTCTGCTACTTTTTCCCGCTTCCGACCTTTCCTTGATCTTGGACCTGAAAAATATATCAGATTTATATAGTAAAACTGGGGTTTACAGGGTTATATATTATTATTCTTATTTCTGTTAAAAAATATAGATTGTATGCACTCGTTAGAACCGCCTCGGCGAGGCGGTTCTAACGAGTGCACACAATCTATGTCTTCAGCAGAAATATCAAACTGCTAGTGTTAAACATATATACATGAAAGTTTTCAATTGTCAAGCAAAGTCAAAAAAAGCGAAAATTAAATAATAATAATAATATTAATAATAATAATAATAATAATAATAATAATAGAAGTAGTAGTAGTATTAGTAGTAGTAGTAGTAGTAGATCAATATAAAATCAAATTTACACATTACAATAACGCATCTGTGAGGCATAGTGCATTATCTCCAAAACGGCTATTTTTTTTACGAGAATTTGTGCTCATTGGTGCGGTTTTAATGACTACCCTCAACGTATGTCTTGGAACCGACATAAGAAAAATTATACCCCTGTAAACCCCAGTTTTCTTTATATAATGTGTGGTTTACAGGGTTAATATTTTCACCGACTTGTTCATGTGATCGTCATTTCTGTTTAGAAACACTTGTTGTTTTTTTTTGTTGTTGTTGTTTTTTTTTTTTTTTTTTTTTTTTTTTTTTGGTTCATTCGAGCCTTCACACCCATGCAAGATAAAAGTTTCTTTCATGGTGCAAACATAATGATGATTTTTTTGTTAATTTCTGCCGCAAACATACATTGTAGGTCTCATTAGAACCGCCTCACTGAAGGACTTGTAACCCCCACTTTTTTCTGCGGATTTGTTAACGTAATGATAAATTAGAACTATTTTTTTACCGATATTCCAAACTAATTTGGTCAAGAATGAAGCTCTTTTTGTTTCCTTTCCTCAAAAGTTTTTGCTCTTTAACAAACCCCAAAACGGGTACCCTGGCAAAGAGTGCAGGCCCAGATCAGACGCCGCAGAGTGCGGCGTCTGATCAGGGCCTACACTATTTGCAAAACGTTCAGCTATTTTCCGAATAAATTTTTAAGATAACCTGTCACCCCTTTATTTCGAAATGGACTCCTACAATAAGGAGGAAGATTCCATTTGGTACAAAAGGGGTTAATTTGTAAGTGTAAAATAAACAGAATAAAATCTTTAACAACTGACGCCTGGCAATTTCACGAGTTTTACTGCTAAAAAGATATGCAACGCAGCGACGTTCAAAGAAATAGTTCTGGAGAGAAATTCTCATTAACTTGCACGTTTAACTGTCGAGAATTGTTGTTTTAGAGTAAATTGATCCTTTATGTCGTTGAAAAATGAAATATTGTTAACCTTGTGAAGTAGATGCTGAGATATAGACTGAAGTTGAAATTATCAGAATTCCCTAGCAACAGAAGATTGACATTTTAGTCTTTTTCTGTGAGAACTAAGCCTTATATATCGCTCTGATCTTGCGCCCTTAATAATTTATAGTTTTTCGAAAGAATGTTTTCGAGTACTTCGCAGGTTTTTTTTTTTTTTTTTTTTTTTTTGGTGGGGGGGTGTGTTTCTGAAGACATATCTATAGACAAATCATGTAAGTTTACGAAAATATTTCACGAATTTACTCCATTACATTTCATAAAAGTGGACATTACATGAAAGTGGGGATTATCCAGTTGTCGGTTATTATGTTATATGTTACATATGAATTGTTCTAATGACTAGCAACTTTAATTTTTATTTCTGGGCTTAATGGGATAACGTTATCGTGTTTCATAATGCTATATTTTATAGGCCCATATTTCATGACAGCAAAATGTGGATTTTTCTTATCTCTGGGTGTCGTTGTTTTTTTGTTTTTTTTTTTGTTGTTGTTGTTTTTTTTTTTCGATGTGTTTGGTTTATTCCTTTTCCATCAGTTTATTGAGGCGGTTCTAATGAGAACCCACAATTTGTGTTTTCGAACAAGAATAAGTATACTGTATATGTTGTAAAGCCTTCTTTTCATTCTAAATAATATTAAACTTATTCGGCATACAATTTAAAACTATAAATCACATTCAAATATTTCTGTGATTATAAAGATAAGAAACACGGTGATTCAGAAAGCTTTGAAAACACGATAATTAATTTATCTATGTATTTATTTATTTTATTTATTTATGGTACCCGAACGTTTAACAAATCGCCATTAACATGATTAACAGGTTTTAGGAAAAGTACATGAAAACCTACCTGCTGAGGGTCTATCCGAATATCTTGTACAGTAAACCCAGGCTGGCCAGAGCTGTCGGTTCCCCTGTCTCGGACTAGTAGCGGGGCTAACGGCTGGACTGGTCCTCGGCGAACTAGCTGCGTTACTTTCCCCGTCAGATCCACAGATCGAATCCTGACTGGACCTCGAGGTCTGGCTGCTGCATCTGTTGTGGGTTGTCAAGTTCAGAGAAAGTCCATGATCACTAAACTGGTGTGATATGACGTGTGATTTCGGATGAGTAGAATAGTTCAACACTGAAGTGGTCAACTGGTTACGTCCGAAGTCTGGTTTCAAAATTTCTTCAATAGTAAAACGAGTAAATATTCCATTATTTGAATGTTCTCTTTCCATTTTAAAAGAATGTTCAGCTTCAGAAACTCTAGAACCAGTCTGAAGCATGATAAATAAGCTTTAATCACTCTCGATAGAACATACAAAAGTTAAACTGAGATGTGAAAAGTTAACTTGAAGTTTTTGTTCGCTTCCGAGATCGAGGAGGCGTGGCTTTAGTTTAAAACCCCGCCTCATCAGTTTCTGCGGTAAACAAAGGAACGGCTTGAGGTGTGTTTATTTCTCCGGGCGGAGTATTCTGTGAACGCCATTGGCTAGCAGTAATTTAGCAGTAATTTGAATAATTGAAAATTAAATAGTGAATGCGAATACGCTGATGTTTTATCGTGGTTCAGAAATAAATAAACAATTATTCAAAATATACATAAAATAACCATGCATACACATTTTGAATACATAAACAATCTTAAAATTATTCATTAAAGATGCTTATTTTGTTAACATTCTTGTACAATCGCACCAATGATTTAAGCAGTATTCAAATATTCGTACAGTAATTAACAGTTGCATACTAAAATGTTTTTTTTATTACAATAAGGTTAACAAGACCAGGAAATTAACTACCCTGGAAGACCCACTTTAAAAAGGGAAGAGTGGGGTATACATTATAAGAATCTTATATGGGTGTGAGGGGTGGATTGAAAAATCCGTCCCGTGGGACACTGTCCGGCATCACGAGGCTTGCCGAGTGATGCCGGACAGTGATCCCGAGGGACGGATTTTTCTATCCACCCCTCACACCCATATTGGATTCTTTTTCTTGCATACCTTCTATTTCTATTGCGAATTTTTAATGCTGCTGTCTCTTCGGTTACCGACGTCCGCCATTTTGTGATGACACAACAGGAATGTTTAGTGACGTCACGCATGACGACGCCGCGCATGAGGTTGTAATCAACCAGTGCATTTATCAAACACGCGATAATATTCGATTTGGGGTCGGAACACCAGGGTCAGAACATAAATTTCTATCCCAGGGTAAAAGCACGGATTTCCTTGTCTGGTGTGCAAGAAATTTTATTCCATATAGGTGATCACAGAAGGATAGATTGTTGGTACTCGTTAAAAACCACCTCAATGAGGCGGTGCTGGCGAGCACCAAAAATCCCATAGAAGAAGACTTAAAATGCAAAAGATATAAATTTCTATCAGAATAGGACATTAATAATGACACTTTATAACGCGATTTTTTTTTCAAACATACCCCAAAATAACACAATTTTAGAAATCTGAAAGAAAGCATTTCACAATATGATTTTTTATGTTAACATTTTCTGCTGTGTCCTGATATTTCCTTTTTTACTTGTTTTCATTTGATACAAGAAAAGACATACTGATATGCATGTATGTTTACATCACGATGAATCGCAGCCAAATTCACTATTTGTTTACCTGAATGACAGACCAGTGTGATTTTCTGTTTTTTTTTTTTTTATTATTATTTTGCATAAAACCATAGACTGTGACTGTCACCCTTTTGAACGGGACCACCGTAATTATTCAGATTTTTTTTTTCATCATAAACTTATTTACATAATATGGCTAAACATTCGAAAACATATATCAGTTCATATAATGAACGAGACAAGGATTGAGCAGTGAAGGTAAAGAACACTTAAATGACGTCGCTGCCAAACTTCACGCGCGTTGACTGGAAACGTCGTTTGATACCAAACGTCGCTCTTACACACCGGCGCTGTAATAGTTAAAGTTGCTAAATCCTTTATAAAAGTCTTTATTACAAAAAGACAATGCAGGAAATTTATTTATTTATTCATTTATTTATTTATTCGAGCGAATGGCCACTATGAGAGTCGGGAAAATAATTTATTATATGACTTCGCGTCAGAGAATGTAATAACGCTATGATTTAATTTCAGTAATTCGCTAGAAATTAGTTAGATACACCCCGTAACGCTACACGTACGACTGTTGCATCCCTAAACGTCCGACATCCCTAAGTGTCCGACAAAATTTTAATTTCTCGCAAAATTGTTGGAAACGGTGGGGAATGTTCAATTATGACATTTTAAGGGAAAATTTCGAAAAAATTTTTTTTGGAAATATTCGAAATTTAACTTCAATTTTTTTCTTGTCGGACATTTCGGGGTGCCCCATGCATCCCTAAGTGTCCGCCATCCCTAAATGTCCGACAACATGAAAATTGACTAAGAAAGCATTTTTATTGTTAATAATCAATCAATGATTAATAAAAAGACAAATTTAACGTTAAACCTATGTTAAAAATGTTCACCTTTGGAAATAAGCATTGCAATATATGGATCCGAATATACCGTCATCCTTAGATGTCCGCCAGCATGACAAGATCTTATTTTCTCGGGAAGATATCCGAAACGGTGGAGAATGATCAATTGTGACATTTTAAGTGAAAACTTCGCTTTTTTTCTCGAAAAAATTCGAAGTTTAACTTCATTTTTTTTTCTTGTCGGACACTTAGGGATGACCCATGCATCCCTTAAGTGTCCACCATCCCTAAATGTCCGACAACATGAAAATTGACTAAGAAAGCGTTTTTATTGTTAATAATCAATCAATGATAAATAAAAAGACAAATTCAACGTTAAACCTATGTTAAAAATGTTCACCTTTGGAAATAAGCATTGCAATATATGGATCCGAATATACCGGCATCCTTAAATGTCCGCCAGCATGACAAGATCTTATTTTCTCGGGAAGATGTCCGAAACGGTGGAGAATGATCAATTGTGACATTTTAAGTGAAAACTTCGCTTTTTTTTCTCGAAAATATTCGAAATTTAACTTCATTTTTTTTCTTGTCGGACACTCAGGGATGAACCATGCATCCCTAAGTGTCCGCCATTCCTAAATGTCCGACAACATGAAAATTGACTAAGAAAGCATTTTTATTGTTAATAATCAATCAATGATAAATAAAAAGACAAATTCAACGTTAAACCTATGTTACAAATGTTCACCTTTGGAAATAAGCATTGCAATATATGGCTCCGAATATGTCCGCAATCTCTAGATGTCCACCAGCATGACAAGTAACTTGGAAAATAGTTCTTACCGCTAATAATGAATAATGATTTATAAAGAAAAAGGTGAAGTAATTAAACCTATGCTAAAAAAGAATACCTTCGGAAATAAGCATCTTGATAAGGGATCCCAATATGGTCATCCCTAAGTGTCCGCCATCCCTAAATGTCCAACAACGTAAAAATTGGACGAAAACGCATGTTTTTTTGTTTATTAATTTTCAAATAATATTAAATAAAAAGACGTTAAATCCATGTTAAAAATTTTCACCTTCCGAAATAAGCATTAGAATATATGGATTCGAGTATGTCCGCAATCTCTAGAAGTCCGCCAGCATGACAAGTAACTAAGATCTTTCTTTTTTTTTTTTTTCTTCTTCTTTTTTTTTCGCTAATTATCAATTATGATTATAAAAAAAAATAGACATCAGAGTGGTTGGCAAATCCCCCGACCAAAAGTCAATATTGCCTTCAGAATTTTTTTTCCAAAGGTGAACATTTTTAACATAGGTTTAACGTTGAATGTGTCTTTTTATTTATCATTGATTGATTATTAACAATAAAAATGCTTTCTTGGTCAATTTTCATGTTGTCGGACATTTAGGGATGGCGGACACTTAAGGGATGCATGGGTCATCCCTAAGTGTCCGACAAGAAAAAAAAATGAAGTTAAATTTCGAATATTTTCGGAAAAAAAAAGCGAAGTTTTCACTTAAAATGTCACAGTTGATCATTCCCCACCGTTTCGGACATCTTCCCGAGAAACTAAGATTTTGTCATGCTGGCGGACATCTAAGGATGCCGGTATATTCGGATCCATATATTGCAATGCTTATTTCCAAAGGTGAACATTTTTAACATAGGTTTAACGTTAAATTTGTCTTTTTATTTATCATTGATTGATTATTAACAATAAAAATGCTTTCTTATTCAATTTTAATGTTGTCGGACATTTAGGGATGGCGGACACTTAGGGATGCATGGGGCACCCCGAAATGTCCGACAAGAAAAAATTGAAGTTAAATTTCGAATATTTCCAAAAAAATTTGTTTCGAAATTTTCACTTAAAATGTCATAATTGAACATTCCCCACCGTTTCCAACAATTTTGCGAGAAATTAAAACTTTGTCGGACACTTAGGGATGTCGGACGTTTAGGGATGCAACATACGACGTCCTTATCGCCGCCGCGTGAATTGATGACGGAATATTGATATTTTTTCTTAAAAATCGTGAAAAAATTGCGTTTTTAATGTTATATGATAAATAGAATCTTGCATCCATGGTCATTATTATTAAATATATCAAACTCTTTGAGAAACGGGGATAAATTCTCGGCGAAGCCTCGCATTTTATCCCTTTTCCTGAACTCGTTTAATAAATTCAATAATACGTGAACACCCATGTAAGATTCTCCATGTTTATATTTAGCATTTGAGAAATGAGAGTAATTTTTGTAAACGTTCATTGATGTAAGAGCAACATCGGAGCACGAGCAAAGTAACCGTGAGCCCCGAAAGGGTTCAATTAAACTTTGCTCGTCACTCTGTCTTCAATAAGCGTTAAATAAATCACCCTTATTACGTATTTTTACAATATTTTCCATCCATTATTTGGTGAAAAATTCTTGTTTTAGGGCTAAAAATGAGGCAAAAAGTCAATGGCACGTGGGGAGAAGAGCGTCGTTAGCCGTCATTCCCCAGTATAGTGAAATGAAATATTTCAATGTGCTCCAATCTTCCATAGCACATGACTAGGTAACTGAATTTTGGGACGATATTTTGCGTACAGACGTATATTGAACAGTTTTATTTATATAGAAATGAGCGAGTTTTATTATCATCATGTAAAATGTCTGTTTATCATATAACGGCCATTGCCAAAGAAGTGCAGGAGTTTGTGAGTAGAAAGCGTAGGATTGCTTAAAAAGTTGCTATCTGATATTATGAGAAAATCTCAATGGACCTGAGACTCGTTCGAACAGCCTCATGGCGGCTGTTCTATATTATAACGTGCATCCAAACATAGATTGAAAATAAGGAAAAATAATATATGAGCCAGCGCATGACAAAATCTACATGAAGTCTTGAGCGCATTCGCGCAGTCTGATCAGAGTCTTCGCTGATCGCATGTACCTACTCTGCAAAGAGACATAACCATAAGGTCTTGTCATAGTGGATGGGTGCGCAGGTTAATTTGAGTCTGTACTGGTCACACCGGACTTATTGTAGGTTTTGTTACACGCCGGCTCATATACAAAACCGTTTGAAAAAAAAAATAGCACACGGATGTCTTATCGTAATAGCTAGAATACGAGCACTCGCGGCGTTGGTAGCAAAATAAGAACATATAAAAAAAATCTCCCCGAAAGTCACAGAATTTTCCTGGTGCGTGTGTGTGCGTGCGTGCGTGCGTACGTACGTATGTGCGTGCGCGCGCGCGCGTGTGTGTGTGTTTCAGTTTTACGCCCAACCAAAAACTGAGATCAATTGGTGACGGGACTCTTCGAATTATTTTTAACAATGGTAATAAATGCTCACTTGTTCATTAGTTCTTTGCTTGTTGTGAAATATTATTCTCAGTTTCCGCTTGTCATTAATCATTTTAGATAATGATTTTATAAAATCAAAATATCACCTACTAAAAGTGTCGGCTATCAGCTAACATATATCATAATTTTATTTCATGTCATAAGATTATAACTATATGTCACAGTGAAACTACCCAGGGGCTGGGGCATCCCGACCGCATCAAAAAGTTTCCTTATAAACAAATTGGTTTTCCCACCCTATCATTATGTAAGTGTTGAAGATTTGACAGACGACTTCGGGGCTAGATGAAATGATTATTAAAAGATGTTAAAATCAATGTCAAATAAATTTATAATTGTGACAATTTGTAAACTTAGAAGATACATCATTTTAAAAGTTTGATCAAAACAACAATTCTACTGATGAGATAACAATCAGAACATAGAACGATAACAAATAATAATAGAACAATAGGGTCTCTCAGAACAAAATGTTGCTTTACTATTACAAATAGATTCTTCTTCTTCTTCTTCTTCTTCTTCTTCTTCTTCTTCTTCTTCTTCTTCTTCTTCAAGACTGTTTACAACATCAGGCATGTCTTCTTCTTCTTCTTCTTGTTCTTCTTCTGTGTAATATAAAGTTCAGTGAAGTAAATAATAATAATAATAATAATAAAAAGCTTATGTACATTGGACGGGTTAACGTTAGTTTATTCTTGAAGAAATATATGTGCTGCATGATGCTTCCACGCAGAGCTGAATCCGGCCCACACACTAGTACTGGTAAACCGCTTAGAGGATCTAAGCCTGTCCAGGAACCGCGGTGCGAGGCGGACCGTCCATGCTAATAAACCCTATATATATTGGTTTCATTGGGCGACAAGGCTTGAGATGTCATTTCATCTCAATGTCGGGTAAAGTTCCACAAAATTGGAAGCAACGTCTTCAAAATGACCTTTACAGTGTTGACGGGGACGTTAAACCTCAAATCAAACAATCAAACTAATTTATTTTAGTTCGATTGCGATGAAAGCTTCAAGCTTATTGAATCGCTCTCGAACGATTAATAGATCGTTGAGGTGCCTAAGCCCTGCTTTTGAAGCAGTTTTCATATGGTCCGCTCGTAAAAGCTTTGGGTCAGTTGCTCTCCCTATAGCAGAGCATCACGAAAACACGCCTATATAATTCTGACCATCTTGAACCCCACTTTCATATAGTAAAACTGGGGTTTACAGGGGTAAACCTTTTTTTTCTTATTTCTGCTGTACCCACAATCTATATTTTGAGCAGAAATAAGAAAACTAACACAACTTTTTATCTGAAAATTGTTAATTTTTCGGCGGTAAAATTTTTGTATAGGCGTGTTTTCGTAATGATTGGTCTGAGTCTTCGCTGCAGACACACATGTCCGAAGAGACATCCAGTCGAACATAAATGGTCCGAATACCTTTGGGACCATGAAAATATGCTCGACACAAGCATAGTTCGACCCACTGAGGGTCAAATATGATGTCAGGTGAGGAGGTATAACAGGGTATAACATCTACGTTAATTTGTTTGTTTGATTTGAGGTTGAACATACCCGTCAACACTGTATAGGTCATATTGGAGACGTTGCTTCCAATTTTGTGAGACTTTTACCCGACGCTGAGATGAAATGACTTCTCAAGCCCTGTCACTCAATGAAACCAATGGTCATAAACCAATTTATAAGCAAGGACGGTCCGACCCGCACCGCTTTGCGTGGGAAGGCTTAGATCCTCTAAGCGGTTTACTAGTGCTCCAGTGCGGTCGGTTTCAGCTCTGCATGGAAGCATCATGCAACCCATCTATTTCTTCAAGCCCCGATGGGCGGGGCGATATCTACGTTAAACATCGATTTAAACAAAACAGGGATATCTTTTCGATTTTCTTTAAGGCAAAAGTGTGTCGTGTGTAATCATTAGGCGATTCTAATGAGTACACACAGCATACATTTTCAAGATTAATTTTATAATTAAGATATCTCAAATACATCATAATCATCATCCATGGAAAATTTTCCCTTGAGACTGGAGAACATGTTCTAAACCAGTCTTGATAAACGAGTTATTGGTGTTCGAGCCATCGCAGTTTCACTGCCATCATGACAAAAAGACTGTGAAATATACACCCCTCTATAGAGAAAATGTGTTTATCATAAATGAGCCCCGCCCAGCGAATTTGTGTCTTCGAGCATTCCGACATGACAAATTTTAACTGCGCATGCCCAGCCATTCAGAGGGGCCAGGGATATGGCTTTCTGTCTGAAGGTTCCTCTTGATTAACTGCTTGTATGAGCGAACAGCGAAAGTTCTGGCGAGACTGCGCGGATGCGCAGGCTCACCTGAACCTTCGCTGCTCGCATAGGCGATAAGTACCTAAATCGCTTGACGGGGCCCATATGGCGTCGCATCTGAGAGTGTAATGACGCCATGTACTAAATTCGATAATCCACCAGCGGATTAAATATGCAAATTAGAAAGGTACCCCCCCCCCCCCCCCGTAACGCTACATCCAAGGCGTCATCAATGGCGTCGCGATTACTAATGACGGAGTATTGACATTTTCGTTAAAAAATCGTTTGTAAAATGTGTTTTAAATGTCTTATGATAAATAGAAGCTTGAATTCGTGCTCACGTATTACTGAATTTATTAAACTCGTTGAGGAAAACTATGGATAAAATGCTCAGCAAAGCTTCGCATTTTTCCCTTTTCCTCAACTTGTTTAATAAATTCAATAATACATGAACACTCGTGTAAGATCCTCTATTTACAAGATATACATTATTTTTCTTATTTCTGCTCCCAGACATAGGTTGTAGGTATTCGTTAGAACCATCTCAATGAGGCGGTTCAAACTATGTTTGACGTATTAATAAGAAAAACTTCGCAAATTCTCATCTGAAAATATATGAAAGAATGAACTAAGTCACAAGGCTGCGTTAGCGTAATGATACGCCTAACAAGGCACAGACATGAACGTAATGTTTATACATGTATTTGCCTCCTGTTTGCTCCGCTGGCCTAATACAAGGGAGCTTACCACTAAATATTTTCCATAGACGACAATAGTAACCTTTTACATGCTCCCACAAAAACTACACAAACCTTACTTATTTATAGAGCCATCCTAGCTCAACAAGTTGATAAGAAAAAATCCTCATGTTGCCCGTCTCCTTTTCAAGTTATGGTCTGCCATGTTTGTTTACATGCAGATTCGCAGTGAATACAAGCCGGCTTTTTAACGGAGAGGTGACAATATAAAATCAGCCACAATTTCTTTGAGCTTGCAGATATAATTATAAAACACACATCATTTTATTTCCTTATAACTAACCTTTGCTCACATTGAAATGAAACATGGGATATTTATTCAATTGAAGCCTGCCTGGTATTAGACTGCAACTAAAAGCTCTGTCCCAAAGTGATAAAACCCAGTACCTCCAGTATTTAGTGCAAAGCTACCACAAACTGTTCCCTACACAGGCCTAACACAAGTTGTTTATTACCTGGACTTTGGACTTTTGTGCCACTGTCTCCACTGGGGTTTGGAGAAATAGACTGGGTTGCATGATGCTTCCACGAAGAGCTGTAACCACCCACCCATGAGTACTGGTCCAAGCCTGCCTCAGTCAAAGTTGTGCGAATCGGACCGTCCCTACATATGAACCATTTTGGTTTTGTTTGGGCGGTAGGTCTTGAAATGTCATTTCATCTCAATGTCGGGTAAAATTCCTACAACATTGAAACAACGTCTCCAAATGACTTAAATAGTGTTGACCGGGACGTTAAACCTCAGTTCAAATACCTCATCACGCCACTGGTCTAACACAAGTTGTTCATTCACACGGGGATACTTGTATCACTTGTCTAACTTACGTGGGCTTTTGTACCACTTGGTTAATACAGGTTGTTCATTAGATGGACCACTTGTACCATTGGCCAAATACAAGTTGTACCAATGGGCTTACAGAAGTTGCTCATTACAGAGGGTTTTTGTACCACTACACGGCCTTGTCTCTACATGGCCTTTTGATTACGACGCACTGGGCATTTTACAAGCAAAGCAAATGATACATTAATTCATACTTGATTATTAAAATCAAAAGTAAGTAGTGTAAGCCTTGCAGAGGTGGACGGAAATCGGTGTAACTGGAATAAACCTTCTACTGTAGCAGAACTCTGCCTTTAACTTGTATATAGTTCATGCAAGATATAACATCAACAGAAACGAGAAATCAAACATTAAAATAAATAAATAAAAATTGGAAATTTCATATTTCTGCTGAGCAGATATACATGTAAGAAAATAATGTATACCCCTTTAAACATGGCCCCCACCCATCGGGGCTTGAAGAAAAAGATGGGCTGCATGATGCTTCCGCGCAGAGCTGAATCCGACCGCACACGAGTAGTGGTAAACCGCTTAGAGGCTCTAACCCGTCCATGCTTATAAACCCTGTTGGTTTCATTGTACGACAGGGCTTAAGCTGTCATGTCATCTCAATGTCGGATAACAGTCCCACAAAATTGGAAGCTCTCCAAAATGACATATACAGTGTTGATCGGGACGTTTAACCTCAAATCAACCAACCAAATACCCCTGTAAACCCCAGTTTTACTGTATAAAAGTGGAGTTTAAGGGGTTCAAAATTATATAGGATTGTTTTCGTGATTTGAGCCACCTTATGAGAAATGTGTTCTTGTGCGCAAGCGAAGTCTCACCAGAGCCTTGTCTGCTCGCAGACATATATAGGAGGCCTTGCGATAGCCATCATGTCAACAAGTCCGTGTAATGAGCACCCCTTTAAACCCCACTTTATACAGTCAAAACTGGGGTTTACGGGGGTATACATTATTTTCCTTATTTCTACTCCATAGGTTGTGGGTAGTCGTTAGAACCGTCTCAATGAGCTATGTTTGAAGTTCAATTAAGAAAAATATCACAAATTTTCATCAAAATGTAACCAATTTGGCAAAATGAAAGAATGCACTATGTCACTCGGGTGTGTTATCCGGCAATGTTCATGCAAGAAGGTCGCCTCCGCCCATTGCCTTTTGGTTTCATTGGGTGACAGGGCTTGAGATGTCATTTAATCTCAATGTCGCACAAAAGTTCCACAAAACTGGAAGCAGTGTCTCCAACATAACTTTAATAGTGTTGTCGGGGACGTTAAACCTCGATTCAAACAAACATGCAAAAAGGAGTGCGCCTACATTTGCACCTTGCTGCCACATGCATGCGCTTGCGAAGAAAACCTTTTTTTTTTTAAATTCAATCAAGTAAGTAACCCACAACAATTCCTTTACTTTTTCAAACGGCCCCGCCCATCGAAGCTTGGAGAAATAGATTGGGCTGCATGGTGTTTCCACGCAGAGCTGAAAACAACCGCGCATGAGTACTGGTAAACCGCTTAGAAGGACTAAGCCTGCCCTGGCTAAGTGGTGCGAGTCCAATGCATATAAGCCCTATTGGTTTCTTTGGCCGGCAGGGTTTGAGATGTCATTTCATCTCAATGTCGCGTAAAATAAGCAACCTCTCCAAAATGACCCATATAGTGTTGTCGGGGAGGTAAACCTCAATTCAAACAAACAAAAAAACCTTTGCAAACAGTGTAATTCCAGATCAGAGTGCGTCTGAAGCAGCCATCTGATCAGAATTTGCAGTTCGTGTATTTTGATCGGTTGAAAGTCAGGAATGGATGTGGCTAAATTAATTTATTCAGCAGGATAAGTGTTAAGGAATTATGGAAAAACGTCGAAATACTTTGTAGATGCAAACAAGTTTAGTTGTAACTTTGTGTTTTAGACCACTTTATCTGCAACATCCATAAACAAGATAGATAATGAAGCCCATTAAATACTTATTTGTATTTTGCCATGTTAAGGTGGTCGTAAAATCTTATCTTTTCACACCAACAGACAGGGCCGCCCTGAAGGGCCCTAAACAGTTGATAGCCATCTTAATTTAGAGCGATCAAAACAGACTTAAGCGATTTGTTTCAACTATCGATGACGCTCGTTTAGTTGAAATTGATCATTTAGATTGTAAGTAAAGCCCTGGGCGACTGAATGATGAATTTATTATTAAGGAAACGACAATTACAATTGGCAATCTCTGCTAAATCCAACAAGTTAGTTATTATAAACGGTTAAAGATTTACAAAATTAACCGAATGCATTTGTATGATTTGTGTCAGTTAAATAAATGCATTTAATCACCAAGTTTTCACGTCCATGCAATGGATAATAATAACAATAGTAATAGTAATAATAATAACATGATAATAATAATAATAATAATAATAATAATAATAATAATAATAATAATAATAATAATACTAAGAAGAAGAAGAAGAAGAAGAAGAAGAAGAAGAAGAAGAGAATGAAGAAGAAGAAAATAAAAATGAAAAAGGCTTTATTAACAGTAGGTGACACAATTAGCTACTTAGTACAAGCAACTGTTGAAGAGAACTTTAGGGTTTACAAGGATATACTTTGGTCCTTATTTCTGCTACAGAAACAGATTGTGTGTGCTCGCTAGCACCGCCACAATCTAACAAGCACCTAAATATTTGAAAAAGTGTGGCCGCCCCAATTGATGTGGATCTGACGAGCACACAAACTTTATATCTGAACGATTATGGTCGCCTTATTGAGGCAGTTCTAACGAGCACCCCAACACTATATTGGAAAGATCATGACCGCCCTACGAGGTGTATCTTACCTGGTCGGAAAACCCAAAGACAGATTTTGTCATGACGTGGCTCGTTATCTAACCATTTTCAGTTGATGCATAAATTGCTCGTCGTGTGATATTTGATACCGCTATGTCATAACTAAATGAGCCCCGCCAAGCGAATTTGTGTCTTCGAGCATTCCGGCATGACAAATTTTAACTGCGCATGCCCAGCCATTCAGCGGGGCCAGGGATATGGCTTTCTGTCTGAAGGTCCCTCTTGATTCACTGATTGTATGAGCGAGCAGCGAAGGTTCTGGCGAGACTGCGCGGATGCGCAGGCTCGCCTGAACCTTCGCTGCTCGCATAGGCGATAAGTACCAAAATCGCTTGACGGGGCCCAAATTATTGCATTATTACGAGCCCAGTGTACATGATAATACATTTGCATCCCTTTGTTGATGCACATTTTAAGCATTGCGTGATTAATAGCCCAGTTTAAAGTGTTTCAAATTTGTCATAAAATGACATCAAGGCAAATAGTTTTTGAACTTGAAAAGACCTGAAAAGCGAAGTCTTTTTCAGTAATAAACATGTAACTATGCGCAGTTCTATACGAATTCAATTTTGCCAGTTAAAAAGAGTTAATTGAAAATAGTACGAGAGGCTGAATCAAAGCACTGATAGCAATGAATGGTCGATTGTCCAACCTGAAAGCTAACAGTGTAGACCCTGATGAGACGCCACAGAATCTGGGTCTACACCGTTTGCCAACGTCTCTTTTTGGACCCTTGACATACATGTACAGTTGACCCTCGTTATCTCAAATACTGATTTCTCAAACTGCTGCTTAAGTCTAACTATTTTTGTGAGCGCTGTTCTTTGAGGTTTGCTATATGTTCATTAGATTTCGACTTTAATGTCAAACTGCTATTATCTCAACCCAAAATGTCCAGTACCTTGGAGTTTCAGATAGTATGCGTCGACTGTATATGAGTTAAAAACACAAACACTTTTCCGTACTTGTGGGACCTTTATTATCACTGCGCTTTACACAAAAAACATTGAATTCATGCGCGGTGTTATTTGGTCAGTACTAATCACATGAACATCTATCCATATTATACATATATGAATGCAAAGATGTTACCTATTGGTATAGAAGCCTCCGTGGTGTAGTGGTTACGCTACTCGCCTTGTAAACCAGGGGTCGCAGGATCGATCCCGGACTTCTGCAGACTTTCGGATGAGTCTTTAAACCGTGGTTCCGTCTCCGTATGACCTTAGCTGTTGGTGGACCGTAAAACTCAAACACTCACTCACATATTGGTATACCTCTTTATGATTTACGTTGTAAAGAACTGGATACATCTAGAAAACAATCTTGGCACTTGTGTTTTGACCAGAGTAAAGATGTATACTACTGGTATAGCGTTCCTTCAACTTAGTTATACTCAAAATGCTTGAAAACTTACCTTGAGATTGGATCTGTACAGACTAGAATAGAACAGAACAAACCAAAACAGAAACTTTATTCAATTAAAACTAATGGCACACTCAGTGAGTAAGTTAATTACTTGCTGATATCAATTTAACAAATTCTGAAAGCTTCTTTAATATCGCTTTGTTATCAGAGCAAAGTAAATCTTTGAATTCCATGTTAGATCTTATATAAAAATAAAGCTTCAAGAGACGCTTCCGTTCTCGTTAAAAGCGCACACAGCATAAAAGATAGTGGTATTCATCGCCTATATCTGTTTCCTATATGACTACTTCTCCTTCCTTTCATTATTGGGGCATTTTCCCATCGATCGATCTCGATGGGTAATTTGTGGTTACTGGTTTCTAACTTGATGACGAATAAATAATGTCTTGGATCAAACTTTTATAAACAGACTTGAAAAGTGCATAAAACAAGCATAAAAATTACCATTTAATTTGGCATCAAGGTTTTTGAACCTATGCTTATGTATGTAAATCAAATAGGACTGGGAATATTGACAGCTTGACAGATTTCGTGCTTTTTTGTATAAAAGATGCAAAATCTTTTCAGCCTGGTCAACATTATGATCCCTAGCTGTCTAGAAATGTCTGCTTTTTGTAAAAGCAATTGGTAATATTTAAATCATTACATATAGCCATGGTGTTTTAACCAAACCTTTACTTGTTTTAAAAAAACAAGCATTTTAATGTTATCGACATTTACTGTCAAGTTTATAGAGTTGCGAGTACTAAAAGATGGCGTTCAACAACTTCCAAAAGCATAAAGCAAACAACAGTTCAAAATAGTTGCTAAGGTCATCATCTGACCTCAGATTTATACCACTACGGCTGAAATCTGAATCGTTCCAAAACAAAGCTAATAAAACAGGGCACAGATTTTCGCTTTGTCGTACAGCTCTAACTTTGAAAGAACCAGAATCTGATCCAGTAAAGAGACACGCGATTTTATTGCCTTTTTATTTCCTGACACATACTGTTATTAAGCGATTTCTTTTATCTTTTGTTATTTTTATGAATCCTTTCGCCAACTCGCGAAACAAAATCAAAATATCATATGAGTCCCGCCAAGCGAATTTGTGTCTTCGAGCATTCCGCCATGACAAATTTTAACTGCGCATGCCCAGCCATTCAGAGGGGCCAGGGATATGGCTTTCTGTCTGAAGGTGCCTCTTGATTCACTGCTTGTATGAGCGGGCAGCGAAGGTTCTGGCGAGACTGCGCGAATGCGCAGGCTCGCCTGAACCTTCGCTGCTCGCATAGGCGATAAGTGCCAAAATCGCTTGACGGGGCCCATATAAGTAGATGAATGAACAGAAACAATAAGCTCGTGGAGAAGAAAATATAGACACACTGGTTGGACATCCCGGTCTGAAAAGCCAGTCTGATTTTCATTTAGTATCCTGTGGGGTTCAAGAAATATGTGAAACATACGTTTTGGGTACTCACGAGTACCCACAACCTATGTCTCTGAACGGGAATGTGGAGGATAATGTTTGCCCCTTCAACCCTTGTTTTTTTTTCTATTTAAAGTGGGGTTTAGAGCGGTGTTCATTTCACGAACTTGTTAATCAGATGGATATTTTCATGAAGTTAGCAAGCAAATTCAGTCCGAGTTTCAAGAGTCTAAAGAGGGGCCTCCGTGGCCTAGTGGATAAGAGCGCTGACTCTTAATCATTAGGTCCCTCACCGCTGTGGCTCTAGACTCGCTCGGGCCACATGTAGGACGCCAAGTTCTGCAAGGGAAGGTCGGGTGGTTTTTCACCGGGTACACGTTTTCACCCACCTCTGATTAACGGTTGGCTCGATATGAATGAAATGCCGTAACACCCCACCCTGCAAAAAAAACAACAACCTAATGATCTTTACCCGCACTATGCCTAGCACCCCCAAAATGTGACATTAGCAAACGGTTGACACCCAAGTCATATTCCACAAAAAGATGGCTTGAACGGATCAGGGATCTACTCTGTTCTCTAAAAGTGGCGAGATTTATGTGAAACATAAAACCTATAAAATATACCTGACAGCTTTTCAGCTACAACTGGACTTTCCAAATCTATGAGGCTTGACAACTGTTGTCCATCAAATGCTAAGATACATCAAATAAAATGCTACAAAATTGTTAAGACACTCTGCGACATTGATCAACGACAACTCAGGCAAAAGGCTTTCAGCAGGGAGCCTTCTTTTTTTATTCACATATAGTGATCAAAATTAAATTGCCTTTTTAAATGTAATACTTGTCGCATGGTTTTTAACTGTTTAATGAATGCAAAGACAGCTTTATCGGTGGGATGAAGTCATGTGTCTGCTAAATGGCTTGGGTTACACAAGCCCTCTGCTGGATATAAACTCACAAAATTCAAAATGACATTCGTGGGTCTCGTAAAGTATAAAACATTTGACATGTTCCGCGACAAAAAATAGTAACAACGTGTAACAACAGCGTGTTTCTTTCTATTCATTTCCAAAGGAGCCTGTTTGCATCACGTCCAGGAGTCTGTGAAATGAATACGCCATATAAACTCCATACTGTATAGAGAAAAGTAGAGCTGTCAAGGGTGTGTATTCTTTTCTTAAATCTTGTTCAAAAACATAGATTGTGGGTACTCGTTAGAAGCGGTTCTAACGGGCACGCACAATCTATGTTGGATACATGTACAAGAAAATTATAAACAAAATTCTGTTAAAATAAGATGAAAGTGTAGATATTATGATATCCTACTTTTGAGTCTGGCCCAGCAAACATGTTCACTCCGTATTTTCAAGTTCTGTAGTGTATTCCTTGCTTCCAAAGGATAACCCTTTCTAGAACATATTCATCATGTGAGCTGCGTTAGGCCAAAGTGTGTCTTAAGACGTGCGCTCACCGAAGCCTTGAATCAGCCTCAGGATATAGCCTCCCTTGTTCGCATCGCTGTGTTGGGTCAACTATCATTCATACACTGGCTCTGAGCCCGCCGTTAAAAGTATTGTAACGCCCGCCGTACGGCCATGTCAAGATTGAGTCATGCCCAAGTTCCTTCAAAGGCTGATATTAGGTTAGAGGGACTGATGGACATGGGTAACTCAGGAATGAAGAAAACTTTTAATTGTTAACAAATATATAGAAAAAATGTATTCTATTCAAAACTATTGTTATTGCTTTAACAACTGGAACCCCTATTCTATTCAGCCTTCGTGCCTCAGAGAGAGAGAGAGAGAGAGAGAGAGAGAGAGAGAGAGAGAGAGAGAGAGAGAGAGAGAGAGCAGACACAAGCAACCGGCTCACTAAGAAATAAAAAAAAAAGAAAACTGAGAACGATTGAGAGATAATCACCATCGACGTGGTGTCAGAAACATATCTGCGCAAATCAGCTTATGGGTTGAGAGATTCAGAGGTCTTCTGGAAGAGGAGGCTGAGTTCAAACTGTTCAGTTTGACAGCTAGGGAGACACTATCCGTGAGAAAGTAAACAGACGAGTTAAAGAGAGGACCGTAGAATGTCTAGCACCAGTGAAAATCAGGCATGAGCGCGCGCAGAAATAGTCATTGATCTCATTGGTTGAACGTTGCCTAAATGAAACTGATGTTGCATATAGTTCCAAGCTCCCACAACCAAGAAAGTAGTCCGGCAGGAAAGGTGACTATACTTCCTTATATCCGAGGAGCTTGAAGACAAATCATCGAAAATAGCCCAAAACTATCAAAATATGAAGTGTATGATTCAATACACCACCTGTCGTGACCATACAATATAAGTTGCAAGAATTACAAAACATATACATATGTATCACTACGCCTAACTGACCAAGATGGCTGCCTCCATGCATGGCAAACTGCTGTCAGTGAGATTGAGGATTTTAAAGGGTGACAATGAATGATAAGTGCAAAATATGAACATGTCAACTGGAAAGGTCAGCTTCGTAACTTTACAAACTTATTCGGGGACTTGCCATGGAAGATAACGGGAATAACACATAGGAGCATGTCGAGTTCTAGTGCCAATTAGAATCATAACATTCGGTTCCTGTTGCAGTCTTAAATGAAGATCATGCAACGGGATTAGAGTTCAATCCCGAATGTCAACAGGGCCAATTCGGGCTGAGGTAGAGATAGTAAGGTGAAGTGGGCCAGGGATTTCAACATAAGTAATACAAAGCTTCGGTGTGACAAGATATGACCGACTCAGTATAAGAAGATAGAAGGTCAAGGGTGCTGACACTAGGGACTCTCAAATGCTCCAACGTTGCCCTCGCCCCTCGGGGCCTGGAGAAACAGTCAGGGCCGCATGTTGCCTCCATGCAGAGCTAAAAGCGGACAGCACACAGCACCGACAATCGGTTCAGAAGGACCAAGCCCGCCCAGGCAAATCGGCACGATTTAGACCGGCCACTGCATATAAGGCCTATCTGTCTCACTGGGCGACAGGGACCTCTGTCGCCATCTCAGTCCAGTGTCGGACAAAAGTCATCCAAAACTGGAAGTAGCATCTCCAAAAGTATCTAAAATGTTGACGGGGACGTAAAACCTTGAATAAACGTTTTCACTATAAAATTATATTTCTATACAGCCAGTGGAAAAAAAATATTATGATGTTAATTCTACAGCTAGGTTTAAAATTATTAAACGACATGAAACTGAATTAAAATGGATTAAATCATTACAGACACCTTTTCCATTGGGCTTTAACGACAACATTTATCATGAGGGTAATATATCTAAAATGCCCGATATTGATATTTTCTCGCTTCTGGGCTGTGAAAAGCGTAAAACTAGATCGCACGAAGCCAGAGAAAACGGTAATTATAAACGTAAATTACGTGTTTTTAAAAGAAACAATACCAGGCTGAAGTGACTGTCTCTAATATTATTTAATCATGGACCCCACTCAATGCTTGCATTTCTAAGTTCATTACACATTTCTGCATTATGTATTCTGGACACCGAGGCGAATAAATTCTACGATAGTTCTAATCAGTTATACGAATGCTCTTTTATCAGCATGCTCTTCGTCCTGTCATCGATTCTGAAATTAATCACAAACGTCATTACATCAAAATATCCTTCATTAATAAGGGTTTTGATTTTATAGATTTACCTAGTATCTTCCCGGACAGTTCGGTGATTTCATCCATTCCTGCTTATTTTCAAAATACTGAAACACCCATAATTTGCTAAAAATACAATAAACCTGTTAGATCTATCATTTTTCATTTCAAAAAACTTGTTTCTGATCTTGATATTGATACTAACACTCCTATTACCTGTGATTGTAAAACTTCAGTGTATTGCTAGCCTGCTGCTGGTCATATTATTACTGGCAATTTTTTTTTTTTTTTTTTTTCTGATTATAGGATACGTAATATAATTTCTAAAGGACAGAAATATCGATTGCACGACCCGCAGAAAAAGCAACCGACTGAAGTCGGTTTTTTTCTAAGAGTGCCCTAAAATCACCGTGTCATTCTGTCATTCTGTCAGTCTGTCATTCTGTCAGTCTGTCATTCTGTCTGTCCGTCCGTAACCCGTTTGTGAAAATTGGTGATAGTGACTTAACCGCTTGGAATATTTAAACAATTTTTGGCATACTGATAGATATCAATGAGATCTAACCAATGAACTTACGAAATATTACATTCCATTTAGTATAGCCTCGCCGAGGCGAAAAATGTGAAAATTTTCGAACATTTTTGAACTGCTTCTCCTCGGAAACCGTTGGGCCGATTGAAGTCAAATTTCATATGGAGCCTCTATGGGATGGGGGAAACCAAAATTTGCTCATGGGGTCAAGGTCACATGACCAAAATGGCCGCCAAGCCATATATGGTTTGTCTGTCTGTCCGTCCGTAACCCGTAAGTGAAAATTGGTGATAGTGACTTAACCGCTTGGAATATTTAAACAATTTTTTGCATACTGATAGATATCGATGAGATCTAACCAATGAACTTGCGAAATATTACATTCCATTTAGTATAGCCTCGCCGAGGCGAAAAATGTGAAAATTTTCGAACTGCTTCTCCTCGGAAACCGTTGGGCCGATTGAAGTCCAATTTCATATGGAGCCTCTATGGGATAGGGAAACCAAAATTTGCTCATGGGGTCCAGGTCACATGACCAAAAATTGCCGCCAAGCCATATATGGTAAAAACCCTTCAAAAATAGTCTTCTCCAGAACCACTGGGCAGATTTCAACGAAACTTGATAAATAGCATCTGGGATGTAGGCCTATCATAAATTGCTAAAATGGTGACCCTGGGTTGACCTTGACCTTCTTTGGGTCCGTCCGTAACCCGTTTGTGAAAATTGGTGATAGTGACTTAACCGCTTGGAATATTTAAACAATTTTTGGCATACTGATAGATATCAATGAGATCTAACCAATGAACTTACGAAATATTACATTCCATTTAGTATAGTCTCGCCGAGGCGAAAAATATGAAAATTTTCGAACATTTTTGAACTGCTTCTCCTCGGAAACCGTTGGGCCGATTGAAGTCAAATTTCATATGGAGCCTCTATGGGATGGGGGAAACCAAAATTTGCTCAAGGGGTCAAGGTCACATGACCAAAATGGCCGCCAAGCCATATATGGTTTGTCTGTCTGTCCGTCCGTAACCCGTTTGTGAAAATTGGTGATAGTGACTGAACCGCTTGGAATATTTAAACAATTTTTGGCATACTGATAGATATCAATGAGATCTAACCAATGAACTTGCGAAATATTACATTCAATTTAGTATAGCTTCGCCGAGGCGAAGTATGTGAAAATTTTCGAACTGCTTCTCCTCAGAAACCGTTGGGCCGATTGAAATCAAATTTCATATGGAGCCTCTCTGGGATGGGGGAAACCAAAAATTGCTCATGGGGTCCAGGACACATGACCAAAATGGCCGCCAAGCCATATATGGTCTGTCTATCTGTCCGTCCGTAACCCGTTTGTGAAAATTGGTGATAGTGACTTAACCGCTTGGAATATTTAAACAATTTTTGGCATACTGATAAATATCAATGAGATTTTATCAATGAACTTGCGAAATATTGCATTCCATTTAGTACAGCCTCGCCGAGGCGAAAAATGTGAACATTTTCGAACTGTTTCTCCTCGGAAATCGTTGGGCCGATTGAAGTCAAATTTCATATGGAGCCTCTACGGGATGGGGGAAACCAAAATTTCCTCATGGGGTCCAGGTCACATGACCAAAATGGCCGCCAAGCAATATTTGGTAAAAACCCTTCAAAAATAGTCTTCTCCAGAACCACTGTGCAGATTTCAACGAAACTTGATAAATAGCATCTGGAACGTAGGCCCATCATAAATTGCTAAAATGGTGACCCTGGGTTGACCTTGACCTTCTTTGTGCCTAGGTCAAACTTTGACACATATGCTTTTGTGTTGGATTTTATCCTGCAAACGATTCAGAATACAGTACTAAAGTATAAGATATATTTTTGCTCCTTACGATAAGGCGCATTTATTGGGGGAACCGTTTTATGTCCAGGTCACATGACCAAAATGGTCGCCATACCCATATATGGTAAGACTCATAAAGCTAAAAGCATCCGGCGGGTCGTGCACTTCAGCTGAAGCACTGGTTTCCTTCTAAAATTGATTTTAATAAGTGTAGAGATGAAATCGCTGCTGCCTTTGATGAATTTGATAATCGATGGTGTAAACTAGAGTATGCTGAGCATAAAGCTCTCAAAGAATGGAAACTTAGCATTCTGAGACTAGCGAACAAACGCATTTCTTTCTACTCTCAAAATACGAACTTATTACCTAAACCTAAGACCTCAATATGTCACCTTAAACTAGGTATTCAAGAATTTCATAAGAAGTTTGTTTTGGCTCCAGCAGATAAGGCTGCTAGCAATGTCGGCTCCACTATGTTAACACTAGTCAGCAAGAACTTAGTGGTACTAAGGCATATGAACTGCAGCCTTTGGCTGTAGAGAGGGCTTTACTTGGTAACCTCATTTGTCATTCAGCCACCAAGTTTGCTGTATATGTGTTACAGAAGGCCAAGACGACAAGCTTTCTACGTTATATTCATAAAAGACCATGCAAAGCAGGTGTATTGCAAATTCAAGCTCTTGTACCACCACTGAACTCTCCAAATTATTAACTTCATGTTTTACTGCAATCAAAAAAAAGAACATGTGATTAAATATTGCACGATCAGGGAGAAATCTGTTTTGGTCTATAAAAATTCTAATGAAGTTTTAAATAAATTGAAATCCAGATGTTTTCGTGCTTCAAGTCTGTCTACTTATGATTTTTCCACCCTTTACACTACACTTCCTCATAATCTAATAAAAGAAAAACTGAATGATTTATTGAATGGACATTTCATAGGAAAGACTCCCTCTATCTTGCATGTAATGTAAGAAATGCTTTTTTTCACATTATACTTTATAGTCATGTCAGAAAGTGTGTGAAGCTCTCACCTTTCTACTTGACAATATTAACATTGGATTTAGTACTAAGTTATTTATAGATAAGCTGTGGGTGTTCCGATGGGTACAAACTGCGCACTCCTTGTGGCTGATTTGTTCTTGTTTTGTTACGAAAGTGACTTCACGATGTCCCTTTCCACTGAAAACCAATCTAAAATTATTGAAGTCTTTAGCTCGACGTCCAGATATTTGGATGATTTATTGCATATTGACAACTACCTATTTCGATGGTTTGGTCAGTGAAATTTACACCCCCCCCCCCCCACACACACACACACACACAGAACTTCAGTTAAATAAAGCATATATTTCTGATACCTAGGCCCCGTTTTGGGATTTACATCTATCTATTGTAGGTGGATTCGTTTCTTGCAAAATTTATGATAAACGCGATGATTTTGATTTTGAGATTGTAAATTTTACTTTCTTAGATTTCTCGTGCGCCATTCTATGGCGCTTATATTTCGCAATTAATTCGATTTGCCAGAGTGTCTAGGCGTGTATCTGACTTCAACACTCGTAATAAATTGTTAACTGCTAAACTTCTTAATCAGGGTTATCGGTATCATAAACTACGCAAAGCCTTTTCAAAATGTTACAAATGTTACACGACTTACTGCATGCATGGTAGTTAACCCAATCACGGTAGACAACATTGCTTCCCTCTTTTATTGAACGCCGGTGGGTCAGGCCTCAGATTCTATGACGGTTCCATCGTAAAGGCGTACTAGAGAGAATCTTATTTTATGTAATGTTGGCTGGGCCTGATTCTCTCTCTCTGGTTGGGCCCATCGGAGTCTAACTGTTGGTTTTCTTTCGCTCCAGCATTTCAGGTGTTTCTTGATGGCGAGTCCTCACCGTTGTTTCATCTCTGTGGTTGATTGATTTTTGTGTTCACAGAGATGATGCACTGATGCGTTACTTCCATTCTTTCTTTCTACTTATACTGCGATCGGTCACATTTGACCAATACTCGCAGGTGTACATAACATACAGTCCAGGTTTGCAGGGTTGAGAGCCTACACAGTAATCATGTAATTACGGTAGGGATCTTTAACCTGCACAGGAGATGACTCTTCCTGCACAGGTGGCCTCCAGTTAAGTCCTGCACATGGGGCCTCCGAATGACGGTGTACTTTTTGGCATTCATCCCTGCAAATGAAGCCAGTGGAGCGTGTTCGGACACCGAAATAATCACCGCCTCCGGGGATCGATTCGGGGGCCTCTAGCATCAGAGGCAAGTGCACTAACCACTGAGCTATCACGCTCCTCCAAACTTACCATTAAAATTTATTTTTTTTTTCAGATAAAAATCCTGATATTTTTCATATTTCTCCCCAAAACATATATTGTGGGTAATCGTTAGAACCGCCTCGGCAAGGCGGTTCTAACACGTACCAACAATCGGTTTTTGAGCAGAAATAAGAAAAATAATGTATACCCCTGTAAACCCCAGTTTTACTATATAGAAGTGGGGTTGAAGGGGGTCAAAGTTCTAGTCGAACTTCAATGGCTCGAACACCTTTGGGACCACGAAATTCTGTTCTAGACAGGGATTGTTCGAGCCACTGAGGGCTACTACCAGGAGGCATAAAGGAGATAATTTTAGGACTTCTTTTCGGTGTTCTATAATATAAATGTACGGTACACACAGCATACGTTTGCAAGATAAAGAACGAAAATAGCCTAAATTTGACCCTCAATATTTCTTATGTGGCGAAATTCCCTAGGGACTCAAGAACGGGTTCGACTCAGCCATGGTAAATGAGCCATCGGTGTTCGAGCCATCGAAATTCTACTGTATATAGGCGTGTCCTCGTGATGGGCGAAGCAAGGTTTAGCCCATCAGAGCCTGAGGCTCCTTGGAAGCTTATAGGTTAGGCAGTGGTCCGTCGAGATCGCGAGTTTGTAGATGTATATTTTGTAGTAGCCTGTACAAATATGACAGAAAGTATGGGCTTGTACAAATGTGATAGCAATTCTGTGCCAGAGCTCTGCCCGTGGGCCTGTTTTTGTGTAATAGCTTATACTTGTTATGGGCCGCATTTTTTCTTCTTGTGAAAGCTTATACTTGTTGTTGCATAGAAATGGAAAGGTCAAACTTGTATTGAGGGTAATAAATGGCTGTTCTTCCGGGTTAAACACTACCTCTATAATGTCTACGCCCATGGGCATAGACAAGCAATAGTCAAACTTTTTTTGTCTACTCTCATGGGCGTAGACATTATAAACGTGGGGTTAAACACGGAAGTGCACCCACAATGCCGGTTATGTGACAACAAGTATAACCTTTCAAAGGAAGAAAAAGTGGCCCATAACAAGAATAAGCTTTCACACAAAAAGAGGCCCACGAGCAGAGCTTGGCATAGAATCGCTATCACATTAGTACAAACCCATATGTGCTGTCATATTTGTGCAGACTACTACAAAATATACATCTACCAACAACGCTTCTAGCTAGAGTTGAGCAGTATAGGTATATGAAGCTATGTTTACTGAACTGTTTAAGCAACCTTTGCTCAATGAAGTTTGTAGAGCTAGTCGAACATAGCACATTAGAAGCAGAAGAGTCCAACCAGTAGTCTAACCCTGCAGGCACAAAACGTTGACTCAACGTTGAACTAACGTTGAAACAACGTTTTCAACGTTGTTTCAACGTTAATTCAACGTTGAGTGCCTGCTGGGAAGTGCTTTGAGTTTCTTTTCCTGAAGACGTATTAGTCAATGAGGCATATGACTATTTACACCCAGATGGCGACTGCAAACTTGAAAATGAAGGGCACCAAATCAGACAAACAAATTGATTCATTATTTCATTGTGTAACCACAGAATGCCTCCGAATGATGTACATGGTAACTTTTTGTAAGGAGGGCGTCAGTTGCGGTTTTTAAAGTACGTTTCAGGTAGAAATCACGGTTTAGAAATCGATTGCTCTGCGTCACCGTCCTCAAGCTATTTACAAAACCATTGAAATTTCATCATCAAAAATAAACTTGATTATTCACGTATAGCATCTACTGCATTTTGCCTTATATAATACCCGACATTCCAGACCATCCGTGCCATGAATAAATACTCGCGAAAAAAAAACATCTTACAAGAAGAAGAAGCAGAAGAAGAAGAAGAAGAAGAAGAAACGATGGAGATATTTTGGTCCATTAGCTGTTGTAACGCGTTCTTGCCCAATAAATGCCTAATGATATCAATTTTGTCCGTTAGGTAGAAATACATAAAGATATACAAGTCCTATCTTTTCAAATGACTGGTAAATGCTTCAATATTATCAGATGAAAACAAAAATTAATAGCGTTGTAGATATTTGTATTTGCATCTTAGCCTCGACAAGAGTAAACCTATCTTCGGTTTCTGGTAAGACACAAAATGACCCCCTCACCTATGGAGACCAACTTGAAAATTTTAGATATGGAAATAAGAGACATAAGTGACATAAGTGATCAGATTGCGCAGATGCGCAGGCTGATTTGCCCCTGTGTTGTTCGTAAATAACAAAAACAGGCTTTTTCTCATGAGATGGCTTAATTCATATAGTCATTTATATTTTGAATGTCTCATTTTTTTTCTAAACAAAGTCTCAATTTTCTACTTAAAAATGAAAAAAAGTAATGTCGAAATGTTTGATTTTGCACAGTGTCTGAGACTTGGAATCAAATCACTGACAACACTACAGCCTATATGTATCAAAGTTAAGCGCCGAAAAAAGCGACAATTTTCAGATGAAAAATTCCAGTATTTTCCTTATTTTTGCACTAAATATAGATTGTGGGTACACGTTAGAACCGCCTCGATGAGGCGGTTCTAACGAGTGCCCACAATCTATATCTTCGAGCAGAAATTAAAAAAATGTTTAACCTGTAAACCCAAGTTTTTCTATATAAAAGTGGTATTCAAGGGGGTCACAATTCTATCATTTTTAAGCGTGTTTTCGTGATGGGTGGGTCGATTTTCTTTCTATATAGGCCTAAATCAAAGACATCTTCCGTCTTAGACCTTCCAGAGATACTATAACACCCTGCAGGTAAAACAAAGTACGGAAAAATGACGGACTTGTTATATTGATGAATCATTTATCTTTATGGTTGATTCGCTTGTGTTTAACGTGTTGAAAGTTATGCACTCATTATCATAAATATTGAATCATCCTAATACAAATTAAATTTGGAATGCCCAAGAAAAACATGTGTTTGTATGGTTTGGTTTTACGGCCCTTTCAAGATTATTTCTCATATCGAGCCGATCGTTAATCAGAGATGGACGAAAACCGGAGAACCCTGACCTTCCGTTGCAGAACTTGGCAACCCACATGTAACCCGAGTCAGGCTCGAACTCACAGCGGTGTAAAAGTCAGCGCTCTTATCCACTAGGCCACGCCGGAGGCCCGTGCCCAAGAAGGACGTAGTTTGCCGAACGCCACTATCCATTGGCTTTACTGAATGTTGTGTTGCTGTTGCGTTCTGGCATTGCATTTTTTGCATCATCAAACCAGGGTCATTCAAAGACCCCGCTAAGTTTTCTCATAAACGTTTCTTTCATTAGAAATCCTTGCAGTCTTCCGCACCGGGTTTCGCATAGACACCGTATCACGAACATACCCTACTATTTCAAGAGTTAGATCAGTATTAGTTTTCAAAGACGTTCCACTCATAGGTGGCGCGCGCAAAGACAAGTCTAGCGGCAAGTTACGTAAGCGCTTGATTATAAATTTACGCAATGATCATTACGTGCAGACAAGCGTGTAGCGATTGTTTAACGGATGATGCTGATTAGGTGTATATCAGATCGCAACAACAAAAATGGCGTATCTTTATCAGAAATGCTTTGGAGTGGAGAACATTTGGTGGAATTAAACGCAATTAACATCACAAAATAAAACCAATAGCGAGCAATTATTCGCATTTAGATTATTAAGTGATAGCCGTATCAATTTTACCTAAACTTGCCAGTGAAATTCGTGAACATTTAATATTCTCAGGACTAAAATGTTGACAAAACGAATCTGACATCTATTCGTGAAAATGAATTAGATCTTGAGGGATAGATTTCAAACCCAGCAATGACTGACCACTAACCATGAAGGCAGTGTATCAAACATAATTAACTTATCTCATGACATTCTGTTATTAACGCTTGAAGACTATTTAATCAGAATTGTTTGAGATACGATTTAAAAGTCAGAGCAAGTTCGATTTGGAGTTAAACGAAGCGTAAGTTTTTGCCGTGGGTATGTGAGGGCCTTTGTTACAGAGACAGACAGAAGAGTTCATCTTGACAGCTCCACTGGGTTAAGGTATAACCATCTCAGCTAGATAAACACTGAAGTTTTAAAATAAACACCAACAAAGATATCATTTCTTAAACTTCACCAGCCCATCAACATTATGAATATTAATGAAAGATCCAAAAGATGATAATAGGTTTATGTAACTTAATGCCCTTTCTGATGTTTAAGGGAGCTTAATTTACGGATCACATTTTATGATGATTGTCAAGCTGGATAACAAAAAAAAAAACTGCTTTCGATAGCGCAACGCAAAAGCGACCGAACAACACCCAATACCAGTAAATTTCCATGGAACTGTACGGCATTGCGTCAGAGACGGCCTGCGACCTTCATCTTTGTATATCTATCTATTCATGTAAGGACCTTCATGCCGTTCCTTTTTGGTTTCTTATATAGAAGAATTCCTATATTAAGACCACCTTTGGGACTGTTCAAAAGTGGTCTTTAAGACCACTTTTACTTTTGTGGTCTTAAAGACCACTTTTGAACAGTCCCAAAGGTGGTCCATGACCAGAAGACACTGTATGCAGAAAACTCAATGAAAGAGTAACTGCAACTTACTAAATAAGCTTTATAAAGCAGAATTAGTCTTACTTTCAGGTGGTCTCAATACCTGAATTTCATTGCATAATGAATTGACTTGCTTGCACATGCACGCGGGCGTGTGTGCCTGCGTTCAGTTCACTTTTTTAACCTTTTCGGTGGCTGTAGGCAGCTGTCTTTTGATCGTGATTTTTATAAATAATAATAATAATAATAATAATAATAATAATAATAATAATAATAATAATAACTTTATTTCTAGAGAATAACATATTTTGCACGAGTTCAAGTCTTAACATATGGTCCTCGTTGTAACAATTATATGAGCATGTATGCAAAGTAAGGTCACAGAAGATGGCTGTTCTGCTATTATGTTTGTTTCTGAGTAACGTCACAGTCTATATCAGATCTTTGATAATTACACTTCATGCGTAACGTCACAGTAGACAACTGCTCTTGGATTGTGGCATTTAACGAGTACTGTTGGCATTAGATGGCTATTCTTTGATTCTTTTAAGGTTGTTCTTTGGTCATTGCCTTTCATGACAAACGTCACAGTAGATGGCTGTTCTTTGATTATTGTCCTTGTTGAGTAACGTTACAGTAAATGATTGTTCTTTGAGTCTTGCCCTTCATGAGTAACATCACAATAGATGGCTCTTCTTTGATTATTGTCCTTTATGAGTAACGTCACAGTAGATGTTTGCCTTTCATGAGTCCCGTCACCTTAGATGACTCTCATTTGATAATTGATGAGTAACTCCACGGTAGATGGCTTTTCTTTGAGTATTGTCCTTTATGAGTATCGTAACAAAAGAGAAGATGGCTGTTCTTTGACTATTGCCCTTCATGAGTTACGTCACGGTAGACGGCTGTTCTCACAAGTAAATGACTGCTCGTTTTTGTTTAATATTATTAATGTCCTTCATGAGTAACATCACGGTAGTCGGCTGTTCTCATGAGTTTTTTTTTTTTTTAAAATTTGCCCTGTATGAGTAACGTCATGTTAGATTGCTGTTCTTTGGTTATTGCCCTTCATGAGTAACGTCACAGTAGGTGGCTGTTCTTTGGTTATTGCCCTTCACGAGTAACGTCACAGTATGTGGCTGTTCTTTGGTTATTGCCCTTCATGAGTAACGTCATGTTAGATTGCTGTTCTTTGGTTGCTGCCCTTCATGAGTAACGTCACAGTATATGGCTATTCTTTGATTGTGACCTTTCACGGGTAACGTCACAGTAGATGGCTGATCTTTGTGACCTTTCATGAGTAACGCCACACACAGTAAATGGCTGATCTGTGATTCTGACTTTCCATGAACGACATCACTGCAGATGGCTTTTTTTTATTATTGTGGCTTTCCTGGGTAACATCATAGTAGAGCTGATTGTTTTTGATTGTGGATTTTCATGAGAAGCATCACCGTAGACGATTGTTCTTTGATTGTGGGTTTTCATGAGTAACGACACAACAGACGCATATTCATGAACAGATCTTTTCGTGAATAGCAATTCTTACTACAGTCGAAGTTCAATGGTTCGAAGACCGCTTTGACACGGGAGGTATCGTTTTGAGGTCAGCGAGCGGTGTAAAGAGGGACTGGACTGGTTTCATGTGTTTGGCTTGGCAAACAGTGTAGACCAAGATCAGACGCCGCAACATGCGGCTTCTGATCAGGATCTACACTGTTTGCTCAAAGAATATGAATTTCAGTTCTGTCCACCGTCCATGCATATAAACCCTATCGTTTCACTGTGTGTGTTTTACGACCCACCAACAGCTAAGGTCATACGGAGAAGAGACCTCGGTTTAACGACTCATCCGAAAAGCCTCTAGAGTAGCACGGGATCGAACCCATGACACTTTGTTTATGAGGCGAGTAGCTTAATCACTACACCACTGAGACTTATATATGGTTTCACTGGGCGGCAGGGACTGAGATTTCATTTCACCTCAATGTCGAGTAAAAGTGCCACAAAATTGGAAGCAAAGTCTACAAAATGGCCTAAATAGTGTTGACGGGCAAACAAATAAAGCACCGGTGATTTCAGTGCTTTGATTTTTAAACTGATGGCCAAGCAATTGTCGGATAGTTGAGTTGTCAGTTTAATATGTAGAAGTACATCACGTCTGAGGCGAACTATAATGATATGTTTTAATGTGTTTATCCTAAATTGATATCTGTATCATTTAACATAGATATATCTTTATAATTGACCAGATGAGCACGAAATGACCGCTATTAAACCGAAAATGAAGTTATTATCTGCGACAGAATCTACCTGTGGTATATTTTCAACCTCAAAAAGTTTGATAAAAATTGTAAGAAAAGGTACCTATTGTAGAGAAATGTATGAAAAATGAAACATCCCATGAGTTTGCAAGAAGATTCACAACTTTCTTGCATCCGAATTGGAGAAATTGATCCGAATGGTAATTAAGTAACAGACAATGAATCCCCGTACCATTACCTTGCTCTGTACGAAGTTCGATTTAGTATTTTCCCGTGACCATACTTATTAATAGTAAACCATCTTTTGACACCTATTCTGCGCATTTAATTCTATAATGGCAAACCATGATCATATTTAGATACTAGAAGAACATATTTCAATTTAAAAGCGGTACAAATCAATTTTCACAGATTCAAAATATACGAAATAGATAATAAAAACGCATTTAGCCCTCCCTTTCTTAAGACGTTAGTGTGTGAATAGCTTTTAATCAAATGACCCGCGACTAGAAAAAATATGTCCTCAGACATGTACGGACAGCAAAGACTCAGATCAGACTGCGCGCATGCGCGCAGTCTGATCTGAGGCTTTGCTGTGCGCTACATGCGCAATATGGGTGCCCAATAACGCAAATGTGCACCATAGATTCAGGGAAGCGTATTCGTAGAATGTTTCGAGTCTCGGTTGTGTGCACATTTCCTTAGATTCGTCCTCGCTCGACGCTACTCAGATATGAGTGTGCGCCTGTTTGATTAAGAGCAGGACTCTGTTGAGCATACTAATAGCATATGCTATTAATTTCGCTTTCTGTAATGAAACAACAAATTGTTATAAATAGTGTTATGTCAATACTTTGTCTTTTTAAAAAGCTTAACATTAATAATATTTTATGGTTGCCCGACCCACACGAAACCTGTTTTGAGCGAAGGCAACAATGACTTAGAGAGTAACCGACAGACGACAAAGCAGACGATAATTGTTGTGAATGCCATTTTAAGGGTTAAGTTATCAATGTTGTTTGTATATATTTTTTGCATGTTATAGAGATGGCCACATGGTAGTTTAGTTTTATAGCTAAATGTGTTTTACCCTCTTAAAATAAATAAATAAATAAATAAATAAATAGGTCGCAGGTTTTGTTTCGCACTGGTTCATATATTGATAATGAATACGATTGTAAATATGTTTATATTTTTCAAAATGCCATAGAACTACTGCCAGCAATCAATCATTGTGTTTTGTGAGCTTAATATCTAACTCCTTTCAGTTTTGTTTTGTTTTTTCTCTAAAGAAGACCTTGGCTCAAACTAATTACTAGAACAAATCAGTTATTAGGTCTTATCAGAAGAATTCATTTGATCGAAAGTAAAATGTCGGTTCCGATAAGTAGCTACACTTCTTTTCCCGTTTTTATCGAAATCAAATCGACAGGGCAGGTGCTTTTGGATTGTGGCTAAATTTGTAAAATCGCGGTAAATCTCGCCAAATCACGTCCCTTCGAGAAACATTGTTTGAAGTAATTATCAGCTTCTATTCTAAAGTATGATGTGCATCAGATTAATTTTAATATTAATCGCTTATCATCATGTTCTTGTCAGATAAACCTCTACAAAGGTGAAAACTTCTCTTCCACAAACTTGTAACAAATATCATGTCCTGTCATAAACGCTTACCAGCAAGTACATGTACTTGTGTGTCCTATCAAACCTTTTGGCATGAAGAACATGATAATAAGAAATTCTGTACAGTAAAATTCCTATATTAAGACCACCTTTGGGACTGTTCAAAAGTGGTCTTAAAGACCACTTTTGAACTAAGACCACTTTTGAACAGTCCCAAAGGTGGTCTCTGAACAGATCGCGGAATTTCACAGTACTTAGACCCATCATATTTCCTGATTTGAATTTATTCAAACCAAGACCAGTACCTTGTATACACTTTGCAATTTTTCTTGAACCATATATTGAGTGCATATAGACGGATCCAATGTTATGACACGTGACCTTGTTTACCTGTCATTGCGCATGCGCAAAATTACTTTTCCTTCCGATAACGATATTTCGTGGTTGGCAGAAAGCCCCTGGTTCCATATAAACACATTGTAAATTGGTTTAATATTACGGGCATATTTTAGTTGACTGTCACAGAAAATCGATCGAATTACACTTTAAATGGGTAGATATATATATTTTAGAGTCATTCATGCATCTTCCGCATTTAGTCATTCGTTTTGCGCAGTTTTATTACAAATAATTAAGACCGTCCCGCCTCGTTACCTCCATAAGTTTAACAGGTAAGTATCATCAAAAACATACTCAAATCTTCTAGAAACCAATAATTACTAGCTAAGAAATGTATATTATAAAAGTTTAAAGCTCAAATTTGTCGTTTCGAGTCCAAACAAAATACAAGTTTACAGAAAATAACATCGCATTTACAATGGCTATAAACGGCCAAATACGTTTTTTGCCCACCACCGGTACGTCCCGGCAAATAGTATTATTTAGCGATGACGTAGTGTTTGGATGTGTCTATATATTTATCAATATTTCAGTATTTGATTGCAACCTTCAGTTCTTCTCATAACGAAAACACTCTCCAAAAGGGCTTCTTTTCTGCTAAAAATTATTTAATCCGTGACAATTTTCTTAGGTTGCGGGTGCTCGTCAGAACCGTTCTAAATCGTTCTAACGAGGACCCACAACCTATGTGTTGGCGCAGAAATAAGATAAATAATGTATAAACCCATAAACCCCAGTTTGTCCTATATACATGGGGTTTAGAGGTGGGTGTTTAACTACTACTTACTGTATTTAAAACAAATACAGCATGACCCAAGGATCATTACGCAAACACGCCTTTTCAAATACATTGCCATCTTTATCGCCGTAAAAATGAAACTTTTATGATGAAAAAATGTGATATTTTTCTTATTTCTGCTCAAAATATACATTGTGGGCACTCGTTAGAACCGCCGCATCGAGGCGGTTCTAATGAGTACCCACAATCTATATTTTAGAGCAGAAATAAGAAAAATAAAGTATACCCCCGGAAACCCCAGTTTTACTATAAAAAGTGGGGTTCAAGTGGGTCAAAATTATATAGGCGTGTTTTCGTGATGTGCTTGGAGTCATCAACTGTCATCAGGACAGAGCTTTGACCTTTACAAGATGTAGACATAGCCATATATTTCATTAAGAGGTAGTTTACATCATACTATATATAGTCTGAAATGAAGAAATTCATTTCAGGATATATGATAGTGTGAACTAGCCTTAAAGCAGAGTCTTCCACGGTACATGAAAATGGTATCCATTTCGAAAGCGTTGGGCTATTTATAGAAAATTTGCATGATCACACGCCGCGTTCTGGTTGGGTGAGTTTGGAAAGCACGGGGTTTCCCATCTTATATGAACTTTTCAAAGCAGTCCTAAAATAGTGTTCACCATGTGTAATTTCTTCTAAAAAGGCGACTCTTTCAAAACTACCGTTGTATCCCTTATCTGTACAACAGAACCTGAAAGTAGAACCCGGGTCT